>CM063512.1:17519204-18719204 GCA_032199755.1 Ambrosia artemisiifolia
TTTGAATTTTTGCATATAAAGCTAAAGCATCAAGATTTTCTGGTGAGTTGACACTGCGTAGCTCTCCCCTAGTCATGACACTACTTCCAGGGTCACCAATAACTTGCTCGAGCGGGTGAATACGATGAATCCGAGATTCCGGATGTTCAGGTACTGTCACTCCCGTCTGAGTAGTCAAGTTCTCCACTGCATCCAGATCATTACCCGTATTAGACGATGAAGCAACTTCTGGATTTGGGTTCATTGGTGGTGCCTCTGTTGCATGATCTAGAATAGCTTCACCAAAGTCTTCATCATCTTCCGATTCTGAAGTATCAAGTGTAGTTGAAGCTTCTTGGAACACTTCTTCTTCTGCTACAGGAGCATTGGCATCATTAGAAGCTGCTGGAGGAGTTACGGTGATCGGACGCACCAACGGTGAAGTCGCCGCGTTTTCACACTCGTAAAGTAGTCTAATAACAGCTTCTTCAACCAAGCTATCTAGATTGAATGATTCAAAGAAGTCTTTGTAATCAAACATCCAGTCAGGACCATTTCCCTGTACGTTTTGAGTATACCGTTGAACCTCAACATTTGCCCAATCCTCCACCTGTCGAGTTCTTTTGTTGCATACCCGTTTGAGCGGGGTTGCATATCCAACATAATATCCCTCTTCAACTTTCGGACTAAACTTTTCACCTGGATTCAACATTGTACACGGAGCCCCAAATGGTTTCAGATACTCCAAGTTCGGCTTTCGTCTGTTCAACAGCTCATAAGAAGTTTTGCCAAACTTCTTCACTGTTAACACTTGATTCAGTGTATAACAAGCTGCGTAGATCGCTTCATTCCAGAACATTACTGGAAGATTGGAATATGCGAGCATTGTTCTTGCCGTTTCAATGAGAGTCCTGTTTTTCCTTTCAGCGACACCGTTCTGTTGAGTGGTATACGGAGCAGAATATTCATGATGAATTCCTTTGTCTTCACAAAGAGCATCCATCTATGCGTTTTTGAACTCCGTCCCATTGTCACTCCGAATTCTTTTGATCTCTAGACCGTAGACATTCTCCAGTCGAGTGAACAGAACATTCAGATTAGTAAACGGGTCACTTTTATGTTGTAAGCACATCATCCACGAGAATCGTGAAAAATCATCAGTAACCACTAGACAGTAAAGCTCTCCGATATGACTTTTACACTTGACAGGTCCGAATAGGTCCATGTGCAACCGCTCAAGTGGCATCTCAACAGGGTTTACTTTCTTCAGTTTGTGGGATTGTTTGTGCTGCTTACCTTTCTTGCAACTCACACACTTGTCGTTCAGATGGAAATGTTTGACATTAACGCCTTCGACAAGCCCGTTCTTCACCAAATGGTTCATTTTTCTGAGGTGAATATGTCCCATTCTTCTATGCCACATTATAGATTCTTTCTCTGTAGCCTTCGATAGAAAACACATCACTTGGCCCTGAGTTGTCATTGCTTTTGACATATCAAGAATGTAAAGATTGTTAACTCTCGGTGCCTTTAACATGATCCACTCCCTTGGAATTTTAAAGCCTGGTTTGAGGATATAGTAAGATTTGTCATCAAAATGCACAGAAAATTGTTTTTCGCAGATCTGACTGACACTTAACAAATAGTAATCAATTTGCTTCACATAGGAAATCCTCTCAAAACTTACTATCCCGTTACTCACACTTCCCTCCATTGTGATGTAACCTCCTTTATTTCCCGCAAAAGCAACATATCCTCCATTAATATTCTTCACGTCAAACAATAGTGCTAAATCACCAGTCATGTGGCCTGAAGCTCCATTGTCAACAATCCAAAGACTGCTAACAGGGCCAACTAAAGCTCCCTGCACACATCAAGTAAAATCATTAGTTCTTTCGGGGGACCCAAGCCTGTCTGGTCTTGGGTTTTTGAATATCATCTTTCAAAGATTCATTCACATCAACATTTGGTTTTGAATCAATCTTTTTCTGATTGTTCAAAACTTTCTCATCTTGAGATTTTTCATTTGACTTTGAGGTAGAAGCACCTGAAGAACCTGTAGGTGACCAAGATTGTTCCGAACGTTTCAAAATTCGAATCTGAGTTTTTGGAGTCTCAGTCGATTTCTTAGTGTCATTCTTAAATGAAACTTTCTTAGTTACCTTCTCTGGTTTAACAGAGTCAGGTCCAACAGTTGACTTAACAGCAGGTTTTGGTGGAACCTTTTGTTTATCAAGCATTGTGTTCACCATAGGTTTCTTCAACGGTTTTTACATAGCGATCCGGTTTCGAGGATCATAGTTGAATTGACGATTATCCCTCCTTTGATAATAATTGTTTTGATTGTAAAATGGTGCTGGTTGAGGGACAAAGCGTCTTTGAGGATAACAATGATTATCGACCGGCTTTCTAACAGATTGCCTCATCTCAACTTCGTGCCTCTTGTGCCTCACGTACGGGCAGTGAGCAAGTAAATGCCCTCTCTCTCCGCACTTGAAACATGCACGGTATTCTTCAAACACATTCTGAGCATGCGACTTAGCAAACGTATTAATGGGATATTGATCATCAATACATCTGCGCCTTAAACTCTCAGGAGCTGGGTCCCTTGAATAAGCCGGCTCAAGAAAGCCATTTGCTTTTTGCTTAGGTTTGATGAATTCATTGACATGAACTTTAGGTTCTCTCGGAGTATCCAGATATAATTTCTTCAAAATTTCTGGTGGTACTTCATTGGTCCTTTCGTGTTTAGGAAACCAGATAGTACTATCTTTCCAGATTTTCTCAATTTAAAATAATTTGCAAATTTAATCGGATACTCCTTGTCAGAGATAATCTTATCGGATCCTTCCATCCGATAAAATACCTTGACGGGTTTGTCAATTGATTCATTTTTAACCTCTTTCTTCACTGATTGATTGACACGATGTGCGTTAGCCATCAGATGACAAAGCTGAGAAGGTGATACGGGTTCATTTGTGATAATGTGATTTTCCTTAGGATTATCACTCACTTTCTCAGTTTTCTCACTCTCTGTGTCAGAATCATCAGTTACTGCAATAACTCCCTCATCATTCAAACCCAAAATCGTTCGTACATCGGAATTTGGATCTCCAACACTAGAAGTGTTAGATTTATCTTCCGATGCAGAGTCGGATTTTACTGAACTCTCCGGTGTCACTTGATGACAATTGTGATTTTCAAATAACACTGGAGATGGAACAGCTTTGTAATTTACATTACTGGGTTGTGATGGTTCTTCAATGATATGGTCAACTACATATGCAATGTGTTTATAGCTTTCAAGATTTTTATTGACCTTTTCTGCAAAGCACTTGATGGTGGCCATTTCTAACTTAGTTTCTTCAAGTTCATTTATATAACAGTTTATTGCCAATTGTTTTAAAGAAAGTGTTTTCTTTAAGTCAGAAATGTCCTTTTTGTAACCATCAAGCACTTTGTTAAATTCTCTAACTTCCTTGCGAGAAAATTGACATTTAATTACAGCACTCTCAAGTTGAACCCTGAGTTGCTTGTTTTCATCTGTCAACCTATCACAAGTACCACAATACTTATCACTATGTATTTCAGTTGTAGATTCAGAACTTACCTGCTTCGGAGGATCTGTCATAGCCATGAGAGCGAAATGAGCTTCCTTCCCAGCAAAGAACTTTGAATAGTCAATTCTGGTAACGGCATCATCCACAATACATGAATTCCTAGTCATTAGAAAATCAGCTTCGGCCAAGAGTTGATCAATCTCATCATCTAAGGAGTTCACGCTTGCTTCCGAGTCTGTTTCACTCTCCGAATCTGAATACACTGAATCATTCTCTTCGGGAACATCTGTGATTGAATCAATAATGATTCCCGAAGTCTTCTCATCATGTTGTTCTTCAACTGGATCAGTCACCGAAACAACTATTTCTTCAATCGACTCCTCAATCTCTTCTTCAGAGGTACTCTCAGTCTCATCAACATTCTCAACTATCTCCGACTCCTCTAAATCAATCTGCTGAGCAACACAAGCTACATTCCCAATTTTTATCTCTTCAACACCTAGTTGCATTCCAGTCCAGTCATATCCCTCATCATTTTGAATCACCAAAGCTTGATTTTGAGTATCTGTCTGTGGTTGATCATTTGGTGTTGTGATAGGAATGACAGTTCTGGTTGGGTTATGTGGTGTTTGAGTTTGAGTCTGGTTAGGTGTAGTTGGTTGTCTAGTAGAGTTGGTCTGTGAGGTGTTTTGTCGGTTTTGGTAATTGTTTTGATTTTGATAGTTGTTGTTGTTTTGATTTTGATAAGAAACTTGGTTTTGAGATTGACGGTTTTGGTAATTTGAGTTGAATGGGTTTCGGTTACCTTGCTTAGCTGGCTGTGTGCACTCTCTTTTGGAATGACCTTTACCACCACAGTTGAAACATGTGACTTTGTCTTTGTTGAAGCCATATGTTGTATTCGGTGTAGTAGCCAAGTCAGTTCTCCCAGTTTTCTCAATGAACTCTGTTGCTCGCCTCATGATACTTGCAAAAGCCCACTGTATATCAATAAGCTCCATTTCCTCTTTATCAATTTGAGCATAGTCCTCATTGATTAGATTGTTATTACCAATTTGACTAGCTACCAGACCATTGTATGAGGCAACCATTGCTGAAACCAAGGCAATGTGTTGTTGAGCAACTTCCACTGTAACATTGTTCATGTTGGATGTTTCCAACGCTACTAGTCTTTGATTAGATTGTGCTTGATTCATTTGTGGCATGTATGGTTGTTGTTGAGGTTGAGGTTGGTTTGCAGTGTAACACGCTGCTTGTTGCATTGGTGAAAAAGGTGAAACGAAAGAATTTGGATATGATTGTGGTGGTGTATATGGTGGTGGTGTATAAGATGAGGTTTGAGCAAGATAGTTGATTGGGTTTTTGGGTGGTTCCATCACACTAGAAACACAAGCAATATGAGGAGCAACTATCCCACCAACACTTGAGTTACCCACCATAGACGATGTACCTGCATGATACAACTCTGGGTTCTGAGGAATTTGTGATCTCTTTGCTTTCCTCTTCTCCTCAAGCTCTTTGTTTTCCAATTTCTGAATGAATTCATTGATGGTCCAGTACTTATAGGCATCTTTCTCCTTAAGAACCTCAATGTGTTGATCCCAGTATGGTGGTAAAGAATCAGCACATTTATCCACCAAATCTGACATCGGAATCTGAATTTCATAATTGGACAATTCAGTTAACAAATGACAGTATCTGGGAGTCAACTCCTTTAGTGTCTCATTCCCAACATAACTGAAGTTCTCAAATTCTTTCTTCAGTTCCTCGATCCTTAAACTCCTCGTCTTCTTATTACCATCGTGACGATTCTTCAACATGTCCCACAATTGTTTGGAAGTAGTACAAGATCCAAACTGGTGTAAAAGATCATTAGTAATAGCTTGGGTTAGTTGAGAATACGCCTTCTTCTCTACCGCAAACTTCTTCTTTTCGTCTTCAGACAAACTCTCAAGAGGAATCTGTTCACAGGTATTCTCTAACACTGGTGCAACATATCCCTTAGCAATCATTTGCCACGCCTCAGTCCTTTCAAGTCCCATTCCTTCCAAATGAATCTTGAATTTCTTCTGCCATTGATTATACTCCTGCATCTCCATCACCTTGGGTGGTCTGTTCCCGCTACCTGAGGACAAATCGTTAATTAGAGTAGATATAGCATTTGTAGTTTGAGTGTGTACCGCTGCTGCTGCTACACCCCAGTAATCAACTGCTGGTTGTTGTGAAGATGAAGCAACACTCTGTGGAATCGAACTCGTCATAGCAAGATAATTGATTGGCTGCGAAGACTGAGTATTCGACTTCTGAGCAGCTACAGTCCAAGGGTCCATGGTAACTTGTTGTTGTTGTGTTGTACCAGGCCTAGGTGTAGTCGGAAATCCCCACATATTGTTTTTGAAGTTGGAAATACGACACACTTGAAAAATATCACAACACAATTCTACGTTCGTCCCCTTTTGAGTGTACGTGAGGTCGAATGTAAAAAAATACTCACTTTCGTCCCCTTCTGGAAGTACGATTGTAGAAATAGCAGACCAGATTCACTTTCGACCCAAACAAACTTCACTTTCGACCTTACGTATGGTCGAATGTGGAACTTTGACCCGAATGTGAAAAATCAACACAATACAATTCTAGGTTCGACCAACAACAGTCACTTTCGACCCTTTGCTCTCTAGGTTTGACCGACCCATTTGAAAAACGGTTATTCTTTGAAAATCAGTTAATTTGATCTCAATTGTTCAAAAGTTGATGAATTTTGATGATGTTAATCAGGTTTTGCTTCGGAATTGATTTAGAACAACTTTAATAAGTCGAATTCTTGATTTTATCCATGAAATCTAATCCAAATCCTTCAATTTTCATCAAAAACCATTGTTCTTTGAAAACAACAAAATTTTGATCAAACTTGGGTCCAAATCAGTTCAAAAACTATCAAATTGTAGTTGTATGATCTGTATAGGCTCTGATACCACTTTGTAGAGGATCGTTTATCAAAAACAGTTAGGTTTGATCATACAAGTCTCTATTCCAGGTGCGGAAACCCTAGAACAGTTACAAAATGATAGTTTACGAATTAAATGCACAAATTCACCTTTTCAATTGTTGTTTCCATTAATAACTTGTTAAAATATGATTACATAGACGATTACAAGTTAATCTGACTGATTTCAAATATACTTGAACACTAGATAGCTCTAACCTGACACACACACTCAAAAATGATCAAAGTTACAATGAAAAATAACATTTAAGCTTATATAGCTCAGCACCTTCGTCCCTTGCGTGAGGTCGAATGTGGAATTCTTCCACATTCGCCCTTCAATGTGGTACGAATCTGGAACTCTTCTAAGTAAACTTCTACCTTCGACCCCATATTTCTACATTCGCCCTTTCTGAAAACCACCTTCGCCCCTACGATTATTCACAAAACTTGTTTTAGTCGCAATCCAAAGCATTAGTCGCACTATATGCATCAACAATGTTTGGTTAAACTATGAAACTGTTTTATCAAAAACGAACTAAATGGTTTGGGCATTTAGAGTCATTTATGATACTTATGGCTATGGATCCTGGTTTGTAATGCGCCTCGCTATAAAACCCCGCAGTGGAAATTTGAGGGTGTGACAGATTGGTATCAGAGCCATTGGTTATAGTGAACTAGGAATTGCATTGCATTCTAGTTTATAATCTTCATAGCATAAGTATTAGTACACTCATTATCTTTAGTGCACACTTATTATTCCCGAATACGTATACTGATCTAACGCATTGCAGGAAACCATGACTAACCCCGCTCACCGAAACTACTCTTATCGTGCTCATGATGGGCGACGAACCCCTTCATATAATCCTTATGAGGCTCCATCTTCGTCACTTGAGCCATATGAAGCCACCAATCGTTGGCTTTGGTTCACAGACATATTGCACTCGTGGGTTGTGAGCTATGGAGTGCCAGCTAGAGTACCTCCCATTGTTGACTCATGGGAGAGTTCACTTGCAGGGATGGTGAGGCATGTGCATACTGAGTTAGAGAATGCCTTCACTATTGTTAAGGAGTTTCAGTTCTGGAGAAGAAATGCTGATGAGACACTGACACATATGGTGGGACAGATTGATCACTGGTTTGGTGAACTGGGAAGGGTTAAGAAAGAAGCTGATGCAGCTAGGCATGATGCTACAGTTACTAAACAGGAGTTAGCACTGACTAGAGAGGAGTTAACCTTGGTTCGCAACAGACTTATGGAAGCTCTAGGGCAGAATGGAGAGGATGATCCTGAAGAGGAACCCATGGAGAATGGATTCGATGCTCTGGGAGCAGCACTCGATGCAGCGCTCATGGAAGAGGAGGAGGAAGAACCTGTTGAGATACAGATTGAGAGTGAGGATGAAGGCTCGGTCATCTCTATGGACCCCAAAGACGATTAATTTTATTTGTCTACTCTACTAGTATTTTATGTTTATTAGTATGGTGACTTTTATTCTATCACGTGAGACTTGAGGACCATATGGCTTGTGTTGGAACGTTATTACTATTATTACTATCAATTGATTTCTTTATTTTATTATTCTTGCGTGTATGACATTCTAGTTTACTGTACTGTGTGAACGATTGTATTCTCATGAGTATAGTGTAAATGTAGAATTACTATGGAGGGAAGAGGTCACGGACGGGGAAACATCAACCTGACATAAGCTGAGCTGACTGCACTTATCAACGACAGGGTAGTCGCAGCTCTCGCAGCTATTCAAGCTGGTAACGCCAAATCGCTTTATTCTCTTTCCACAAACTCCAGCGTTAAACTCTTTTACTCATTTGTAACTTTCGCTTTTATACATAGGCCAACCCCCACATCACCCTCCAGCCTGTACCTACAAGGCGTTCATGGACTGCAAGCCTCAAAACTTTGGGGGATCTGAAGGTGCAGTCGGACTACTTAGGTGGTTCGAAAAGTTGGAGTCATTCTTTGCTATGTGTAACTGTCCACTAGCTGACCGGGTCAAATATGCCGCTGCTACCCTTGAGAACGCGGCATTATCCTGGTGGAACTCTCAGAAACAGATATTGGGTGTGGATGTCGCAAACGCTACCCCTTGGGAGGCTTTCAAGGAGATGTTGAGGGAGGAGTACTGCCCTCGGGATGAAATTCAGAAGCTAGAAACTGAGTACTTGAATCTGAAAATGGTAGGGTCGGAAATTGAAGCTTACACTACTAGGTCACATGAGTTGGCAACTATGTGCCCTAACTACTCTACACCGATCTACAAGCGGATTGAACTGTACATCAAGGGTTTGGTGCCACAAATCAAGGGTATGGTTACTGCTGCAAACTTCAACAACCTTCAGCAGGTGATTCGCATGGCACACCAGCTGACATACCAGAAAGTAGAGGAGGGACTGCTACCCCCTCGAGGCGCTTCATCTTCTGGTACTACTGATAACAAGACAAAGTGGGAGAATGCATTTGGCAAACCCCCAGGAAATAGTAATCAGCAGCAGCAACAACCGAACAAGAAACATGACAACCACAACAACAACAACAACCGCAATCAAACTCAAGGTGGTTATCAGGGAAAATTTCCAAAGTTTGCTAAGTGCAACTATCACCACTCTGGGCCATGTAACAAGGTTAAGTGTGATCGTTGCGGTAAGCTGGGTCATGTGCAGAGAGACTGTAGAGTCAATATCCAGGGTAATCCACCACAGCAGGGTTAACAGCAGAAGGGTGGAAAAGGGTGTTATCAGTGTGGTAGTGAGAACCATTTTAAGAAAAACTGTCCCCAGCTGAACGGGAATGGCAACAATGGGGGTAATAACAACAACAATACTACAAACATTGGCAACAACAACAACAACGGCAACAACCATGGGGCACGTGGAAGGGCATTTGTGATTGGCTCTAGGGAAGCGAGGACTGATAACAACGTCGTGATGGGTACGTGTTCCTTAAACGACACTCTCGCTTCTGTTTTATATGATACTGGTGTAGACTATAGTTTTGTGTCATCAAAATTTGGTAAATAACTAGGGATAGTTCCTACACTTCTCGATTCCCCGTACTCTATAGAGTTAGCTGATGGGAAGCCTGTTGAGGTAACCCACATCCATCGTGACTGTAAGCTCAAACTAGATGGACAATTGTTTGCCATCGACCTCTTACCTATCACCCTAGGAAGCTTTGATCTCGTGGTTGGCATGGACTGGTTGTCCAAGCAACACGCTGAAATTCTCTGTCAGGAGAAGATTGTTCGTATCCCTCTCCCTAATGGAGAACTCTTATCTGTCCAGGGTGATCGTGGTGGTGCCATGGTGGGCATCATCTCTTACTTGAAAGCCCAGAAGTGTATTCGGAAGGGCTACCCAGCCATATTGGCTAACATTTCTGATACTCGAGCTGAAGCTGAAACAAAAATTGAGGACATCCCTGTAGTTCGGGATTTTCCAAATGTCTTCCCATAGGAACTACCTAGACTTCCACCTGTTCGTCAAGTGGAATTTCAAATTGATCTTGCACCCCCAGTTGCGCGTGCACCTTACCGCCTAGCACCGGGCGAACTTCAAGAGTTATCTACCCAACTCCAAGAGCTATTCGATAGAGGTTTCATTAGGCCTAGCTCTTCACCTTGGGGAGTCCCAGTCTTGTTTGTTAAGAAGAAGGATGGGAGTTTCCGCATGTCTATTGATTACCGAGAGTTAAATAAGGTGACAGTTAAGAACCGCTACCCTTTGCCTCGTATTGACGACCTATTCGACCAGCTTCAAGGGTCAAGTTTCTATTCCAAGATTGACTTAAGGTCAGGGTATCACCAGCTGAGAGTCCGAGAGGAGGATATGGCGAAGACAGCCTTTCGAACTCGTTATGGGCACTATGAATTTTTGGTAATGCCATTTGGGCTAACCAACGCACCAGCCGTGTTCATGGACCTTATGAACCATGTGTGCAAGCCTTATTTGGACAAATTTGTCATAGTGTTCATAGATGACATCTTGATCTATTCCAAGAGCAGGGAAGAGCATGAGCAACACCTGCGGCTGATCTTGGAACTCCTGAGGAATGAGCAGTTATATGCAAAATTCTCTAAGTGTGACTTCTGGATTCGTGAGGTCCAATTCTTGGGTCATGTGGTGAACGAGGTAGGAATACATGTCGTTCCCGCCAAGATTGACGCGATTAGAAAGTGGGAGGCCCCTAAGACTCCTACAGCGGTGCGACAGTTCCTTGGTCTTGCGGGATATTATCGCAGATTCATTGAGGGATTCTCAAAGATTGCTCAACCCCTCACTGCTTTGACACAGAAGGGGATTACTTACAAGTGGGGAGATGCCCAAGAATCTGCTTTTCAATTATTGAAGGAAAAACTTTGCAGTGCACCTATACTATCACTACCTGAGGGTACAGAGGACTTTGTGGTGTACTGTGATGCGTCTATCCAAGGGTTAGGGTGTGTACTGATGCAACGCGAGAAGGTGATCGCGTATGCTTCACGACAACTGAAGGTTCATGAGAAGAATTACACCACCCATGATTTGGAACTAGGAGCGTTGCTTTTCGCTCTCAAGATTTGGAGGCACTATCTCTATGGGACAAAGTGTACGATCTTCACTGATCACAAGAGTGTCCAGCACATATTTGATTAGAAGGAGTTGAACATGCGACAACGTCGATGGGTCGAACTCCTGAATGATTATGACTGTGCCATCAAGTACCATCCAGGGAAGGCTAATGTAGTAGCAGATGCCCTGAGCCGTAAGGAAACAAAACCTAAATGAGTGCGAGCCTTACAACTTACCATACATTCTAATCTACCTGATAAAATACGTGAAGCCCAGGGCGAGGCTTTGAAAAATGAAAACATCTGGCTAGAGACTTTGCATGGTGCTGATAAACACCTGGAACTGAAGACAGATGGCCTTTAGTACTTCATGAATCGGGTCTGGATTCCACGTTATGGGGATCTCAGACAACTAGTGCTCGATGAGGCTCACACATCTCGTTATTCGGTACATCCTGGTTCGGATAAAATGTACCAAGACCTCAAAACTCTTTACTGGTGGCCAAACATGAAAGCAGAGATAGCTACTTATGTTAGTAAGTGCCTGACATGTGCTAAGGTTAAGATTGAATATCAGAAACCTTCGGGCTTGCTCCAGCAACCAGAAATCCCTATGTGGAAACGGGATGGAATTTCTATGGACTTTATCACAAAGCTTCCTAAAACGCCAAGTGGGCATAACATGATTTGCGTCATCGTCGATCATTTGACCAAATCCGCACATTTCCTTGCGATAAAGGACACAGACAAGCTGGAGAAGCTGGCCAACATCTATATCAAAGAGATTGTCTCTAGGCCCGGGGTGCCTACTTCTATCATATCGGATCGCGACGCGCGATTTACATCTCATTTTTGTGAAACTCTCCAAGATGCTTTGGGAACTCGTTTAGACATGAGCACAGCCTATCACCCTCAGAAGGATGGGCAGAGTGAACGTACCATCCAAACACTTGAAGATCTACTACGAGCATGCGTGGTGGACTTCGGAAACAGTTGGGACAAGCACTTGCCTTTGATTGAATTCTCGTATAACAATAGTTATCACACCTCAATTGAGTGTGCGCCTTTTGAGGCACTTTATGGACGCAAGTGTAGATCTCCCCTCTGCTGGACTGAAGTTGGGGATAGTCAACTGACAGGTCCCGAACTTGTGCACGAGACTTCTGAGAAGAAAGTGTAAATCATAAACCGGATGGCTGCTGCTCGTGATCGACAGAAAAGCTACGCTGATAAACGTAGGAAACCTTTGGAGTTCCAGGTTGGGGACAAGGTACTATTGAAGGTATCACCATGGACGGGTGTGATACGCTTCAGAAAACGGGGAAAACTGAACCCACGATATGTTGGACCATTTGAGATTGTCAAAAGGGTAGGTCCAATGGCTTACGAATTAAATCTGCCTGAGGAACTCAGCGGAGTACACAATGTATTCCATGTATCGAATCTGAAGAAGTGTCTGTCAGATTCAACATTAGCAGTGCCGCTGGAGGAGATCCAGGTGGACGAACAACTACGGTTCGTGGAAGAACCGGTGGAAATTCTTGAGCAGGGAATCAATAAACTCAGGAAAAGCACCATACCTATTGTTAAGGTGCGATGGAATTCCCGTATAGGACCGGAATACACGTGGGAGCGCAGGGAGCAGATGCGATTCAAATACCCACATCTCTTTACTGAACCTGAAATTGTACATAGATCAAAGGCGGAACATAAAGCAGCTCTTTCAAAGTGAATTTCGGGGCAAAATTCCTTTCAACTTGGGGATGATGTGACATCCGGGAACCAACCACACATTTTCTAGCTGGCTTTATTGTTTACTTGCTGAATTTCGGGACAAATTTCTTTTCAACTTGTGGATGATGTGAAACCCCGCATTTTCAGGTTAACACTTTTACTGAACTCTAGTTAACTTACATGTTCATACGTGGTTAAATACTTAACTAGGGTTAGTTAAGGAGGCCTAACATATGTTAGATGATGTTAACATATGTTATAACTAGGAAAATCCTTGTTTTGACACACACACGAGTCCCGTATCCCGAACGTTGGTGATTTGTCTGACATACATAATAATGTTTACAACTGAATTATGATGGATGTGAAGTTACATGCTTATGTGGATTACATGTTTACGTGAATTGCCGCTTGATTGATAGTTAATATGTAAATCATACAAAATACGTGCACCTTATGATTAATATGTTATGAGATGATAAAAACAATGGTTTTCATGCAAGATAGGGTGGTTAATATTATTGGGTCCGGTATTGGGCTAAAACATGGTTAACGGGTCCGATTAGTGGACTAAAAGGGCCCTAAAACCTAATTACTTGGACAACAAGCCAAGCTTTCTTATAATTAGGAAACAAAACAAATATAAACCCTAACCCCCCTACCCCCTTGCGCCGTAAACAACCCCACCCCCTCTTACTCTCACTTTTCAACAAACATCAATTTTAATCATCTCTTCAAGCTAGTTTTTGTGTAATCTCTAGGCTTTGAGGACTCTTGCTTTGAAAGGTATAATCTTTACATGTTTTACGACGATTAATAATGTTTGAAAAGTTTTAAAAAAAACAAGTCATAGAGCATGCATGTATATAAAATCGCATAACATGTGTTAATAGGAGTTCTTGAATGTTCATGGTGATTTGATGATGATGATTGTTGTTATAAATCATAATTAGGGTTTTTGTATGATAATATATGTGTTTGATCATGATAATATGAGTTATGCATGTATTAGAGATTTTTATGCATGATTAGGGCTTGTGAATAACTTGGGATGCAAGTTTCAGTTTCTGGCAGATTCGTTAGGGTGTCTTGTAGGGTCAGTATTGTGATGTTAAATTGATTGTTTTGATGATGTCTTAGCATGATAGTAATGTACATGGTCTTAGCTTTTCATAATGGACAAAACCATCAGATTTGGACATCGTCTGAGTGGTTTTTGGAATTTTATTTTATTAGAGGTCATATCAGATTTTCGGAGTTGTAAATTGGGTCAACTTTAAACGATGATAAATTGAGTTCTAGAAAGAGTTAGGTTATGAAATTTGGACAGTAAATTAATATTGGAATAACTCGGCTTTTCCACATGGATTCATCCCGTTTGGATGAATACACAATTTTTGGGAATTTTTCTACTAAACTGACCTGTTGTGGAAATTTTCTGGACATAGTTGTGTTGTACGAATTTTAATAATTTTTGTGTTTAGTTTTAAGACAAAACAAAAATATGGGTTAGCATCTGAATCCAAATGAATACTCAGTAATAATTTGGGACTTTAATTCATTGGTTAAGTATTTTAAATAATTCGTTTTTCACAACGCACAATCTGTCCTAAAAACGCAGATTGTGTACGAGATTTTTATGTGACTATTTGGAGTCTTATATGGTATGTATTTGACATGAACTTGTATGGACACTTGTATGAGATGTATTTGAAGTACTAATCTGATAATAATCACTATGATTACCAACGGGATACGTAGGACTTACTTGTGCATGTAGAGTCATTAGGTGTCACTACACGGTTTTGAACTTTTAAAAGTCTTGGACAAACGAGTTGTGTGGTGTATTGGTTATGCACATATACTCACCTAGTGACATTTGTAATAGGGAGTCGGTAGCTCATTACTATTTGTGGAATTTGGATTATTCACTTGCAACCTAAGGTGAGTTTCACTACTTTTTCTCGAAAGCATGCATCTCGGGTCGAGACAACTTTGGTAAACATTTTCTGGTCCAGTTTGGGACTACTCTTGCAACTCGGGTTTTGACTCCTTGTGTGGGTCGGGTTTTGGACTCCTTGTGTGGGTTACACTTTTATCAGTTTAAAACTTTAACTATCCTTTGTGAACTAAACACACCCTATCATTTAAAGTCCTTGCATATTATTGGGTTAATCGCTGTAGGCGAACGGGGTATTAGTTGATAGCGCTATTAGGTTGTGAAACAACCTCATGCTTGAGGTGCTTGTGTCACGGGCATGAACTTTTGACCACGCTCTAAAGGAGCTGAACTGCTAGTGTTGATAGACACTAGTGCTGAGGCAAAACTTATAACAATTTCTGTATGTTCCCAATAATCAACTGTTTAGTTACAATGAGTGGGCTAGCTACCCCTGACAAGCTTAAACTGATGACACTTTACTTTAACTTGTGGTCTTTTGACAACTTTACATTTATTATCCAAACTGTGAACTCACCGACTTTATGTTGACACACTTTAGCATGCTTTGCAGGTCTCTAGGTATGGAGCACGATTTAGGGCATGCATCATTCTGTGTCTTGGGTTATGAACATTTAATATTTTGAACTTTTAAACTTTGGTTTTGGGCGCGTTGTTTTGCGCAGACTTTTGTGAACTGTTTATTTTGTTTTCGCTTTCGCACTACTTTAAAATGTTTGGGTAAACTATGAAACTGTTTTATCAAAAAACGAACTAAATGGTTTGGGCATTTAGAGTCGTTCATGATACTTATGGTTATGGATCCTGGTTTGTCATGCGCCTGGCGGTAAAACCCCGCAGTGAAAATTTGAGGGTGTGACAGTTAAAATAATAAAGTCTCCATATTCAATTTCTTCAGGTTTGATGGGTTCGGGTTCCTTCTCTAATTCCTCTTCCTCATCCTCTAGTGGTGTAAGTGTTATCTAGAGTTATTCGTGTGTAGTACTAACGTCCTACTCGTTCCTCCTAGTAGCCTTCCTCTCTCACCTGTAATGTTGCACCGTGTTCAATGGTTGGTTCTTGCACTGGTACTCGATGGCTAACTCCCCATCCATGAAGCTGGTTGGACTTTTAGTCCCAATTGATGCGCCACATGGCTTAGCTTTCATCCTTCACCAAGGGTGATCTCAATATCGGATTTAGTGTTAAAGGATTATGTATCTCCTATAACGTGTTAAGCAAGTATACATAACCCGAAAGCTAGTTGTGCACTTAAGCTGTGAATGTACTAATGCAATGCTTATGCAATGACAGTTATAGACTAGACTCAGCATACACTCCTAGTTCACTATAACCAATGGCTTTGATACCAATCTGTCACACCCTCAAATTCCACTGCGGAGGTTATATCGCGAGGAGCGTGACATACCAGGATCCCCATAGCCATAAGTCATATGAACGACTCTAAATGCCCAAACCATTTAGTTCGTTTTCAAAAATATTGTTTTAATGCTTAACCAAAAAGTTTAGATAAGTTGCGGAGGCGTAAATAAAACATAATCGTTTAAGTTCATGCGCAAAACAACGCGCCCAAAATAAAACCATTGAATGTTAAGCAAAGGATAAGTTAAATAATGTTCACAACCCATGACACAATGATGCATGTCCTATCATGCTCCGAACCTAGAGACCTACAAAAGCATGCTATCGTGTGTCAACATAAAGTTGGTGAGTGCACAAAGTAAGGTAAATAAAAGTGTAGGTTTCCCAAACCAAGATTAACAGTTAGGTTTCCCAAACCCGAAAGTAGTAATCAATAACCAAAACAAGAACCACTAGTTCAGCGTATGTCAAGGGTAGCTAACCCATTCATGATAACTAAACAATGATATACCGAATTGCTACTCAAACGATGCACTCGCCCCGCGAGGTGATTTTTGCCTTCCATCATTGCCTATCAACAATGATAAAGTTTATGGTCGTAGTTCACGCCCGGCTCCCAGCACGGTGTGAGGTTTGTCAAACCTAATAGCGCTATCAACTAGTAACCCGCTTGCCACCCGGCAACTCATTCGGTAAATAGTGAAGGACTTCCGTGATAGAGTGCAGTTTAGTTCATCAAGGACACAGAGTGTGAAACTAGCAAAACCCGATTCCTCCTAGGAATCAACCCATCCCAAATCCCAGGATAAAATAGTAGTCCCAAACCTGGACTAGAAAAGTTAAGTAAGTTGTCTCCCCGAGACGCATGCTTTTGAGAAAAGAGTAGTGAAAGTCACCTTTGGTTGCAAGCAAATTATCCAACTCCAAAACAATAGGGTGCTACCGACTCCCTATTACAAGTGTCACTAAGTGAGTATATCTGCATAACCAATACACCATATAGCCCGTTTGTCCAAGACGTTTAAATGTTCAAAACCGTGTGAGTGGCACCTAATGATTCTAAATACACAAGTAAACCCTACGAACCCGTTGGTGAACATATTAATTATCATCAGTTTTATACTTCGTATACACCCCACATAAGTGTCCATACAAGTTCATGTCAAATACATACCACATACGACTCCAAATAGTCACGTAAACATACTCTACGTAATCTACATTTTCAAGACAGATTGTGTGCTGTGAAAAACAATTTATTTAAAATACTTAACAAACTAATTAAACTTCAAATTTTACTGAATATTCTTTGGGATTTACTTGACAACCCATATTTTTGTTTTGTCTTGAAACCAAACACAAAAATTATGAAAATTCATACAACACAGCTATGTCCAGAAAGTTTTCACAATAGGTCAGTTTAGTAGAAAAATTCCACAAAAATTGTGTATTCGCCCAAATGGGGTGAAACTACTTGAAAAATCCAAGTTATTCCAATGTTGACCTACTGTCCAAATTTCATAACCTAACTCTTTATAGAACTCACGTTATGATCTTTTAAAGTTGACTCAGTTTACAAGTCCGAAAATCTGATTTGACCCTTATTCAAATAAAATTCCAAAAACTATTCAAACAACGTCCAAATCAGACGATTTTCCCATTATGAAAAGCTAAGACCATGTATAATACAACCATGCAATGAAATCATCAATCTTTATACTTTTATGTCACGTAATAGACCCTACAAGTTAACTCAAGTATTCTGTCCAGATTTTAAACATGCAATAACCCTTGTTATAATCAATCTTTCAAGTATATAATTGATCAACGACGTCCAACAATCATCATACAACATTAACAAGTCATAACCTGATCAAAACCTAACAAGATTCATGCATATATTATTATTCATAAACCCTAGAAATCTAAAATATCAAGAACATGCATAATCATGCAAACCACATAACATCCATCACATAACAACACGATTAACCCTTTTAATCTTTACAAACATTGAGTTTTAATCTTTATGAAAACGTTTGAGACCTGGACAAAAATGGTTTTGATGTTTTAAAAAACATATTAGAGAAGATTTAAACATAAGAGATTGAACATCATACCGAAAGAACTTCAAAACCACCAACCAATTGCTATCCAAGCTTCCCGATCGATATTCTTGAGCCTTAGCAGGTATTTGGGGTTGATATTTTCGTAATATGGCAGTAGGGGGCGATTAGGGTTGAGTTTAGGGGATACATTGGGCTTAAGATTGTTTAAATAGTGATTTAAGTCGGTTAGGTTGCGTCAGGTCCCCGCGAGCGGCCGCACGGAGAGAGTGAGCGGCCGCTCACAGCTCCCCGGCTCGCTCCGGGTGGCCTGTTCCGTTGTACTACATGTTTTTTTCGATGTTTTCGCTATTTGAATGATGCTAATGGCAGATTTACTGTCTACTGGTAATGGAGTCTTGGTCTCTTTGATTCCATAATCAAGAAGTTGATATCGGAGCCATTGAATCTATGATGTACAGCTTGCCGCTGCAATGTATTCAACTTCAGCTGCTGATGTTGCCACAAATGCTTGCTTCTTTGACTGCCAGGATACCAGACAGTTTCCTAAGAATTGACAACCACCAGATGTTGATTTTCTTGACATTTTACACCCTACATAGTCACTATCTGAAAAAGTTGTTAACTTGGTGTTGCTTGAAGCAGGATACCAAATTCCTAATGTAGGAATTCCTTTCAGATATTTGAAAATTCTTTTGACAGCAATTAGGTGTGATTCACTTGGTGCTGATTGATATCTAGCACAAACACAAGTTGAAAACATGATCTCTGGTCTAGAAGCAGTTAGATATAAAAGGGAACTTATCATACATCTATACATGGTTTGATCAACCTGTTTTCCTTGATCATCTGGTTTAACTTGTGTGGTTTGTGTCATGGGAGAGGAACATGATTTACTGTCTTGTAAAGAAAATTTGTTCAATAATTCCTTAACATATTTGGATTGATGTATAAAAGTTCCATTTGTTTGTTGTTTGATCAGCAGTCCCAAAAAGTGCTGCAGTTCTCCCATTGTACTCATTTCAAATTTAGATTGCATTAGCTTCTTGAATTCTTCACACAATTTTGTATTTGTTGAACCAAAAATTATATTTTCAACATAAATTTGAACAAGAAGTACATGATTTCCAACTTGTTTAATAAAAAGTGTTTTATCAATGGAGCCTCTTGTGAAGTGATTTTTGAGTAAAAAGGTGAACAGTGTTTCATACCAAGCTCTTGGAGCTTGTTTTAGGCCATAAAGAGCCTTGTCAAGTTTGTACACCCAATCAGGATGCGCAGGATCCTCAAACCCAGGTGGCTAACAAACATACACTTCTTCTTTTATTTTTCCATATAAAAATGTACTCTTAACATCCATTTGAAAAACTTTAATTTTGTTGGAAATTGCATAATCCAGAAATAACCTGATGGCTTCAAGCCTTGCAACTGGAGAAAAGGTTTCATCATAGTCAATTCCTTCTTCTTAAGAATAACTTTGTACCACCGGTCTTGCCTTGTTCTTGATAATCAAACCAGCTTCATCTTGTTTATTTCTGAAAACCCATCTTGTGCCAATTGGTAGCTTGTTTGGAGGTAAGGGACAGGTTTCCCAGACCTGTTGCTTCTTGAATTGGAGCAACTCATCTTGCATAGCTTGAACCCAATTGTTATCTTTAAGGTCTTCATGGTATTTCTTTGGTTCCAAGTGAGAGATAAATGATGAGAAAAAGCAAAAGTTGGAGAGCTGGTTTCTTGTGAGTACCCCTGATGCAATATCACCCATGATTTGATCCAATGGATGATCCTTGTGTTCAATCAGTTGTTGTAAACCTGTGATTGGAGTAGTCTCTTGAACTTCTTCAAACAAACCACTGAGTTAATAATATCTGGTTCAACTGTATGTACTGCTTCACGAGTATGTAGTGCTGAATCAGTAGTTTGAATTTGTTCATCAGCAGTTGTTGAAGTAGAAGTTTGTGAAACTTTTGATGGTTTAAAAGTTAATTTAATGACTATATTGGGAGTCCATGATGGAGGACCATCATCATCAAAACCTTGATCACCATAATAAGTAGGTTTAGATGAAGTAATAGTGTTTTCAAGTCCGAAATTAAAGTTGTCAAGGTCAAAGAGTTCAGCAGGATGTGCTGGAATGTGAGTGTGTTTTGACTCATTGAACTTGACATTCAGTGTTTCTTCAACTATCTTGGTTCTTGAATTGAAAACCTTGTAGGCTTTTCTTATGGAGGAATAACCAAGAAAATAACCTGAATCAACTTTTGTAGCAAACTTTGAAATAGAGTCTTTAATGTTTAGAATGAAACATTGACATCCAAAAGCCCTGAAGAAGGAGATAAGGGGATTAATGCCATGAAGAAATTCACAAGCAGTTTTGGAATGTCTTTTGTTGACAAGGACCCTATTTTGAACATAGCAGGCTGTGTTGACTGCTTCAGCCGAAAAGTACAATGGTAGGCCTGAATCAGCTAACATAGTTCTTGCTGCTTCAATCAATGTTCTGTTCTTCCTTTCTACCACACCATTTTGTTCAGGAATTCTGGAATGCTAAACTGTCTAACAATCCCCTTAGACAGGCATAATTCATCCAGATTTTTGTTCCTGAACTCTGTCCCATTGTCACTCCTGATGACTTTGATAGAGAGAGAGAATATTGCTTCTCTATTTGTAGAATGAAGAATTTGATGATATCAGCTGCCTTATAATTGGAATATAAGAAGAAGACCCATGTGAATCTTGAGTAGTCATTAATGAAGACCAAGCAGTATTTTCTTCTTACCAAGGCTAATGATCTTGACTGGTCCAAATAAGTCCATGTGGAGTAGTTGAAGACATGCAGTTGTTTTTAATTCTTCAGTAGACTTATAGGAGGACTTATGCTGTTTACCCTTAAGACATGAAACACAGTGTTCTTTACACTAATATTCCTTCAAGGGTAGACGTCTAACTAAGCCCATTTTAGTAACTTTATTTATGGTTTTAAAGTTCACATGGCCAAGTCTCCTATGCCAAAGGTCTGTTTCTGAAGTTGATGCTTTTGAGAAGAAACAGACAGTGTTGTTCAATACTTTGTCCTTTTCAATGTCCATTGCATAGACATTGTCACATCTTTTGGCTATCAGCAAAGTATGATCTTCAATTATTTTCTCTGTCAACTTCTGGCCTTCTGGTGAGATAATCTTGCAAGTAGTTTTGGTGAAAAAGGAAGAATATCCTTTATCACACATTTGAGTGACACTCAGCAAGTTATATTCCAAGTTTCAACCAGATTGACCTTGTCAAACTGTATTTTACCAGAGGATACATTGCCATGTCCTAGCACATATCCCTTAGCATTGTTCCCAAAGGACACAAATCCTTCTCTTTGACTGATAAAATTGTTTATCAGGTATCTGCATCCTGTCATGTGAATTGAGCATCCACTATCAACATACCAAAAGCTATTTAGACTTTTGGAGACCCTCTGCACAACGTAGCAAATTAGTTAGATTTAGGAACCCAAGCCAATTTGGCTTTGGGTTTGCTCTTGAGAACGTGAACAGTTTGTTGTGGACCATTTTTAGAAATCCATGTCTTTTTGGCAATGGATTTATCCTTAAGAGCAAAGGTAGAACCCCGTTGAGGTTCACCATCAACTTTGGTCATTAGAAGTTTAACCATGTATATCAATTCTTTTACCGCAGTAGTTTGTGAAACTGCTGAAGGTTTTAGTCTAACTTCTGAAGAAGAATTTTGAGAAAAAGTCTTTGGTTGAGATTTAGTCTTTTTCTGAGAAAAGGTGTTACTTGGTTGTTGTTTTTTGGGATAAAAAGTTTCTTCAAAATCTTGTTTGATTTGTTTTCCCACAACCAGTTTTAAAATTTTCTTGTTATACTGATTTCCTTTTCTACATCTACAAAATTCTATTTTGTGGTTAAATAGACCACAAACTTCACATTCTTTTGCCTTTTCCTTCTTTTTAAATTCATCATGAGATGTGGAAGGCAAATTACTGACAGTTTTTGAGTCTTGAATTAGGTCATCAGTAGTTTTCAGGTTCTCAACTCCTGATGTAGATGAAACTACTGATGGCTCAATGTTAGTATTTTTTACTTCTGCAGAACTCTGTTTTTCAATTTTGAGAAAGTTTTGATGAAAAGATGTACAGTCTTTCATATCAGAAGTTTGTTTTCGAACTATTTAGCTCCCATCATCAGCAGTTTTGGGAGTAAAATCTATTGGTGATTCAGTATGATTGTAACCTATGCCAAACTTAACATTTGATGCAGTTTGTTTGTTAAGTAGCATTTGGTAACCTTTACATGACTCAACCCATTTTTCACAATCAACCTTGGTGTCAGCAAGCTCTTTTCTGACTTTTCCTAGGTCTTATATCATGATTTTTATATGTGCTTGGGTTTCAATAGCATTGTTTGTTAATTTAGAATTTTTTTTTTTCTGATTTTGAAGCAAGTTTTCTTTCTAAATCACATTTTATTTGTGTGTGTTTTCTTTCAGAGTCATTGGCTTTGCCTTGTAAATGCACATTGGTCTCTCTTATTAAAGCAAATGATTCTTTGCATGATTTTGAGCAAAGTTTTAAAATAGATTCTTTTGATGCCTGAGATAAGGCAGTGTTAGAGGAGCATCCCTCAAAAGCCATTAAGGCAAAATTCTTTTCGCCATTATCAGGTTCTCCCCAGTTGATGTCATAGACTTTGTTGTCTGCATCTGGACTGCATTCAGATGTGTCAAAAGGTAGACTGCTCCATTCAACATACCCTGAAGTGAATAAGCTTTGTTGAGAGGGTTGTTGATGCTGTGGAGGTTGAGCAGCTGGATTGGAAGGCATTTGTTGTTGGCCCTGCTATTTTGTTGGGCAGGCATTTGAACATATTGTATCCGGGGCACATATTGGATTTGTGGAGCTTGTGCCTGTACAAAATGTGCACTTCCCTGAGTTCCAAAATTCCTGTTATAACTGAAGTTTGATTGATTTCCAGACTGTGGTTGGTTATAGCTAGAGCTTCTACACTCTCTAGCAATGTGTCCCAACTTCTGACACTTGTGACATCTAACTTTAGATTTGTCAAAACCAACTTTTGTTGAACTGTTCAGTCCTGTAAATTTCCTTCCTAGCCTTTTATAAAATTTGTTAGTTTTAATACTTAACATGGCCAGTTGGTGTAGTATATCCATTTCTTCTAAATTATCACTACTAAAGTTTTTTAAATCATCCATTATAAAACACATGTTATTAGTAGTTTGACTATTTTCTTCATTGTCATAAGCTGGATATGATCTTTCTGATGAGATCCCAGCAGTTATGTCAATGTGATCAAAAGATCCAAAATCATTTGAACAAGTTGGTGAGTATTGTCTTAAAAGAGCTGTACTACCTGGAACATAGTCATCAGCAGTTTTACCAGAATTTTGTAGCTTTTTCTTTTGATTAATTTCTCTTTCAAAAGTTAACAATCTCCCATGTAATTTTGTGAGTGTAAGGGAGTCAAAATTTGGTCCTGACTTGAGAACTATAGAATAATTTTCCCATTTTTCTGGTAAAGACCTTAAAAATCTATGAAGCATAGATGAGTTTGTATAGGTCTGACCATTTAACATTAACTTAGAAATTGATGAAGAGAATCTTTCAAATTGTTGTGTTAAAGTCTCTCCACTAACATGAGTAAAAGTTTCATATTGTTGAGCAAGAATTTCTCTGGTGTTGGCAATCACCTCATCAGTTCCTCCAAACGCTCTTTGAGGCAATCCCACAGCTCTTTGGCACTTTCACAGTGTAAAAGTCCAGCATATATTTCATTTTGGAGAGCCATTAACAACATTGAGAATGCCTTAGCATCTATCTCAAGTTTTAGGAAATCTTCATCAGTGTAGTCTTTTGGTTCTTTTGGAATTTCTACTTTAGTTTCAAGCTTAATATTTACTGGTATATGGGGTCCATAAATGACAGACTTCCAACACCCAGTATTTTGTTGTGAAAGGGTATGTGCCATCCTCCTTTGCCAGATATTATATTCACTTCTGACTAGCATAGGAGGCTTGTTGGCAGACCCAGTATTTTGAGGATCCATTTTTAGGAAATATGATTTATCAAGATTTTCTTAAAGTGATGGATGTTTTTGAAAAAAAAAGTGAACGTTTATCCTTTATTGAATATCACTAAGAGTTTGTGTCTGATTCTCAATTTGTTAGATTGATATTTGACCAGATAAACTAGATGCTCTGATACCAATTGTTGGATCAGTTTCTTCTTTAACAGTTCTTATTTATGAACACTTGTGTGTAATAAATATATCAAAGCAGATTTGCACAGCGGAATAAGTGAAGTGTTCTAGTTAAAGTTTCACTTTTAACATGAGTTATTACTCCCCCCCAATCAACGAACTAAGTAGTAAAATGAGAATCAATAACAGTAAATGAATATAACAGTAAATGCAGAATGATTCTCAGATATATATTGAAATGGTTAACTACTCAAAGTGTTGAAGGATTCATTGTCTAAAATAGTGGGATTAACCCCTCTATTTATAGACAGACAATTACATACAAGCTTAAGTAAACAAAAGATTATAATACTATAAGATAATACTACAACAGGCTGTAGTATTGAAACTTGAACAAAGACTTTAAGAATACTAGTATAATAATAAACTGCTAAAGACTAAGGGCGGTGGGAAGTTTCTAATCAAAGTGTTGATGAGTGACAAACTGCTGATGAGTAACCTTCAGAAGTTGTTCTTCAGATGTTTGTTTGGTTCATCTTCAGAACTTCTGTTTCTTTACTCTTCAGGACTTGGTAATCTTCTATATCAGCAGTTTAATCAAAACATTTAGAGGATGTAAGACTAAGGTTTATACTAGCTCGTCAATCCTCTTTGACCCTACAAAAAGTGATGAAAGGTTGAGTAGGGGAAAGTGTGTTCTCTCGAATACGATTCTCGGTATTGACAAAAGAAATCTATGCTGCACACCTTCGGTTCTCTACCTGTGTGTTTGTTTTAGTTTCTAAATAATTATCGTTTACTTATAAATTTAAAACTAGGTAATGGTTTATTAACAATCTTCTTTTTTTTCAAAACCAATGTTTTGATTTTAAACACTATAGTCTTTGGCACCGGGAAAATAATATCTTCGCGAATAGAATGAATCATGATTTCAATGTGTTTGGTTTTAGAGTGATCAATAGGATTCTTCACGATGTCACAACATACGTCATTGTCAATGAAAATGGGAGTTTTCATGATGTTTTATCCACAATCTAGCAATTGGTTTTCTATCCACAAGACTTGACAGCAGCAACTGGATGCAGTAGTGTATTCATCTTGAATAGTGGAAATAAACACTGTTGTTTGCTTTTTTGCTTTGCCATGACATTAGACGATTTCCCAAGAATCAATAGCCACCAGAGACAGATTTTCGATTAATTCTGTAACCTGCATGATCACTATCAGAGTAAGTAATTAAATCAAAATTATCATTTTTGGGATACCATAAACTAAGCTTAGGTGTCTCTTTTAGGTACTGGAAGATTCTCTAGACTGCAGATATATGAGATTGCTTTGGATTTGACGGATAACGTGCGTAGCATCATACAGCCCACATGATGTGTGGTCTGCTAGCGGTGAGATACATTCAATCCAATCATGGAACAACATGTATATGGATTCACAAAGGGTCCTTGAAGATATGGTGTCAAGGTGGTTTGAGTTGCAAAATGAGTACTTGCGGATTTGTTGTCAATTAAATTATATTTGCCAAAATAACTCAACAATACTTTGCTTGATGAATAAGAATTCCATCCTCCTTTTGTTGAACATCCAAACCCAGAAAGAAAGTTAACTCCCCCATCATGCTCATTTCAAATTTTGGCTTCATGACTCTTTCCCATTATCTGCACACACTTTCATGAGAAGATCCTAAAGTGATGTCATCGACATAAATTTGGACATAAATAACATTGTTCTTTACCTCTTTGGTGAACAAGGTCATGTCGATGTTTCGAGGAGTATATCCATTTTGTAATAGATAAGATAACAGGGTTTCATACCAAGCACGAGGTTCTTGGTGTAAGTCATACAGTACCTTGTCAAGTTTGTACTATCTATTTGGACAATGAGGATCTTCAAAACTTGGGGGTCGACATACATAGACCTTTTCTTTAATCTTTGCATACAGAAAAGCACTTTTGACATCCATTTGAAACACCTTGAAGTTTTTTTATTACGTGTAGTCTAAATGTTCTAATAACTTATAGTTGAGCTAGCAGAGCAAACATTTCTTCATAATCAAATCCTTCTTGCTAAAGAAACCATTGAACTTTGTTCTTAATTACTACTCCCCTCTCATCCAATTTTTTGCCAAAGACCCGTTATGTTCCTATCAGATTTTTCCTTCTGGCAGATCTACTAATTCCCAAACTTTGAGTTTTCAAAGTTGAAACAGCTCTTCTTGCATCTCTTCAACTTAGCTTTCAAGATGGACACCATCATCAATACTATACAACACGGTTTGAGATAGGAAAGCTGGGAGAGTTGTATTGAGCTTGTCAGTCTGATTTTTAGTTAATACACCTTGAGAGACTTGTCCGATAACATTTTGAATAGGATGATTCTTTGATGATTTATCCTATGTTGGGTTCTTCTTGACTTTGTGAGGGGAAATTGATAACATGATCACCATGACTTGCTGAGCTAGATGGATAATCTACGGACTGCTACGAGGATGAAGCATTAATTGAATTAGATGCATTCCCAGCAGGTCCACAATCATCCGGCATTGTGTATTGAAAATAAGATTAGCTACAAGTGCAGAAAAACAAGTAGTGAATGGAGCGACATCATCTTCAGAGGAATAAAATACATCTTCTAAGGGAGAAGAATCATCAGCTTGATCTTCAGAGACTGGAATTTGGAAGTTATTATACACAACATCCATATCAAAGAACTAATTTGGACCAGTTCCTGTATTTATGGTGTTAGACTATTGCCAATCGACATAAAAGAATTCCAGTACCATCTTTGTACATTTGTTGTATAGTCGATATCACTTTTGACTAGATGAGTATCACACAAAGTAACATTCTTCTCCCATAGCATCAAACTTCAATAGAATTGCTTGATTGTTGAGAATCGTACAAAAGCATCCGAATGGTTTGAAGTACTCAATAATAGGTTTTCATTTGACTAGCAACTCCTATGTAGTTTTTTCCAGAGGCTTAGCTATCAAAACTATGTATAGAACATAACATGTTATATTAACTACTTCTGCCCAGTAGATTATTGGTAGACTTTGAATTTATCGGCATCATATGAGTAGACTCAATTAGGGTTTGATTCTTTCTCTTAAAAACTCCGTTTAGTTGAGGAGTTCCGGCAGAACTGTATTGAAACTGATTTCCTTTGATGTTCTAGAAAGATATAAAGCTTTGGTTCTTGAATTTAGTTCATTGATCTCTTTTGATCGATTTGACCTTTAACTTTACTATGCTTTCAATTAGTGGAATGAAGATTTTCAAGATTTTAGCTACTTCACTCTTGAGTTCCAAGAAATTGACCCAGGTGAAACGTGAAAAATCATTTATAATCACGAAACAATAAGATTTCTTAGCAAGTCTTTTCATACTGATTGGACCAAAAAGATCCATCTGCAATAATTGAAAAGGTTAACTAATTAAATTCACTATTTAGGACATATGCGATTTTTTATGTTGTTTTCCTTGGGCACATGCTAAACATTTTTCAGAAAACGGAAATTCCACGGGAGAAAGACCTCAAACAATGTATAATTTTGAATGTTATTATGTTTTTGAAGTTTACATGTCCCAATCGTCTATGCCATAACAGTGATTCAGATTCAGATTCCTTAGATAATAAACATGTCGTTTGACACTAAAATTTAAAATGTTTCATGACTACCACATACACATTGTTTTGTTGTGGTGCTTTTAACATGATCATTTCAGTAGGAGGAATAAATCCTAGTTTTAAAGATTGTTAAATAGTTATGAACACAGTTGACATCAACGAATGTTAAAGCGTCTGAAATAACATCCCCTATTCCCACAATCTTTCCTTTTTTCTCATTTTCAGTGAAGGCCACAAATTCTCCATAAATAAACTGATAGTTCTTGAGAGGTTCCTCCAGTCCTGTCATGTGCGTTGAAGTGCGGCTATCAACATGCCACAAATACCTCATCAGAGTTGTCAACCATTTTAGCAATCTATTCTGAAAACAAAAAGAACAGTTAAAATAATGGGTGAACAAAACTTTTTCAAAATTTTGAGGTTATAACAAAACTTTTCGTAGTTTCTTTAGGATTTTTAATTTGATATGCAAAAGAATTTGGAGTTTTCAAATCATTTTCTTGTTTGTTTTTCAAATGACATCTGTTGATGCATAATGTGCGACTAGTGCTTTGGATTGCAACATAAACAAGTTTTGTGAAATAACGAAAGGGCGAAGGTGGAATAGGAATGGGGCGAAAGTGGAAGTTAACGGTCGAATGTAAAAGTGACTGAAGAAGGTTTCCAGGTGTGAGTTGCCTTGAAGGGCGAATGTGGAAAAGTTCCACATTCGACCTTACGATATGGGCGAACCTGCAGTAGTATATAAAGAAAAACTTTATTTTATGATGTAACTTTGATCATTTGAGCAGTTTGTGTTAGGCTAGAGCTCTCTAGAGTTTGTGTTTATTCTAAATCAGTCTGTTTTGCTTGTAAACCTAATTGTAATAATATTTCATCAAGTAATTAATGAGAACGGTGATTGAAAAGCTTAATCTGTGTGTTTGATTCATAAAACTATCACTTTGTATCTGTTCTAGGGTTTCCGCACCTGGAATAGAGACTTGTATGATCATTTTCAACTGTTTTACATAAAACGATCCTTTACAAAGTGGTATCAGAGCCAATAGAGATCATACAACTACAATTTGATAGTTTTTGAACTGATTTGGACCCAAATTTGATCAAAATTTTGCTGTTTTCAAAGAACAATGGTTTTTGATGAAAATTGAAGGATTTGGATTAGATTTCAAGGATAAAATCAAGAATTCGATTTATTAAAGTTGTTCCAAATCATTTCCGAAGCAAAACCTGATTAAGATCATCAAAATTCATCAACTTTTGAAAAATTGAGATCAAATTAACTGATTTTCAAAGAATAACCGTTTTTCAAATGGGTCGGTCGAACCTAGAGAGCATAGGGTCGAAAGTGAGATTTTAGGATCGAACCAAGGCTTTCAGTGGTCGAAAGTGATTTTTAAAGGTCGAACGTAGGATTTTGTTGTATTGATTTTTCACATTCGGGTCAAAGTTCCACATTCGTCCATACGGGAGGGCGAAAGTGAAAAGTGTTAGGGACGAAAGTGAAATCAGGTTGTTGAAGTTTACATTCGTACCATAGAAGGAGGACGAAGGTGAAGAGCTAGCCACATTCGACCTCACGTAAACTCATAAGGGGATGAAAGTAGAACTGATTTGTGAGTTTTTCAAGTGTGTCGTATTTCCAACTTCAAAAACAACATGTGGGGATTTCCGACTACACCTAGGCCTGGTACAACACAACAACCGCAAGTTACCATGGACCCTTGGACTGTAGCTGCTTAGAAGTCGAATTCTCAGTCTTCGCAACCAATCAATTACCTTGCAATGACGAGTTCGCTTCCATAGAGTGTTGCTTCATCTTCACAACAACCAGCAGCCGATTACTGGGGCGTGGCAGCAGCAGTGGTACACACTAAAACTACTAATGCTATATCTACTCTAATCAATGATTTGTCTTCAGGTAGCGGGAACAGACCACCCAAGCTGATGGAGATGCAGGAGTATAACCAATGGCAGAAGAAATTCAAGATTCATTTGGAAGGAATGGGACTTGAAGGGACTGAGGCGTGGCAAATGATTGCAAAGGGATACGTGGCACCAGTGTTAGAGAATACCGGTGAACAGATTCCACTTGAGAGTTTGTCTGAAGACGAGAAGAAGAAGTTTGCGGTGGAGAAGAAGGTGTATTCTCAACTAACCCAAGCTATTACCAATGATCTTTTACATCAGTTTGGATCTTGCACTACTTCCAAACAATTGTGGGATATGTTGAAGAATCGTCATGATGGTAATGAGAAGACGAGTAGGCTAAGGATTGAGGAACTGAAGAAAGAATTTGAAAACTTCAGTTATGTTGGGAATGAAACACTGAAAGAGTTGACTCCCAGATATTGTCATCTGTTAACTGAATTATCAAATTATGAAATTCAGATTCCAATGTCAGATTTGGTGGATAAATTTGCTGATTCTTTACCACCATACTGGGATCAACACATCGAGGTACTTAAGGAGAAAGATGCTTACAAGTACTGGACCATCAATGAATTCATTCAGAAATTGGAAAACAAAGAGCTTGAGGAGAAGAGGAAAGCAAAAAGATCACAAATTCCTCAGAACCCAGAGTTGTATCATGCAGGTATATCGTCTACTATGGGTAACTCAAGTATTGGTGGGACAGTTGCTCCTCATATTGCCTGTGTTTCAAGTGTGATGGAACCACCCAAAAACCCAATCAACTATCTTGCTCAAACCTCATCTTATACACCACCACCACAATCATATACAAATTCGTTTGTTTCACCTTTTTCACCGATACAACAGGCAGCGTGTTACACTGCAAACCAACCACAACCTCAACAACAACAATACATTTCTCAGATGAATCAAGCTAATCAGAGACCAATAGTGTTGGAGACATCCAACATGAACAATGTCACAGTAGAAGTTGCTCAACAACACATTGCCTTGGTTTCAGCAATGGTTGCCTCATACAATGGTCAGGTAGCTAGTCAAATTGGTAACAACAATCTAACCAATGAGGACTATGCTCAAATTGATAAAGAAGAAATGGAGCTTATCGATATACAGTGGGCTTTTGCAAGTATCATGAGGCGAGCAACTGAGTTCATTGAGAAAACTGGGAGAACTGACTTGGCTACTACACTAAATACAACATATGGCTTCAACAAAGAAAAAGTCACATGTTTCAACTGTGGTGGTAAAGGTCATTTCAAAAGAGAGTGTACCCAGCCAGCTAAACAAGGTAACCGAAACCCATTCAACTCAAATTATCAGAATCGTCAATCTCAAAACCAAGTTTCTTATCAAAATCAAAACAACAACTATCAAAATCAAAACAATTACCAAAACCGACAAAATACCTCTCAAAACAACTCTAATAGACAACCAATTACACCTAACCAGACTCAAACTCAAACACCAAATAACCCAACCAGAACTGTCATTCCTATCACAACACCAAATGATCAACCACAGACTAATAATCAAAATCAAGCTTTGGTGATTCAAAATGATGAGGGATATGACTGGACTGATATACAACTTGGTGTTGAAGAGATAAAAGCTGGGAATGTAGCTTGTGTTGCTCAGCAGATTGATTTGGAGGAGTCGGAGATAGTTGAGAAAGTTGAAGAAACCGAAAGTATTTATGAAGAAGCGATTGAGGAGTCGATTGAAGAGATGGAAGTTTTGGTGGCTGATTCAGTTGAAGAACACCATGAGGAGAAGAGTTCGGGAATCATTATTGATTCGGTCATAGATGTTTCTGAAGAGAGTGAATCAGTGTATTCAGATTAGGAGAGTGAATCAGATTCGGAAGCAAGTGTGAATTCATTAGATGATGAAATCGATCAACTGTTGACCGAAGGTGATTTTATGATGACTAGGAAGTCATGTATTGTGGATGATGTCTTTACCAGAATCGACTATTCCAAGTGCTTTGCTGGGAAGGAAGCTCATTTCGCTCTCATGGCTATGACAGATCATCCGAAGCAGGTAAGTTCTGAATCCACAACTGATATTCATAGAGATAAGTATTGTGCTACTTGTGATAGATTGACAGATGAGAACAAGCAACTCAGGGTGCAACTTGAGAGTGCTGTAATTAATTGTCAATCTTCTTGCAAGGAAGTTAGAGAATTCAACAAAGTGCTTGATGGTTACAAAAAGGACATTTCTGACTTAAAGAAAACACTTTCTTTAAAACAATTGGCAATAAACAGTTATATAAATGAACTTGAAGAAACTAAGTTAGAAATGGCCACCTATCAAGTGATTTGCAGAAAAGGTCAACAAAAAGCTTGAAAGCTATAAACACATTGCATATGTGGTTGATCATATCATTGAAGAACCATCACAAACCAGTAATGCAAATTACAAAGCTGTGCCATCTCCAGTGTTATTTGAAAATCATAATTGTCATCAAGTGACACCGGAGAGCTCAGTAAAATCTGACTCTGCATCAGAAGATGAATCTAACACTTCGAGTGTTGGAGATCCAAACTCCTATGTACGACCAATTTTGGGTTTGAATGATGAGGGTGTTATTGCTGTAACTGATGATTCTGACACTGAGAATGTGAGTGATATTCCAAAGGAAAATCACATTATCACAAATGAACCAGTGTCACCTTCTCAGCTTTGTCATCCAATGGCTAACGCACATCGTGTCAATCAATCAGAGAAGAAAGAGGTTAAGAATGAATCAGTTGACAAACCCATCAAGGTATTTTATCAGATGGAAGGATCCGATAAGATTATCTCTAACGAGGAGTATCCAATAAAATTTGTAAATTATTCTAAAATTGAGAAAATCAGGCAAGAAAGTACTATCTGGTTTCCTAAACACGAAAGGACCAATGAAGTACCACCAGAAATTTTGAAGATATTATATTTGGATACTCCGAAAGAACCAAAAGTTCATGTCACTGAATTCATTAAACCAAAGCAAAAGGCAAACGGTTTTCTTGAGCCGGCTTACTCAAGGGACCCAGCTCCTGAGAGTTTAAGGCGCAGATGTGTTGATGAACAATAACCCATCAATACGTTTGCTAAGCCGCATGCTCAGAACGAGTTTGAAGAATACCGTGCATGTTTCAAGTGCGGGGAGAGAGGGCATTTACTTGCTCACTTCCCGTACGTGAGGCACAAGAGGCACGAAGTTGAGATGAGGCAATCCATTAGAAAGCCGGTCGATAATCATTATTATCCTCAAAGACGTTTTGTTCCTCAACCAGCACCATTTTACAATGAAAACAATTATTATCAAAAGAGGGATAATTGTCAATTCAATTATGATCGTCGAAACCGGATTGCTATGGAAAAACCATTGAAGAGACCTTTGGTGAACTCAATGGTTGATAAACAAAAGGTTCCACCAAAACCTGTTGTTAAGTCAATTGTTGGACCTGTTTCTGTTAAGTCAGAAAAGGTAACTAAGAAAGTTTCATTTAAGAATGATCCTAAGACATCGACTGAGACTCCAAAAACTCAGATTCGAATTCTGAAACGTTCGGAACAATCTTGGTCACCTACGGGTTCTTTAAGTACTTCTACCTCAAAATAAATTGGTAAATCTCAAGATGAGAAAGTTTTGAATGGACAGAAACAGATCAATTCAAAACCAAATGTTGATGTGAATGAATCTTTGAAAGCTGATATTCAAAGACCCAAGACCACACAGGCTTGGGTCCCCCGAAAGAACTAATGATTTTACTTGATGTGTGCAGGGAGCTTCAGTTGGCCCTGTGAGCAGTCTTTGGATTGTTGATAGTGGAGCTTCAGGCCACATGACTGGTGATCTAGCACTATTGTTTGACATGAAGAATATTAATGGAGGGTATGTTGCTTTTGCGGGAAACAAAGGAGGTTACATCACAATGGAGGGAAGTGTGAGTAACAGGATAGTGAGTTTTGAGAGGATTTCCTATGTGAAGCAAATTGACTACAATCTGTTAAGTGTCAGTCAGATATGTGACAAACAATTTTCTGTACATTTCGACGACAAATCTTGCTATATCCTCAAACCAGGCTTTAAGATTCCAAAAGAGTGTATTATGTTAAAGGCACCGAGAGTTAACAATCTTTACATTCTTGATATGTCGAAAGCGATGACAACTCAGGGCCAAGTGACGTGTTTTCTATCGAAAGCTACAGAGAAAGAATCTATAATGTGGCATAGAAGAATGGGACATATTCACCTCAGAAAAATGAACCATTTGGTGAAGAACGGGCTTGTCGAAGGTGTTAATGTCAAACATTCCATTTGAACGACAAGTGTGTGAGTTGTAAGAAAGGAAAACAGCACAAACAATCCCATAAATTGAAGAAAGTAAACTCTGTTGAGTTGCCACTTGAGCAGTTGCACATGGACCTATTCGGACCTGTCAAACGTAAAAGTCATATCGGAGAGCTTTACTGTTTAATGGTTACTGATGATTTCTCACGATTCTCATGGGTGATGTGCTTACAACATAAAAGTGACACGTTTAACAATCTAAAAGTTCTGTTCACTCGACTGGAGAATGTCTACGGTCTAAAGATCAAAAGAATTCGGAGTGACAATGGGACGGCGTTCAAAAATGCGCAGATGGATGCTCTTTGTGAAGACAAAGGAATTCATCATGAATATTTGGCTCCGTATACCCCTCAACAGAACGGTGTCGCTGAAAGGAAAAACAGGACTCTCATTGAAACGGAAAGAACAATGCTCGCAGATTCAAATCTTCCAGTAATGTTCCGGAACGAAGCGATCTATGCAGCTTGTTATACACTGAATCGGGTGTTAACAGTGAAGAAGTTTGGCAAAACTTCTTATGAGCTGTTGAACCGACGAAAGCCGAACTTAGAGTATCTAGAACCATTTGGGGCTCCATGTACAATGTTGAATCCAGGCGAAAAGTTTAGTCCGAAAGCTGAAGAGGGATAATTTGTTGGATATGCAACCCCGCTCAAACGGGTATTCAACAAAAGAACTCGACAAGTGGAGGATTGGGCAAATGTTGAGGTTCAACGGTATACGCAAAATGTACAAGGAAATGGTCCTGATTGGATGTTTGATTACAAAGACTTCTTTGAATCATTCAATCTAGATAGCTTGGTTGAAGAGGCTGTTATAAGATTACTTTACGAGTGTGAAAACGCGGCGACTTCACCGTTGGTGCATCCGATCACCGTAACTCCTCCAGCAGCTTCTAATGATACCAATGATCTTGTAGCAGAAGAAGAGGTGTTCCAAGAAGCTTCAACTACACTTGATACTTCAGAATCGGAAGATGATGGAGACTTTGGTGAAGCTATTCTTGATCATGCAACAGAGGCACCACCAGTGAACCCAAATCCAGATGTTGCTTCATCGTCTAACACGGGTAATGATCTGGATGCAGTGGAGAACTTGACTACTGAGACGGGAATGACGGTACCTGAATATCCGGAATCTCGTATTCATCATATTCACCCGCTCGAGCAAGTTATTGGTGACCCTGGAAGCAGTGTAATGACTAGAGGACAACTACGCAGTGTCAACTCACCAGAGAGTTTTGGCGCTTTAGCTTTATAAGCAAAAATACAAAAATCTGGTTGTCAGAATGATTGGTTGTTTGCGTGTTATGTTTCACAGGTTGAGCCGCGGACATACAAGGAAGCTCTTTTGGATGATGCTTGGGTAGAGGCAATGCAAGAGGAGTTGTTGCAATTCCAGAAGTTGGGCGTCTGGACACTTACGGATTTACCTCCTGGTAGGAAGAAGATTGGTACTAAATGGGTATTCAAATGCAAGAAAGATGACAGAGGCGTGATCGTGAGAAACAAAGCCAGATTGGTTGTTCAAGGATTTCATCAAGTTGAAGGAATTGACTATAACGAGATATATGCACCTGTGGCACGTATAGAAGCTATCCGCATGTTTCTAGCGTTTGCCTCGTATAAGAAATTCAAGGTGTATCAAATGGATGTCAAAAGCGCGTTTCTCTATGGTGTGGTCAAGGAAGAGGTCTATGTCGGTCAACTTCCAGGCTTTGAAGATCCTATCCACCGGGAGAAGGTTTATGTTCTCAACAAAGCATTATATGGGTTGCACCAGGCTCCACGCCAATGGTATGAGGAGCTCAGCACGTACCTGATATCCAAAGGATTCAAACGAGGCTTGGTCGATTGCACACTGTTTACGAAGAAAACAGGGGATGATTTGCTTCTCGTCCAGATTTATGTAGATGATATTATTTTTGGCTCTACTAACGAACTTCTTTGCAGAGAATTTGAACGTGTAATGCAAGAAAAGTTCAAGATGAGTGCGATGGGAGAAATGCAGTTTTTCCTCGGCTTGCAGGTGGATCAAAGACCAACGGGGATCTTTATTCATCAAACCAAATACGTATTTGAAGTCTTGAGCTGGTTCCAGATGGAAGATTCGAAGCCGATGGACACCCCAATACAACCTAATCACGGGATTGGTGTTGATGCTAAGGGGGAGCTGACAGACCCATTTACATACGGAGCAATCGTCGGATCTCTGATGTATCTCACTGCATCAAGGCTAGACATAATGTTCGCTACATGCCTCTGCGCACGTTTCCAATCGAAGCCGAAACAAAGTCATCTGACGGCGGTCAAGCGAATCCTAAGATATCTGAAGGGTTGTCCATCGAGAGGACTATGGTACCCTAATGACGATAATTTTGACTTAATCGCATTTAGTGATGCAGATTGGGGCGGCTGTGACAAAGACAGCAAATCCACAACGGCTGGATGTCAGTTTTTAGGGAGCAGGCTCGTGACCTGGCAGTGTAAGAAGCAGACATCGGTCGCATTATCTACTTGCGAAGCAGAGTATGTAGCAGCCTCACAGGTTCTCTGGATTTAGTAGCAGATGGTCGATTACGGTTTGCAATTTCTGAAAACCCCTATTCACTGTGATAATGAAGCCGCAATTGCATTAACTAAAGATACGGTCAATCACTCGAAAGCTAAGCATATCCGGATTAAGTATCACTTTATCCGTGATTGCTATGCAAAAGAGTTGATCGATATGGTCAAAATCCACACTGATTATCAGAGAGCGGATCTTTTCACAAAAGCTTTTGATAAATCCAGATTTGATTATCTTTTAAAAGTAAATGGTATAAAAGAAAAACAAGACTGATCATCACCTCGGTTTATCGTTTTTAGTTTTAAAATTTTTTAAGTTTTTACAGTTTTTCAGAAAATTTAAAAACCCAAAAATATGATTTACATTTTAGGGGGAGTCTTTATTCAGAAAAACCAAAAACATTGAAAAATTCAAAAAGCCATAAAAATAGAAAAACCCAAAATGATTTCCAGAAATAAAAGAGGAAATGATAGTACATCAGTGGGGATCTGACACATGCTAAAGATATGTAATGCAATACGAGGCGTGTGTTGATTTTGTGTGATGTGCTGATAGGCTTCGTAGACTTATTACTGCGTGCATTAGTGATACAAACATAACGAACTACTCGTTAGTGGCTGAACACCTCATGGGCATATGGTCTTACTACCGTAATTTCGTTTGATAGAGTTGCCAAAATCTGAGGTTTCGGGTCGTTATGTTATTGTTATCCGGGATATTCTGATTGAACTTTTGTCGTATTAATTTACGGACCTAGATTCAATCAGAATATTTGCTAAAAGAGCTTTAATGCCAAAACCTAAAAGTTACCGAATTGAGGAACTTCATGTTTATTATTGATCAAAGATCATTAATTGCATCGTATCAATTCACTGATGAAAATCTGTGATTGATATTAGCCTCAACCTGGTATATATGCACATGTTACTTTGTTGCATTCATTTGCTGACCTGTACTCCTCTGTGCTATATATATCTTGTAACTGAACGGCTAACATTGGCATAATCACGCGTTACGAGGAAGCTTTGTGCAATTTCTTGATACGGGAGTATGTCGTGTGTGTGGGAACCATAACGTGTTAGTATAATACACTTAATATCGTATCATTTTAACGCACTGCATAACAGTCTGCATGTGAGTTTATGTGGATAACAATATCAGCAGTTGCCGGATCACACATTGTTTCTAATGATAGTATAAAACAGATCAATGATGTGATCAGATTTCTCAATAACTGATATGATCCTCTTACCGGAAATCACAAAACATTTACTGTTTGTGTTTACATTTCTGCATTTTATATTTGATTTACAAAAAGATACAAAAACTCAAAAAGATTTTAGGTGTGTTTTAATATAAATTTCAGAAAAACCAAATGTTTTACATTTCTGAGTTTTTTTTTATAACCGATGGTGTTTGATGGTCATTTTCTGAGATTTGATGAACCAATCTGAGTTTTGTATCATTTAAAAATGAAATAATGCATGCTTGAGGCTTAAAATGTTGAAAATGTTTGAACGGGATTCGATTTTGAGATTTGGTAAATTTTTTAAAATTTCCATTTTACTTTCGCCCCTTCGTTGGGTCGAAGGTGGAAATTTTGCTACTTTCGAACCTTACAAACTGGTCGAATGTGAGTGTTCCTATGAAATTTGTTCATTCGAACCTTGTCTCCACATTCGAACCTTTAACTAGGGTAGAATGTGGAAACAATTTCACATTCGCCCATATAGAACGGTCGAAAGTGGACACTATATATATACCAGTTGCTCATTCGACCTCCCATTCTCTCAGTTTTCAAAATTTTTCAAAATCCCCAACCTTGTTGCCCTGGTTTTTCTTATTGCCGATTATTATTCCCTGCTTTCTACTGATCATTTTCATTCCAAAATCACAGGTAATGGACCTGTTTTGAAGGCAGATTAGGGTTCTTTGTCGCCGAACCCTAGAATAAATCAGCTGGACAATTTTTAGAGTGTTTTTGTTACAATTCTTGATTAGGATTTAGTTCTTATTTATTTTAGGGGGAGAAGATTAGATAATCTAGGGTTAATACGTTATAATTGTGTGTTGATTGTTCGATTGAACATGACGAACCCTAGATTACATAGAAAATCAATAAAAACTAAATGAATGACACAATTGATTGGTAATAATTCTTAGTCGGTCATATTAGAAGGTGTTTGAATCAAAATTAGAGTTTAAAACATCTTAGGTTACAAGTTTGAATTTTTGAAGTATAAACTGGTACATTCGACCAGATCTGAAGGGGCGAACCTGGAAGTTTAGGTCGAAAGTAACATTTTAACGGACGAAAGTGGAATTTCAAGGACGAAAGTGTATTTTGTGTTAAAACTTTTCACATTCGAACTTTAAATGCCACATTCGAACCCAATGGATTTCACCTTCGAACCCACGTAGGGGCGAATGTGAAATTTATGAAGATCAAAAATTCAGATTTTGACGTTTTTGATTATTTTAACGTATTTTCTTTGTTTGTGTTTCAGATATGGCAGAACAACAAGCTGAGAATGTTGAGATACCTGAACAAGAAGCTCCAGTTCAGAATGTGTTAGAAGCGTGGCCATTCGAACCCGCTCATAACTGTTGTGCTTTTGTAGGAGACGTACAGAAAAACACAGAATTCTCCGGAATAATAGATTTTCTCAAGAGAAGCAGGATCATTCATGCTCTTGCAACACCTGCTATAATCTACCAAGACATTGTTGAAGAGTTCTGGAGAAATGCTCGTTATGACTACTGGGAGTCTAAAACTGCTATAGTAAGTGAGATTCAAGGTGAATTCGCTATGGTAACAGAAGATGATATCAGAGAAGCGTTGATGATCAAAGATGATGATTGTACTGATCCAAGGTGTTTGTCATGGACGGAGCAGAGAGTGTGTTTTCTGAGAATGAAATATAATGGTCATGTTACTGATGGAGCGCTACACAAAGGGAAGCTGAGCGTTCAATTCAAGTACTTTGCTCATGTAATAATTCACGTGTTTGGAACAGTGAGTGGAGGTTACGATGTTATGAGGAAGAGTTTAAGCTCATTGATGGTTGCTTTAACGTTGAATAAACCATTCAATATAGCTGGGATGATTCTGGATCATATGTTAGAATTACTAAAGGGTTTGAAGTCGAAGAAATTCTTATTATATCCCAGATTTCTGATGATGATTTTTGATCATAAGTATCCAAAGTTGAAGAAAGATCCTACGAAGATCTTAGGGCAGGATCATATGAATATAAGGACGTTGGTTAGAATGAAGGGATACAAAGGGATTCCTGACAATGAGAAGCCTCCACATAAGAATCTGTTTGGGTATTTGATAAATCCGGGTTATACTGACCCAGGAAAGAACAAAGCAAGACATGTTAACAGTGAATCTGATACTGATGATCCGCTTGTTCATGCTGATGCTACAACAAAGAGAAAGCGACAAGTGAAAAATGCCGGAGCCAAAGGGAAGGGTAAGACAAAGATGAGTGAAGCTGGACCTGCTAAGAAGCAGAAGACTAGAAAGAAGAGTATAGCAAAGAAAGGTACTCAGTTAGTTGATGAAGAATCTTCTGTAGATTCTGAAGAAACAGAAGAGGAAGAACGTTGGGATTCGGATACAGAAACGTTAAAGAAGAACTCTAAGCGCAAGGCCACTGTTGCTGGAGAGTCTGAATCATTAAATAAAGCTGTTGAAGAACAATTACAGAAGGAGACAATAGATCTGGAAGGTGATCTAGGACTTGATGCTGAAGATTTTGAGGGTTCCACAGTCGTTGTTAATCTGAAGAAACCCAAGCATAAGTCGATGGAAAAGAGAGATGTGAAAGAGAGCACTAAGAAGCTGAGAGAGAAAGAAATTGAGATGTTGCTAAAAGTGAAGAAAGTTCCAGATGCAGGCACATCCTCACAAGTTTCTTCACCAATCACCAAGAAGCAGAAAAAGATCTCAAAAGAACCTGAAGTAGTTCCTGATTTAGATACTACTTTAGAGAATGTTTTGAACTTATTCCAGAAGAAAAAGAAAACTCCTGAAGCAGAATCTTCCAGATCCAAAGTGATAGTTTCTAATGATGTCATGGAGGTAGTGAACAAACAAATGGAAGAGATGATGAAGATGATATCTGCACAACAAGCACAGATAGAAAAATTCAAAAAGAATGAAGAAAAGATGTTGCAGATTGTTGTTGCTTCTAAAGCTAATCAAGATGAACTTGAAAAGAAGTTGAAACAGCTTGAGGAAGAGAAGAATGAGATTGATGAGAGGAGTAAGAGGAACAGGAGGTTGATCACTGGAATAAGGATTGATAATAAAAGATTGCTGAAAGACAATAAGAGAATGAGTAAACTACTCGATAAACTTTACAATGAAGCTCCTAAATTGAAAGAAGGAGAGGAGGATGAAGAAGAAGAAGAAGAAGAAGAAGAGCAGTTAGATTATGAAGATTCATCTGATGATGAGGGAAAGAATGATAAATCAGATGATGGATCTGATGATGATGATGATGCTGAGGGTGAGAAAAAAGATGATGAGGATGATAGTAGTGATGATAATGATAATGATGATGGAAGTAAGTTTACATTTGAAGAAAGACAGACTAAGAAGGGTAGTTCTGGTCAGTCTAGTTCGAAGAAATCTGGAGAAAACGTGGATGCTGATGAAGATATATTCTGGACAGAGAAGATAAGATCTCTATCTGATGATGATACGAATGTTTACAGAGAGATGTTGAATAAAAGAGTTTGGACGATTGAATTCACTGGAAAGTTTGCTGAAATATTTCAAACTGATGATATGAGGATTGAATTAGAATACAACGATCCAGATCTTGAAGAAGGAGAAGTGTCTACTGCAGTTTCTAAAGAAATTCTTGAAGGTATTGCGCAGCAAGTGGGAAAGACATTGGAGGAGATCATGGCTGAACAGATGATTCCAGACATTCCTGAAAAGGATGTTGGTAATCATTTTGATGATAAGCAGACTCCTGAAACTGAAGAGATTGAGATAGAGGATATAACACACGAAGAATATCCTGAATATTTCAGAGATACAAGTAATGAAGTTTTCCCAGATCTAACTGAAGTGAATCTGAAAGAGGCTGAATGCAAAGAAGAAAAGCAAAGAGTTTGTGAAGAATGTGTTTGGTGATAGCAATCAGAAACCATCTTCTGAACAAAGTGATGAATTGAAGACTTTGTTGCAGAAACTGAAAGAAACAGATGAGAAGAGACCAAAACCTGAAGCACATGGAGGATTCTACAGATACCACAACCAGTTGTTTAAAGGAAAAGCATTGGGTTGGAAGTATCTGAGATATCTGAAGTGTATTGATGTGAAGTGGGAGAAGGGAATTCTATACTTCTATAGATTCCATGATTTACAAACTCTACCGTACTGGGCGGTGAGAGATATATGTAGGTTTCCGATGACCGGTGCTTCAATGAATAACAGTGTGGTTGGATGGTTTGCTGATAAACTTATCTGGGAGAGCAGAACGAGGTGGAACATGTTTAAACCTCAGTACCCGAGAAGGAAAGTTCATAAAGCTATTGATCCAAAGACTGGAAGAAAGAAGGTGACTTTGAAATACAAATCTCCGGTTGTCATGAAGAAGATACCGCTGATGCCAATACAACAACATTTCAGTTCAGACTTTGTTGTTTGGTATTATGATTGGAGAAATGCTGAAGTGGTGATAGTATTGAGAGACGAGAAGGATGCGTACAAGAAGATACATGTTTTTGATCCAATGTGGCTCATAAACTGTACTTTTGAAGACATCATCATGCTATACTACAATCCAATCTACAGTGACCCCAATGATGCGGATCAAGCAAAGAAATATCAACAGGTGGTTGGAGTTTGCTTTGCATATGATATAAATTCTGGTAGCAATCTCGAGAAGAAACTTGGTGAGCGTGTGAAGGTGAATGAAGTGCCGAAGAGGTCGACGAAGAGAAAATTGGAACCAGAAATGACAAAAGATCAAAGAAAACAACTTCGTCTGAAGCTGATGCGCGAAGGCAATCCAAGCAATAGTCGAGGGGGAGTTTGTTGATGCATAATGTGCGACTAGTGCTTTGGATTGCAACATAAATAAGTTTTGTGAAATAACGAAAGGGCGAAGGTGGAATAGGAATGGGGCGAAAGTGGAAGTTAACGGTCGAATGTAAAAGTGACTAAAGAAGGTTTCCAGGTTCGAGCTGCCTTGAAGGGCGAATGTGGAAAAGTTCCACATTCGACCTTATGATATGGGCGAACCTGCAGTAGTATATAACGAAAAACTTTATTTTATGATGTAACTTTGATCATTTGAGCAGTGTGTGTCAGGCTAGAGCTATCTAGAGTTTGTGTTTATTCTAAATCAGTCTGTTTTGCTTGTAAACCTAATTGTAATCATATTTCATCAAGTAATTAATGTGAATGGTGATTGAAAAGCTTAATCTGTGTGTTTGATTCATAAAACTATCACTTTGTATCTGTTCTAGGGTTTCCGCACCTTGAATAGAGACTTGTATGATCATTTTCAACTGTTTTACATAAAACGATCCTTTACAACATCATTCAACAACATGGCCTTCTCTTGCACATCTAAAGAAGTAAGAACTAGGAGTTGTTATTTTTGTAACATGAGAAGATTTGGATGATGATGGTTGTGTTGTTCTTTGTTGTTCAGTGCTAGAGCTTGAGCTTGATTAATTTGTCCTTTCCATTGTTTCTTCATGCGAACTACATTCTAGTGAATTGATGAAGCTTTCTGTTTCACTCTGTGATTCTTCAGAACTTGATTTATCTGTAGATGATGGGATAAATTCTGGAATTTCCTTAGTCAGAGACTTTCTAAACCTGTTCTGTATTAATTCTTGTACAAATACAGATGATTACATTGTTGGAAAATATTAGTGAATGTAAGAGTCTTTGTGTCTCTAATTATCATGACAATTATTTGTTAATAATTTATGAATTAATTTAGTCTCTTCATGTATCTAGGGTTCTTGCATAAAACATGAGGCTTGGGTGCTTATTTTTTGAGATGAGAAGTCTTGATATTGATATAAAGGAGAGAGAGTTGAACAAGAGAAATATTTGGTGTATAATTCATGATAACACCAACCAAAGAAAGCTTAGTATACTTCATTGTCTTAATAAAATAACGAGAGGAGTACTCTCTAAAAATCATCTTCACCTTTCAATGTTTCAACACACTAATTATCTTATGTAACCTCGGGTGCGTGGCCTTCTCCGGCGGTACAGACTTCTTCAGCTGTTGTACCCTGGGAGATATACGCGTTGTCTTTAGAAGAGGCGCGGAATTTGTTTTAAGGAAGCATGTTGAACATGTGCCTCAGCCTCAACCGTCAACATTATGTTTGTTTATTCTTGCAGCCAAAAATTATCGTACAAAGACATGGTTCAAGGTTTCATTGAAGACTATGCAAAAACTCGTATTAGAAGACACAATTCAAATTCTTGTTGAAGACTTCGGTTTGAATCTTTTTATGTTGTATTTTATTTTCATTTGGATTTGTACACGGTACGGGTACTACAATTTCTCAAATATATAAAGATTCTGTCTTTATTATTTTTATTAATATTTTTTTAATAAAATTGTGACTATGTCCTACAATCTTAATATAAATTTCGTGAGATTATTGCTACAATCTTAAAACCTTATTCATAAGGATTTTGGGTTCACAAAATGGTTAAAAAAATTTAGAGATTTTTCTATAATATTGTAAATATTTGTTTTCGGGAAATATGTAAGTAGTACAACTTGTTGGGTTTGCATTTATAGAGATTGTGGTATAATATTAAATCCTACACCGTGATACAAATAAATTGGTTTTTTATTCAACCATTCGGTTTTAAAACGATATTAATCATTATTTCTCTAACATGTGTGTTAGACTGGGGGTATAGGTGTAAACCATACGTTTTTTCTGTAAACGTTGAATTCCATAACGTTGGCGTAGGACTTGTTTTATTTTATAAGCAATACGTGTTTTGTAAACGTTTCATTTCCTAACATGTGTGTTAGAAATGATTATATTAAATAAAATATAGTGCTTTAAAACGTTTGTCTAAACGTCACGTTTCTTATAATGGGTCAAAAGATAACTTCAATTGAATGATTTTTAATCAGATCCGAAATTATAGGATACGGTTAGAGAATTACTTGTGCGCCTATAGATAGACACCCAAAACCCTAATCAAGTTTGCACACCTACTGTTCTGTTTATAACCATGATACTAGGCCAGCATACTTAGAACAATATGATAGGCACGCTTTTAAGTATGTTGGGACTAACATAAACCCTAGAAACTATCTTATATAGACAATTCAAGTCCCTTGACTTGTTTCCCAAACTAATATAATCGAAAACTTGTTAATTTGATAACAATGGTGTGACAACCTGCACCTTTCACTTTAATCTTATGTATGTTTTTAGGCCTCCATATATATTGTAGTTTCACTTTCAATCCTTGTATGTTTGGCATTTGTATTTTATAAATAAACAAGTACTAGCTAGTTACTTATTATCAGTTTTCAAATAACCAAATAACAATAATAATAATATCAATATTACATATTGAATTTACTTATGAATCATGACTTTGGTATAATACATACGTAGAGTTTCGGAAGAAAAAAATTATTTAACTATTATTCAATATTTTGCAAACGAATGAACACAATTTGAATTGAAAATTCTTCAATGAGGTTTATCTAAAGTATTTTAATTCTTTCCTTCTTACATTGAGTATACTCATGTAATTAATGAGTTTAATTATCCATCGCGTGAAACCGTCGCCGTCCTCCGCCTTTTCAGTTTGTAACCACCTTTTCTTCTTTAAAATCATTCCCATAACTCACTCTACAAACCGATCCTTGCCTTCATATAGTTGGAAACCGACACTCCGTTATGACTACCAATGAAACAAAATCAGTAAATCACCAACCTTTAAACGACTCAACCACTACTATGAACCGTCGAAACCCAAATGAACCACAACAACCGTCCACCCTCAATAGCGACCATCGAAGTTTCGGAATCACAAACCCACACCTTACACAACCTCGTTCACCCGTCTAAACCATCAGCTTCATTCACCTTCTCTCGTTTGTTTGTCCCTCTAACCAGGTTTGCCCCTAGTTTATTTACGGGTCATGATGAGACGGTTGATTTTATCGAGTTAGTGTCGTGCTTTGCTGGGTGATCGTTTAGGGGATGAATAGTAAGTAGTTCGAACCCTTAACTTACCATTTAGTTTTACTTTGCTTTGTGAGATGTTGGAGCATTAGATTTGGTTGAGTTTAAGGAGCAACATTTGATCAAATACGTCTACCGAGTTGATAAATATCTTTGTGGTCAACTAGCTATTTTTTTTATATATGACGAAACATACACATAGTTTATGTTGTTTTGATTGAATATAATAACAAAGTTTTTTACTTAATGAAGTCCGTATGCTAAAAGAATGATTATAAGGATTTTTGGTATAAGCTTCAAACTTGCTAATGGAGTTTTCACAACAATACGTATAAGGTAAGAGATGAGCAAAGAAAGGGATGGATTAGTTTCTGTAGAATCCATGTGATTTTGTTTGCATGATGGACGTCACTATACTTTTGTTTAAATATCCCAAGGGAATCAAAAGTCACCCTACTTCACTATTATAGAATTTAGAAACCTTGGAAAGTATATATACTAATACAAGCCACTCAAATGGTAATATCTTTTTTCTCTCATATTGGATTTTTACATGGTGAAGTTGTTTCTAAAAAAAATGCTTTGAATATGAAGCTCAAATGATATAAAATATACATATTTAAATTCTATGTTCATCCATCGACTTTGACTAATTATTTTAATCAAACGATTTCGACAAATAATCCAACACTTAAAATGCTATTAGTTAGCACATAGAATTTCATGGGTTTTTAGCAAAGACAAATCGAGTGGAATTTATTTATATCAATAGGAGGGGGTCCTACATTTTATTGCCACACAATAGAAACTCAACCAACCAACTCGAACTCCTACATAGATAATTGTAGATATCATGTTGTTTATTTATATTATTTGCTTCAACTATAGGGTACATGTTTATCTAATATAAGAGGATGAATATTGATTTTGGAAGTGGGAAGCTTTTAGGTGAGTATATTTTTTCCCTTTTTCATTTTACTTTTTGGGGCTATACATGTACCTATAACAAATTACTGTTTCTTTACATTAAGTGCAATTCTCATGTGTGTTTGCTTTCTGTTATTTTGTATCTATTGCTTGTCAAGCCATTAACCGTTTACGGCCTAGCATTTCAATGAATAGTACTATGGTATATACCCCTAGGGACTCTGTTGAGAGACCTTGGTCATTGCTAGGTGTTTCATATTACTGTCAATAGCGCAATACTATATATAAATTTCATTTCATTTCTGAGGGTTGGTTTGTCTGATACTATACATAATTGCAAACAGTATACAACACATGAATTGCGAAACTTTTCTTACTATATGTATTCAAATCAGGGTATGCTCACCAATACATTTTTTTATTGGCATATACTATTTTCGTACATGTTTCAGGTTATTTATGAGATGACATTTAAGCTTTTGGAATTTTTTACTTAGATGTTGAGTTTATTGTATTTCAGTATTCAATACAATATATTCAAATTTACACTTTAGTACCATGAGCTATTGAGCAATCGTCACAACGTGACACCTCGATGTTTCCGCCATCGATTGGGGTGTTACAAATGGTCTCTAATAAGCCCAACAGAATGGCTAAAACATAAGGAATATCTTATATGGTTACGATGGCTATAACATGGTTAAGAAAATAGTTACTTGAACATAAGGGAATAATTGACAAATGTTAATCATCATACTTTGATAGTAACATCATGATATAGCTAGGCGTCCTGCGCAGTCAAACATTAAAACATATCATCGAGAATCCTCCTAGTGAGATATTGTTGGAAATGGTGTCCAATTATTATTTAATGTAACTATCGAAGTACGATCTTGAAAGTTACACCTTAGAGTGAGAACAAATAGTAATATTTATTTGAATAAATATTATATCACAAAAGGCATATTAATAGTGGTGATAAATATTTAGAGAAATATTATTTAATGATTATTTGGAATAATCATAGTAACTTTTTTTGGAGAAACGATTAACGAATTGTGGATTAAATATTCGGAATATTTAATAGTTGTTCGTTTAAAGCATTAAAGGAATGTAGGGGGATTTATTATTGGATAATAAAATATAATTGAATTTATCGTTTAAAGAGTTAGACGATGTAGGGATTTTATTATATGATAATAAAACATATATAACTAACTTATTGTTTATTTAGTTAAAAGCTAGCGAAATAGTTAATTATTAAACTTCAGGGTTGATATCTACTACATTATAAATGAGGAGGCATGGGCAAATATGTCCAAATTGTCTAAAGTTAAGATGGCATACCAAGAGTTTCCTTACAATTTTCTAATTTTTTCTACTTTTCTTCCCTAAAAGCCCCTAGAAGATAATCACCTTTTATATGAAAGTGGAACTCAGCCAAACTAAATAAACACATGGGATAACATTATTTTTAAACAAATTTCATATAATGGTGATTCAAGATAATAATTTATGTTACCACATGAATAATCTTATCTCAGCTAAACTTGTATGAGTTTTAAAATTTTTCCATTATAATACTTATATTATAAACCCTTTTCTCATATATGCATCTACCCAGCGGCAAAGTAGACGTGATGGTTCAGCTCACTAGCTGCATTGGGCAATTTTTTAGCTGCTAGGTGAGGTTGGGCAAGTCTATTACAAACTTACAAATCACAACTTTTAATTTCTAAATGGACAGTGACCTTTATATGATAGTGTATACAATATCATACTATTAGTACATGCTTTTGTCATGTAAATGAACTTTATCATTTAGCAAGGTGTCTTCAATGGCATGGTTATGTAGATATGCAATGACCGGACAACTTACACAAGAGTGATGTTTATGTTCATATTTGTCTGTTACAGTAACATGCCTTTGGTTTATTAAGATTTGTTCAATAATGAGTACATGGTTTTTGTGGTGAACTGCAATCAGTTGTAAGTGGCGGTGCACATTTCTTTTCTTTTCTTTCTACGAATACTTGTTAAAACATAGCATGCACATTTCTATTCTTTTTGCATAACTTGCAGCAGAAAACCTAAGTATCATAATGTTGTATTGCAATCCAAATTTGAATCCAGCTACAACACGCGGGTAAACCCACTAGTTTTAATTAAAGAGTTAATTAAAAGGTGGCAATTCTTTTCAAAGTTGTTTAATCCAAAGACTAAAGGTGAAATATCATTTTATTTAAAGAATAAGCTAATCATCATTATGGAGATGGATACATGCTTAGTATTATTAAAAGTGTTTTATTAATATAATTCTCACCATGAAAAAACCCTAGATACCATCACCACTACCCCATGGGTGCCACCTTCATATGGTGGTGGCACCTCCTCTTTTCGGTTATTGACTTGCCATAGCCACCTCACGCTCCCGGTCCACCGCCGTGAGCCACCACCACAACCATGGAGTTCAAATCTTCAATTTTGTGAGGCTTTCTACTTGGTTAATTTGGTTGATTCGGTTCATCTATTTCAAAGGAGTTGATTTGGTTGGTCCATTTTACTGAGTTGACACGGGATTCAGGTGGTTTTCTGATGTAGCCAACTAGCGCGACATATGTAATATCCGAGGTGTTTTATCTTCGGCGTTTCATCGATGTATTCTCTAAAACATCCTACGGTGTGTTTTATATATTTTTTTAATATACTTGTAAACAGATTACTAGATTAGAATATAGATTAGTGTCATGTTTTTAAATTTTTCAATATACTTGTAAACAGATTACTGGATTAGAATATAGATTAGTGTCATGTTTTTATATCACGCTTCCTAACTTTCATTTATTGAGTAAATGTTATTTACTTATAGATCTAGAAAAATATAAGAAATATTTTAGAAAATATGATTTTATAAATAGTCGAACCGATACGATGGATTCCCATTCGATGCTCCAGAAATCTAGTTTGTATTGTCCCGGATTTTACAAGTTTGGAGATTACTCTTCTCTTGAATTATCTTTGTCTCAAATGAGATCCTTCTATTCGATCTTTCTTGATATTTATCTCTTCGTCTTGACATTTCATGAGCAATGTATTCTTCTTTTGCTGATCTTGGTCAGTCTTAATTCATTGTTTCAGTTTCCTTAACACTTTACATTTTAGGTTCTAAGAATTCATAATTATGTTATATTTATTTTCACCAACAAAACAATTTGTGATACGTGATTGATATTTTACAATTAGATATTACATGTTTGTTGTTCAAAATTTAATTCTTTAAATCATACCTCGATAGTAACATTAATGTATCGAATATCAGATATCCTATATCCAATAGGTAGTAGGTAGTGGAAGATAGTGGTAGAAGGTGGGAGAGAATGGATCCTAAGAGAGGCTTCAAATCGGTGGGCAAAGCTCTTTACTTATAAGCTGTTTGTAGAAGGGGCAAGACCCCGTGGCTTATAAGAAGCGACCTTGTGCTGTAGACTTTTTCTATGTATTTTTATTCTTTCACAGATGTGAAGATCTCAAATATTAGAGGCCTAGGGCCATGTTTATGGGACACATCCTATGTCAACTTTGTGGGTCCACTAGAATTTCGTCTCTATTATGAGCTTCGACAAGGGGGTGTGTTTGATCAGACACGACCCCATGTTGATTTTTTCCCTTTTTGTCTTTTCTAATGGTGGGGACACGGGGCATCAGGCTTGTTGCTTTCTTGTAAAAACTTGATTTTCAGTACGGGATTGCTTCATTTATTATTTTATAGATTTTTTGTCCTTTAAAATTAAATGTAAACAAATAAATAACTTATTTCTGAGCATTGTACAAGAAAACGGCAAAACCTAGCTCTGATTGATATAAAATATGTATATGATCTTTCTCATTTCAACAAAAGTATTAGAAATTCATAAATTAATTGACCCATGACTATTTGTGTAGCATTTATTGTATTAAAAACATAACATACTGTATCATTAATACTTCATGTCTAGATATCAAAAGATACACTATAAATATCAAGTGTTTAAAACAGAAGGCTATCATAATCCTCTAAATATCCGGTGTAAACTCAATTTACTAGTTGATAATGAAGAAGAATTATGTGTCTGTTTTCTTCTTCTACGTGTTACTTACAAACGTTGTAGTTAACTCTCAAAAAGAGTTCTGTCGTGATAGTGGTAATATTATTTTATTCCATTTTAATTAGTGGAAATACAAATGGCACACTAAAAACTAAGTAATTATTTTTATATTTCCTAATTCCCAACTTTTATGTTATTTTCATTCTTTAAAGGAGTTGGTGGCTTCATATCTTACGTCTTCAAGTTTGATTCAAGTTCGTGTGGAAAAAAAATCATGTGATAAATTATGCATGGATCGTGCCGGTAGAGGAGGTGTGGGGTATGCAGAATGCACATGTGCTAATTGGTGCCTTTGTTGTATTTCTGGTTTATAATGCAACCAAGTTTGATGTAACTTTTAATGAAAAGTCATAATTTTCCATCTAAATGACAATTATGACCATATTGTGAACTTGATTGTTATTAGTATCTATGAACACAAAAAGTGACATTTTTTCTATGTATAGTTTAATCGTATCGTGTACAACGACTTGATACACAAATGAAGATGGAAACCAAGACATGTTATTATATATATTATTTGATAATCAGGAAATCAGATGGAGATCAACGAAAATGATTCTTACTCGAGCGATTCTTATGATTTACTCGTTACTCATCAATTCGTATGATTTTTGTCCTTTTTGGTCCTACAAATTATTTGCCATGATGCTTGTTTCCTACAAATGGTTTGATAAATGGAGATTGAAAATGAATTGTTCTTTCTACAAATTAATTCTTACACTTTTGTTTGGTGAAAAAATGGTTTGAGTTTTTTCATCTTAATTTGGGTTTGGCTATGATAATAGAGGCTTTGAGTTTCTGGCTTGCTAGTATAATTACTCTCTTTTTTAAGGGTATCCTTATCATTTCATACAAATTCCACTAAAATAAAACTTATTTTGGATGAAAAGATCATAAAAAACCCTTAAACAAAGGAACTTATGGGTCTAGTTTGTAAAAAAGTTTTAATTTTGAGGAATGGACGAGCCAAACAGGATCTTTTATAGCATTTTTATTATTTGGCAATTCATTTATAAATTTGATAACTGATATGTAACTAGTATTTATGCTTGCGCTTCGTGGTATGAGGATTTTATTGGTATCAGTAGGTTCGTACAGTATCAAAACTCAGTATAGCAACCAGAGAACTCAAATAGCTCATCATTACGTGTTCAGTTAGACTTGGCCAAAAGAATTAATACGGTTGTTTTGAACCGAACCATGGTAAAGTACAAACATATGTGCTTTGAAGTACAACTCTTAAAAAAATTCGTACTGAATTGTTAATAGAAGAAGTTAAAAGACTTGAATTTTTGTTTTAATGAATGTAATTTATAAAGAGGAAGGATGATTTACAAAGTCTTCTTAACCTACAAAGCGTAAGAAGTAATCTCAACCGTAGATTAGGGTTAGATGGACGCGATGACAGGATTGTAATATTTACGTGTCATTAAATAACCGTTTAACAGAGAAGAGGTATTTTTCGTCCAATTGCAAAATCAAAATTTAATTAAATAAAAATTGTATCGCATTATTCTCGTTAATCAGTTTCACGATTGAGAAAAAATCACGTAACTGAAAGCTCTGATTTCAAAAACCTACCACTTGAAACATGCTCTGTCTTTTAAGCAAAAAAACAGAGCATGATACTGATACTGAAAAAAAAACTCCAAAATAAAAGAAGAAAAAGTTAACAAAGTGCCAGAAACTATAAAACAAAACAAACACCCTTATACATTACAATTATTCAAGCATTAATTGTTTTGAAAAACGCATTAATTGTTTCAAGCACTTATACATGCATTTGTTTCAATCATTAATTGTTTTGACAACCACCAACAAAATGCACACATGCCTTTTTTAACTGCTTGAGAGGTATGATTAAAGGATTATTTAGTTCAAATGCACGCAAACAAAAATGAAACAAACGCGCATATGCATTATTTAGTTCAAACGCACGCATTGATTTTAATGTACCTTAATCAATATAACAGTCAATGTGTGTTTAAACAAAATATAACAGAAGTACATTATCAAACAAAATATACTATTTACAAACCCACGTATGAAAAAACCCGTGATCAAAGACGCACGTTTTAACATATTTTTTTGGTAAAGTAAAGATCTAACGCACCTATTAAAAAGAAAATAACCCACTTTGTTAACATTCAAAAGAAAAAAATTATCAGTTGCACGTTAATCATATAACAGATTTTTTTATGGGATGCACGTTAATCATATAACAAACGCACGTTATCAAACACAAAAATACTACTTACAAATGCATGTATATAAAAATCGATATACTTAATTGATTGAATTTTATGGCGGCGTTCGAACAAGTTACAAAAAAACCGTCGCTCTTCAATTGGTTTCAGGTTGTTATGATGTTCATTGGTGTAGGTGGTTGTCGTCATTGATGCTTCAGTGGTGAAGGGTCGCGTGGCAGCTGTGGAGGGAAGTTGAAGGTGGTAGTTGTCGTTCAATTGCTTAATTCAAGTAAGTTAATATCCACTACGATATTTTTACGAGATTGTATGGATTAGGGAGAATGTCTAATTTACCCTTCCCAAGAATTAACCTGATTTAAAACTAATTCTTGGAATTAATGTTCAAATTTTTAATTAACCTTTTCAATTCGTACTTGACAAGCTAATATTCATTTCTTATATTCAATAGTTAAAATTTACACAGAATAATTATTAACCAAGATAACCTAAAAAATTAGAAAAGAACAAAATTTGGATGGATTTGAAATCTGAAAGGAAATTATACCATCTATTATTAAAAAGGGAAAGGAAAAGATAAGCATAACCATTTTTAGGAATATGCCACATTACGCTTTTTATATCATAGACCACCTTACACCTCTTTATTATTCATTCACCCCTTCAACCTATACAAAGACTTTTACAATATCAAATACTAAACAACACACAACTCGATGACTTGATTGACTATGATTGACCCGAAAGCTACAGACACATATGATATGCATTTACAGACTCTCCCTTGTCCGTAGCTCGGGTGTCTTCAGTTATTAGCTTGAAGAAACTTTAGTTTTGCTTCAGCCATCTTCATTTTTCCATCAACTATTTTCTCTTTTGTCTTCTACAACTTCGCAGTGTGTTTACCAAGTAGCTCTTTGTAGTAACATCCAAAATGTAAATTGAAAGCAACGCACATTTTGACAACAACTTGATATCCCCATGCTTGCTCAATATCTAACGCACCAAAGTGAATGGGATTGAAATACAAAGTATCAATGTCATTCCTCAAGTAGTTCATTAGCCACATTGGATCGAAAATCCAAATCTTCCTGCAGAGCTTTGATTTGTCTTCATTGTTCATCACAAACACTGCTTTGCCAGTCCTCCAATCGTAATACCAGAATGCAAAGTACTCACTAACGTTCTTTTAGATCGGCTTCAATGGAATTTTCTTCATACATCTTGCTGGTTTATATTTCAAAGTCACAAAAGGCAAATTATTCTTCAAATATATCTCTTTATGCACTATTCCCTTCGGATACTACAGTTTAAACAAATCCCACTTGGTCTGACTTTCCCTCGTCAACTTGTCAGTCATTTATTCAAGCAAACTAGTAGCACCTATCAACTTCTGTCTATATAAATCTCTAAAATCCCCAGTAAGGAAGAATCTTCAAGTCATGGAAATAGCTAAAGTATTGAATTCCTTTATCCCATTTTACTCGAACACGGCGCAATTATGGAAAGAATTTCCAGCTAATCGCTCTTCCTTTAAACACTTTGTTGTGGTATCTGTAAAATTTAGCTTGAATTGGTGGTAGAGGACGGTTATCCACTTCTTCTCTCAACCTTCTCAAATAATCTTTTAGAGCATCAGATTGTTGATGAATATCTTCCTTTTCAGCATCAGTAAATATGTCATCAATCACAATCTTTTCTTTCTTCTTCTATATTGTCTCAGCTTCTTTCAACGCAACTTCATCAACAAATGGAACATTGGAATTGTCTTTGATGTTGTAGTATTCTGGATACTCTTCATGACTTATATCTTCAGTCTCCACTTCATCAAAGTTGTCCACATTTGCATCATTTGAATGTTTTCCAGGAGCAACAACTAGTAGATCTGGAATTTCTTTTTGCTTAATTAAATCTTCAAAACTCATGCTAGCTTGTTGTGTAATGCTTTTCAAGATCTCTCTAGTCAACTCTGTGTTGACTTCCCTATCTTCTAATTCGGGATCTTGATATTCTAAATAAATCTTCATATCATCATTCACAAAGATCTCCCTAAACTTAGAAGTAAACTTTACTGAAACACGTCCTCTCTTGAGCATTCTTCTTAACCGTTTTTTGTCAGCTTCAGACATCTTACCCGATTTGCCTTGTTCATTACCAGCTGCGGTGTCTTCTTCTTTCTTTTCCCTTTGCTCATAAGAAAAATTCTCTATATCATCATTAGCATCATCTGAATCTATAAAATCCTCTCCATCTTTATTATCACCATCATCATCATGACCATCATCTGAAAAACTATCATCACCAGACTCTCTTCATCATCTCTATCATCATCTTCTTCTTCTTCTTCTTCATTATCAGATTCATCTTCTTCTTCATTATCAGATTCATCTTCTTGATCTTTACCCTTCAGCTTAGGAACCTTCTCATAAAGCTTGTCGATGATTTTCATCAACTTTTTGTTTCCTTTCTCCACCGCAACAATACGCTTCTCAATATACATATTTGATAGTTGCAGCTTCGAGTTCTCAAGCTTAAATTCAGTCACCTTGTGTTCCAGCTCATCCTGTTTCTCTTTACACTTAGCAATGATCTTCAGCATGTCTTTCTCGTTATCTTTCAGCTCCATGATTTCTTGTTGATTCTTTACTGTGATAGCTTTTTGAACATCAAAAGCTTTCATCAGACTGGCTATTTTCTATTGGATCAGATTCAAAGCTTCTTGGGAAACAATAGCAGTAGCTTAAGTACTAGATTCTGGTTGTTTAGCTGATGATGGCTTGTCAAAACTAGTAAGCATTTCCTTTAATGACTTCAAAACACTAGATGGATCTTGTTGTTGTTGTGATGATTCAGCTGCTGCTTTTTCTACTTCTTTTGATTTCATGCTCTTCTTCAAAGAAGAACTTTCTTTAACTATCAGTGAAGTATTAGGAATCATTGTTGTTGATGTTGTTGCAGTTGTTGAAGATCAAGTTCCTTTTATTAAACTGTCAAGATCTTTCTTCCTCTTAACACTCTTTGATTCCTTCTTTGACATATTCTTAAAACGTCCACGTTTAGTTGATAGAGGAGCAACTGGAGAAATCCTAAACCTCCAACACTTCTTTGTTTGGATGAAAGTCATGATCTCTCACATACTGTCTCTGTAACTGAGCAACCACTAATTCATCAACTGGATTTGGGGTCTTCACATAATAACCAGTGGCTTTGGATATACTTCAGTCTCACATTCAGTCTTCTCTTCATCAGAATCACTTAAACCTAACGAATCATCATTCGAATCTTCATTAACAAGTATCTTCTTCTAGCCTTTCTTTTTAGCAGATGGGGAGCTTACAATTTCCTTTCTTTTCTTTTTTGAAACCTCTTGAGCTTTCTTCTTAGGAGTTCTTTTAGCTCTCTCTTGACCAGTTACAGGAATTAGAGGTGTGTCAGTCTCTGAATCACTATTGGTGTGTCTCCACTCATCACCATCTGGGGCTATATATCCCGGATTCACCAGTCCCGGATTCACCAGATGTCCAAACAATCCCCTCAAAGGTGGCTTTTCTTTGGAACTTTTTCCTCTGTAAGCCAACAATCAATTCAATGTTAACATATCCATATGATCTTGATACCAATCTTTGAAACATCTTTCACCAAGTCTGGATACTTCTCGTCAAATATCATCTGTAGAAATCTAGGATAAATCGGGAAATTATCAGATTCTTGTTTGACTCCGTCAAACACCTCTTTCATATGATGAAATAACATCCAAGAAATGTTGAACTCTTCGTTAAGCATGAGTGCCACAACCCTAGAACAAGTTGTATCACGATGCACATTGAATCCACGTCTTCTTGGTGCAAAAACCATGAATAATTACATGCAGAAGAAACTTTAAAGGAGCACAGAAGTTTGCTTTGTTTAGTTGCGAGTCTGTAATCTTCCCAAAGTACTTCGCCCTTAAAACGCACCCTGTTTGGACCTTCCATTACAATTTGATAGAATTGGTCTCTTTGTCATTCAGATGTAATAACCTCCAGAAGTCGTCTTCAGAAATGATTAAAGCATTCTCTTGGATCTTGCTTTGAATCATCGTCTTCCCATCAAAGAAATACATACAAGCATTTCTCCAAAATTCTTGCTGATGGTCTTTGTAAATAGTATGCAACTATGAAATGGCGTATATAATCCTCGATCTCCTAAGGAATTCCATCATTTCTTATAAACCAAATATTTGTCTTTGACATCCTTGAGATAAGCACAATTGTTATGTTTGTGTTCATATTTCAAATCTGCCAATTCTGTAAATAGAAAAATAAAGCACAAAGAACAAGATTAGACTCGATCAAAATGGATCAAAGTCAAAAATTTGACAGTCCTATTTCTCATTTGTCCTATCGAGGATACGAATGAAAAAACAGAAGGCATGAATGAGGACATAATTTTCTCATTCGTCCTAAATTTGGTACTAATGGACTCACTCATCCTAAATGTCTGTTTTTTGTTTTTGAAGTACCCAAATCATCTTATGGACATGCTTAGATTCACATTTTCTCATCAATAGGACCTAAAACCCCCGAAATACATTACCAGAACATCAATTTTGTCCTAGAGCATTATATTGATTGTTTACAATGAACTTAGAGTTCGTATATGATTAAAATCCATTAAAACATTAAATTAACCCTAATTTTTTCTATTATCTCCCCCTAAAACTATCGATATGATGATCAAAATAAGAAAAATTGAAATGAAATTGATGTATTTGTAACACCCCAAAACCCCGTTTCGTTTAATTAAGCTAATACGTGAGATTAAGGATTAACAACAAAATCGAGTTAAGTGGCCTATGTTGCGACCAACCGCATATTAACCGATTATGTGCCGTTAACAAAAGTTAAGCAAAACTTAGAAACATAATCTTGTTAAATTGCTAAACGATTACACGGATAATGTAGGCTTGTTGCACTAACCAAGTTAGTAATTTAAGTTACTAAATAACCTTGTAACTAGAGGGGCTAATTGTGTTAACATATAATACTTGAAACATGGGGTGTTATTAAACAAAGAGCATATGTCGATTTACATATGCAACTTGTTTTCTACATCCACAAAAGAACACACACCCAAGAACCTAACTCCAATTCAGCCCCAATTATGCCTTAAATCCGTTACTCCCTCCATTGCAAGGTGAAATTCTTGATCATCTAGAGTGTTAATCATCGTAAAGTATCTCTAGACACTTTTTATTTCATCAAAAACCATGAATTGTAGAAGATAGTGAATTGTGGGAGTTTGTAAAAACGTGAATTCTTGGTATCTATAGGTTTCTAGATGATAGTAGACATCAATGAAACTGATTGGATGATAAAAGGATGTATGTTGTTTGATTCATATGAAATAGTATGATTCTTGTATGTTTAAGTAATGGGTTTTAGCCCTAGGTATGAACTACACTCATGTGTATGGAAATCTTGCATTTGTATATGATTAATATCATGAATGTGTGTTAAATGATTAGAATGGATGATATGATGAAAAACCTAGTTGAATGGTAATTATTTGAACATGTATTAGCCATGAAAATCATACGAGGAAAATGGTGCATACCAAGTGTTCGATGAAATGTCTAAGTGACCAAATGGTGGCTAGACATTGTCATTGGGTGCGCTTGGGTCCATGTTTTAATATGAGGGGTTAATGAACCCAAGGATATGAACTTAGGATTTATTTAACTCACTCCTAATAATCTAATGGAAATTGTCCAAATAGATGTTTCGAGTGGAACTCCGGGAGGTCAAGATGCCACTATAATTGAACAAAAGGGGGGGGGGGGGCGCTTTAAGGTAAGTCATCTTATGACTTAAATAGATGAATTGTAATTAAGCATATGAGCATTTCCATAGTGTCATTCAATCACTTGTGTTTATATTGAGTTGTGCTGAATTGTAACCATCCTAGTTGAGAGTGGCTGCAAAGTTGATTAAGCAAAGAAAGTCAAATGGGTCATATGCGTAAGTCATTTTATGACTTAAGCTTGGTAAGTTGTACAATATTAAGGGAGGCTTGTTAGTTGCTTAGAAGACTATAGAATTGTGTCTACACTAGGTTTTAAACGGACTTGCACTCACCTTATTTGAAGGTGGATGCATGACAACAATTACAAAAGGGCTTAGAGAGTATTGATGAGGCTTGACCTTGGTTGATCGTTATGGTGTACAAGAAATCCAAATGGGTCATTTGACACGATCTTGGTGTCTTGGGAAATAAGACATTCTATGACTAAGATTGCTAAGTTGTATGTTAGATGCGGAATCGTCCATAATTAATTGTTAACTAGTTATATTGGTGTTTTGTTATTGTAAAACAAACTAATGAATGGCCTTATCCTTAGTTGGAGGATTGAGGTTGAACAAGAATAGTCAAACAGGTCATTCGTTGTGATTAGGCGGTTTGATGAGTATTGGCAACCCTATCCTTAGTTGGAGGATTGAGGTTGACCACGAATATTCAAGCGGATCATTCGTTGTGATTAGGCGATTTGATGTGTATTCGCATCGCCATCCTTAGTTGGAGGATTGAGGTTAACCAAGAATAGTCAAACGGGTCATTTGTAAGACTTATGTGGTATTATTTAGAATTGGTGCTCATTAATGGATCATAGAACCCCCATTTAGTTAGTAGGATTAGATGGTGTCCATTGAAATCCTTGAAATGAACACGATGATAACAATGCTTGAAATTGACCCGCAAATGGTCAACTGGATCGTTGGTGGGTGAAACGTGAATCCGTTATGTTAACAACCTTATTTGAAGGTGTGCAAGCTACATATATGGTTATTCGGACCATATGTGTGGCATGTCGAGGAACAAACCTTAGTTGAAGGTGTCACTTGATTATGCACACAAACGGGTCGCTTATGCGATACTAGTTATGTGTGACTAATAAGTAGTAAACCAGATTGAATATAAGGTGGAAAAGTCTTGGTTACTGTTTAAATGTATGCAAAACATCGTTTATGCAAATCTGTTGTGTTATATGCGCATCTTTGGTATATGCAAATCCGTTGTGTTAAACGAAAATCTTTGGTACATCAGATGAAGGACCCTCTGGTCACCAGATGAAGGTCCTCCGGTCATTAGATCAAGGATCCTCGGGTCATCAGATGAAGGATCCTCTAGTCACTGGATGAAAGATCCTCTAGTCTCCGGATGAAAGATCCTCTAGTCACCGGATGAAAGATCCTCTGGATTTGTAAAATGGTGAGAGATCCTTTGGATATAGTAAATCATTGGTATATGCGAATTTGCCAGTATATGCAGATTTGTTATGCTGTAAGTCAATCTTAAACCGTTTAACCAACTTGTCAGTTGATGTGTGAAATGTGTAGTAAATAAATCGGTCAAGTTTTAAAAATGGAAAAACCTATAAAACCACACACTAACGGCAAGTGTACCGGTCACAGTGTAGTAAAGCAAGTACGTCCGGAATATCGAACCGTGGGCACAATATGGCGACTCTCGGTACTAAACCTCTGTCGACTCCTAGCCTAATAATTTGGATTTTTGAGAATTAATTTTAAACTAAATGCAAATAAAATAAAAGCAATTAAAATAAATAAACACAACGACGAAAACAAGAAGCTAAGAACAGTGGATCGAACTCAGATAATAAGGAAGGCAACTACCTAGGTCTAGAATCCTACCCGGAGACTCACACCAACACAGTTACATCACTTTATGATATGAGATAGCAACTTTGATTAAAAACCAATTCCCGTGCATCAGACACCTATGGTTATAGCAGCGCTAGAAGGTTCAGACAACTTTCATTTAGGCAGCTTTCGTTTTCCAGGTTTGATCTTCTTTTAATCAGGTACGACATGGTTTCATACACGATCCGCATATTCAAAACTCAAATTTAATGTTACATCCAACAGCACTGCAACTTTGCAGCCCCACATGTTGGCAAAATAGAACTTCACTATAGATTTGTATTACAAACAACAATGACATGTGCTCCTTTTGCTTATGTTTTAGTGCTTAAGATCAATTATTTAGACCCATATAAGCAATTTTTTCATTAAAACATCGTCTGAGCATCCATTTTATACCTGCTTTCATGGTATGCAGGTGAAACCAACCAGAAGGTCTTAGCATTAGTCACAATGGAAAAGATGATTATCAAAGGTACTGAAGCTGTTCTACATTTTTAATTATTTGTAGAGTGCCATGCTGTTTATTCTAGAAGTGAGTAAAATGGTGGTAGGAAGTAAAAAAAACATTTTGTAAATTCCAGTTCTTTTCCACTTCAACAATTGAGAATTCAGAGATGTCTGAAAGAATCCGGCCACGTGAACCCGAATGCATATTTCATGTAAGGAGCATGTGTGGTATATGAAAATAGATGTAGATTTAATCATCCAACCCACAATGGGTATTTGCCATTTATTCGAGTACGGTCATGTTTGGGTGAATCCATTTATCAGGGACCATGTTAGAAGACGCCATGATTCGCGATTATGTTTTATTAAAAATCTATATAAAAAAATAAAAAAATGAGCACTTGCTTCTTTGGTAAATCATATTCTTTAATCATTTTTTAATTTTCAATTATGTACAACGGAAATGAATTTGTGATTTTTTAATTTTCAATTATGTACAAGGGAAATGAATTTGTGATCTGTCTGATTTACAATAATCGTCTCATTGTCAACCTTTAGTTTTATGTATAGGGGAGAGATAACGTATAAAGCCCCCTTAACGTAAGAAGCGTAAGAAGCAATCTCAGCCATTAGATTAAGGATGCAGATTAAAAACCCTAACCATACCTGGGTTAAAACAGACGCACTCATCAAATTTTCAGACGCACTCATTAAAATTCAGACACACTCATTAAAATTCAGACGCACTCATTAAAAATTCAGACGCACTCATCAAAATTTCAGACGCACTCATCAAAAATTTCAGACGCACTCATTGAAAGTTTGGACGCACTCATCAAAACCCAACAAAAAACAACTCTTTATCCAAAAAGCTTGTCCCCTAAAAACAAACGCACCTTTAGTATCATGTGATGATTTCGTACTCTGTTTTGGCTGTTTTACTTGAAGTATACAGAGCATTTGAGAATATTGAAACTCACCTTTAAAAACAAACGCACGGTTAAAATATGTGGTTATTATCATCTTAGTTTCTTTATAAAAACAAACACACAAACACACAGTTTCTTCCACTGATATGCACGTGACCTCCTTTTTTGATGTATGTCTTGCTCTTCTCTTGTTAGAGTCACTGGCTTTGATCTGTAAATGAAACATATCATTTGACGTGGTGTTTGGGTGGTAATGGTCGGTATCGGAGGAGTCCCACCGGAGAAGATGACCGGAAAGGCGGTCGGTACCGGTGGTGTTCATCTCTCCCTCACGTTCTCCCTCCCTCTCTCTTCTTTAATGTCCAGCTTTAATTGCAGGAAAGAACGGATGTTTTGGGTTGAGTGCAAGGAAAGTTGGACTGACGGTTCTGCTGCTGGTGGTGGTGGTGGTGGTGGTGGTGGTGATGGTGGTGGTGATGATGATGGTGGTGATGGTGGTGTTGGTGGGTGTTGGTGGTGATGATGCTGGTTTGTTTCAAAATGAAAATGGCTTAGGTTTAAAACAGGGAAGATAGGTTTTATTATGTTTAACTCTGGTTAGGTTAGATTGACAGGTGTCAATCTCTGGTGGCTTCTTACGCTTCTTATTTTAAGGAGCTTTATACCGTATACTTTCTCTTATGTATATTACAAAGAATCGGTTTGGTTAACTCAGTTAAGACACCCACCAAATCATAATTTTCTAAAAATTTATTATGAATTAACCAAACCACTGGAAGTGCAGTGATCCCGCTGCATCGCGCGGGCACCCCACTAGTGATGGATGATGGATGAAGTTTATGAACTTAGATATATTTTTCTTCTTTTTTTTCATACCTAACTCAGAGGTTGTCTCAACCAGAGTCACCATCCCCGAGAGCGACAGCATGAGCTTCGGCATATATATATATATATATAACTTTTTTTTTAACTTGACCTAGAGGGAGTTTCGATCAGAGTCACCATCCCCGAGGGAGACTCCATAGGCTTCGGTTATTTTTTTTATTTATATTTTTATCTAGCTCAATTGATGGAAGTATGGATGTTTTTTTAGGCGCCACTTTTCACCGGATTTATTCTCATAAAAAGGATCAAGTGTGCCATTTAATTAATAATACATATGGGCTTTCAACCTACAGTGGTACCTCTAATTACTATCAGCGGTTTTAGTTCTACCGTTTATCCTAAGATGAGAACCCACAAGATATCATGATTATTATTGTATATTAAGAACAATCCTGGGACCTTTCAAAGCTAGCTGGGCCTACCGACACATCTTAAGAAAACACGCTTTCGATCTATTTATTTTCTCATATATATAATATTTTGAGAAACAAAAATCCCAATTTCACTATCATTTTCCATAAAAAATGCACAAAAGATCAGGGACATTTTTTTTCTTTTTTTTGGATTTTTTTTTGTTTTTGACTCAACCTACAACTAAGCAAAATAAAGACGAAGTCTCCCATCCTCACACTTAGAAAGGCACACTGTCCTCAATGTGCTCCAAGAGACAACACAGACTAAAAACTAAAAATGCAAAAATAAAGCAGAAATGAAATAAAATATAAAACAACAGCAACAACAAAATAAATGGAACGAACTCCCCTGTAATATGTGGCGATAGCTCACAGAAAGTGTCTCGTCCGTCCATCATCTACAGCCGTATAGCATTTCCTTCGCGGCCATAGTCAAAATCCTGCATAAATAAACTAAAAAGAAAGTGAAAGTAAAATGACTCAATGCCAAGTGAGATGCCAGTTTACAAAAATAATTTTAAGATCGACCCCCACCCGAATGGAGATTGAGTACGGGCAGGGGAGATCCAGCAATGAAAAGGCCATGGCAATCCCACAAGACTCGACCAAATTAAAATACACAAAACTAACTCAAATAAATTAAAAATACATGACTCAATTACACGAAACACAATAAAATAAATGAAATTGAGGAAAACATACCTGGATCAACACGGTGGTGGTCAGTGGCGGGTGATAATGATAATGGTGGAGGTTATGTGGCTCTTTTTTTAAAGTTTTTTTTTAATAAAGCAAAAATAAAAACAACCTCAAACCTCGTATTGATGAAATATTTCCGCGCTAAAAACAAGCATAATACCCAACAAAAAATAAGATAAAACAAAAACAAACAAATGCAAACAGACAAAATAAACACAAAAAAATAAATATATACAAACTCTCCAGATTTGGGTTTTCACCCGTGTGATCCTATTCTTATCAAGCACTCTAACCTGGATCAACGAGGATATCCGCATCATCCTCATATAAACCAATCGTCCCACTTATGTCATCTCTCCTAAGGCACGATCTTTTCCACTTAAATCTAAGGTCACTAGAAAATATTCTTAAATGCGAGTGGTGAATCAGGATCCTATCCCCACACTTAGATTTATTCACTACCTCAAGGCTAGATTTAAACAGTGCCTTATCCTCCTCATCATCTCTCTTGTGCTCACTTTCACGCTCGGGCAATAGCAAAATATGAACCCAGGGCTCATCCATCACCTCTTCAGAACTCTCAACAACCTTAACTACCTTTAACCTATCGGGAGGCTCACCGGCTGCACAGCTCGGATCATGCTCCACAAGAACTACAGTCTCTATCTCTACCTCCTGCCTCTCTTCTGCCTGGTGCCGCCTATCTAATAAGTCTGCTCCACAGATGTAGTCAATGCACCGGTAGACATGTGACATGAAAGTGCGAAGAAAGCACACAGATTCGACCTGACTACTTGTACTCTCCCTAGACCTATTAACGCCAAAGGTGATGGAGTCATCCCCTACACGCAGGGTAATCCGACTTTCCGAGACATCGATCAAAGCCTTTGCGGTGCGTAAGAAGGGTCGTCCTAAGATCAGCGGCACATGCTCATCCTCCCGTATATCAAGTACGACAAAATCAACGGGAAACACGAAGCTTTCCACCCTTACTAGCAAATTATCTAGAATGCCCATAGGGTACTTAACAGATTTATCTGCCAACTATAAGCACAACCTAGTTGGATTCAAGTACCCAAGATCTAATCTCTTAAACATGGAATAGGGCATGAGATTAATGCTAGCACCTAAATCAGCGAGCGCGTTCCTAACTGTCAAACCACCTATCTGAAAAGGGATAGTGAAACTCCCAGGATCAGTCATCTTCTCGGGTAGTTTATTAAACGACAGCCGAACACTCCTCACTCAGAGTGACTTGGGAAAGTTCTTTCAACTTCTCCTTGCGAGACAACATCTCCCTCAAGAACTTCCCAGACTTAGGCATATCTATACGAACATCAATGAAGTGCCTATATTGCTCTAAGTTCTCACTCTTATTCAACCTACCAGGATAGGGCGGTACTGGTGCATAAGGGGCAGGTGGAACATAAACCTTTTTGAGCACCTCCTCAGACTGTTTCTCCTCCAACCTACTTTTGGGCTGTGCGGTATTTGCTGGGTCTAGCCTAGTGGGTTGCACCTTGCCCGGAGATTCTAACCTAATCTCCTCATCTACAATCTCATCCTTAACTACCTCACTCTCTCTCGACATTGGGTGATCAAGTCCCGTGCCCTTACCACTTTCGGTGAACACCGCGTTCACCTGAGCATCTGTAGAATTCCTGGTCATCTTACCAACTAACGCTTCTACGACCCTCTCTAAACTCTGGAGCATGGACCCCTGATTCCTAAATTAACAGCTCAAATTCCTGAATTTCTTTTGCTGCTCCTGATAACGGGTCTCACGCTGCATCACTATGGTCTCTAGGAGTTTATTCATCCTAGCCTGAATCTCCTTATTTTTCTTTATTAACTCACTAATCTCAGACTTAGGATCTCCTACACTCTGCAATCCAAAGATGTAACTTTGGACATAGTTCAACTCCTCACTGGGACCTAAGTGGCAATCTATGGTCTCATGACCCCCTCTACAAATCTCATACTTAGCACTAATCTTAACCTGAATATCCTTCATGGCCTTAGCTAAAGACTCTACCTGGGCGGCTAGTGCAATGCTACTCTCAACAGAATGGATACCCTTAGGGGCAGCAATAACGCCCCCAGAGCCAGGCTCAATGTACGTGCTAGTGGCTAGGTCCTCTATCATCTCAAGGCATTCAGCAGCGGTTTTGGTTTTCATCATGTTACCGCCTGCTGTAGAGTCAAGAAGTCTTTCGGTCACGTCAGAAACTCCAGTATAGAATTTCTCCACGACTCTCCAGTTGTTGGATCAGTGGCTTAGTTTATGAACACTTATGTGTTATCAGATTTATGTATGAGTATTTAAGCAGCGGAATTACAAGTGTTCAAAGGTCTAAAAGATCACTTTGATGAGGAGTTATTACTCCCCCTTGACTGAATAATAAATGAGAAACAATAAATACAGTTAAGTGTAAAGCAGTAAAGCAATTTATGTTTCTCAGATGTGAAATGGAATTATAAGTTTAAAGCCCGAAGGATTTCAATTTAGATCAAAGATATTACACAAAATCACATGTCTAAAATAGATGAACAAACTCATCTATTTATAGACTAATGTACTAAACTGTTGTCTGAAGTAATCTAAGATATTTAACAAAGATATTATACTAAGATAAGCTAACAACAGCCTGTACATTGAAACTTGAAATCTAGACTTTAACAAAACAATATAATAAACAAACTGCTGATCTTCAGTCGGTTAGAAGCTTCTGATGCAAAGTGCTGATGAGTGACAAACTGCTGATGAGCAGTTTGTCTTCGGCAGTTCTTCAGTGAAATGTCTGGTTAGACTTCAGAACTTCTGATGATTTACTCTTCAGTACTTTGGTGTTTGTTCTTCAGCACTTCTTCATTTGTTCTTCAGCAGTTCTATACTTAGGCAGATATGAATTAGACTAAGGTTATCAAAAGGTGGTTTCTTCAATCCTCTTTGTCCCAACAATCTCCCCCTGGATTGATGAAGCCAAAACCTTATCCAATCTTTATTGTTGTCCTTTTCTCTCTTCTAGTATCCTCCAGATCTCTGCTGTCATCCGGGTAGTAAGAGTACATCTTTGTTGCTCAGTGAGAGGACCAAGTTCAGGTGTTAGATGCTGAATGGTAAGAAGGTCTTTGGACGATAAAACACTCAACTCCTTTGAGTTTTTGTAGACCTTACTTGAATGGTCTCTCCTGGTCACAAGTACTGAGTTGGATTCAGTAAAGGACCACTTAATAATATTTACCTTTGACCTGTCAAAGTCAGAGGCATAGGAAACCAAGCCTGTTTCCTTAGGTTGACCTGATTGAGGAATGTCTTCTATTTCAGTGACTCTCAGGTGAGATTCTTGACTACCTTGAAGTTCAGCACTACCTTGAATAGGCATGTTGGGCAGGTGATGCTCTGTTACAACCCTTGTATGTGTCTTCTCTTGGATGGATTGTTGTAACTGATAAGCATAAGTAGCCTTGTCTCTGAATTGTGTTAAGAGGGGTTTCTCTTCAACATCAAAATCACCATGTACTAACTGATCTCCTTCTAAGAGTATCATCTTGAAGTCAGTCTTGACAATGGGTTCACCCTCTGCTTTTCTCTTGGTGGCTGGCTTCCTTATTGCACCAGATGATCTCCTTACAATAGAAGTTGTTTGGACTTCTGGAGTTTCAAATCTCTCTGGCTCTGCAGCTTTCTTGGCCTTGAATTTCTTGTAAGCCTCATAAAGGGTTTGTTCTTTCCATTTGGAGACTGAGGCCTTTGAACCATAGCCATTTGCCACTAATTCTTCTATTACTTCAGCTCTTTTGGCTTTCCTCTCATCTTCTGTTGCTATTCTATCTGATAGCATTTGAGCTCTTCTGGTCAGTTCTTGTGTTGAGAGTCTTTTGAGAGCCACTTGTTTTGATTTGGAGTTCTTTGTGATGAATGTTATAAGCTGTGCTCTTTTATCTTCTTCTGCAGCAGCTTCAAGTGCTCTCTCTTCAGCCTCAAGCTCATCAAGTTTTTCTTGATACTTGATTAACTTTTCTTGAAAATTCAAATCATCTCTAGTCTCTAGGCTGTTCCATACTCTGTCTTCTTTTGCCTTCTTTGCAGCCTCTTTCAAACTCTTCTCCAGTAGATCTTTAGACATGCTGATGGGAGTAGGGTTTAAAACAGTTGTTGAAGTTGTTGTAGGCAAAGGAATGGGAGCAGGTTCTCTTTCTGGTGCCTTAGGAACTTCTGATGTTGGTTTTGGAGGTGAAACTGCTGATGAGGTAAATGGAGTCACAACTGCTGAAGGATTGTCTTCAGTAGTTTGAGAAATAGGATCAGCAGTTTCCTCTGATGCCTTAGACAATTTGAATTCCGGTGCTACTTCTTTTCCTGGTCTTTGTGATGGTCTTTCAGCTTCAGGATCAGGAGTTTGTCTTTGTGTAGCAACTTCAGTAGTTGGTTCCTTAATCTTCTCCCCCTTTTTGGCTTCATCCACTTCTGAAAGCCTCATGGAGTGAGAAGTTGCAGCAGACAACCTTGCCAGTTGATCTTGTGTTTGGTCCATTTTCTTGTTCAACTCAGCAAGTCTTGAGTTGATCAACCCAAACTGATTGTTAGCTTTTAACTCCCAAGCAGTTGTGAAGGGTTTGAGTTGATCAGTTATGATTTGTTTAAGTGCCTGGTACAGGGGACCATCTGGGCTGCATAGTTGGTTAAAGTCTATGCTTGTGAGCCCAGGGAATTGGGTAGGTTGTTTTGGTGAAGGGGTGCTTTTTGGGTGATCCTCAGATTGCTCTGAAGATGCCACTTTTGGGGAACTTTGGGTTAAGTGGTCTTTAACCTGATCTTTGGTGACCAGCTTCTTGAGCTTGGATACCTTAGATGCAGGACCTTCAATATCAACCGTCAATTCAGTTTGTGGAATGTTTGATTCATCAACCAAGTTAATGGAATCATCTGAATCCCTGATATTGTCCTCAGAGAGGGCAGGATCAGTTATATCATGAGCTAGACCCAAACTAGTAGTCTCATGAACCTCTTTGTCTTGGTACTGAGGTTTTCCTACTTCTGGCCTTAGGCCTTCATCAGTAGTTGCCAAGTTTGAGGTCTTAGCTATGTTACTACTGTCCTTAGGTTCACCACTGGGTGATAAGTGAGTAGTAGCAGCCTCAAAAGTATCAAAAGTTTGTAAGTTTGGGCTTATAAACTCTTGTTCATCCTCATCTCTCTGGGTTGGGCTAATAGGATCCACATTCATGTCAACTTCTGAAGGCATCTCCCCAATTTTATGTGTTGCTGGGGGAGTGACATGTGGTGAATGGGTTCCTTTTAGTCCTGAGAGAAGTTGGGCGATTTCTATTGTTGTGTGGGAAGGTTCAGGTTCAGTAGTTGTGAGGGGTTGGTGTTCAGGAGTTTGAATGGGTTCAGGGTTGGTTTCAGTAGTTTCAAAGGCTGGGTCAACAGTTATTGGTTTCTTAAATCTTTTTCTTTGAAAAATAACTGTGACAGGTTTTCTTTTGGTGGGTGGAGAAGGAGTGTGCTGAGAGGATGTTTCAGCCACTTCCTTATCAAGTGCAGATTGCACATCAGTAGTTTCAGGTTTCTCCACTTCCTGAACTTTCTTTTTCAGTGATTTGGTTTGTTTTGGTTTTTGTTGTTTAGGCTTTTTGGTTTTCTTTTTGGGTTTGGAAGATGTGGGTTCCTTGGGGATGGGTTGTTCTTCCCCTTGGTCATCTTCTAGCACAAGTGCTGGTTTGTTGTGCCTAGAGAATACTTGAGAAGTTAATGGGTTTAAAGTTGTTGCTTCACCCTCAAGTACTCCCTCTCCAAGCTCCTTTATTATGCATTGCATAACAAATCTTGGATACAACAAAAATTTCTTTTTATCATTTTCATGATGCAAAACCAGTTCATTGAAAAATAATTTTGATGCCTTAAAAGGTGTTTCATTTATGATGGAATGAAAAATAGGTTGAAAAGTAGAAGGCATCTGATCTATTGACCCTGTTTTTGGACTTAGACACATAATAATATAATGAAATAACAGTTTATATTGTGGGTCAAAATATTTCTTATAAACTGTTGCTTGTGCCAAAGTACCTTGATAACCACACTCTGTCATGGTTAGATGGATGTCTGAGTTTGGAATATGCTCAGGTGCCTCAGAATCCTTCAAACCAAGCCTGATGCTTAGTGTTTCTGGTGAGATGGCCATCATTTTCCCTTTTATGGAAGATTTGAGGGAGATCACTTCATTATTTACCTTCACCGTCTCTGAATTAGCCCAGAACTCATTAAGAGTTTCTTCATGAATGGGTGGATCAATGGTGAAAGCTTCATAATATTGGGATTTCATGATGAGATCAATCATCTCATCATACTGGGACCAGGCTTCATCTTTAACAAAGTAGCCTCTTTGGTTGTGTCCCTGTTTTAACACGAGAGCCATGGTTGTTTTTGATCGAACAGTAATTTTTAGGTTAGAGAAGGGGTTTTGCTTTGGATTTGAGAGAGAGAGAGAGGGAATTTTGCTTTTTGAATGGATAAGTGTTTGAAAAGGGTATTTATCAGAAGTTTTTAACCGACTAGGTCAAACTTCTGATGAGTGAAAAGTCTGTTTTACCCTTTTTCATCAAACTGCTGATGAAGAAGGTTTCTTCATCAGTGGTTTTAGTCATTTCTTCAGCAGTTTCAACTGCTGATGCAAATGACTTAAAACACTTTACTAACTTCTGATTTTCATCAGTAGTTATATCCATTTTGAAAATATCCCATTTTTGATGTTTATCAGTAGTTTTCAAAATTTGTTCATCAGTACTTTCTCTTTCTCAATTTTTTGGTCTTCAGAGGTTTGTGACAGATAAGTATGTAAGTGAAAATAAAATATGTGCAGAACTAAAAAGTGAAACACTTACAGACTTTCTTCTAAGTTTAACATCCCAAGCATGGATGCTAACCTCTGAAAAGTTGTCGAATCAAGGGGTTTGGTGAAAATGTCAGCTATTTGATTAGCTGTTGTGACATGCTTCACCTCAATCTTGCCTTTTTCATAGCAATCTCTTATGAAATGATACCTGATTTCAATGTGTTTAGTCTTTGAAAACTGAACAGGATTTTGAATGATGCTAATGGCAGATTTGCTGTCTACTAAAAGTGGGGTCTTGGTCTCTTTGATTCCATAATCAAGCAGTTGATATTGGAGCCATTGTATCTGTGAAGTACAGCTTGCAGCAGCAATGTATTCAGCTTCAGCTGTTGAAGTTGCCACAGATGTTTGTTTCTTTGATTGCTAGGACACCAGACAGTTTCCTAAGAATTGACAACCACCAGATGTTGATTTTCTTGATATTTTGCAGCCTGCATAGTCACTATCTGAAAAAGCAGTTAACTTGGTATTGCTTGGCAAGCAGGATAACATATTTTGATTGATGTATAAATGTTCCATTTGACTGTTGCTTGATTTGTAGTCCCAAAAAGTACTGCAATTCTCCCATTGTACTCATTTCAAATTTTGATTGCATGAGTTTCTTAAATTCTTCACACAGTTTTGAATTTGTTGAACCAAATATGATATCATCAACATAGATTTGAACAAGTAAGACATGATTTCCAACATGTTTTATGAAAAGAGTTTTATCAATGGATCCCCTTGAGAAGTGATTCTTAAGTAAAAAGTTTGAAAGTGTTTCATACCAGGCTCTTGGAGCCTGTTTTAGCCCATAAAGAGCTTTGTCAAGTCTGTAAACCCAGTCAGGATGAGAAGGATCCTCAAACCCTGGAGGTTGACAGACATACACTTCCTCTTTTATTTTTCCATACAAAAATGCACTTTTGACATCCATTTGATAAACTTTAATGTTGTTGGAAATTGCATAAGCTAAAAATAACCTGATAGCTTCAAGTCTTGCAACTGGTGCAAAGGTTTCATCATAATCAATTCCTTCCTCTTGGGAATAACCTTGTACCACCAATCTTGCTTTGTTCTTGATGATCATACCAGCCTCATCTGATTTGTTTCTGAAGACCCATCTTGTTCCAATTGGTTGCTTGTTTTCAGGTAAGGGACAGATTTCCCAAACCTGTTGTTTCTTGAATTGAAGCAACTCTTCTTGCATTGCTTGCACCCAATTGTTGTCTTTGAGGGCTTCTTGATACTTCTTTGGTTCCAACTAAGAGATGAATGCTGAGAAGAAGCAAAAGTTGGAAAGCTGGTTTCTTGTGAGTACCCCTGATGCAATATCACCCATGATTTGATCCAATGGATGATCTTTGTGTTCAATCAGTTGTTGTAAACCTGTACTGGATGATGGCTCTACAGGTTCTTCAAATAAACCACTGAGATTGATAATATCTGGTTCAGTTGTTATTTGAACTTCAGGAGTTTTAGGTTCAGCTGAATCAGTAGTTTCAAAATGTTCATCAGTAGTTCCTGAAGTTGAAGCTATTGAAACTTCTGAAGGTTTAATAGTTGATCTTCTGACTGTGTTTGGAGTCCATGGTGCAGGACTATCATCTTCAAATCCTTGAAAACCATTTTGAGGAGGTTTGGATGATTCAACAGTCTTTTCAGGTCCGAAATGAAAGTTGTCAAGATCAAATAATTCAGCAGGATTTGCTGGAATAAGAGTGTGTTTTGATTCATTGAACTTGACATTCAGTGTTTCTTCTACTATCTTGGTTCTTGAATTGAAAACTTTGTAAGCTTTTCTCAAAGGAGAATAACCAAGAAAATAACCTGTATCAACTTTTGCAGCAAACTTAGAGATAGAGTCTTTGATGTTGAGGATAAAACATTGACATCCAAAAGCCCTGAAGAAGGAGATAAGGGGCTTTATGCCATGAAGAATTTCATAGGCAGTTTTGGTATGTCTCTTGTTGATAAGAACTCTATTCTGAACATAACATGCAGTGTTGACTGCTTCAGCCCAAAAATACAAAGGTAGGCCTGAATCAGCTAACATTGTTCTGGCTGCTTCAATTAATGTTCTGTTCTTCCTTTCTACCACACCATTTTGTTCAGGAGTTCTGGGAATGCTGAACTGTCTAACAATCCCTTTAGACAGACAGAATTCATCCAGAGTTTTGTTCCTGAACTCTGTCCCATTGTCACTCCTGATGACTTTGACAGATAGAGAATATTGCTTCTCTACTTGTAGAATGAAGAACTTGATGATTTCAGCTGCCTCATCCTTGGAATATAAGAAGAAGACCCATGTAAATCTTGAGTAGTCATCAATGATGACCAAGCAGTACTTTTTCTTACCAAGGCTCATAATCTTGACTGGTCCAAATAAGTCCATATGGAGTAGTTGAAGAAATGCAGTTGTTTTTGATTCTTCAATAGACTTATAGGAGGACTTATGCTGTTTACCTTTAAGACAGGAAACACAGTGTTCTTTGCACTGATATTCCTTCAAAGGTAGACCTCTGACCAAGCCCATTTTTGTGATTTTATTGATGGTTTTAAAGTTCACATGGCCAAGTCTCCTGTGCCAGAGATCATTTTCTGAAGTTGATGCCTTTGAGAAGAAACAGGCAGTCTTGTTCAATTCTTTGTCTTTTTCAATGTCCACTGCATAGACATTGCCACACCTTTTGGCAATCAGCAAAGTATGATCTTCAATAATCTTCTCTATCAACTTCTGGCCTTCTGGTGATATGATCTTGCATGCTGTCTTTGTGAAAAAGGAAGAATATCCTTTGTCACACATTTGTGAGACACTCAGCAAGTTGTACTCAAGGTTTTCAACCAGATTGACCTTGTCAAACTGCATTTTGCCTGAGGATACATTGCTATATCCTAGCACATATCCCTTGGCATTGTTCCCAAAGGACACAGATCCTTCTCTTTGGCTGATAAAATTGTTTATCAGGTATCTGCATCCAGTCATGTGCATTGAGCCTCCACTATCCACATACCATATGCTATTCAAACCTCTGGAGACCCTCTGCACAAGATAGCAAATTAGTTAGTTTTGGCAACCCAAGCCAATTTGGCTTTGGGTTTGCTCTTGAGAACAGGTGCAGCTTGTTGTGGACCATTTTTAGAAATCCATGTCTTTTTGGCAATGGATTTGTCATTAAGAACAATGGTGGGTTCTTTTTGGTTTCCACCATCAACTTTGGTCATCAGAAGTTTAACCAGGTTTATCAAATCTTTAACTTCAGCAGTTTGTGAAACTGCTGATGAGTTAGGTAAAACTTCTGAAGTTGAACTTTGAGAAGATGACCTTTGTTGAGATAAAGGCCTCTTCTTAGAAAGGGTTTTGTTTGATTGTTGTTTGTTGGGAAAAAAGGTATTTTCAAAATCTTGTTTTATCTATTTTCCCACAATCAGTTGTTGTCTTTGTTTGTTTAACTGATTTACCTTTCTATATCTGCAAAGTTCAGTTATGTGGTTAAACAGGCCACATATTTCACATGCTTTTGCCTTCTCTTTCTTTTTAGATAGATCAAGAGAGCTGGAAGGCAATTTACTGACAAAATTAGGTTTTTGAAATAGGTCATCAGCAGTTTTCAGGGTCTCAACTCCTGATGTAGTTGAAACTGCTGATGGCTTATTGTCAGTAGTTTTAACTTCTGCAGTACTTCCCTTTTTGAGGAAGTTCTGATGGTAGGATGTGCATTCCTCCATATCAGAAGTTTGAATCAATTTCTTCCCATCATTATCAGTTTTGTGGGTGAAATCTGTTGGAGATTCAGTGTGGGTATATCCAATGCCAAACTTAACATTGGCTGCAGTTTGTTTGTTAAGCAACATTTGGTACCCTTTACAAGACTCAACCCATTTTTCACAATCAACCTTGGTGTCAGCAAGCTCTTCATTTCCTAGGCTGTCTATCATTGTTTTAATTTGTGCTTCTGTTTCAATGGATTTATCATTTAGTTTGGAAATTTCTTTGTTTTTCAAAACAATTTTTCTTTCCAAATCACACTTCATTTGTGTGAATTTTCTCTCCATGTCATTGGTTTTGCCTTGTAAATGCACATTTGTTTCTCTAATTAAAGCAAAAGATTCTTTGCAAGATTTAGTGCAAAGCTTTAATAGAGATTGTTGTGATACCTGTGTGAGAGCAGAATTTGAAGAGTATCCTTCAAAAGCCATTAAGGCAAAAAAATTTCTGCCATTATCAGGTTCTCCCCAGTTGACATCATAGACCTTATTGTCTGCATCCTGACTGCATTCTGATGTATCATAAGGAAGACTGCTCCAGTCAACATACCCTGAGGTAAATAAGCTTTGTTGCTGAGGGGGTTGTTGAGTTTGTGCAGGTTGTTGAGCAGTTGGAAAAGGAGGCATCAGCTGCTGTTGTTGCTGAGCAGGCATCTGAACATATTGTACTTGTGGCACATATTGAACATGTGGAGCTTGTGCCTGTACAAAATGAGCACTCCCTTGAGTTCCATTATTCCTATTATAAGAGGGGTTAAATTGATTTCCAGACATTGGTTGGTTGTAGCTAGAGCTTCTACATTCTCTAGCAAAGTGTCCCAACTTTTGACACTTATGACATCTAAGTTTAGATTTGTCAAAACCAACTTTTGTTGAGTTGTTTAGTCCTGGAAATTTCCTTCCTGACCTTTTATAAAATTTGTTAGTTTTTAAGCTTAACCAGGCCAGTTGGTGCAATATTTCCATTTCTTCTAAGTCATCACTGCTGAAATATTTTAAATCATCCATGATGAAACACATGTTGTCAGCAGTTTGACTCAGTTCTTCATTGTCATAAGCTGGGAAAGATCCATCTGATGAGATCCCAGCTGTTATGTCAATGTGGTCAAAAGAACCAAAATTATTAGAACAGGATGGTGAGTCATGTCCTAATAGGGCTGTGCTACCCGGAGTATAGTCATCAGCAGTTTTACCAGATTCCTGCAACTTTTTCTTTTGATTGATTTCTCTCTCAAAAGTTAGTAATTTACCATGTAACCTAGTTAGGTTCAAGGTATTAAAATCTGAACTTGTTCTGAGGACTATAGAGTAAGTTTCCCATTTTGAAGGTAGAGACCTTAAAAATCTATGTAACATAGACTCATTTGAATAGGTCTGATTGTTTATTTTTAACTCAGAGATGAGTGAAGAAAATCTTTCAAATTGTTGTGTTAAAGATTCACCCTCTATGTGAGTAAAAGTTTCATATTGTTGAGCCAAAATTTCTCTGATGTTGGCTATCACCTCAGCAGTTCCTACAAACTGCTCTTTTAGGCAATCCCACAGCTCTTTGGCACTTTCACAATGTAAAAGGCCAGCATAAATTTCGTTTGGGAGAGCTTTGGGAGAGCCATAGCCAACATGGAGAAAGCTTTTGCATCAAGCTCAAACTTTTGGAAATCTTCCTGCGTGTATTCTTTTGGATCTTTTGGTCTTTCAGTCTTTCCCTCTGGATCACTTACAACTGGTTTGTGAGGTCCAAAAACTACAGACCTCCAACATCCAGTGTTTGTTTAGGAAATAGTATGTGCCAACCTTTTAGACCATATGTTATATTCATTTCTGACTAACATAGGAGGTTTGTTGGCAGATCCAGTATTGTAGGGGTCCATTTTTAAGAAGTTTGGATTTGTCAATACTTCTTTAAAGTGATGGATTAAAAAGTGAGCCTTTTATCCTTTATTGAATATCAATAATGAGCCTGTGTCTGAATCTCAATTTGTTAGATTGATTTTGATCAGATTAACCAGATGCTCTGATACCAATTGTTGGATCAGTGGCTTAGTTTATGAACACTTATGTGTTATCAGATTTATGTATGAGTATTTAAGCAGCGGAATTACAAGTGTTCAAAGGTCTAAAAGATCACTTTGATGAGGAGTTATTACTCCCCCTTGACTGAATAATAAATGAGAAACAATAAATACAGTTAAGTGTAAAGCAGTAAAGCAATTTATGTTTCTCAGATGGGAAATGGAATTATAAGTTTAAAACCCGAAGGATTTCAATTTAGATCAAAGATATTACACAAAATCACATGTCTAAAATAGATGAACAAACTCATCTATTTATAGACTAATGTACTAAACTGTTGTCTGAAGTAATCTAAGATATTTAACAAAGATATTATACTAAGATAAGCTTACAACAGCCTGTACATTGAAACTTGAAATCTAGACTTTAACAAAACAATATAATAAACAAACTGCTGATCTTCAGTCGGTTAGAAGCTTCTGATGCAAAGTGCTGATGAGTGACAAACTGCTGATGAGCAGTTTGTCTTCAGCAGTTCTTCAGTGAAATGTCTGGTTAGACTTCAGAACTTCTGATGATTTACTCTTCAGTACTTTGGTGTTTGTTCTTCAGCACTTCTTCATTTGTTCTTCAGCAGTTCTATACTTAGGCAGATATGAATTGGACTAAGGTTATCAAAAGGTGGTTTCTTCAATCCTCTTTGTCCCAACACCAGTCCTCAAGACCATGATGAGGGAACTTATTCAGAAGTGCCTGGAATCTGTCCCATGTCTCATAGAAGGACTCCCCTGACTACTCAGTAAAGGCATAGATAAGATTTCTAAGACGAGCGGTTTTAGCAGGGGGAAAATACTTCTGCAGGAATTTCGTCTGAAGATTAGTCCAAGAGGTGATGGCTCCCTGTGGGAGGGAGTCCAGCCATGTGAGGGCCTGATTAGTAAGTGAGAACGGGAACAGACGCAAACGAATGGCGTCATCAGTGACACCATTAAGCTGGAAGGTGCTACAGACTCTACCAAATCTAGTTAAATGGCCATATGGGTCTTCATCACGCATGCCATGAAATTGAACTGAATGAGATATGGTGTTGATCAGAGTGGGTTCAATGGTCCATTTGTTCGACTCAACAGTGGGTAGTGTAATACTGGACCAGATGTGAGTGGGTGTAATGCTGATGTGTTCAGCGACAGTCCTACGTGCAACCATTTCTATGTGATCTATCTGGTGGGCAAAAGGTTCTAGGACTGCAACGGGGTACTTCCTATGCATACGGAGAAACTAAAATTATACTAGAATAAGAAAAACAAATAGCAAATAAACAAAAATATATTTTTTTTATAAAATTAAAAATAAAAATCTACCAAACTACGAAAGCAATAAAATGACTATATCCCCGACTCGGGTCGTCCTTGAAAGCGCATTGTGTCCCCGGCAACGGCGCCAAAAACATGATGTGTGAAATGTGTAGTAAATAAATCGGTCAAGTTTTAAAAATGGAAAAACCTACAAAACCACACACTAACGGCAAGTGTACCGGTCGCAGTGTAGCAAAGCAAGTAAGTCCGGAATATCGAACCGTGGACACAATATGGCGACTCTCGGTACTAAACCTCTATCGACTCCTAGCCTAATAATTTGGATTTTTGAGAATTAATTTTAAACTAAATGCAAATAAAATAAAAGCAATTAAAATAAATAACACAGAGACGAAAACAAGAAGCTAAGAAGAGTGGATCGAACTCAGATAAAAAGGAAGGCAACTACCTAGGTCTAGAATCCTACCCGCAGACTCACAACTCTCGGAATCGAATAATGGATTGGCTACCAGGTTTTCTAAAGATACGCCCGACCCAGGAAACCCCTAAAGCATGCTAGATCACCTCCCAGTCTCACTAAGACCTCTCAGAAAATCCTAAGGGATGTGTAAATCACTGGTTACTAGCTCGGATCACCTCCCGGTCTCACCTCACTGGGGAATGCTAAGGTACTCAAAAGACTCGCTCACCTCCTGGTCTTGCTAGTCACAACACACCCAAAAATGTGAAGGAGTAATCTAATTGGCTTGGAAATAATTCAGAATTACAAGAATCTAAAGACACACTAAGCAAGGATCACCTCCCGGTCTCACCTCTACCCGATACCTAAAGATCTAGACAACCCGACACCTTATCACCTCCCGGTCTCAAGGAATGGCAGAATACCTGTCACAACCCGACCAAGGTGGGCCTGGTCGAAATACAGATTGGTACCAAACTTGCACAACGGAAGTAACAATTATTCAATAATAATAATTTATACACTTTCTAGTTCTAAATTAATACAACTCAAATAATAATAATTAAACTAAACTACTCCGTGGACGAATCGTGGCACTCGTCGAAGCATTCCCGGATGTATACTTCACTAGATCTCTACCGATGCTTAGCTCTAATCCTCAAGTAGCATAATCCCTGTATCATGTAGCTCTTCCAAAATGTCTACACGTTCCCTGGTCTCACATATATATATACCTCGTTCCTCGATTCCAATCCAGAAGTGGTACCTGAACACATGCTTAAAAATAGGTTTGGGTCAACAAACATGTTGGTGAGTCCGTGTGTGCGTTAAACTGGTTTCAAAATAAGTTTATCGTTCAAAAGTCGGTTTATAAGTTATATGGTTTCCCACAAAATAGTTTTTAATTCCCAAAATAGGTTTACAAATTAATATGGTTCAACACATGGTTGCACTGGTGATGTACAAGCCACACCTCAAACCTGACACTGAATCCATATACTCCCATTATGGATTCCTTGGCATAATACGTGTCACAAATCTCAGTGGAGGGTTCTCCGGGCTTCCGTATCCACTGTGTGTGGGGGTTTCCCCAAGTAGTACTACCCACATATTAAGTGGCCCAATTCCCTTGGGTTGATGAGTGTGAATGGTATCGGGAGTACCTTGTCACATCATACTGGTTTCTCATTGGTTGTCAAATGGAAACATGCGTTCACCCCAAAACGTTTAATAAAAGTAAAAGAGGGGAAGGTTCACGAGACTCACCTGTAGTGCTACACATTTGTACATTATGTCGAGGTCTTGAGCCCACCTATTGTTTACATGCAAAGTCCTAACATGGTTATAAACGTTAGTGTGTGAAACGAAAGCTTGCGGTTACACGCGTGGACAAGTTCGGACCCTTAGTTGTTAGTGTGAGCTTGGTCCGGTCATTGGGTTCTAGTTATCCAATTGTTGCCTATTAAAGGATTTATCTACGTCATTATCTAGTCCCATGTACTAGTTATAACATTTCTATTGATAATACTAATTATGGTTACAAAAACTTCAATGGTTGTGATCATAAAGAAATGTTTTTAGTAAATAATTAAAATAAGCTTCACGTCATTTACAAACATGTTAATATCCCATGTCATTAATAAAGTGGCAAATAGACTAACTACACAAGAGTCCTAATAATAGTCTTAGATTTTGTTCTATATGCTTACATAATCCAATTGTCTGGGGTTCGTACATCCTGTTCATATCTATGTGTCTAATAGTCCTCAATCTCACTAAGGTCCAAGGTTTTGTGTATATTATATATATATCTTTCTTACTTTCCAATATCAGAATCATCATCATCATCACTAATTGGCTTATACTTAATCTCAAATAACATTTCATGTTGGTTCATTATAATACTACTTGTATGTATTGGTCTGTTTGTCAAGCTCGTCGAGTCCACACGCGTTATCCATAACAATATACTAGTACTAAGTTCGGGTTCTTATTCGATACCTCTCGGATCTTTTTAGTCGACTAGTCCATTGCAGGTTGACTCCCGTTGACCATCACAGTACAACCACCACTTACAGTCACCGCTATCAACAACACCCGAACCCTTCATCGGTCACGACCCTAATCCGGCAACCACGGGAGCCCTCTTTACAGTTGAATCTGGGCCTATTGGAGCAGCCACCACCTTTGCCGCCGTGAACAGTCGTCGTCTTCCTCGTTAATAGAACCGGACAACCAGACACCTTGACCGGTGGCTTCCTCTCCTCCACGTATTCCTTTCTCTCTGCTTCGATCTAGATCTGTGTGTGTCTCTCTCTCTTCCTGTCTAGTTCTTACAGTGGGAATACGGGTGTGGGTTGGGTCTGACTCACCGGAGCTCCGTCATAAAAGGCGGTAGACGCCACCGGCTTCCTGTCTCTTTCTATTGTAACTGTGCGTGTGTATGTGTGGTTTGAGTAGAAGGGATTGGGCAGGGATGGTTTGGGTTTTATAATACTAGATAATGTGTGGTGTATGTGGTGTTAAATAATCAAGGGTGCCATGGGGCACATGGCACCCATGCCATGTGTCCCATGGATGACTAATCTTGATTAGTCACGGGTCGGTTTCGGGTTCGTATCGCGTTTTAGCTCGGTCTCATAACACGCAATTTGATAATATTCTATATATACGATGGTTCGGTTTTTAGTTTCACAACTAATCATACTATTTAATATTTATGGTCGATGTTTTATTCGTCGTATATACATAATAATTCGAAAAAAAATTCGGGGTCCGCTCTGGGTTGTTACATTCTCCCCCCGTTATTAGAATTCCGTCCTCGGAATTAATTTTTGTGCTTTCTCTGATTGTACATACTGTATATTTCATATTATGTTCTATCGTTCCGGACTCCTCACATTAATTTCTATAAATTTTGCCTCCCGAATTTTAATGTCTAAGCTCGTATCTCCCGGTAGTTAATATTCAATGAATCTATGTTATTAGGAGTACAAGGTCTTATGGGCACAAGTGTACCCAAGTAGTCATCACGGTCGGTTGGTTTAATCTAGTTTGCGTCTTAGTTTCCAAATCTCCAAAACTCTATGTTTACGTATCATACCTCAGACGTCTAAGCTTTCTTGTCAAGGTTTTGAGCATACACTAGTCGTCAAATGGTATGTGTTGATCTTATAGGTTCCAAGTTTGAGTTTACGTATTGCTACCACTAATCACTTTCTATGTATCTGTACTAATGAGTTCGTACGGATATCTTTCATTATTATATTTAGGTGTCAATGTAACAGTTATGAAATGCTAAGATTTCTCAAGATCAAGAGAAAGGTTAAAACCTTACAGGGTTTAACACCATATTCCACGAATAGAAAGCAGAACCACTCATGATGTCTAAGATTTTGATTTAAAACAATGGTGTAAACTATTGACAAACTGATAGTTGTCCTTGGTTAAAATTCTCAGTTCCATTTTCGATGCACCGTAGGTGTTTATATATAGGGTGTACCGCAGCTAACCCACCACACCTTTGGTAACCTCAAAAATGTACTAGAAATTTCAGAGATTACGGTATGTTTTTGGTTTGATTCCCAGTCTTGTTTTCGACACATCATTGATGTTTATATATAGGGTGTACCGCAGCCAACCCACCACACCAATGATATCTCGTAGACGTACTAGAAATCTCTCCAAAAACTTGATAGAAATATTCTTAAGAAATCCTATGTGAATCCTGGAGTCACTATTCCTTAATAACCTTATTTTGAGGGAGTTAACCACTAAAATATGATGTCGTGATCTAGAGACATGTCACTCTTATATGCTTTTATGCTTAATATTTTGGTTAACTCTATCTATACCGTCAGAACAATGGTTGGATTCTTAAGCCTTCAAAGTTTTCTATGGTGAATGGTATGGGATATGATGACAAATTGTCGAGAAGTACAGAAGATTAGACGTCTAAACACAATATATCATTCTTAATTAAAATAAAGGGTACACATTCCTTTGATTTAAACCTTAGTTTCTAATATGGTCGAGTTTCCATCTATAAAATATTTTCCTTACTAGAATTTGACTGCATTTTCATAATCCTGTCTAATATTCTTCATAACACTTTATCGTAATCGTAGACGCTCCCCCCGTTAGAGCCTAACTATATAACTTTTGATAATTCGTCTCTGTATTAATATATTACGGAACCAATCCAAAGGTCTTGACACTAAGGTGAACAAGACGAAACTAAAGTGATCAAAAACTCTACCTGAAAACCTTTAACAATTCGATAATCCAAAGGTATTTGACACTATTCTAAAAATATTATGGAGCATTAAGGTGACAGAGCATATGGTAAATCTTAATAATACCTCTTGTAATGTTTAATCTAGGTTTCAGAAGGGTTGGGTGTTCATAGTAGTTAGTGTTTCTTTGCATCCGAGTTGTTGACTTTTCTGCTAATGTTCCGAAAGTACGCCTTATAACCTGCTATATGGTTAAAACTCAATACATTATACTCGTCTTAATCCTACTGAAGTCGGTATAAGTCAAGCTTAAATAAAAGAATATAGTAATCCAAGGTTAACTTGCAATTTGAATATGAATTCATAAGAAACGTAATCAAATGATCCTATGATTATAAACACACGGACTTATATAAATGGAGACAACACTATGTATGGTAGACAATAAGTATTGGTTAAAAGTAAAACTTATCGGATTAATGACATCTGTTCACTTGGTTGATCGAGATTCGTCTTGGTGTTTTGAATTTCTTTCCAGATTTAGCACTAAGTTTTGGTTAGGTACCTGGTTTCCATGGTTAGTTCATAACTTAAGCATAAAAATTATTCACAAATAATAACATTTATATAGATTTATGGTACGCACATATAGGTTAAAAGTAAGAGTATTACGACAGTTAGATATGTACCCGTATATATACTATTAAAATACGCCAATAGAACAACGATTTCCAACCCCAAATATAGTCATACAAACATGTCCTAGGTTCGTTACGATTCTAAGGTAGTTCATTTTATCACAAAAGTTTTCGATCACCATGTTCGACACTAAAAATTTCAACGACTCCTCGGATTTCTTAGAACCTTTCCGTGCCTGTAAATTCACGATTACGTGATATCAAGTGTAATCGTCAATTTACCTCACAAAATTATTCTAGTTTTCTCCGTCGTAGTCATAAATTTTAGGTCTCAAACACTACTCGTATACTGGTTACACTGGTTCTTAGTCAATTTAAGCATTCATGTGTGTTCAGGTACTCAAGTTTCGTCCTATTTGGCAACTACTTTGTCTGATCTTATGCCTGTCCAAGGTATCTCCTAACTAGATAATTCTCAAATCTTAAATTACGATCTCTCGGTCGTAGTCTAGGAGTTTTCCGTAAGGAAAATCCTAGTGTGCTACAACCGCTGCTCTGATACCAACTGTCACAACCCGACCAAGGTGGGCCTGGTCGAAATACAGATTGGTACCAAACTTGCACAACGGAAGTAACAATTATTCAATAATAATAATTTATACACTTTCTAGTTCTAAATTAATACAACTCAAATAATAATAATTAAACTAAACTACTCCGTGGATGAATCGTGGCACTCGTCGAAGCATTCCCGGATGTATACTTCACTAGATCTCTACCGATGCTTAGCTCTTCCAAAATGTCTACACGTTCCCTGGTCTCACATATATATATACCTCGTTCCTCGATTCCAATCCAGAAGTGGTACCTGAACACATGCTTAAAAATAGGTTTGGGTCAACAAACATGTTGGTGAGTCCGTGTGTGCGTTAAACTGGTTTCAAAATAAGTTTATCGTTCAAAAGTCGGTTTATAAGTTATATGGTTTCCCACAAAATAGTTTTTAATTCCCAAAATAGGTTTACAAATTAATATGGTTCAACACATGGTTGCACTGGTGATGTACAAGCCACACCTCAAACCTGACACTGAATCCATATACTCCCATTATGGATTCCTTGGCATAATACGTGTCACAAATCTCAGTGGAGGGTTCTCCGGGCTTCCGTATCCACTGTGTGTGGGGGTTTCCCCAAGTAGTACTACCCACATATTAAGTGGCCCAATTCCCTTGGGTTGATGAGTGTGAATGGTATCGGGAGTACCTTGTCACATCATACTGGTTTCTCATTGGTTGTCAAATGGAAACATGCGTTCACCCCAAAACGTTTAATCAAAGTAAAAGAGGGGAAGGTTCACGAGACTCACCTGTAGTGCTACACATTTGTACATTATGCCGAGGTCTTGAGCCCACCTATTGTTTACATGCAAAGTCCTAACATGGTTATAAACGTTAGTGTGTGAAACGAAAGCTTGCGGTTACACGCGTGGACAAGTTCGGACCCTTAGTTGTTAGTGTGAGCTTGGTCCGGTCATTGGGTTCTAGTTATCCAATTGTTGCCTATTAAAGGATTTATCTACGTCATTATCTAGTCCCATGTACTAGTTATAACATTTCTATTGATAATACTAATTATGGTTACCAAAACTTCAATGGTTGTGATCATAAAGAAATGTTTTTAGTAAATAATTAAAATAAGCTTCACGTCATTTACAAACATGTTAATATCCCATGTCATTAATAAAGTGGCAAATAGACTAACTACACAAGAGTCCTAATAATAGTCTTAGATTTTGTTCTATATGCTTACATAATCCAATTGTCTGGGTTCGTACATCCTGTTCATATCTATGTGTCTAATAGTCCCCAATCTCACTAAGGTCCAAGGTTTTGTGTATATTATATATATATCTTTCTTACTTTCCAATATCAGAATCATCATCATCACTAATTGGCTTATACTTAATCTCAAATAACATTTCATGTTGGTTCATTATAATACTACTTGTATGTATTGGTCTGTTTGTCAAGCTCGTCGAGTCCACACGCGTTATCCATAACAATATACTAGTACTAAGTTCGGGTTCTTATTCGATACCTCTCGGATCTTTTTAGTCGACTAGTCCATTGCAGGTTGACTCCCGTTGACCACCACAGTACAACCACCACTTACAGTCACCGCTATCAACAACACCCGAACCCTTCATCGGTCACGACCCTAATCCGGCAACCACTAGAGCCCTCTTTACAGTTGAATCTGGGCCTATTGGAGCAGCCACCACCTTCGCCGCCGTGAACAGTCGTCGTCTTCCTCGTTAATAGAACCGGACAACCAGACACCTTGACCGGTGGCTTCCTCTCCTCCACGTATTCCTTTCTCTCTGCTTCGATCTAGATCTGTGTGTGTCTCTCTCTCTTCCTGTCTAGTTCTTACAGTGGGAATACGGGTGTGGGTTGGGTCTGACTCACCGGAGCTCCGCCATAAAAGGCGGTAGACGCCACCGGCTTCCTGTCTCTTTCTATTGTAACTGTGCGTGTGTATGTGTGGTTTGAGTAGAAGGGATTGGGCAGGGATGGTTTGGGTTTTATAATACTAGATAATGTGTGGTGTATGTAGTGTTAAATAATCAAGGGTGCCATGGGGCACATGGCACCCATGCCATGTGTCCCATGGATGACTAATCTTGATTAGTCACGGGTCGGTTTCGGGTTCGTATCGCGTTTTAGCTCGGTCTCATAACACGCAATTTGATAATATTCTATATATACGATGGTTCGGTTTTTAGTTTCACAACTAATCATACTATTTAATATTTATGGTCGATGTTTTATTCGTCGTATATACATAATAATTCGAAAAAAAATTCGGGGTCCGCTCTGGGTTGTTACAATACCTAAGTCCTCTAAACTCTCAAATCAAGTTCCTATGGAATTAGACGTCAAAAACCGTAAACTAGTCACAAGCACAAAGCAGGCAACCTAACATGCATCCATAACTGAAAGACATTCAACAAGACACATGTGGAACTATCAAAGATCATAAATTAGACTTAAATACGCAAAAGCATCATATCCAAACATAATTAAATCTTTACCAAAACATAAGCCAATAAACGAATCCGAAAGTCATAAAAATGCTAAGTATTCATCAACACGACCTAGGTAGCCTAAATGTTTAGCTACTCATCAACATGAAAAAAAATAAAAACATAGGTTCAAAATAATGCAAAGTCATGGTCTCAATATTCATGAACACAAAGTAAATAAATATAAACCCGAAAGTTATAATAATCGAACCCGTAGCTTTAATCTTGAATCCGTGCCTTCCCCTCCGATTAACCTCTTCACTTAAGCTCCTTTTTGTAATAATATGGTGCTGTCGAACGATGCCTAAAGGCTGTCGACTAATTTTTTTTCTTGTTTTTGCGGCTCCTCTTTATGTTCCCCCGAATATGAATATGATATTGACGTTCCCCTTAAAACAAAGTGTGCCCTGCACCTCCAATGGCCTTCAAACTTTGAAGAAGGACTTTGAGAAATGAAAACGACTAGTTACCTTGTGAAACTGAGGTATTCTCAAGACAGGAGTTCCTAACCAGTAGTTTATGGGTGTTGTGATAATTTTCTTGTTTCTTCATCAATCTTGCCTTGAGCCTTTATGAGAATTTACACATGTTACTTTATTGACCTACCAATAAGACACTTCCTTGCATTCCTAGTGATTGACAAGATACTTTGAAATATGTCAAGTTGAATTTTCTAGGGTATGTTGAACTCCGTAACTTGTAAATTTTTCTTCCCCTCTTTTTGGCAGAAGCAAATAGTGATCTTTTAAAGTTATGAAGTTTAAGATTAAGTTTATTGCTCAAGGGTGGTAAATTTGAAAGGGACTATGTATTTGTGGATGAATTTTCTCCTGTGTAGGAAGCCAACTGTTGGGTTAATGTATAGCTGGACTAAGCTTGAAGCTTTTTGGTGACAATTTTGTTGAGATTTAAGACCTAAACTCTCACTACTTTCCATCAATTTCAAGATTTAAGCATCATCTAATTTAAAAAAATTCCTTACATCCCCATATGTGATGGTAAATCCCCCCTTCCTGATTACTCTACTAATTTCCATTCACTCTTCATTGGACTTGATTCTGCCTTCTCTGCTTACCCCGATGAAACTGAGGAAAAAACTCATTATAATCCTCATACTTTTAGTAATCCTGATTTGCATAATAACCATCATCTTCAAATCCATCGTCCCAGTCACCAACCCGACCATTAAAAGTGCATGATGTACCATGCCTACTCACATCTGCATATGCTGAGCCTGTTGCTCTAGTGTTATGAGATTTATAGTTTCGGTTCTGTGGTGGTTGTTGATTTAAAAGTAGTGATCGATTTGGTTGTTGTTGTGGGATATCAAATTTAGGATATTATTCAGACTGTTCAGAGTATTCTTGAAATTCTCATTGCACTTGTTATGAAGATCTAGAACTAAATGCATGTGGGTTTAGGTTAAATTGGTGGAATTATTTTGGGAATGGTGGTTGATTTGGGTTTATCGTGAAAATGTGGTTGAGTTTATCATCTAATGGGTTTTGATTTGATGGGTGTTATTTGGCTTGGTTTGTTGGTTTACTGTAATGACTCATGATTGGTTTTGTTGTTAACAGGTAAATTGTTCTGTTCCTTCTAATTGTACTCTCGAAATCAGGATAAAAAATTAAAAGTGAAGCTTTTCCTAAATGATGTGTATTAATTGCACAGACACAAACAAACAAACCAAGCTTAATACTGAACAAAATCAAATTAAACTAAAACTAATTAAACTAAACTAGAAAAACAAAATATATTTTGGTGGAAACAGCGCCATTTGATGACCAGTCGTTGGAGTCATGCAAAAACCTTAATAACCTAGGTAGCTATGGTAAGTCAGGTATTGAATCCACGAGAAGCATGTGGTAATATTACACGTTTTGTTTGATTATTTAAACAAAAAATAACTTAATTAAATTAAATGTGGATTTTGATTGAGTTAATAAAATAAATATAAAAAAATTAGATTAGGTTTGAAGAAATATATGAGAAATATTACCAATCTCCGGCTTTGAGGTTTAGGATTTCACACAAACTTGTTTAACCACTTGGAAACCACATAGAAATGGTCTTGTAAGTAGTTAAATCAAAGTGATAATTAAAGACAAATTTTCGATATTAACTCATACAATCTAATTACCAAATTGGTCGCGATGCAAGAACACCGAATGCGGATGATAATAATTAAATATTTAAAACATAAGCGATTCGTTATAGAACCACAAGTGTTTTCAAAGCATCAACAAAAAAAGCAATCCAAAAATATAAATCCAACCAAGTTTTGTGTTTAACCTATATGAACCCTACACCCGAAATGGATGAGAAGGTTTAGCCGAACATCAAAATAACAAATAAATTTAATACTCACTGTATAGTTATTCATTAAAAATAAATAAATCACCTCAAACTGTCCTTGTTCTTATCTCCTCTCTGTCTCATATGCAGCAACAAACGATCGGGCAACGATTATCTTATTTACTTCAATCAGCAACGAAGCAGCCAATGGCTGCCCTATTGGACTTGTGAGATCCCCCCACCCCCTTTGTATGTCGTCTCTCGATGCCTTTTTAATTACAACTATCCCACCGACTCTCTTTGGGCTTGTTTTGTTTTTCTCTTTACAATGATTGGCTAAAAAATAGCCCAATAAATTAACTGTTGGTCAATCTTCCGAGTTCAAAATGTAGCTTCCCATTTAATTTTTCTACGGCCCAAAGGAATTTTTTTTCATTTCTTTTTTTGGTATGTGTCAGCCCAATCCGGATGACTTTTATTAACTCCTCACAAGTCATGACCACTTTGAAGTTCATCCATGTAAATATGCAATAAAAATCAATCATGATTTAAAACAAGTAAACTTATCTAACAAAAAAAAATAATTATAAATTTCTTCATTCTACATGTCATAACCTTTTTTTTTTAAATATAATTTCATCATTTTAACACTTATTCTTAACAACCCATAATAATATAAAAACCCACTAAAGTAGCATATTGTATGTCCTTGTTGATGCATTTCTATTATAATTAATATACAACAAATTGTACCTAAAGTACACCGATCACTTGTCATTGTTATTCACCCACTCTGTTGAGATAGTATTAATAGGTAACCAACTATGAGTATAATCATAAACAAATAATAATTTCTTATCATTTATACACATCTATACTAACGTTTTTTTGTGTATTTCGTTGATCTCTTCAAATGCAAGGTTCCAATATATATGCTACATGTATAAATATTTGTTTTCAAGATTCACTATATATGTGATTTAAATTGAAAGTATGATCGTCTATAAACCAACCCTTGATGAGAATAGTGTTAAACACAATATATTGATAATTCACAGAAGATTACTTTGAGTTACACTACATTTGTCAGAAAAAGCACCAATTAGGACAGGTCTGAATATGGTTCTCGGTTTACCTCTTTGAAATTAGTTGTAGACAACCATTACTAATAATACAACAATTGTTTCGTTTACTAACACTCGTAATAAGGAAGCACTTTCAGCTTTTGCATTCCTTTTATTTTCAACCTTTTGTGAAATAATCTCTAGATCCTTAGCAACTACATTCTATTGAGGCTCATCCATTTCTTTTTCAGTGGCTTCAGCATCCCTCTTCTTGGCATTAATGTCCCCTTAATGAAGTTGGCTTTTGTTATGAAGGTTTGGGAAGCATTACCTTGATTCTTCTAACCGTTTTTGTGTCTCTAATGACTCATGCTTCAAACAGAGGATATTTAACGTTAATCTTGTCTTTCAGAGAGTTTGAGAATTTGGAAAGTATGGGCTTAAGAATTTGTTGAAAAATGGTTTTGAGCTCTCCTGCTAGTAGTGTTGAGGTGGTTGTACCCTCACCAGCATTTGAGCTTCTGTGGCTAGTGGCTTTTGATGAGTGACTAAGTGTTTAAGTGATACAAACTCCTTTTGTAAGGAGGCCAACGGTTGGGTGTATTCTTAGGGCAACTGGACTTTCGCTTGAGATGTTTTGGTGACAAACTCCTTGAGTTATGAGACCTCAACACTTACCTTTTCCATTAATTCCATGATTTTAGTTTTAGCATTAAACAATTTAATGAAACCTGGACATCCCCATTAGTGGTGGTTGCATCAGCATGTGTTTGAGGTCTTTAAACTTTAGGGACACTACATGATACCTCTTTTCCTTGGTATTGGGGACTTTCAGTGGGTTTATCCATTAAACCTCTGAGGCTTCAAGGATTTTATCAGTTGTTACCTACAAAGGGGTCTTAAGTATGTTACCACTCAATTTATGTGAACTAGTGGGTTCTACAAGAATAATGGCAACCGCCTCTTCAAATACTTATATAGGATCTACCTATGAAGGATGTGCCTCTTCCTCATGTGGGATTACACTAGAATCCTTTTGTACCTAGACACTAGATTGTGGTTGTTCAGTCTCTGTGATATAGTATTGAGATCTGTCAATTAATTGGTACAACGAATTCATGCCTTCATGAGTACTTTGATAAATTAAAATTATAGAGATTGTTTCTCAAGAGAGGTAGTCTTGGGCAACGGAATAAATGATTGAGGATCGAATGATGCCTCATTCATTATGATGTCCCCTTGGTTTACAACAGGACTTTGTGGAGAGAGTCTCTAAGGAGTTGGTGAAGGTGGAGGCTCAGAAATCTGGTGTGAAGAAGTATCATCAGTTTCTATTGGTTGATTTTGTAGTTTAATCTAGCTCTTAGGTGCCTCATCTTCATGTGTAGCCTTTTCTTTTGCTCTTTTGGATTTTGGCTTTGATTTGGCAGGTAAGTTAGTAAATCTAGCCAACCTATTCTTCCTTTTGGTTTTTCTACTATAGGTTTCTTGGGATAGGTGTTTCCCCTTGGTCAGCAGGAGTAGTAGGCTCATTTTGTGTTACAATAATGGCTGCAAATGGTTAGTGCCCTGGGCTGGGTTAGTTTTCACTTCCTTAATCAAAATTTTATGTTCTGATTTTTCCATCCTAGTAAAAGTTTGAGCCATTAAAGACTTGATAGGATATGAATAAGTTCACCCATTAGACTAAACATAGGTTAATGTATTGATAACACCTCCACATTAATGACCACTCAAGAGATTAACTTTAGGTTTTGGTAAAACAAAAGTGATTATGTTAAGGAGGGTAGGGGCGACGACTCACACAAAAAAAAAAAGAAAAAAAATCAAGATCATAAAAAATTGTAGAAAGGTTAGCATCCTAGATTTTTGAGGGATTATGGTGGCTATCTTTATATGGAATAATCATGTGTTGAAAGGTGATAAGATGTTCTCCTTCCGTTGTGTTGGGGGCCGAAAATGTCAAGGGAAAAAGGGAAGTTTATTTTGGGTAACAAAGCTTTATGAATCCAAGTGTGGATAAGATGTTCTCCCTCCTGCTCCCCCCCCCCCCCCCCCCCGCTCTCCCCCTCACCCTCTCACTTCTCTCCCTATCTCTCCCTCCCTCTCTCTCCATATCCCTCTCCCTCTTTCTCCATCTCTTTCTCTCGCTCTCTCCCTCTCCTACTCTCTCTCCCCCTCTCCCTCTCTCCATCTCCCTCTGTCTCCCTCTCCACCCCTCCCCATACCTCTCTCTCCCCCTTCCCTCTCCCTCTCTCCCTCTTCCCCCCTCCCTCTCTCTCTCTCTCTCTTTCCCTCTCTCCCTCCCACTCCCTCTCTCCCTCCCACCGCCTCTCTCTCCCTCTCCCTCCCTCTCTCCCTCCCTCCCTCTCTCCCTCCCTCTCATGCTCCCTCCTCCATATATATATATATATATATATATATATATATATGGCTAGAATCCTATATAGTGTTGATAAGCTTCTAACGGTTATGGAACTAATGTGGAACCGGAATCTTAAAATACTAAACATAAAGGATAAACTAGAGGACACTCGACCCTTCTCAAAGAGAAGCCTAAAGGTCACCTACAAGTTGTTGAACCACCGGTTTGAGAGATTACGCTCACAGGCTTACCTACTCGAATCTTAAAGTACCGGCTAGACAGTCTACCTCACAGCGAGAAAGTCACAATACACCCGAAAGTGGAAGGGGTAACTATAATAATTCTAATAATACTTGGTCTACATGGAACGCCAAGGAAACTAGGATGATCTCCTCACAAAGTCTCTAGATTTAGTAATTTAACACCCTAGACAGACCAACAATCTCACAGCTCACAACTATTAAGAATTAGTAGAATACTTAGAATCACCTAACTAACAAATACAACTCTTATGGATAACGTCGATAACTAACTATAAATTAGTTGCTAACACCCACTCTGCAAACTAACCCGCATTCATACTTGAAAGACATTTATAAAAAGGCAAATGGCGTTTATAAATAATTCAACAAAACTAAATATGCGTATACATCAAACAAGAAAATACCAAGTCTTTACTTTAAAATTCTTCCACAACCATAAATCAAAATACGAAAGAGATACAAATCAAACAACCGTTATTATCATTTCCTAGGTAGTTTTAACAAATTTAGGAAACAATTAATGGAAAAATAAACAAAGTTCAATAATAATCCAGAAAACATTGTCTAAAAATTAGTGAGATAAATGAACGAGGAACCCGTAGTGAAAACACCTGTAAAACGCATTCCTGTAGCTCGAAACCTTGATCCCAAGCCTCTTTCTTCTTCCCAAAAACCTCCACAAATCATCTCCTATTAATTATTCTCCTCCCCCATCCAATCTTTAAAATCGAGTTTTTAACCTAAAAAATCAAACATCGCGACCTAGGCCTAAATAAACTTTCTGAACTCTTGATTGTTCACCCTCGCCCCACACGAGGCTCAATGGAGAGCCTGCTCGAGCCATGCCCAAAACATTTTTCTGGGCCTGTTCTTATTTTTGTTTTCCACTTTGAGCCTTGTGCTTATTTGTGGCCAAGATGATTCAGAAGTCATTTTGCTTTACTTTTTTTTTCATTTTCGTTTCTTTTTCTTAAATAATAATAATAATAATAATAATAATAATAATAATAATAATAATAATAAACATTATTATATTATCAATAATATTCCAAGATCTCAACTCAAAACTCGGGTATTCGTCTCTTGATATTTCCTTTTTACGCTCCACTCCACACAAACACCTTACAAATTATAAAAAAATCAAATAAGTAAACATTAAATATACTAAAAATTAAAACAAATCTACAATAACATCTAAAAATACAAAAAAATACTAAAAAAGACTCAGGACCAATAAAAAACTATAAAACTATAAAACTATATACAAACGTACAAAATAAAATAGACGTGTTTTAGGACACATCAAAATCCCCAAAACTTACTTCCACCCTCTTGGGTAGGTTCCTGAACCCGTATTACACCACCATGTTTGACGTTTTTGTGTGTGTGGTGTGGTGTGGTGTGGGGTGGGGTGGTTTGCCCTCTGTTTTGAATGTTTTACCACATTTATGATCATGCTCTTTACAAAGGACAAAAGGTAATTTATATAACTTTTTAAACATTATCATAAGTGTTTTGGTCAAAAATTAACAATGAATTAACTTTGTACTCCAAATTAGAAAATGTGAGGTAGTTTGCTAAAAATATTTGTTAAGTATAAAATCAGTTATATTTCAAGGATGGTTAAGTTTAGGATGCAAAAGAGTAAATTTGACAATTATGATCAGGATGTCAAAGTAAATAACATAAAACAGATAGTTGTATCCTCATGATGGAACTACGATAGACAAGTTTGATTATGCGAATGAAAACGAAATGAAACAATACAAGAACACTCGATGTACGAGGAAAGCCCTTGATCAATGTAGATCGCTGGCACAAAACCTCGGGAGTAGACTAATGCCCCTACCTTTGTTGTTATTATGTTGAAATGTAAATAATACAACTTTGGAAATGTGGTGAACGATCGACTAAGATTAAAGTAATTGTTGTGTAAGTGTGTGATAGTAGCAAGCGAGTGAAATAGTAGCAGAATAAGTGTCCTATGATCATTGCTCACACCACTATTTATAGTAAGAGATTACAACTTCCATCCCGAAATATCCGGAATATCTTCAACTAAGTCTACTAGTTGTTTATGAGTCATCCACGTTCACACGAGCTACAAACGGTCACCAACTGAGTCCTCGAGAATCATGCAAGACTTAGTCAATAATTATATTCGTTCAACTAATACTTGCATTTAAATAAAAATAAGGTAAACTGTTAGCCCATCATCAGGATGTACACGCAAGACAATACACAGTTATATCCTGAACTCAGCATCATCTTTAGTATCCTGGAGATGTACAATAAAAATGCAAGTAAATATCATCCTTAGAATTTCAAAACCAACAATAAAATGGAAATTACATAATTTATAATAATATAATATAATCTATAACTTATAATAAAAGAATTGAATATTGATGAGGTGACATTCAATGTAGGCCTCAACCCTCCTTTGAATGTGCCATGTGGCACGTTAAGGTGAGAATTTTTAATTTATTTTTTTATTTTGTTTTCTTCCATTTTTCTACACTTATCTAACCCTAATCTCTTTAAGAATTTAAAAACAAATTTAGTTTTTTTCTCTAATGTTTCCTCCCATCATTTTTAAACGTTAATATCTTTTATATACGAGATTTTTTAAAGAAAAAAATTACACCAAATTAACGAGCGTTTTATTATCTTTCCAATGAGTACCATAGTGCTATATAAAAACGGAGAAAAAAATGACTATTTTTTATGGGGTTTCGTTCATACAGGAAAAAAACACAAAGTGTTCGGGTTATTCATTAATCATGTTTTTTCTTTTAAACCAGGTTCTTATATACAATGTTGAAATTTAGCTCAACCGCCATGCTATCATTGGAATTTTACTCTTCTAAGGATGGATAGGTATACTTCATCAAGAGAAGCTAGGATAAAGAATCACGTAACACTGCAACACATGGTGTCACCTTATAGCAAGGTTATTTTTTTATTTATTTAATTACAAGAGTAATAATTATTACTATTAATATTAGTATTATTAGAATGTTATAGTTTTCAACCCCGGGACACTCCCGGGATAAAAGCTAGTTATACTATATTACAATGCATATAAGGAGGACAAAAGGTAATTTATATAACTTTTTAATCTTATAATACAATTATTTAAAATATATTGTTGACTTTTAAACAAATCATAACTCTCAAGATTTTTAAACATCCATTAATTGTTTTGGGTGTTAATGATTTAAGAAAAACAATTACACTATAGAAACGAGCATTTTATCATATTTATGATCAAGATGTTGTTGAGGTTTTTTTTTTTCTTAACATGCTACGTGATCACCAATGTTTGTGTTTCCTGCCTCATTACACGGGCACCTATGTAGTATGTATATATTTATTTATATTGAAAACAATGATCATTTGTCTTTCTCACATATTATTCTAATAAATTTAATTAAATTAAATTCGTTTAATTATAATCGTCAGTGAAAAATGTTTTAAGCTTTTAAACACTTTTCGCTAAGGGTTTTAGTTAAAGAAAAGTTCAGAACGTCTTGCGAAATAATACTAATACAATAATTAAATGATAAGTGATTTAAGTATCTCAAAATGTGAATCTAAGACTTAAAATTATATGTCTTGGTTTTTAGTAGTGTTTCAGCGGTAAATGCTGTGTTACAAAGCGACCACTGCTCAGGATCGAATCCCATAACATCACACGGGTTTCTCCTTTCAAATCTGGCTATGATGAGTTATGTGCCCGTATATCGCCATTAGAATTAACGATAATATTATATTCTCATTGTCTAGTTTGCCATTGTTCATATTATATGTCGTGTGTTTAGGGCATGAAATCAATATGGGTCCCAATCAAAACAAAGAAAACTAAAACTAGTTTTGAAAAATTAAAAACCATGTCACATGGGAAGGCCAAATTATTCAATGGTACGAGGGTCACCATCGCATCCATTCTGTGAAACACCAAAAACCGCGTTTATGCACGAAAGAAAACAACACTCATACAACTAATTATAATTAGTTGTAGCTAATTTTGTTTTTGTTTTTAATAAATACGACAAAATCATTACAAATTCTGTTGTCACATCATCTTTTGGCTCCTCGTATGCATAAAACTATAATCAATATGTGGACTTATTATTGCATATTTTTTTTTATCGGCGAACAACTGTGGAAACCATCATTGCGGGGCGCGGTGCCCAAGAATCGCCTACTCGACCTCCAGCAGCCCCCGCCTTCTCCCGATGCGTGGAAACCCGAGCCTCACCCGCCCGAAGGCACGACGGTGTTATAGAATTCGGTAAAACCTCGCCGCCCGTCAGATTCGAACCGGCATCACCCGTATTCGATCTTCACCCGGATACCAAACCATAAATGTTGGAAGTAGGGGATCGAACCTTTGATCACCGTATTCTAAAAGGGTTTGTCTATTTTCGCAACCCCCTTTCTATTTCGACACCATACGAAACGTATAAGCCTGTATATGCGGATCTTTTCCCAATAGTATTAAGTTATTAAGAGTTGATAGCGTGTACTAGTTCAAGACTCTAGAAAGATGACCATTGAAATGATTACTAAGTCGACCTTCATGTTCTTCATCACTGTTTCCCAATAAATTATTTTCTTGATGTTGAAGTGGTTACTAAGTTCTAGGAAGAGGGTGTTTGGGATTGAGTTTTAAAACAACTTATTGACTTATTGGTTTTTTCAAGAAGCCAATAAAGTCAATAAGCTGTTTGTGTAACCCAAAAGCACTTTCTGAAAAGTTAGAAATCCTGGCTTTTGGGGTTTTCGAAAAAAAAAAACAAATTTATCACACAAACAACCGATATTCACAATAAATTAAGCGAAAAACTTAAAAAACAATATCTATTGAACTTTTAACGTTTCTCATCCCAAAAGCTAATCCAAACACTTTTTTAAAACTCATTTTCAAAAAGTCATAAGCCAATAAGCACTTCTGGCCAATAAGCACTTCTGGCCAAAAACACTTTTGTATTTCCAAACTCAATCCCAAACACCCTCGAAATGGTTACTAAATCCTAGATTGTTGTTTCCCGATATGGGATTTCGGATGTTCATATTTAAATACATAACTATGTAACTCTTTCGCTAAAATTAACTTAGGGGGTGTTTGGGATTGATTATTCAAAACAGATTATGCGTTTTGGAAAAGCATGGGTGGAGCTGCTTATAGATTATTGCGTTTTGGTAGCTTAAAAAACTGATTATCTGCGTTTTGAAAACGCAATCCAAACACTAAAAACTGATTATCTGCGTTTTGAAAACACAATAATCGAAAAATCAGATTTAAAACGCAATCCCAAACACCCTCTTAGTATCTTTTACGAAAGGGATCTGATTTCAAAGTTCGTTTTAGGCCCTAAATGAGGTTGAGCCACCCTAATGACAGGTTCCAATCATCTTATACTATAAATGTTAGATGTTCTCTAAATAATTAAGTTGTATTTTCTTTTGGCCGTAGGTTACAAAAGTGTTGATAATAGCTATCTGGAATGATATTGTTGTCTCCATGTTTGTTATATCTAAGGTAATAGATAATTATTATGTCATTTTCATAAATAAAAAGATTGGGTATCAAATTATTAAGTTAAAGAATCGTGTGGACCAACACACACCTTAGCATTTTAGTGCCTAATAATATGTATTATTACGTATACAGGATATGAATATTGTAGGGTCGAAGTTATTATGAAATACAATTGCCCTAATACGCGGTAAATTGGGCATATGGGAAAAGGACCATAGATAGAAAATATTGGGTTAATGTTCTAAGATATTTTGTATTGTAAAAACATTTTTCTCTTACGAACGTACTATAACCGGCTTCCCTTACGTTAGGTTTTATGAATGTAATGTTAGCTTGCTAATCATACGTGGATGATAATGAAATACCAAATGCTTATGTATGTATGCATGCATATAATCATATAATGATGTGCATGTATGTTGCAAGACAATTAATATGGCTCATATATGCGTTTTTTTAATAATTCATTGTTTATTTATGTTTGTTTTATTATAATAACTTCATTTCACATATGGCAAATTACATTAGCATAGCAGGTAGACGGGGTAAAAAGCTACATTGTCACATCTTTTGTTATATATATGTGTGTTTGTGGGACGTGTGTGAAGAGTTGAGATTAAATGGATGACAAACTTGTAAATTGTGATGTATTTTAATTAATTGATTAGGTGTATTGAGGGTATATATATGTAAGAACACCACTTTTGAAAACACAAATAGCAACAGTCACTCCAATCATACGAAAATCTCGCACTCTTTCCTTCCTAAAACCTCATTTAATTTGGCAACAATCCTACCAAAATCTATGGAATCCGATGATAGATTATACATAAAATACAAACATAAGTGCTTGAAAACCCGAGTCATTGTGTTTAAAACCGAATCCTCTAACTTTTTTTATGTAACCTTAGGGTTACATCAACTATGTTTATGGTTTTGTGTTTTATGATCAAAAGTAAAGTATTTTGTTATGTGTGTTTAACGACTGTTTAACGTGTTGTGTTTTATGTGTATCGCATTTGTTTCTTGTGTTTTTTATGAATTGGTTTACATTAAAATCTAGGATTTCAAATGTCATGCTCGTGATAATGTGTCATACATGTGTTTAAAACACAATGGGTTCAAATGAGTAGTTAACATGAGTTTAAAACACAATGGATTCAGGTGGATGTTATAACCCAATGTTTTGATAAAACACAATAAATTCAGAGTTTAAACACACACAATGACAATTTTGGTAAAACACAATAAGGTCAATTGAGTAGTTAACATGAGTTTAAACCCAAAGAAAATACAAAGGCGATTTTTTGTTTGTTTGTTTGTTTTTGTTTTTTTTTTTTTTGTAGAATTCGTATGCGTAATATGGTTGCAGCAAACTGAAAATCCAGGAATTGGAAGAATAAGATTAATAGATAAACATGTTGATCGAGAATAGGGTTATAGAAAAAATCCAGAAAATCTCTCTTATTTTATAACTAATAAACATTGTCATATTATTGATTAATTATGTAATTACCTTGATTCCTATGAGATTAAAACAAATCAGTGCCACGTGTCATCCTCACATTCTTTCTTTTCCTTTTCACAAAAGTGGTCTTTTACATGAACCTCTACATACACATACATACATATATATAAACAGTAAATATAACATTCAAAAACGAATTTTCTTTCCAAATAATTTATCTTTTCTTGCAAAATCACTCTAAAATTAACTTTTTACACATGTGTAAATGAAACAGTTTACACATGTATAAATAGTAAATTTGCACATGTGTAAAAACAATTTACTTTCGTATACGTTTAAATTTTTACGCGTAAATTATGTTTTTGACACTGTATTTTAATAATAAAGACAAATGTAAAAAGAAATTTTGAATTCGAATGGTTTTAGATAGCGTTCTCGCGGTTCGCACGAAATATATGTGTTCTCAAATTAGCCTTCCCCTATATATATGTGTATATATATATATATATATATAGGGTAGGGTTCCTGTAGGAAAATTGGTTTGTGTAAGAAGTGTGAGAAGCATTAAAAATTGATATGTATGCATCATTTTTTTTGATGTATTCATGATGTTTTGGATTGTTATGCTTAGAAAAACACCAAACATAACAATTAATAACCAAAAACATTGTATTTTAAGCTTAAAACTTAAAACACTATGTCAAGAACATTTAAGCATAGTGTTTTAAGTAATTACTAGGGTGTTTTATCTGTAATTTAAATTTAATGACTAAAGTACATTGGATTGTGTTTTAAATTTTTGTATATTGTTGTGTTAAGTGTTTTTCAAGTCAAAACAAACCAAAACATCATTCCAAAATCAAAAATATGACGGCTACATGTCAATTCTTAATCCTTCTCACACTTCCTACACAAATCAATTTTCCTATAGGATCCTATACCTATATAATATATATATATATATATATATATATATATATATATATATATATATATATATATATATAGTGGAGAGTTCAAATGAGAACAAATTATCTTGTGAGAAGAAAAAGAAGAATTCTAAACTCCTTCATTTAATAATTGTATTTAATGTTAACTAAGTTATTAATTTATTGTAATCCCCCATAAATTAGTTACATAAATAAAACTCATAGTTTATGTTTAAAATATACTCCTTCAAAGCAAACTTAACTATAGTGAAGGATATTTTTCGATATGTGTAGGATGTACGTATGATCAATTTCTATATGTGTAGGGTTAATATATGATAATCTCGATGTGTGTAGGATAACGTATGATAGATTCGATATATGTAGGAAGAATTTTGATACGTGTAGGATAAAATGTTAATGACTAATTAATTAGGAAGATAATAATTAATAATGTAACATGAGTTAAAGTATTTATATTTAACATTATGTCATTCGTTCTTTTTGTTCTCATAATAATTTCTTCTCATTTGATCATCCCCATAAATATATATATATATAGGGTTCAAATAGGAACCACACCTTAAGTAGGAACCATAGGAACCAATCTTAACCATTGATCTCTAATGGCATGATTGTAAATAATTAGAAGATTAATTAATTGTTTATTTTAATGTAAGGGTATTATGGACTTTTGGTCTTCCACAAAATTAGGTAGGTTATTATAACACATAATTTAAATTGATTACACCATAAATACCTCCTAAAAACCCTCTTCTTCTCCATTTACTGATTTAGGGATAATATTAAAAAAAATTGGATCCTACAAAACGTAATTATCACGTCAAAAAAAAATGAGACGCATTATTATTATCAAATGCCTGTACACTAGTGTATTATATACGTTATTGTAAGTTGAAGTGTACATTGGTGTATATCAGTTTTTTTGTTCATTCATCATCATCATCAACACATATATACAATGGTGTACATCAGTTATACATTGACGTATATCAATTTTTTTCTTTCATTCAACATCATCAAAACAAATATACATTGGTGTATATTCGTTTTTTCATTCATCATCATCACCAACACAAATATACATTGGTGTATATTAGTTTTTTTTTTAATCATCATCATTGACACATATATACAAATGTATATTCGTTTTTTCATTTATCATCGTCATTGTTGACACAGATATACATTGATGTATATCATTTTTTTTTCTTTCATTCAACATCATCAACACAAATATACATTGGTGTATATTCGTTTTTTCATTCATCATCATCACCAACACAAATATACATTGGTGTATATCAGTTTTTTTTCCTTACACCATCATCATCAACACATACCAGTAACATCATGATTGTATGTATATAGAACCTGGTTCTGACTTGTTCTTGACCTATCACCTCCACAGCTTCAAATCAGTCGGAACCCTAATACCGCCGCCATCGTTTCCTTCCTTATCCAGTAACATCATCAACGATCTCTTCACTAATGTAACCCACAACACTTTCGAACTCGTGATCTTTCTGTAACCCATCAACCATGAGTGATCTTTCTGACCATAATGAAAATATACCACATAAACAGAGTAAACGGAATTCAACGCCGAAGGAAGACGATTCAATATAAAACTTCAATATAAATCCTAGCAATTGAAGAACTATTAAATATAAAAACTCATAAATGCTATGTTGAGAATTTTATTGAAAAGAATTAAAAAGAAACTTTGTTAAAGATTCCTTTTTAAAGAATTGATAAAAAAAAAATTCAAATGTGGATAGATACAAAAGGGTTTGGAATGGACATATATTCCAATGTAATCGTGCAATCAAATAAAATATAGCCACCTACCTTTAACAATTGAAGATGAAAAAAGTAGTATCCCTCAATACTGAAAAACGTCTACGGCATGTAATTTGGAGATAGTAATAGTGATTTGGAATGAATTGGTAATCAATATAATATATAGATGAACGTATAGAATAGAAAAAATGAATAAAAGAAGGAGAAAATTATGGGATTTTAAATGAAAAGGATAACCACCAAAATTAGTGGATTGATAAATTACTAAAATAACCCTTTAGATCAAAATTAAAGATGGATGGCTAGGATTGGTTCCTAAGGTTCCTAACTAGGGTAGTGGTTCCTATTTGATCTCAATCCTATATATATATATATATATATATATATATATATATATATATATTCTTGCATAAAAGCTACAATTTAGCAAAAAAAAAAAATGTTTTAGGGAAATGTGTAGTCCACAATGATTCTTTTTGTTCTCAATTAGCCAGCTATTCCCTGAAGATCCCTACCACATATATATAATAGTTTATTCCCCGGGAGCATCCCGGGACAGATAAATCTAATATGAAGTGAAAAAATTGTGATATCCGGCTTTTCAGGACATTATCCGTACTAAGTTATTAAAAGTGATATAAAAATATCTAAATGCATATTAGACTTCATCTATGATAATTAGAGTCATTGAAAACTTAGTAAAGTCCAAAGTGCTATAAAGATTTTTATTGGTAATTCTAGGAATTATCATGGCGATAAAATACTCGTACTGGACGTTGGTGATGACCCAGTTAACTTTAAAAGTACCGTTTTGACACGTAATGATTGGTTTAGCATGGGATAATATTTTAAGAGAGAAAATATTACTTAAAACATTAAAAACTATAGTTGATAGTTTTTTGTCGCAATTGTTTGATAGTTGCGCGCGTTCTAGCTTTAACGCGTATACGAGACCCAATACACTAGGGAATCCCCTAATATAATCAAATTAGCCAAAAATGAATATTTTTAGATGGGGAATATCATTAGTGGTTAATTGGGTAAAAACCTTAGATATTTAACAATATTGGGTGTTATAAAAATACAAGATGTTGTATGTTTTTATAAAAGTTTACATAATATATAAACTAACCCAACCCCACCCCATGACTGTCTCATGTGGGTCCCACCCCAGAAAACTCTTCCAATTATTATTATTATTATTAAAACACCCCATTTATAATCTCAAACACATCTACTCATCTCATTCTTTCACCTTATCTTTCACATACATAAGAAAACCATCCACATTCATTCCTCCATCTCTCCAAATCTGTGAGCCAGCTCTTTCCTCTTATTTTCTTATTTTTTTAACACTAAACATCAAGATTCATGGCTGAATTCTTGTTGTTTCAAGTTTGTTTTATCATTTAGAGCAATAACCTTTTAAAGAAACACAAGATTTCTAAAGAGAAAGTACCAAAACCATAAAAAATCATCATCTTCTTGAGCAAGCTTCAAGGGTATGAAAATCTTTTCTAAACCTTGCTTTGATTTTTGTTTTGTTTTTACAACATTGTAAGTGGTTTTTGTAACATTGTGTATATATATGTGTATGTTTGTTTGTTTGTTTAGCTTGGGGAATGCTTAAAATTCTTAGATCTAATGATTGATGATACATGCAAGAGATTTTTGTTAGGGTTTTGAATCTGAGTTCTTTTAACTTTATGAAGTTTAGGATGATTAAGGTTACGGTTATGTCAAAATGATAGTTGAAATGTAGCTTAGATGATGTTGATGATCATTTTTGTACATTGTTTGGTTAGTTGAGTTATGTCATTAATGGGTTATGTTGAATCTGAGTTTAACGATAAATATAAAGGTTTTTACAAGTTTAAAATATGGATTATTAAACTTGTCCATGATCTACACTGTTTTGAAACAGCTTTTAAGCAGGTTTTTATGACTTATTTTGAAATGAAATAAGAGGGTTAAAGTATTTATAAAAGTCCTAGCATAAAAACCTAAACTCTTTTAGAAAATATACGCAAAATAACGCATTTTTGATGAGTTTTACGCGATAAAATTTAATGTTTTTAGGACTGTTGTAAACGGGTGTTTAAGATGTAAAACTATGTAGTAATAGTCGCCTAAATGTGAGTTTTAAGTCGTGGTACGACCATGTTTTAAAACTGTTTTAGAACAATAAATTTGGTAATATTTTGTGGATTTTATACAGGTCCTAGTGTCAATACTAACTTCGTAGGATGTTCAAGAGTTTATATGTGACGTTTGTTGCTTAGATGGCAACTAAATTGCTAGAAATCACATTACAAGGCGGTAATTGACGAAGCAGTTTGACTATGTGTTAGTAGTTCAAGTGTCTTTTTACTTGATCATATAGGTGACATATGATGGTTAATATGATTATGAGGATCAAATTTGTGGAATTTGATTAGATAAAGTTAGTCATTTATATGGAAACGATTAGATTCGTGTGTGCGACGAACTAGGGATATTACGTCACTGAACATGTATGTTGGTTTAAATGGATTATTTAACGCCAAAAAAAAAATTAAGACATAAGATTTTATGAACTCATATGATTTCCATAATGATAGACATTTTTATAAGAAGGAATGGTTTTTATGAAAAATGGAGCGTTTTTGTGAAAAACGGCTTTTTATGGAAAACATGCAAGTCTTAAAGGTCACAATTAGTATATTATGTGCGAATAATAGGACTATGTGAAACTTGTGTGTATATGATGGGAATTGTCTTTGAAAGTATGATATGCTTTACTAAGTTTAATGTCACACTCCGACAGCGCACAACTGAATGCAAGTCATGAGGTAACGGAAGTTGTTACCATAAAGTTTAGCGGTTCACGTGTATTTACGTATGGACATCTTGCTAACACCCTCTATTTAAACATTGTTTTAAATTCGTGGTTAACGAAAGTTATTTAAAACAAGAAAAACATGTTCTACCAAGATGAAGCAAAGTTTAGAGTTAACATTGTATTACAAAACAAATAAAAACATTGTTTTTAGATAATTAAACGGTCCCAACATCATGTCCATCGTAGTGCCCAGCTAAACCACTCTTTAACAACCTAAGCATCAATACCTGAAAACATGCTTAAAAATATCAACATCATGTTGGCGAGTTCACAGGTTTAAAAGCAATAAATAAACTTTCATGTTTAACGAAAACGTATGATCAATTATCACTAAAAGAGAACCAAGTAGACCTGCGAAAATCTAACAAGTATGATGTATCGAAAGGCTCTTAATCAAACCATAACTTTCTTCCCATGGTGACCTCTTCACGAGGAGCTTTTTGAAGCATACATTCTTTTCCAATAGATAACGACTAATCCTATCATGAAAAGTGGGGCGTCAACCCAATAGATCTATAACATAAACAACGGCTCTAGCCAAGAGCTAGTGATTAAGAAGTGCAGGGAAAGTGTCAACCCGAAGGGATTGGTGTCACGTAAAGCGTACCCACCGAGGCACCGACCTAAGGACATCAAGCGTTCTACAATTCTAATCTAACTCATCATACAAGCATGTTAATCCCCCGATTTGTAAAAACGTTCCAAAACATTTAAAGAAAAGGGGCCGTGAAACTCACCTTAATGCAACAACTTGGGTAACTTTCAACTCCAAGTTACAATCCTTCACCTAACTACATCCCAATTACGTAGGGCCAATTTAGCAATCACACTAAATCTAATCAAGTTATTCACCAACTATCCCGACTTAGTTTAACCAAAAGCATTGAATTTTTGTTATCCCTTACCCTATTAACCCATTGGTGACTTTGACGAACGGTTAAGTCTAAACATCGAATGGTTCATTAGCATGCAATCACCTAACTCTTAGGTCCTTACTTACACATTTCAAAGTGTCATATTAAAATTGCATATCATATCCTAAGAATCTATCATAACATGCAATTCGTTCATAGGTACAGAAAGCACACTTACTTACGCTAATTTCCACATCAAGCAACTTCCAATACCTCATATTAACCTATAATCCTTCTATAAAATCCATTTTGATCATAGAATATGCACATACCATGAAATAAGACCATTTTTGCTGCTCTACTTTTGTTACAACATCTAAACATAATATGCCTTAAAATCGCATTTCGGACGACTTTCATGACATAGTTTTGCACTGTAAGTGTCTATTATTAAGGTAATGTCCATTGCACCTTAATTAGTGATTTTTATACTAAATTTGACACTTATTGAGCTGTTTACATCAGACCTAAATATATGGATCCTAAGTGTACAAAACTTGTCGAAAACATGCATTTTCACGCGTCTTTTGTAAGCATACCTAGGTTTTCAACTTAGGTCTTTTAGATATACTTTATCACAATTTATTTCTCATCAAAATAAGTTATAAAAATCTATTTCAAATCATTTTTAGAATATTAACTTCTAAAGCTTATATTTTGGCGTTTAAGCCGAAAAACGGTTTCTGATCGTACATGCATGGTCTCCCAAGCATGTAGATCCTATCAAAACTTTTTTTGCACTATTTTAAGTTTATGAAATCCCTTAAAATACCATCATAATCAGACCTATGTTTGTATCTAAAATCATCTCAAACTCAACAACAAACAATGCACATTCAAGTTCATATACATCAACAAGCTACATGTTGGGACAAAGAGGGTTGAAGAAACCACCTTTTGATAACCTTAGTCCAAATCATATTCTGCTTAAGTATAGAAGAAACTACTGAAGAAGAAAACAGAAGTACTGAAGAAGAAAAGAGCAAAGTGCTGAAGAGTTAAAGCATCAGAAGTTCTGAAGTCTAACCAGACATTTCACTGAAGAACTACTGAAGACAAACTACTCATCAGTAGTTTGTCACTCATCAGTACTTTCATATCAGAAGCTTCTAACCGACTCAGACTTCAATAGTTTAGTTTAATATTGTTTTGTTAAAGTCTTGGATCAAGTTTAAATGTAAAGCCTGTTGTAAACATTATCCTAAGTATAATATCTTAGCTAAATATCTTAGATTACTTAGCACAACAGTCTTGTATGTTTGTCTATAAATAGATGAGCTTGTTCATCTATTTTAGATATGTGATTTACTTTGAATTAATTGAAAAACCTTCGAGGCTTTTAAACTTATAATCCATTTCACATCTGAGAATCATAACTTGTATTTACTGCTTTATACTTGAACTGTTTATTGATTCTCATTAACTACTCAGTAAAGGGGGAGTAATAACTCCTGTTAAAAGTGATATATTAACCTTAGAACATTTACTATTCCGCTGTGCAATAACTCTTATATAATTTGAAAACACATAAGTGTTCTAAAACTGTTCAAAAGAGGCCACTGATCCAACAATTGGTATCAGAGCCCTGGTTAATCTGATCAAATATCAATCTAACAAATTGAGAATCAGACACAGGCTCTTATTGATATCCAATAAAGGATTAAAAGGTTCACTTTTTCTTCCATCACTTTAAAGAAGTATTGACAAATCCAAAACTTCTTAAAAATGGACCCTTATAATACTGGATCTGCCAATAAACCTCATATGTTAGTCAGAAATGAATATAACATCTGGCAAAGGAGGTTGGCACATACAATTTCTCAGACCAACACTGGTTGTTGGAGGTCTATAATATTTGGACCTCACAAACCAGTTGTTACTGATCCTGAAGGAAAAACTGAGAGACCAAAAGACCCAAAAGACTACACTGAAGAAGATTTCCAAAAATTTGAGCTAGATGCAAAAGCTTTTTCTATGTTGGCTATGGCTATCCCAAATGAAATTTATGCTGGACTTTTACACTGTGAAAGTGCCAAAGAGCCGTGGGATTGCCTAAAAGAACATTTTCCGGAACTGAAGAGGTGATAGCCAACACTAGAGAAATCCTGGCTCAACAATATGAAACTTTTACTCACATAGATGGTGAAACTTTAACACAACAGTTTGAAAGATTTTCTTCACTCATCTCTGAGTTAAAAATTAACAATCAGACTTATTCAAATGCATCTATGTTACATAGATTTTACCTTCAAAATGGGAAACTTATTCTATAGTCCTCAGATCAAGTTCAGATTTTAACACCTTGAACCTAACTAGGTTACATGGAAAATTACTAGCTTTTGAAAGATAAATCAATCAAAAGAAAAAGTTACAAGAATCTGGTAAAACTGCTGATGACTATACTCCAGGTAGCACAGCCTTATTAGGACATGACTCACCATCCTGTTCTAATAGTTTTGGATCTTTTGACCACATTAACATAACTGCTGGGATCTCATCAGATGGATCTTTCCCAGCTTATGACAATGAAGACCTAAGTCAAACTGCTGATAACATGTGTTTCATCATGGATGATTTAAAATATTTTAGCAGTGATGACTTAGAAGAAATGGATATTTTGCACCAACTGGCCTTGTTAAGCATTAAAACTAACAAATTTTACAAAAGGTCAGGAAGGAAATTTCCAGGACTTAACAACTCAACAAAAGTTGGTTTTGACAAATCAAAACTGAGATGTCATAAGTGTCAAAAGTTGGGACACTTTGCTAGAGAGTGTAGAAGCTCTAGCTACAACCAACCCATGTCTGGAAATCAATTTAACCCCTCTTATAATAGGAATAATGGAACTCAAGGGAGTGCACATTTTGTACAGGCACAAGCTCCACAAGTTCAATATGTGCCACAAGTGCAATATGTTCAAATGCCTGCTCAACAACAACAGCAGCATATGCCTCCTTTTCCAACTGCTCAACAACCTGCACAAACTCAACAACCCCCTCAGCAACAAAGCTTATTTACATCAGGGTATGTTGACTAGAGCAGTCTTCCTTTTGACACATCTGAATGTAGACAACAAAGTCTATGATGTCAACTGGGGAGAACCTGACAATGGTAGAAAGAACTTCGCCTTAATGGCTTTTGAGGGATATTCCTCCAATTCTACACTCATTCAGGTATCACAACAATCTCTTTTAAAGCTTTGCTCAAAATCTTGCAAAGAATCTTTTGCTTTAATAAGGGAAACCAATGTGCATTTACAAGGCAAAACAAATGATATGGAGAGAAAATACACCCAAATGAAGTGTGATTTAGAAAGAAAGATTGCTTTAAAAAATAAAGAAATTTCTAAATTAACTGATAAATCCATAGAAACCCAGGCACAAATTAAAACAATGATAGACAACCTAGGAAATGTCAGAAAAAAGCTTGCTGACACTAAGGTTGACTGTGAAAAATGGGTTGAGTCTTGTAAAGGGTACCAAATGCTGCTTAACAAACAAACTGCAGCAAATGTTAAGTTTGGCATAGGGTATACCTACACTGAATCACCAACAGATTTCAACCACAAAACTGATAATGATGGGATGAAATTGATTTAAATTTCTGATATGGAGGAATGCACATCCTACCATCAGAACTTTCTCAAAAACGAAAGTACTGCGGAAGTTAAAACAACTGACAATAAGCCATCAGTAGTTTCATCTACATTAGGAGTTGAGACCCTGAAAACTACTGATGACCTATTTCAAAATACTGATATTGTCAGTAAACTGCGTTCCAACTCTCTTGCTTTATCTAAAAGGAAAGAGAAGGCAAAAGCATGTGAAATATGTGGTCTGTTTAACCACATAACTGAACTTTGTAGATACAGAAAGGCAAATCAGCTTAATAAGAAAAATCAACAACTGATTGTGGGAAAACAAATAAAACAAGATTTTGAAAACACTTTCTTTCCCAACAAACAACAATCAAATAAAAACCTTTCTCAGAAGAAGTTTTTATCTCAACAAAAGTCTTCTTCTCAAAGTTCATCTTCAGAAGTTACACCTAACCCATCAGTAGTTTCACAAACTACTGAAGTTAAAGATTTGATAAATCTGGTTAAACTTCTGATGACCAAAGTTGATGGTGGTCATCAAAAAGAACCCACCATTGTTCTTAATAACAAATCCATTGCCAAAAAGACATGGATTTCTAAAATTGTTCCACAACAAGCTGCACCTGTTCTCAAGAGCAAACCCAAAGCCAAACTGGCTTGGGTAGCCAAATCTAACTAATTTGCTATTTTGTGTAGAGGGTCTCCAGAGGTTTGAATAGCATATGGTATGTTGCTAGTGGAGGCTCAATGCACATGACTGGATGCAGATACCTGATAAACAATTTTATCAGTCAAAGAGAAGGATCTGTGTCCTTTGGGAACAATGCCAAGGGATATGTGCTAGGATATGGCAATGTATCCTCAGGCAAAATGCAGTTTGACAAGGTCAATCTGGTTGAAAACCTTGAGTACAACTTGCTGAGTGTCTCTCAAATGTGTGATAAAGGATATTCTTCCTTTTTCACAAAGACAGCATGCAAGATCATATCACCAGAAGGCCAGAAGTTGATAGAGAAGATCATTGAAGATCATACTTTGCTGATTGCCAAAAGATGTGGCAATGTCTATGCAGTGGACATTGAGAAAGACAAAGTATTGAACAACACTGCCTGTTTCTTCTCAAAGGCATCAACTTCATAAAATGATCTCTGGCACAGGAGACTTGGCCATGTGAACTTTAAAACCATCAATAAAGTCACTAAAATTGGCTTGGTCATAGGTCTACCTTTGAAGGAATACCAGTGTAAAGAACACTGTGTTTACTGTCTTAAAGGTAAACAACATAAGTCCTCCTATAAGTCTATTGAAGAATCAAAAACAACTGCATGTCTTCAACTACACCATATGGACTTATTTGGACCAGTCAAGATTATGAGCCTTGGTAAGAAGAAGTACTGCTTGGTCATCATTGATGACTAATCAAGATTCACATGGGTCTTCTTCTTATATTCCAAGGACGAGGCAGCTGAAATCATCAAGTTCTTCATTCTACAAGTTGAGAAGCAATATTCTCTTTATGTCAAAGTCATCAGGAGTGACAATGGGACAGAGTTCAGGAACAAAACTCTGGATGAATTCTGTTTGTCTAAAGGGATTGTTAGACAATTCAGTATTCCCAGAACTCTGAACAAAATGGTGTGGTAGAAAGGAAGAACAGAACTTTAATAGAAGCAGCCAGAACAATGTTAGCTGATTCAGGCCTACCTTTGTATTTTTGGGCTGAAGCAGTCAACACAGCTTGTTATGTTCAGAATAAAGTTGTTATCAACAAAAGACATACCAAGACTGCCTATGAAATTCTTCATGGCATAAAGCCCCTTATCTCCTTCTTCAGGGCTTTTGGATGTCAATGTTTTATCCTGAACATCAAAGACTCTATCTCAAAATTTGCTGCTAAAGTTGATACAGGTTATTTTCTTGGTTACTCTCCTTTGAGAAAAGCTTACAAAGTATTTAATTCAAGAACCAAGATAGTTGAAGAAACACTGAATGTCAAGTTCAATGAATCAAAACACACTCTTATTCCAGCAAATCCTGCTGAATTATTTGATCTTGACAATTTTCATTTCGGACCTGAAAAGACTGTTGAATCATTCAAACCTCCTCAAAATGGTTTTCAAGGATTTGAAGATGATAGTCTTGCACCATGGACTCCAAAAACAGTCAGCAGATCAACTTTTAAACCTTCAGAAGTTTCAAAAGCTTCTACTTCAGGAACTACTGATGAACAACTTGAAAGTACTGATTCAGCTGAACCTAAAACTCCTGAACCTCAAACAACAGCTGAACTAGATATTATCAATCTCAGTGGTTTATTTGAAGAAACAGTAGAGCCATCCTCTAGTACAGGTCTACAACAACTGATTGAACACAAGGATCATCCATTGGATCAAATCATGGGTGATATTGCTTCAGGGGTACTTACAAGAAACCAGCTTTCTAACTTTTGCTTTTTCTCAGCATTCATTTCTCAGTTGGAACCAAAGAAATATCAAGAAGCCCTCAAAGATAACAATTGGGTGCAAGCCATGCAAGAAGAATTGCTTCAATTCAAGAAGCAACAGGTTTGGGAAATCTGTCCCTTATCTCCAAACAAGCAACCAATTGGTACAAGATGGGTCTTCAGAAACAAATCAGATGAAGCTGGTATGATCATCAAGAACAAGGCAAGATTGGTGGTACAAGGTTATTCTCAAGAGGAAGGGATTGACTATGATGAAACCTTTGCACCAAGAACAAGGCAAGATTGGTGGTACAAGGTTATGCAATTTCCAACAACATTAAAGTTTATCAAATGGATGTCAAGAGTGCATTTTTGTATGGAAAAATAAAAGAAGAAGTATATGTCTGTCAACCTCCAGGGTTTGAGGATCCTTCTTATCCTGACTGGGTTTACAGACTTGACAAAGCTCTTTATGGGCTAAAACAGGCTCCAAGAGCCTGGTATGAAACACTTTCAAACTTTTTACTTAAGAATCACTTCTCAAGGGGATCTATTGATAAAACTCTTTTCATAAAACATGTTGGAAATCATGTCTTACTTGTTCAAATTTATGTTGATTATATCATTTTTGGTTCAACAAATTCAAAACTGTGTGAAGATTTTAAGAAACTCATGCAATCAAAATTTGAAATGAGTACAATGGGAGAATTGCAGTACTTTTTGGGACTGCAAATCAAGCAACAATCAAATGGAACATTTATACATCAATCAAAATATGTTAAAGAATTATTAAACAAATTTTCTTTACAAGACTGTAAAACATGTTCCACTCCCATGACACCAACCACACAAGTTGAACCAGATGATCAAGGAAAACAGATTGATCAAACCATGCATAGATGTATGATAGGTTCTCTTTTATATTTAACTACTTCTAGACCAGATAATATGTTTTCAAGTTGTGTCTGTGCTAGATACCAATCTGCACCAAGAGAATCACACCTAATTGCTGTCAAAAGAATCTTTAGATATCTGAAAGGAACTCCTACTTTAGGAATTTGGTATCCTGCTTCAAGCAATACCAAGTTAACAGCTTTTTCAGATAGTGACTATGCAGGGTGCAAAATGTCAAGAAAATCAACATCTGGTGGTTGTCAATTCTTAGGAAACTGTCTGGTGTCCTGGCAATCAAAGAAACAAACATCTGTGGCAACTTCAACAGCTGAAGCTGAATACATTGCTGCTGCAAGCTGTACTTCACAGATACAATGGCTCCAATATCAACGGCGTGATTATGGAATCAAAGAGACCAAGACTCCACACTTAGTAGACAGCAAATCTGCCATTAGCATCATTCAAAATCCTGTTCAGTTCTCAAAGACTAAACATATTGAAATCAGGTATCATTTCATAAGAGATTGCTATGAAAAAGGCAAGATTGAGGTGAAACATGTCACAAATGCCAATCAAATAGCTGATATTTTCACCAAACCCCTTGATTCAACAACATTTCAGAGGTTAGTATCCATGCTTGGGATGCTAAATTTAGAAGAAAGTCTGTAAGTGTTTTCACTTTTTAGTTCTGCACATATTTTATTTCAGTTACATACTTATCTGTCACAAACCTCTGATGAACAAATTTAAGAGAGAGAAACTACTGATAATTTGAAAAACATCAAAATGGGATATTTTTAGAAAAGAAGTAACTACTAATGATAATCAGAAGTTATTCAAGTGTTTTGAAAGTCATTCTTATCAGCTGTTTCAAACTACGGAAGAGATGACGAAAACCACTGATGAAGAAACCTTCTTCATCAGTAGTTTCATTAAAAAGGGTAAAACTGACATTTCACTCATCAGAAGTTTGACCTAGTCGGTTAAAAACTTCTGATAAATACCTTTTTCAAACACTTATCCATTCAAAAAGCAAAAATTCCCTCTTTCTTTCTCAAATCAAAACCAAAACCCCCTCTCTAACCTATGTTTACTGTTCAATCAAGAAACCATGGCTCTCGTTCTAAAACAGGGACACAATCAAAGAGGCTACTTCGAGAAAGATGAAGCCTGGTCCCAATACGATGAGTTCATTGATCTTGTTGTCAAATCCCAATACTATCAAGCTTTCACCATTGATCCTCCAATACATGTAAAAACTCTGAATGAGTTCTGGGCACATGCAGAGGCGGTGACAGTTAATAATAAAGTGATTTCCCTCAACTCAACCATCCAAGGGAAGCATATGGCAATCACACAAGAGTCACTGGGAATAAGGCTTGGCCTTAATGATTCTGATGCTCCTGAAAGCATTCCCACTGCTGATATCCATCTAACCATGACTGAATGTGGTTACCAAGGTACTTTAGCACAGGCTACAGTTTATAAGAAATATTTTGATCCACAATATAAACTGTTATTTCATTATATCATCATGTGTTTAAGTCCAAAAACTGGATCATATGACTAGATGCCTTCAACTTTTCAACCTATTTTTCATTCAATCATTAATGAAACATCTTTCAAGGCATCTTCTCTATTTTTCAATTACTTGGTTTTACACCATCAAAATGACAAGAAAAAGTTTTTACTGTACCCAAGATTTGTTATGCAGTGCATAATCAAAGAACTTGGTGAGGGAGTACTTGTGGGTGAGTCAAAAACTCTAAATCCACTGACTTCACAAGTATTCTCAAGGCATAACAAACCGGCACTTTTGCTAGAAGATGACCAAAGGGAAGAACAACCCATCCTTGAGGAACCCACATCTTCCAAACCCAAAAAGAAAACTAAAAAGCCAAAACAGCAAAAACTCAAACCAACCAACCCAAAGAAAAAGGTAGTTCAGGAAGTGGAGATCCCTGAAACTACTGATGTGCAATCTGCACTTGATAAGGATGTGGCTGAAACATCCTCTCAGCACACACCATCTCCAACACCCAAAAGAAAACCAGTTACAGTCATTTTCCAAAGAAAAAGACTTAAAAAGACTGTAATTACTGACCAATCCTTCCAAACTACTGACCCTAAACCTATACCAACTACTGAACACCAACCTATTACAACTACTAAACCTGAACCTTCACATACAACCATAGAGATAGCACAACTTCTCTCAGGACTAAAAGGATCCCATCCAACACATGTCACTCCCCTAGCAACACATCAATAAGGGGAGATGCCTTCAGAACTTGACATGGATGTGGACCTTATTAGCCCTAACCAGGGAGATGAGGATGGACTAGAGTATCTAAGCCCAAACTTAGAAACTCTTGGTACTTTTGAGGCTGCTACTACTCATTTATCACCCAGTGGTGAACCTGAGGATAGTAGTAACATTGCTAAGACCTCAAATTTGGCAACTACTGATGAAGGCTTATTGCCTGAAGTAGGAAAACCTCAGTTCCAAGACAAAGAGGTTCATGAGAAGACTAGTTTGGAGCTAGCTCATGATATAACTGATACTTCCCTCATTGAGGACACTATCAGGGATTCAGATGATTCCATTAACTTGGATGATGAATCACAAGTTCCACAAAAGGAATTGACGGTTGTTGATGAAGATCCTGAATCTGAGGTCTCTAAGCTCAAAGAGCTGGTCACCAAAGATCGGGTTAAAGACCACTTAGGCCCTATTTCCCCAAAAGTGGCATCTTCAGAAAAATCTGAAGATCACCCAATAACACCCCCTTCACAAAAACAGCCTACCCGATTCCCTAGGCTCACAAGCATAGATCTAAACCAACTATGCAGCCCAGATGGTCCCCTGTTCCAGACAATGAAGGAAATCTTAACTACTCAACTCAAAACCTTTACAACTGCTTGGGAGTTGAAGGCCAACAATCAGTTTGGGTTGATAAACTCTAGACTTGCAGAGCTGAATAAGAAGATGGATGAGACCTAAAAACAGCTTGCAACATTGTCTGCTGCAACTTCTCATTCCTTAAGGCTTCCAGAAGTGGATGAAGCCAAAAAGGGGGAGAAGATTAAGGAACCATTAGTTGAAGAATCTCCTGATGCTGAAAAGACTTCAAAAAGACCAGGAAAGGAGATCCTTCAGGAGTTCAGTTCATCTAGGCTGCTGAAGAAACTACTGAACAAAATTCTCAAACTGCTGAAGACAATCCTTCAGTAGTTGTGAAGACCATCAACCCTTCAGAAGTTTTATCTTCCAAACCCATTCAAGGACAGTCTTCAAAGGCAACTGAAAGAGAACCAGCTTCTATTCCTAAGCCAACAACAACTACAACAACTGTTTTAAACCCTACTCCCATCTCAATGTCAAAAGAACTATTGGAGAAGAGTTTGAAAGAGGCTCAAAAGAAGGCTAAGGAAGACAAAGTTTGGAACAGCCTAGAAACTAGAGATGATCTGAGCTATGAAGAGAAGTTAATCAAGTATCAAGAGAAGCTTGATGAGCTTGAAGCTGAAGAGAGAGCACTTGAGGCTGCTGCTGAAGAAGAAAAGAGAGCACAACTGATCAATATGATAACAAAGAACTCCAAGGCAAAACAAGTCTCTCTGAATAGACTCTCAACTGAAGAACTCATAAGAAGAGCTCAACTTATATCTGATAGGTTGGCAACAGAGAAAGAGAGAAAAGTTAGAAGGGCTGAGATAATAGAAGAACTTGTAGCAAATGACTTTGGTTCAAAGGCCTCAGTTTCAAGATGGATAGAAGAAACTTTATATGAAACTTACAAGAAGTTCAAGGCCAGCAAAGCTGTAAATCCAGATAGATTTGAAACTCCTGAAGCCCAACAAACTTCAATCATAAGGAGATCATCTGGTGCACTAAGAAGACCAGCTACAAAAAGAAAGGCAGAGGAGACTACTGTGAAGACTGATTTCAAGATGGTACTCTTGGAAGGAAATCAGTTGGTTCATGGTGACTTTGATGTAGAAGAGAAGCCCCTGCTGACACAATTTAGAGATCCTGCTACTTATGCTTACCAACTGCAACAATCCATTAGAGACAAAACCCATACTAAGGTTGTTACAACACATCACCTACCCAACATTCCTATTCAAGGTGGTGTTGACCTTCAAGGTAGTAAGGATTCTCACCTGAGAGTCATAGAAATTGAAGACATTCCTTAATCAACCTCAGGACAACCTAAGGAAACTGGCTTGGTTTCCTATGCCTCTGACTTTGACAGGTCAAAGGTAAATATCATCAAATGGTTATTCACTGATTCTAACTCAGTGCTAGTGACCAGGAGAGATCGTTCAAGTAAGGTCTACAAAAACTCAAAGGAGTTGAGTGTATTATCATCAAAGGACCTTCTTACCATTCAACATCTCACACCTGAACAAGGATCTCTCACAGAGCAACAAAAAGAAACTCTTACTACCAAGATGACAGCAGAAGTCTAGAGGATACTAGAAGAGAGAAAGAATCAACAACAATAAAGATTGGATAAGGTTTTGGCTTCATCAATCCAGGGGGAGATTGTTGGGACAAAGAGGATTGGAGAAACCACCTTTTGATAACCTTAGTCCAAATCATATTCTGCTTAAGTATAGAAGAAACTACTGAAGAAGAAAACAGAAGTACTGAAGAAGAAAAGAGCAAAGCGCTGAAGAGTTAAAGCATCAGAAGTTCTGAAGTCTAACCAGCCATTTCACTGAAGAACTACTGAAGACAAACTACTCATCAGCACTTTGTCACTCATCAGTACTTTCATATCAGAAGCTTCTAACCGACTCAGAGTTCAGTAGTTTAGTTTAATATTGTTTTGTTAAAGTCTTGGATCAAGTTTCAATGTAAAGCCTGTTGTAAACATTATCCTAAGTATAATATCTTAGCTAAATATCTTAGATTACTTAGCACAACAGTCTTGTATGTTTGTCTATAAATAGATGAGCTTGTTCATCTATTTTAGATATGTGATTTACTTTGAATTAATTGAAAAACCTTCGAGGCTTTTAAACTTATAATCCATTTCACATCTGAGAATCATAACTTGTATTTACTACTTTATACTTGAACTGTTTATTGATTCTCATTAACTGCTCAGTAAAGGGGGAGTAATAACTCCTGTTAAAAGTGATATATTAACCTTAGAACATTTACTATTCCGCTGTGCAATAACTCTTATATAATCTAAAAACACATAAGTGTTCTAAAACTGTTCAAAAGAGGCCACTGATCCAACACTACATTTCACCTATTTTAACAAAATCCCACTTATCTAAGCTATCAATAACATCAACTTCTGATTATTTTTCAGATTTTAGATCATTTGTAAAACCCTCTTGCATGAAACTAAAACCAAAAGATCTAATAATATTAACCATCAAAACAACAATAACAAACATTCCATGAACAAATACACACACATGCACACATACACATACACATACATTCACTCATTCTCCATTCATTTCCCCATTTGATTTAGTTTAGAAAACCCTTGATTATTTGGTGAATACTTGTTTAAAAACAAAAAATATACAAATTTTGTTATAGTTTTGATTATGAAACTCACCTTGTAAGAAATTGCGGGTTTCTCTTTCTAAAAACTTCTAGTTTCTTGAATCTTTTAGCTTCCTAATCACCAATGTTTTAATAATCTTCAAGTTTTCAAGTCCATTATGATAATAAAATGAAAAAAAAAAATACAAGAATAAGGGCAATGGTGGGGGGTTACAGTTGGGAGAAGGAAGGGAGGAAGGAATTTGGATGGTTTTTATGTATGTGTAGGAGAAGGTGTAAGTACAAATTGAGTATGTGTGTTGGGATTGTGTTATGGTGTATTTAAGAAGCAATCATAGTAATAATAATAATAATAATAATAATAATAATAATAATAATAATAATAATAATAACAATAATAATATATGAGGGGAGGGGGGCAGACTGATGGGGGGGGGGGGGGGGGGTTAGGTGTAGTATATATATATTTTTTATAAAGTCTAAAACATAACCTTCCAAAATCTACAATTTATAAAACCCCTAAATATTAAATACTTAAGGTTTTTACCCCTTTGGCCACTAATAATATTCCCCAATAAAACTTATTCGATTTGAGCTTATTAAGTTATACCGGAGGTTTCCCTACCGTACCCGGTCTCAGTTTCGCGTCATAACTCAAAAACCGCAACTACTAGACCTAAACGATTTAAAAACCACTACTCAATATTTCAAACAATTCTAATAATATTCTCACCCATAAAATATTATTTTATGCCAATTCAAGCATCACGAGTCAAAACTGAACTTTCTAACGTTAGTCGGGTCGTCACCAATGTCTAATATGATAGATTACCACTTAAGTGGTACGGGACCACTAAAAATTCCCAATAATCTCCAAATCAAATCAAATACGAAATATCTAATCATATCAGTAGTTATCATACTGCAAGGATAATACCTGGATTTTTTTCGGTTGTCACAGTCTCCCCTCGTTTAGGAAATTTCGTCCTCGATATTTTTTGTCTAAACACTACTGATTTTGATTTTGACAGAAATAAATGATGATACTTCAGTTTCATTTGGTCTTCCCTTTTCCCACGTATACTCGGGTCCACGTTTAGAATTGCATCTAACCTTGACCAATTTGATATTACTCCTCCTCAACTTCTGAACTTTTCCAATCAGTAACTTCGATAGGTTCTACAACAAAACGCAATCTGTTATCAACTCTTACCTCCCTTGGCGGTATAACTAGTGTCTCATCTGATAGACATTTCTTTAAGTTTCAAACGTGAAACACGTCATGTACTCCTGATTGTCTTTGCGGTAATTTAAGTCGATATACAACGGGGCCTGCCTTTGCTACGATCTCAAAAGGTCTAATGTAGCGGGGGCTAAGCTTTCCTTGCTTACCAAACCTAATGACACCTTTCCAAGGCGAGACTTTTAACATAACTTTGTCTCTGTTGGATCAGTGGCCTATGTTATGAACACTTATGTGTATCAGATTTATGTTAGAGTTGATAAGCAGCGGAATAACAAGTGTTCAAAGGTTTAAAAGATCACTTTTAAGAGGAGTTATTACTCCCCCTTGACTGAATAATAAATGAGAAACAATAAATACAGTTAAGTATAAAGCAGTAAGAGCAGTTTATGTTTCTCAGATGTAAAATGGATATAAGTTTAAAACTCGAAGGATTTCAATTTAGATCAAAGGAATTACACAAAATCACATATGAAAATAGATGAACAAACTCATCTATTTATAGACCAATGTACTAAACCATTGTCTGAAGTAATCTAAGATATTTCGGCTAAAGATAAGGTTACAAAAGTCTGTACATCGAAACTTGTAATCAAGACTTTAACAAAACAATATAATAATAAAACTGCTGATCTTCAGTCGGTTAGAAGCTTTTGAACACAAAGTGCTGATGAGTGACAAACTACTGATGAGTAGTTTGTCTTCAGTAGTTCTTTAGTGAAATGTCTGGTTAGACTTCAGAACTTCTGATGAGTTACTCTTCAGTACTTTGCATATTTGTTTTTCAGTACTTCTTCATTCTTCTTCAACAGTTCTTCCTATACTTAAGCAGAATATGATTTGGACTAAGGTTATCAAAAGGTGGTTTCTTCAATCCTCGTTGTCCCAACAATCTCCCCCTGGATTGATGAAGCCAAAACCTTATCCAATCTTTATTGTTCATCTTTTCTCCCTTCTAATATCCTCCAGATTTCTGCTGTCATCCGGGTAGTAAGGGTATATCTTTGTTGCTTAGTGAGAGGTCCAAGTTTAGGTGTAAGATGTTGAATTGTAAGAAGGTCTTTGGAAGATAAAACACTCAACTCCTTTGAGTTTCTATAGACCTTACTTGAACGATCTCTCCTGGTCACAAGTACTGAGTTGGAATCAGTAAAGGACCATTTAATGATGTTTACCTTTGACCTGTCAAAGTTAGAGGCATAGGAAACCAAGCCTGTTTCCTTAGGTTGTCCTGAGGATGATTGAGGGATGTCTTCAATTTCAGTGACCCTCAGGTGAGATTCTTGACTACCTTGAAGTTCAGCACCACTTTGAATAGGCATGTTGGGCAAGTGATGCTCTGTTACAACTCTTGTGTGTGTCTTCTCTTGAATAGATTGTTGTAATTGATAAGCATAAGTAGCCTTGTCTCTGAATTGTGTTAAGAGGGGTTTTTCTTCTACATCAAAATCACCATGCACTAACTGATTTCCTTCCAAGAGTACCATCTTGAAATCAGTCTTCACTATGGGTTCACCCTCTGCTTTTCTTTTTGTGGCAGGCTTCCTTAGTGCACCAGAAGATCTCCTTATGATAGAAGTTGGTTGGACTTCTGGAGTTTCAAATCTCGCTGATTATGTCCCTGTTTTAACACGAGAGCCATTGCTTGTTTGATCGAACAGTATTTTTAGGTTAGAGAAGGGGTTTTGGTTTTGATTTGAGAGAGAGAGAGGGAATTTTGCTTTTTGAATGGATAAGTGTTTGAAAAAGGTATTTATCAGAAGTTTTTAACCGACTAGGTCAAACTTCTGATGAGTGAAAAGTCTGTTTTACCCTTTTTAATGAAACTGCTGATGAAGAAGGTTTCTTCATCAGTGGTTTTAGTCATCTCTTCAGCAGTTTCAACTGCTGATGAAAATAACTTTTAAAACACTTAAATAACTTCTGATTCTCATCAGTAGTTATTTCCATTTGAAAATTTCTCATTTTTCTTAAAAATTGTTTATCAGTAGTTTCTCTTTCTCAAATTTGGTCTTCAGAGGTTTGTGACAGATAAGTATGTAAGTGAAAAAATAAAATATGTGCAGAACTAAAAAGTGAAACACTTACAGACTTTCTTCCAAATTTAACATCCCAAGCATGGATACTAACCTCTGAAAAGTTGTAGAATCAAGGGGTTTGGTGAAAATGTCAGCTATTTGATTAGCTGTTGTGACATGCTTCACCTCAATCTTGCCTTTTTCCATAGCAATCTCTTATGAAATGATACCTGATTTCAATGTGTTTAGTTTTTGAAAACTGAACAGGATTTTGAATGATGCTAGTGGCAGATTTGCTGTCTACTAAAAGTGGAGTGTTGGTCTCTTTGATTCCATAATCAAGCAGTTGATATTGGAGCCATTGTATCTGTGAAGTACAGCTTGCAGCAGCAATGTATTCAGCTTCAGCTGTTGAAGTTGCCACAGATGTTTGTTTCTTTGATTGCCAGGACACCAGACAGTTTCCTAAAAATTGACAACCACCAGATGTTGATTTTCTTGACATCTTACACCCTGCATAGTCACTATCTGAAAAAGCAGTTAACTTGGTATTGCTTGAAGCAGGATACCAAATTCCTAAAGTAGGAGTTCCTTTCAGATAGCTGAAGATTCTTTTGACTGCAATTAGGTGTGATTCTCTTGGTGCAGATTGGTATCTAGCACAAACACAAGTTGAAAACATGATATCTGGTCTAGAAGCAGTTAAGTACAAAAGAGAACCTATCATACATCTATACATTGTTTGATCAATATGTTTCCCTTGATCATCTGATTCAACTTGTGTGATTGGTGTCATGGGAGTGGAACATGTTTTACAGTCTTGTAAAGAAAATTTGTTCAATAATTCTTTAACATATTTTGATTGATGTATAAATGTTCCATTTGATTGTTGCTTGATTTGCAGTCCCAAAAAGTACTGCAATTCTCCCATTGTACTCATTTCAAATTTTGATTGCATGAGTTTCTTAAAATCTTCACACAGTTTTGAGTTTGTTGAACCAAATATAATATCATCAACATAAATTTGAACAAGTAAGACATGATTTCCAACATGTTTTATGAAAAGAGTTTTATCAATGGATCCCCTTGAGAAGTGATTCTTTAGTAAAACGTTTGAAAGTGTTTCATACCAGGCTCTTGGAGCCTGTTTTAGCCCATAAAGAGCTTTGTCAAGTCTGTAAACCCAATCAGGATGAGAAGGATCCTCAAACCCTGGAGGTTGACAGACATACAGTTCCTCTTTTATTTTTCCATACAAAAATGCACTCTTGACATCCATTTGATAAACTTTAATGTTGTTGGAAATTGCATAAGCTAAAAATAACCTGATAGCTTCAAGTCTTGCAACTGGTGCAAAGGTTTCATCATAATCAATTCCTTCCTCTTGGGAATAACCTTGTACCACCAATCTTGCTTTGTTCTTGATGATCATACCAGCCTCATCTGATTTGTTTGTGAAGACCCATCTTGTTCCAATTGGTTGATTGTCTTGAGGTAAGGGACAGATTTCCCAAACCTGTTGTTTCTTGAATTGAAGCAACTCTTCTTGCATTGCTTGCACCCAATTGTTGTCTTTGAGGGCTTCTTGATACTTCTTTGGTTCCAATTGAGAAATGAATGCTGAGAAGAAGCAAAAGTTGGAAAGCTGGTTTCTTGTGAGTACCCCTGATGCAATATCACCCATGATTTGATCCAATGGATGATCTTTGTGTTCAATCAGTTTTGTAAACCTGTACTGGATTGACGTATCTCTATAGGAGATTTAGGTGTATCCCAATCCTTAATCGCCTCAATCTTAGCTGGATCCACTTGAACGCTCTTCTCGTTAACGATATGACCTAAGAAATGAACTTCTCGCATCCAAAACTCGCACTTCGAGAACTTCCGAATAACTTCTTTTTTTTCAACAACTCTAAAATAAGTCTCAAGTGTTGTTCATGATCTTCTTTAGTTCATGAATAGATAAGTATACCGTCAATGAAAACTATAACAAACTTATCTAAAAATGGTTTACAAACTCTACTCGTGAGATCCAGAAACACTGCCGGTGCGTTCGTTAAACCAAACGGCATAACTAGAAACTCATAATGGCCGTATCGCGTCCTGAACGCAGTTTTCAGAATATCTTCTTCTACAATCTTCAGCTAATGATAACCAGATCTAAGGTCAATCTTTGAGTAAAAGCTTGATCCCTTCAACTGATCAAACAAATCATCGATTCTGGGCAATGGGTATCGATTCTTAATAGTGAGTTTGTTCAACTCCCTATAATCAATACACATCCTAAAGGTTCTATCTTTCTTCTTAACAAACAACATGGGTGCTCCCCAGGGAGAATAACTTGGTTTGATGAAACCTTAATCCAACAACTCTTGCAACTGGTTGAAAGATCTTGCATTTTGGAAGGTGCTAACCGATAAGGGGACTTAGCAACTATTGCGGCACCGGGTACAAGATCTAATTGAAACTCCAATTGCCTTGAAGGCGGCAATCCGGGAAAATCTTCTGGAAAGACTTCAGGATATTCTTGAACTACAGGGATCTCCTCAAGTTTCTTTTCCTCAAAGTTAACAACACTAGCTAAGAATGCCGGGTAACCTTTCCGCATAAACTTTGGCGCCTTCATTACATTAACTAGCTTTAAAGACTTCTTCTCAGTCTCACCGCGCACAACCAAAATCTTGTTGTCTGAAATTGGAATACGGACCAACTTCTCACGACAAACCACTTCCGCTCGATTCTTGGATAACTAACGCATTCCAATTACAACATCGAAACTTCCTAACTCTACTGGTAAAAGATCTATGCTAAACACATGACTTTCAAGTTGCAAGGTACAACCTTTAATTATCTTGTGGGCTTCTATCACTTTACCATTTGTCAATTCTATAGAATAGCTTTTATCTAGTACTTAATTTGATTTTGAGCCTAACAACGGTTCAAATTTCTTTGAAACACAACTCATATAGGCCCCGGTATCAAACAAAATAGATGCAAGTCTATTATTGATAAGAAACGTATCGGTTACAACTGTAGGATCCTGGCAACCCGCGCCCGTGTTCATTTCAAAAGCTCTGCCCCTTGCATTCATTCGGCGAAGCTTCGGGCATTCCTTCTTAAAATGTGCTACCACACCACATGCAAAACATCCCTGGTCGTTCTTGCCTTTTCCTCCAACTTCTAGAAATCTCGATCTACATCTCAGGGCTGTATGCCCGTATCGACAACATCTCTCACAAAGAACCACCTTGCAATAACCGGTATGCTTGGTGTTACATTTCTGAAACATCGGTGTCACCTCTTCAACCTTCTTTCCTTCACTAGCAGGGGACGCATACAACTTCCCCGAATCACGAACCTTGCTCCTCCTTCTCTTAGATTGCTTCTTAGAACTATTCGACCTCCTAATCTTCTTATCAGACGACAAAACCTCCGATTCATAATTCTTCTCCACCACATGCGTTGTCTTCTTGCCAGATTCACCTTTCTTAACCAATGTTTCCATTCTGATCACGTCATCGGTCAAGGAATTTGCTAAAGATATAGCACTTTGTATAGTGGTTGGTTTAGAAGATGATACCATACCCCTGATCTGAGGTGCCAATCCCCAAATATACCTCTCAATACGAGCATAATCTGGTGAAACCAATCGTGGAACCAATATGGCCAACTCATTGAATCTTGTAGTGTAAGCCTTGATCTCTGCTCCCTTCATAGAAAGTGTCCAGAACTCTGCCTCAAATTTCTGCATCTCACTATGAGGACAATATTCCCTCAACAACATATCCTTCAATTCATTCCACGAAAGACCATACGTAGCTTCTTCACCCAATGCTTGGACTTGCGTATTCCACCATGTAAGAGCATAATCAAGAAAGGAACAAACAACATACTTGACCTTTTGAGAAGCAGAACATCTACTGATCATCATGACCGATTCCATCTTCTCGATCCATCTAATGATATCTAGTGGACCTGTTTCTGGGTTTCCTATTTCATTTAAATACGCCATAGTTATATTTGATATATAATCAAAATAACAACTTAATGAAACATCAACCAATCTCAAGTGTCTTTACCTGATGAACTCCCAATATTGATCCTTTCTCTAGGTCCACCTCCTACTGAACCACCGAGTGCACTACCTCCTGGAGCGCCTCCACCTAGCGCACCACCACCTGGTGCGCCACCATCTCAACCTCTGGCCTCACGCTAATCGAAAACGAAATTCACCTGCTGAGCTATCAATCTCGCTAACTGCTCAGACGAAACAAGAAGTGAAAACCCTCCTGTTTCCGTGCCTTCCCTTGTAACTGGTGCCATGATTCCTTTTCTATATATTTTATGAGTAAAATATACGTAAGAAACATACTAATGACTTTGAGAATCGCCCATGTTATGCATTAATAATCATTCCGCATGACATTTACACAAACAAGATAATTCAAAATAATCATTATACACCGTTAACGATCAATACACAATAAAATATAACATTCAATCAAAAATAAAGATAGTAACCATTAACCATGGTTACATGTCATCATAAAAGTCAAAATACATCATCGGACCACTTGTTCATTGTTTACAAAGATCATACAACCAAACATCATATTGTTTTAGGGGATCACACTAAACAACGTGGTGAATTAACCACCAACCTGACAAGTTCATCCAAAAACTACCAAAAGATAGGGCCTAAAATGCCCATGACCAAACATCACAACCACAAATCACGGGGCCTTGCCCCCACGTAGGGCAGAATCCGTAACCAACAATACCATCAATTCCAAGGCCATAATAGCACTGTGTCCCTCCTCGGCAGCCACCAAGCGCTGCTCCAATCCAACTATACCACTCTCGGTCTCCTCTACCTTGGCTTCTGTCTCCGCAAGCTTCTTCTTCGCATCCTTTAAATCCTCCTAAGCAACAAGGAACATGGACTCCAACCTCTCTATCTGGGCTAACTGTCGATCTTTCGCCTGACTGTAAGTGATCAAGTACTCCTCCACGGATGTCATTCTGTCATCCATCCCATCGACTCTACTGTCCACAGCTCCGACCTGATCATCTAAAGACGAAATCTTCTCATCTAATGAATTCATCCTACCACCCATACCATCCATCCGCCACTCTGTCCCAACAACCCGATGCTGAAGTGTATCTGCCCTCCTGTCTAATGATGCATGCCTATCCTGGAGTAGCGATATCCTATGCTCCGTGCGGGCTCCCTGAGCCGCCAATGTAGCTACTGTACGGGCTACGGGCTCACCCGTCAACATAGGAATATCAGCTGCTGATGAGGACTCACCCTGCTCGTAAGTACGGGGTATTCCTTCTATCTCTGCCCAATTCTCAACTTTTTTGGTAACCATTCCCAGAAATCCAACTCGACCTTTCTGGTTTTACCAATAGTAGATGGTTGTCCCTCAATATCTACTGGTCGCTTGCGTATGGGTAACGCATCAACCGCTGGAGTGTTGACCTCGAAAACTCTGGGCTGGGACCTGTCTGTACTGAACATAGCAAATAGACCATCGTTCCTCGGCTTAGATGGCAACATGTAGGCATGTATCGGTTGTCCGGTAAAAGGTGCTATAACAACCTGCTCTGGGTCTGCAGTCGGTGCAATCATAGGCTCTTCGGCAACAGGTACATCATTCGCTGGCTCTACCGCAGCCAGTGCTACTAATACGGATGTGTGATGAAACCATGATTTGTGACAAGTATTTCCGTACTAAATAAGTATATAGCTTTATAATGTAACTAAATCACTTTATCACAAATGATAACACATTATAAGAAAATAATTATTTCAATGTCTTATTTTTCTAAGGTACTTTATGCGATGCGTACTAAGTCTTAATATTATTCACTAAGTATTCGATAGCTTTCATGGTTATAGTATAGACTAGTAATTCCTACTTGTCTATAACCATTGCTGTGATACCAACTTCTGTCACACCCCGACAGCGCACAGCGGAATGCAAGTCATGAGGTAACGGAAGTTGTTACCACAAAGTTTAGCAGTTCAAGTGTATTTACGTATGGACATCTTACTAACACCCTCTAGTTAAACATTGTTTTAAATTCGCGGTAAACGAAAGTTATTTAAAACAAGAAAAACATGTTCCACCAAGATGAAGCGAAGTTTAGAGTTAATATTGTATTACAAAACAAATATAAACATTGTTTTTAGACAATTAAACGGCCCCAACATCATGTCCATCGTAGTGCCCAGCTAAACCACTATCTAACAACCTAAGCATCAATACCTGAAAAACAAGCTTAAAAATATCAACATCATGTTGGCAAGTTCACATGTTTAAAAGCATTAAATAAACTTTCAAGTTTAACGAAAATGTGTGATCAATTATCACTAAAAGAGAACCAAGTAGACTCGCAAAAATCTTACAAGTATGATGTATCCAAAGGCTCTTAATCAAACCATAACTTTCTTCTCGGGGTGACCTCTTCACGAGGAGCTTTTTGAAGCTTACGTTCTTTTTCAATAAGATAACAACTAATCCTATCATGGAAAAGGGGGCGTCAACCCAATAGATCTATATTATAAACAACGGCTCTAGCCAAGTGCTAATGATTAAGAAGTGCAGGGAAAGTGTCAACCCGAAGGGACTGGTGTCACGTAAAGCGTACCCACCGAGGCACTGACCTAAGGCCATCAAGCGTTCTACATTTCTATCCTAACTCATCATACAAGCATGTTAATCCCCCGATTTGTAAAAACGTTCTAAAACATTTAAAGAAAAGGGGCCGTGAAACTCACCTCAATGCAACAACTTGGGTAACTTCCAACACCAAGTTACAATCCTTCACCTAACTACATCCCATTTACGTAGGGCCCGTTTAGCAATCACACTAAGTCTAATCAATTTATTCACCAGCTATCCCGACTTAGTTTAACCAAAAGCATTGAATTTTTGTTATCCCTTACCCTATTAACCCATTGGTGACTTTGACGAACGGTTAAGTCTAGACATCGCATGGTTCATTAGCATACAATCACCTAACTCTTAGGTCCTTACTTACACATTTTACAGTTTCATATTAATATTGCATATCATATCCTAAGAATCTATCATAACATGCAATTCGTTCATAGGTACAGAAGGCACACTAGGACATACTTACGCAAATTTCCACATCAAGCAACTTCGAATACCTAATATTAACCTATAATCCTTCTATAAACTCCATTTTCATCATAGAATATTAACATAAACCATGAAACAAGTCCATTTTTGTTGCTCTACTTTTGTCACAACATCTAAACATAATATGCCTTAAAATCACATTTCGGACGACTTTCATGACATAGTTTTGCACTGTAAGTGTCTATTATTAAGGTAAATATCTATTGCACCTTAATTAGTGATTTTTATTCTAAATTTGACACTTATGGATCTCTTTACATCAGATCTAAATATATGGATCCTAAGTGTACAAAACTTGTCAAAAACATGCATTTTCACGCGTCTTTTGTAAGCATAACTAGGTTTTCGACTTAGGTCTTTTAGATTTACTTTATCACACTTTATTTTTCATCAAAATAAGTTATAAAAATCTGTTTCAAATTAGTTTTAGAATATTCACTTCTAAAGCTTATATTTTGGCGTTTTAAGCCGAAAAACGGTTTCTGATCGTACATGCAAGGTCTCCGAAGCGTGTAGATCCTATCAAACCTTGTTTTGCACTATTTTAAGTTTATGAAATTCGTTAAAATAACATCATAATGAGACCTGTTTTTGTATCTAAAATCATCTCAAACTCAACAACAAACAATGCACATTCAAGTTCATATACATCAACAAGCTACATTTCAGCTATATTAACAAAATCCCACTTATCTAAGCTAACAATAACATCAACTTATGATTATTTTTCAGATTTTAGATCATTTGTAAAACCCTCTTGCATGAAACTAAAACCAAAAGATCTAATCATATTAATCATCAAAACAACAAGAACAAACATTCCATGAACAAATACACACACACACACACATACGGACACACAAACACATGAACACACACATGCACACATAAACATACATTCACTCATTCTCCATTCATTTCCCCATTTGATTTAGTTTAGAAAACCCTTGATTATTTGGTGAATACTTGTTTAAAAACTAAAAATATAAAGATTTTGTTATAGTTTTGATAATGAAAATCACCTTGTAAGAAATTGTGGGTTTCTCTTTCTAAAAAATTCTAGTTTCTTGAATATTTTAGCTTCCTAATCACAAATGTTGTTTTAGTCTTCAAGTTTTCAAGTCCAATATGATAATAATATGAACAAAAGAGAAGAATAAGTGTAATGAGTGGGGGGGGGGGGGGGGGGGGTTTACGGTTAAAGGAAGGAAGGGAGGAAGGAATGTGGATGGTTTTTAAGTGTGTGTAGGAGAAGGTGTAAGTAAAGATTGAGTGTGTGTGTGTTGGGATTGTGTTATGGTGTATTTAAGAAACAATCATAGTAATAGTAATAATAATAATAATAATAATAATAATAATAATAATAATATATGAGGGGAAGGGGGCGGACCGATGGGGGGGGGGGGTTGGGTGTAGTATATATATATATATATATATATATATATATATATATATATATATATAGACTAGCAGGAAACCCGCGCGATGCGGCGGCGGCGAAAATTTACAACGTGGTACTCATTTCTGTTAGTTTATCAATGATCTAGTAGTTTCACTCCACCCATTGAGGCGAGCAGACTGATTTTTAACAACAAAAATTAATGAAAACGTAAATGCAACGACACTTGCGACTACTACCTATAAAGGCAAAACGACATCGTTGCATACGGTTTACCGGTTACTTATATCGTATAATTCATTAAAACAACTATCCCCGTATGAATCCTTATCAAAAGCAGTAGTATCATAGAACCATAACGGCTTCTCTGGTATAAACCCACCCCAACTATCACTCTACAACCCAAAACCATCCAGTTTCAATTTACAATTATGTATGATTGGCTAACTGAGATATTTTACATCATGTTGATTTATATCTTTTTCTGTAATTGTTAGTGATGTAAACTAAAACGTAGTAAATTACAAATATTTATTTTTAAGTAATTCTCTCTCTAAAAACATTTATATTTAGGATCTGTATATATTAGCATGTATTAGTATACAAATTTTGAATTTGTATAAGCATGACCTGATCCATGCCTAAATATGCCCAAATTATGCAGCCCAACATACATTCAAACTACATGCAGCCCAACATTTCAAGCAATATGCAGCGAAACAAGAACCTTAGACCCTCTAGAACCAAAACCATTACACCCTTTACAGACTCAAACCGCGATCCTCTAATACGGTTTGGTTTGGTTTGTATCCATATCACAAAATATAAGTTACTACTTTTTATAGCTTTCAAATGTTAATTTATATTTTTAACATTAAAACACTACATCCCGAAGAACTAAATGGTTGTGTGATATATACTAAAATGATGAAAAATATCACTTTTTGGGCATGCTTACATTCTGATCAAGTCAATGGATCAAAATTGTAGCCGGTACAGGTCGGTAACTTATGGACAACAGGACAGATTTGATTAGTGTTTGTTCCTCATGACAAAGACACAAAGTTCAGTGCCTTTAGCAGTAGTAAAACGGGTACAATATAGGATATTAAAATGACACAGGCTGGGTCAAATAAAAATATTGAAACATACATTATATATGTAAGAAAAGAAGAAATTCACTCATAGTACAATTGATATACTAAAATGAAACATGTCAAATGGGTCACAAATGGCTATCCTGGAGTAACAAAAGTTGAACCTTCACCTGCATACTTGTATCCATTGGTCTATAGAGATGCGAGCATCCTAAAAATCAGAAAATAGAAATTAGGCAAAGCATGGCAAGTGGTGTATTAATTTGAACTTTCATAGTAATACTTTCATCAAATTTTATTCAACTTATGTATATGATTGTATAGAACAACGTAAATAGAAAGTATGCATTAACGAACACAAAGAAAGGAACCTCAATCTGAAGCACTCATATTACAAGTCACCTAAAACCATTTGGACAAAAATTGTTTCATGTCGATCCGACCTGAACATATCCATACCCACAATATTACTTGTATAACTTATTACCTGAACCGCACAACCCATTTTGACACCACTACATAGAGACATCAAGTAGTTTCCGCATTAGAGGCTGTAAATTAAAAAGGGTCTTAAAAAATTCATATGCTTACAATAGCAATAACCAGTGTAAAAGCTTGAGTACAAGTGATTGTTGCTATACAAATATGATAATTAAGTTTTTACCTTCTCAATCAACTTTAAGGCACTGATTTGCCAAGCTAAGGATTGGTGGTAAACAAACTTTAATAATAAACCTTGCGTCTAAGAAATGAAAAATAACTACACCAAAAACCACCTATTAGACTATATGGTGTGGAGACCAACTCCACTAAATGCCACATCATCGTCACCTCATTTTCCCCCTTTCCTCCTCCAAAGTTTGGAAATGGTATTCCCCTAATTCCCCGAATCCCCCTTCATTTTTTTATACTATAAAGTTTGATTAAGAAAAATTGGCCAATCACATCACCTGGGAAGAAGGGGGAATTCTCCCCTAACTCGCCGATTTTGAAAAGGGGGGGGGGGGGGTTCCCCTTGGGGGAATCGTACACATCATCACCCCGATTCCATACCATTTAGTCTAGATATACATAACATGGAGCCATTTATTTTATTTCTATAATTCTAGTATACCAAACAACAACTATTGAATGCTGGTTATTCAGAAAAGAGGTTTTTTTTTAGAAAGGCAGTTCATCTGGAACAACCACAAGGCAGAACATCCATCAGGTTATATACGATTTTCACCAAAACGGTGATGCTTCAGAAACAGCGGAAAAAAGTAGGAGGTTTGACTACCCAAGTATAATTTCACCAAAATAAAGAAAGGTTGCAGGTGGTTTGATTTCAACAAAACAAAAATTGGTATAGAAGTTTCACCAAAACAGAAAATTAGTAAAAGGATGAGATGGGGTAAGACTGTCAGAATAAGTAACGTTTTCTACAAAGTTTTATGTTGCTACAACAAATATAGGCCCGGAGAGGGTCTGAACGTTCCAAGGTCGTCAGGCTTCTGACCTCGTCTGCTGCTTAAAGGGTTAGACCAGCAGCATGAAAGAACTCGTCAGAAGAGGTAAAAGGGTTAAAGGGTTTCGGTTCACCAAACGCAAGTCGTGGTGTCCCTCTACGTTGTAAACGTAGATGGGAGGTTCAAGAGTTTTGTTATTTTAGTTGTTATGATTCTGATTTGGGATCAACCCAAAGTCAGAATGTTGTTATTATTGGTTAACTTAAGAAAAGATAAAGAATAAGAGTATGATGTTGAAGAAAGAAACTCTTGATCCCAAGTTACAACTAGGGACGAGCCACGTAAGCCTAATGAAGGCTGAGACTTGCGAGTAACAGATCGTGATTCCACATATAGTGGCTGTTGGGGCCAGCTTGGTTATGGAATCAGCATGGTTTAAGAATGTACAGCAGCAGCTTGCGTGCTTGAAGGTTTCAAGGCTTTGGCCTTCTGCTGCTGAAAGTATTATTAGGGAATAACTCTAGAGAGAGAGTTTTAGAGAGAGAGAAAGAGAGTGAGAGAGGTCTTGTGGTAAGACCAATCTGAGTTGAATGGCATGGTTTGCCCCTCTATTTATAGAGTGGGGATGGGTAAAACCCTAATGGGCCTCCTTGTTGGGCTTGGGCTTGACCCACTCTTACATTTAATGATTTTGGTTTCTTGGGCTATTGGGCTTGACCCAATTGAGTACCCTACAACATCAGCCCCCCCCAGTCTAGTTTAATGTATATATGTATGTACATTATACTAGACTCAAACTATTCATTATCTTTGCGCTTTCTTCCAACTTTTGTTGTTTTGGTGAGTGTATATTTGTAGAGACCTTCGTGTAGGTAGGATAAATATCAACAAACAAACCTTAGCATAATGAGTTTTGGAGTGTGTTATCGGTTTAAACCGATAAAATTTGAAACTTGTTTAAGTTGATGATCTTGAAAGCTTATTAGGGAGTTTGAGCTGATGAGCTTGAAAGCTTATTGGCATTTAAGCTGATAAGCCCTTAGTTTGGTGGAAGCAACTGATGCGCTTGAAAGCTTATAAGGATTTAAGCTGATAAGCTTTGTAGCTTGCTAAGCCCTTATTTGGATGGAAGCTATGGAGCTGGATATTTCTCCATTACTTGCTTCTTTCCTTGTTAGCTTGTATTAGCTTCAGCATATCGGCTATTGACCTTTTAAGTTTTCGCCTTTTGAGCTTAATTTTCTAAGCTTGTTTGTTGTATTGGCGAAGTTATCTCGAGTTGTGTGATTAAAACCATCTATATCTGACATGTATGCTCCTTTGGACGATATTCCCATAATTTTGTAAAACATTTTTTGGAAATATCTTTATTTTGGGCATAAGCCTTTAGGAGATGGTTCATTTATCAAATGACTATGGCAGTTTAAATGCTTGTAAGCATCAACAAGGTAGATAAGTATCACTAGATGATTGTAGCTAGGTGCACTTACAGAGGTTTTTAGCAAGTCACGTTTTTGAACAAATGTCGAGAAGTTAATCCGAGATATGGTGGATTATTATATTGACCGAATGGTCGATTTCTAAGCAAGATAGCAAATGAGCTTCATGTGACAGAAGGAAGGTTGCATGTGTACGAAGGAAGGCTTCTTGCACATGAAGGTGAAGTACATTGTCTTGAAGGTTAACTTGCCGTGACCTGACTTGATAAAAAGCTGGTATGTGTTCTAAGCTTCGAAGGCTTTAAGAAAAGTTATTGTTTTTGTTGACTAAAGCATATAGATTTCATCCTTTAAGCAAAGAAGTTTGGTTTGATAGCTGAAAAGCTTGTGGATTTCGTCCTTTAAGCTTATGGATAAAATCCATCACTAGCCCGACTCTTTGTGCTATCAAAGTTTTGTGATAAAAGCTTTCTTATGATACAAGATATGGAATCAAGTAAGCAGAAGCAAACAAGGGCAAATAGCAAATTTCTTTGTTTACGAACCTTTGCTTTTGATTCTCATTCACAAGCTTTTTTCATAGGAAGTTGAGTGAATGACCTTGCTAGCGGGCTTCTTTGATGCGAAACTTGACGTATGATTTATGTTTGTAAGCTTCTTTCGTTCGAAGATTGATATGAGCTTCCTTCGTTCAAAGCTTGATATATAGAGCATGTCTATAAGCTTCGTTTGTATGAAGTTGAGCTTCTTTTGTCGTCATGACTAAGTTTCTTTTTGCATTAGTTGCAACAATATTTCTTTGTGATAATGGATGATGTTCGACACGAGAACATTTAGCATCATTTTGGTAAAGTATCATTTGTTGCGTTGTTTGGGAAACCTTGTAGGGTTCCATTTGGTGTTAGCCTTAGATGACTAGAATATTAACATGTGGTTGTGGTATTATGAACCTTTCAAGCTGCTTGGGCTTGAGATGTGATGAACCTTTCAAGCTGCTTGGGCTTGAGATGTGAGGAATGGTGACCGATCATGGCCATTCGTACTAACTTTCATGTATGTTGTTTTGTGTATGGCCTCGTGAGATTGTTTCACTTTTGAATTGTACCTTAGTGTATCTTTGTGATTGTGCATGTTTGCATGTTTGGATGCTTGCATGTTTGGATGTTTGGATGCTTGCATGTTTGGATGTTTGGATGCTTGCATTTTTGGATGCTTGGATGCTTGCATGTTTGGATGCTTGCATGTTTTGATGCTTGCATGTTTTGTCTTTGTATTTGTTGGGGAATGTTTTACCGGTAGCACCTTAAAAGGTTAAGTGCTGCAGTCACCTATCCTTAAGGTAGTCTAGGCAAACAAGTCGCCACCTATCCTATGCACACTTACACAAGTGTTTCAATATGTTTTCGTAAGTTTGTTTTCTAAACTTAAGGAACGATTGGTGTAGGCTGTTCAAACCAGTCGATGAGATTTATAAAAGTGTTTTTTGTTTATCTCATGTAGTTGGATTGATCTAGGAACTCACCCCTTATATAGGTCCATTCAACCCTTGAACCTATTGAGCGAAATGGCCTGGGAGCTCATCCCCTTACATGGCCCTTGCCATGGAGTTTCTTGCTAGGTCCTCAACCTGATTATAGGATAGAAAGACAAATCTTGATAGAGAATACTATGATTCATTCATATGATAATTAAATGTTTACACAAAGAAGTGGTGAAAATCTCTTGGCCATTTGTGGTTACATTGAACCTTTTAAGGTGGTCTCGTCCCAATGTTTTGGGACTTTCTTTCCTTCTTGGTCGATTAAGCTTGTAGGATCTGCCGTTGTGAGCTTTGAGCATAATGTGTCGTTCATCCTATTTTGGGCCAAGCTTTCCAAGGTTTTGTTTTTGTAACATGTAAGTTGTCTTTTAGGAAGACTCTTATGTGTTGTATCAAAGTGCTTTGGCAAGGTGTTGGTGTTTTAACAAATCTACTTTGGTTGCTAAGTAGCTTGCTTTGTTATCTTGCCAACAGCTTCAACGCCTTAGCATTGCGGTTTAATTCGTCCATAATCTTCTTTTGTGTATAGCATGATGCCTCAATGATTCTGGTTTTACGCTTCTATGGGGCTTGATTCTTTTTGCTACGGCTATTTTGTAGCCTTAGGTGTATTCAAATTAGTGATTGTGGTTCTTGGTGTTACCAAGTTAGATTACCGATTACTAATTTGTTCTTATGTATCCCCATCTTGTTTTGCATTTTGCACGATTCCGTGAGTTGCTTAAGTGTTGACATGCTTCTAAGGTTGGTTTAGGTTAGCTTGTCTTGACTTTGTAGTCTTTGTAGTTGCTAAATCTCCAAAGATGGTTGAAGGCTTAGAAGCTTCAGAATTCGTATTTGTTGGGACGAAGAGGATTGAAGAAACCACCTTTTGATAACCTTAGTCTTTTCCAAATCTGCCTAAGTATAGAACTGCTGAAGAACAAATAGAAGAAGTACTGAAGAACAAACACAAAGTACTGAAGAGTAAATTCATCAGAAGTTCTGAAGTCTAACCAGACATTTCACTGAAGAACTACTGAAGACAAACTGCTCATCAGCAGTTTGTCACTCATCAGCACTTTCCATCAGAATCTTCTAACCGACTGAAAGATCAGCAGTTTTACTATTATATTGTTTTGTTAAAGTCTTGATTTCAAGTTTCAATGTACAGACTGATGTAAAGCTTATCTTAGCATAATATCTTTGTTAAATATCTTAGATTACTTCAGACTTCAGTTTAGTACAATAGTCTATAAATAGATGAGTTTGTTCATCTATTTTAGATATGTGATTTTGTGTAATATCTTTGAAATTATATTGAAATCCTTCAAGCTTTAAACTCATAATTTCCACTTCACATCTGAGAAACATAAACTGCTATTTCTGCTTTATACTTAGATCATTTATTGTTTCTCATTTACTATTCAGTCAAGGGGGAGTAATAACTCCTCATCAAAGTGATCTTTTAGACCTTTGAACACTTAACTTTCCGCTGCTTAATAACTCTTATATAAATCTGATCAAACACATAAGTGTTCATAGAAACAGCCACTGATCCAACAATTGGTATCAGAGCATCTGGTTAATCTGATCAAAATCAATCTAATAAATTGAGATTCAGACACAGGCTCAATATTGATATTCAATAAAAAGGATAAAAGGCTCACTTTTTAAATCCATCACTTTAAGAAAGTATTGACAAATCCAAACTTCTTAAAAATGGATCCCTACAATACTGGATCTGCCAACAAACCTCCTATGTTAGTCAGAAATGAATATAACATCTGGTCTAAAAGGTTGGCACATACTATCTCTCAAACAAACACTGGATGTTGGAGGTCTGTAGTTTTTGGACCTCACAAACCAGTTGTTTCTGATCCAGAGGGTAAGACTGAAAGACCAAAGGATCCAAAAGAATACACGGAGGAAGATTTCCTAAAGTTTGAGCTTGATGCAAAAGCTTTCTCCATGTTGGCTATGGCTCTCCCAAACGAAATTTATGCTGGCCTTTTACATTGTGAAAGTGCCAAAGAGCTGTGGGACTGCCTAAAAGAGCAGTTTGCAGGAACTGCTGAGGTGATAGCCAACATCAGAGAAATACTAGCTCAACAATATGAAACTTTTACTCACATAGAGGGTGAAACTTTAACTCAACAGTTTGAAAGATTTTCTTCACTCATATTTGAGTTAAAAATAAACAATCAGACCTATACAACTGAATCTATGTTACATAGATTTTTAAGGTCTTTACCTTCAAAATGGGAAACTTACTCAATAGTCCTCAGAACCAGTTCTGATTTTAACACCTTGAACCTAACTAGGTTACATGGTAAATTATTAACTTTTGAAAGAGAAATCAATCAAAAGAAAAAGCTTCAAGAATCTGGTAAAACTGCTGATGACTATACTCCGGGTAGCACAGCCTTATTAGGACATGACTCACCATCCTGTTCTAATAATTTTGGTTCTTTTGACCACATTGACATAACAGCTGGGATCTCATCAGATGGATCTTTCCCAGCTTATGACAATGAGGAACTAAGTCAAACTGCTGACAACATGTGTTTCATCATGGATGATTTAAAATATTTTAGCAGTGATGACTTAGAAGAAATGGAAATATTGCACCAACTGGCCTTGTTAAGCTTAAAAACTAACAAATTTTACAAGAGGTCAGGAAGGAAATTTCCAGGACTAAACAATTCAACAAAAGTTGGTTTTGACAAATCTAAATTGAGATGTCATAAGTGTCAAAAGTTGGGACACTTTGCTAGAGAATGTAGAAGCTCTAGCTATAACCAACAAATGTCCCCTGGAAATCAATATAACCCCTCATACAATAGGAATAATGGAACTAATGGGAGTGCTCATTTTGTACAGGCACAAGCTCCAAATGTTCAATATGTGCCACAAGTACAATATGTACAGATGCCTGCTCAACAACAACAGCAGCTCATGCCTCCATTTCCAACTGCTCAACTTCCTGCACAAACTCAACAACCCCCTCAGCAACAGAGCTTATTTACCTCAGGGTATGTTGATTGGAGCAGTCTTCCTTATGACACGTCAGAATGCAGTCAGGATTCAGACAATAAGGTCTATGATGTCAACTGGGGAGAACCTGATAATGGCAGAAAGAATTTTGCCTTAATAGCCTTTGAAGGATACTCTTCAAATTCTGCTCTCACACAGGTATCACAACAATCTCTGTTAAAGCTTTGCACTAAATCTTGCAAAGAATCATTTGCTTTAATTAGAGAAACCAATGTGCATTTACAAGGCAAATCCAATGACATGGAAAGAAAATACACACAAATAAAGTGTGATTTGGAAAGAAAAGTCATGTTGAAAAACAAAGAAATTTCCAAACTAAATGATAAATCCATTGAAACAGAAGCACAAATTAAAACCATGATAGACAGCCTAGGAAAAGTCAGACAAGAGCTTGCTGACACCAAGGTTGATTGTGAAAAATGGGTTGAGTCTTGTAAAGGGTATCAAATGTTACTTAACAAACAAACTGCAGCCAATGTTAAGTTTGGCATTGGATATACCCACACTGAATCACCAACAGATTTCACCCACAAAACTGATAATGATGGGAAGAAATTGATTCAAACTTCTGATATGGAGGAATGCACATCCTACCATCAGAACTTCCTTAAAAAGGGAAGTACTGCAGAAGTTAAAACTACTGACAATAAGCCATCAGCAGTTTCAACTACATCAGGAGTTGAGACCCTGAAAACTGCTGATGACCTATTTCAAAAATCAGATTTTGTCAGTAAATTGCCTTCTAGCTCTCTTGATCTATCTAAAAGGAAAGAGAAGGCAAAAGCATGTGAAATATGTGGTCTGTTTAACCACATAACTGAACTTTGCAAATTTAGAAAGGTAAATCAGTTAAATAAACAAAGACAACAACTGATTGTGGGAAAACAGATAAAACAAGATTTTCAAAATACCTTTTTTCCCAACAAACAACAATCAAACAAAACCCTTTCTAAGAAGAAGCCTTTATCTCAACAAAGGTCATCTTCTCAAAGTTCAATTTCAGAAGTTTCACCTAACTCATCAGCAGATTCACAAACTGCTGAAGTTAAAGATTTGATAAACCTGGTCAAACTTCTGATGACCAAAGTTGATGGTGGAAACCAAAAAGAACCCACCATTGTTCTTAATGACAAATCCATTGCCAAAAAGACATGGATTACTAAAAATGGTCCACAACAAGCTGCACCTGTTCTCAAGAGCAAACCCAAAGCCAAACTGGCTTGGGTTGCCAAAACTAACTAATTTGCTATCTTGTGCAGAGAGTCTCCAGAGGTTTGAATAGCATATGGTATGTGGATAGTGGAGGCTCAATGCACATGACTGGATGCAGATACCTGATAAACAATTTTATCAGTCAAAGAGAAGGATCTGTGTCCTTTGGGAACAATGCCAAGGGATATGTGCTAGGATATGGCAATGTATCCTCAGGCAAAATGCAGTTTGACAAGGTCAATCTGGTTGAAAACCTTGAGTACAACTTGCTGAGTGTCTCTCAAATGTGTGACAAAGGATATTCTTCCTTTTTCACAAAGACAGCATGCAAGATCATATCACCAGAAGGCCAGAAGTTGATAGAGAAGATCATTGAAGATCATACTTTGCTAATTGCCAAAAGATGTGGCAATGTCTATGCAGTGGACATTGAAAAAGACAAAGTATTGAACAAAACTGCCTGTTTCTTCTCAAAGGCATCAACTTCAGAAAATGATCTCTGGCATAGGAGACTTGGCCATGTGAACTTTAAAACCATCAATAAAGTCACAAAAATGGGCTTGGTCAGAGGTCTACCTTTGAAGGAATATCAGTGCAAAGAACACTGTGTTTCCTGTCTTAAAGGTAAACAGCATAAGTCCTCTTATAAGTCTATTGAAGAATCAAAAACAACTGCATGTCTTCAATTACTCCATATGGACTTATTTGGACCAGTCAAGATTATGAGCCTTGGTAAGAAGAAGTACTGCTTGGTCATCATTGATGACTACTCAAGATTCACATGGGTCTTCTTCTTATATTCCAAGGATGAGGCAGCTGAAATCATCAAGTTCTTTATTCTACAAGTAGAGAAGCAATACTCTCTATCTGTCAAAGTCATCAGGAGTGACAATGGGACAGAGTTCAGGAACAAGACTCTGGATGAATTCTGTCTGTCTAAAGGGATTGTTAGACAGTTCAGCATTCCCAGAACTCCTGAACAAAATGGTGTAGTAGAAAGAAAGAACAGAACATTAATTGAAGCAGCCAGAACAATGTTAGCTGATTCAGGCCTACCTTTGTATTTTTGGGCTGAAGCAGTCAACACTGCATGCTATGTTCAGAATAGAGTTCTTATCAACAAGAGACATACCAAAACTGCCTATGAAATTCTTCATGACATTAAGCCCCTTATCTCCTTCTTCAGGGCTTTTGGATGTCAATGTTTTATCCTCAACATCAAAGACTCTATCTCTAAGTTTGCTGCAAAAGTTGATACAGGTTATTTTCTTGGTTATTCTCCATTGAGAAAAGCTTACAAAGTATTCAATTCAAGAACCAGGATAGTAGAAGAAACACTGAATGTCAAGTTCAATGAATCAAAACACACTCTTATTCCAGCAGATCCTGCTGAATTATTTGATCTTGACAGTTTTCATTTCGGACCTGAAAAGACTGTTGAATCATCCAAACCTCCTCAAAATGGTTTTCAAGGATTTGAAGATGATAGTCCTGCACCATGGACTCCAAACACAGTCAGAAGATCAACTATTAAACCTTCAGAAGTTTCAATAGCTTCTACTTCAGGAACTACTGATGAACATTTTGAAACTCCTGATTCAGCTGAACCTAAAACTCCTGAAGTTCAAATAACAGCTGAACCAGATATTATCAATCTCAGTGGTTTATTTGAAGAAACTGTAGAGCCATCATCCAGTACAGGCTTACAACAACTGATTGAACACAAGGATCATCCATTAGAACAAATCATGGGTGATATTGCCTCAGGGGTACTTACAAGAAACCAGCTCTCCAACTTTTGCTTATTCTCAGCATTCATCTCTCAGTTGGAACCAAAGAAGTATCAAGAAGCCCTCAAAGACAACAATTGGGTGCAGGCAATGCAAGAAGAGTTGCTTCAATTCAAGAAACAACAGGTTTGGGAAATCTGTCCCTTACCTGACAACAAGCAACCAATTGGAACAAGATGGGTCTTCAGAAACAAATCAGATGAGGCTGGTATGATAATCAAGAACAAAGCAAGACTAGTGGTACAAGGTTATTCCCAAGAGGAAGGAATTGATTATGATGAAACCTTTGCACCAGTTGCAAGACTTGAAGCTATCAGGTTATTTTTAGCTTATGCAATTTCCAACAACATTAAAGTTTATCAAATGGATGTCAAAAGTGCATTTTTGTATGGAAAAATAAAAGAGGAAGTATATGTCTGTCAACCTCCAGGGTTTGAGGATCCTTCTCATCCTGATTGGGTTTACAGACTTGACAAAGCTCTTTATGGGCTAAAACAGGCTCCAAGAGCCTGGTATGAAACACTCTCCAACTTTTTACTAAAGAATCACTTCTCAAGGGGATCCATTGATAAAACTCTTTTCATAAAACATGTTGGAAATCATGTCTTACTTGTTCAAATATATGTTGATGATATCATTTTTGGTTCAACAAACTCAAAACTGTGTGAAGAATTTAAGAAACTCATGCAATCAAAATTTGAAATGAGTACAATGGGAGAATTGCAGTACTTTTTGGGACTGCAAATCAAGCAACAATCAAATGGAACATTTATACATCAATCAAAATATGTTAAAGAATTATTGAACAAATTTTATTTACAAGACTGTAAAACATGTTCCACTCCCATGACACCAATCACACAAGTTGAACCAGATGATCAAGGGAAACACATTGATCAAACCATGTATAGATGTATGATAGGTTCTCTTTTATATCTAACTGCTTCTAGACCAGATATCATGTTTTCAACTTGTGTCTGTGCTAGATACCAATCTGCACCAAGAGAATCTCATCTAATTGCAGTCAAAAGAATCTTCAGATATCTGAAAGGAAGTCCTACTTTGGGGATCTGGTATCCTGCTTCAAGCAATACCAAGTTAACTGCTTTTTCAGATAGTGACTATGCAGGCTGCAAAATGTCAAGAAAATCAACATCTGGTGGTTGTCAATTCTTAGGAAACTGTCTGGTGTCCTGGCAATCAAAGAAACAAACATCTGTGGCAACTTCAATAGCTGAAGCTGAATACATTGCTGCTGCAAGCTGTACTTCACAGATACAATGGCTCCAATATCAACTGCTTGATTATGGAATCAAAGAGACCAAGACTCCACTTTTTGTAGACAGCAAATCTGCCATTAGCATCATTCAAAATCCTGTTCAGTTTTCAAAAACTAAACATATTGAAATCAGGTATCATTTCATAAGAGATTGCTATGAAAAAGGCAAGATTGAGGTGAAGCATGTCACAACAGCCAATCAAATAGCTGACATTTTCACCAAACCCCTTGATTCAACAACTTTTCAGAGGTTAGTATCCATGCTTGGGATGTTAAACTTAGAAGAAAGTCTGTAAGTGTTTCACTTTTTAATTCTGCACATATTTTATTTTTCACTTACATACTTATCTGTCATAAACCTCTGAAGACCAAAAATTTGAGAAAAGAGAAAGTTCTGATGAACAAATTTGAAAACTACTGATAAACATCAAATTAGGATATTTTCAAAATGGATGTAACTACTGATGAAAATCAGAAGTTAGAAAAGTGCTTTAAGAGTCATCTGCATCAGCAGTTGAAACTGCTGATGAGAAAACTAAAACCACTGATGAAGAAACCTTTCTTCTTCAGCAGTTTGACTAAAAGGGTAAAACAGACTTTTCACTCGTCAGAAGTTTGACCTAGTCGGTTAAAAAACCTCTGATAAATACCCTGTTCCAACACTTATCCATTCAAAAAGTAAAATTCCCTCTTTCTCTCTCAAATTCAAAGCAAAACCCCTTCTCTAACCTAAAAATCACTGTTCGATCAAAAATATCCATGGCTCTCGTGTTAAAACAGGGACACAACCAAAGAGGCTACTTTGTTAAAGATGAAGCCTGGTCCCAGTATGATGAGATACTTGATCTCATCATGAAATCCCAATATTATGATGCTTTCACCATTGATCCACCCATTCATGAAGAAACTCTTAATGAGTTCTGGGCAAATTCAGAAACGGTGAAGGTGAATAATGAAGTGATTTCCCTCAAATCTTCTATAAAAGGGAAACTGATGGCCATCTCACCAGAAACACTAAGCATCAGGCTTGGTTTGAAGGATTCTGAGGCACCTGAACAAATTCCAACCTCAGATATTCATCTGACCATGACAGAATGTGGCTATCAAGGTACTTTGGCACAAGCAACAGTTTACAAAAAATATTTTGACCCACAATATAAACTGTTATTTCATTATATTATTATGTGTCTTAGTCCTAAAACTGGGTCAATAGATCAGATGCCTTCAACCTTTCAACCTATTTTTCATTCCATCATAAATGAAACCTCTTTCAAGGCATCAAAACTATTTTTCAATGAACTGGTTTTACATCATCAAAATGATAAAAAGAGATTTTTGTTGTATCCAAGGTTTGTTATGCAGTGCATAATAAAAGAACTTGGTGAGGGAGTACTTGAGGGAAAAACAACAACTTTAAATCCTTTAACTGCTCAAGTATTCTCTAGGCACAACAAACCAGCACTTTTGCTTGAAGATGACCAAGGGGAAGAACAACCCATCCCCAAGGAACCCACATCTTCCAAACCCAAAAAGATAACTAAAAAGCCTAAACAACAAAAACCAAAAACAACCAAGTCACTGAAAAAGAAAGTTCAGGAACTGGAGAAACCTGAAACTACTGATGTGCAATCTGCACTTGAAAAGGAAATGGCTGAAACATCCTCTCAGCACACTCCTTCTCCACCACCCAAAAGAAAACCTGTCACAGTTATATTTAAAAGAAAAAGATTTAAGAAACAAGTAACTGTTGACCCTGCCTTTGAAACTGCTGAAACCATTCCCACCCAAACTCCTGAACACCAACCCATCCAAACTACTGAACCTGAACCCTCACATACAACCATAGAAATTGCCCAACTTCTCTCAGGACTTAAAGGAACCCATTCACCACATGTCACTCCCCTTACAACACATCAAATTGGGGAGATGCCTTCAGAAGTTGACATGAATGTGGATCCCTTTAGCCCAACACAGAGAGATGAGGATGAACAAGGGATTGTAAGCCCAAACTTACAAACTTTTGGTATTTTTGAGGCTGCTACTACTCACTTATCACCCAGTGGTGAACCTGAGGACAGTAGTAACATAGCTAAGACCTCAAATCTGGCAACTACTGATGAAGGCCTAAGGCCAGAAGTAGGAAAACCTCAGGACCAAGACAAAGAGGTTCATGAGACTACTGGTTTGGGTCCAGCTCATGATATAACTGATCCTGCCCTCTCTGAGGACACTATCAGGGATTCAGATGATTCCATTAAGTTGGTTGATGAATCAAAACTTCCACAAACTGAATTGACGGTTGATATTGAAGGTCCTGCATCTAAGGTCTCCAAGCTCAAGAAGCTGGTCACCAAAGATCAGGTTAAAGACCAGTTAGCCCAAAAATCCCCACAACTGGCATCTTCAGAGCAATCTGAAGATCACCCAAAACTCACCCCTTCACCAAAACAACCTACCCAATTCACTGGGCTCACAAGCATAGACTTGAACCAACTATGCAGCCCAGATGGTCCCCTGTATCAGGCACTCAAACAAATTATTACTGATCAACTCAAACCCTTCACAACTGCTTGGGAGTTAAAAGCTAACAATCAGTTTGGGTTGATCAACTCGAGACTTGCAGAGCTGAACAAGAAAATGGATGAAACTCAAGATCAACTTGCAAGGTTGTCTGCTGCAACATCTCATTCTATTCGGCTTCCAGAAGTGGATGAAGCCAAAAAGGGGGAGATGATTAAGGAACCAACAACAGATGCTACACAAAGACAAAATCCTGATCAAGAAGCTGATAGACCAACACAAAGACCAGGAAAAGAAGTAGCACCAGAGTTCAAGTTACCTAAGGCATCAGAGGTAACTGCTGATTACATTTCTCAAACTACTGAAGACAATCCTTCAGCAGTTGTGACCAAACCTACCACATCAGCAGTTCTACCTCCAAAACCATCATCAGAAGTTCCTAAGGCAACTGAAAAAGACCCTGCTCTCACTCCTTTGCCTACAACAACTTCCACAGCTGTTTTAAACCCTACTCCCATCAGGATGTCAAAAGAATTATTAGAGAAGAGTTTAAAAGAAGCTGCCAAGAAGGCAAAAGAAGACAGAGTATGGAACAGCCTAGAAACTAGAGAAGACTTGAACTATGATGAAAAACTGATCAAATATCAAGAAAAACTTGATGAGCTTGAGGCTGAAGAGAGAGCACTTGAAGCTGCTGCTGAAGATGACAAAAGAGCACAGCTAATAAAATTCATTACAAAGAACTCCAAATCCAAACAAGTGGCCCTCAAGAAACTCTCAACACAAGAACTGACAAGAAGAGCTCAGATGCTATCTGACAGAATAGCAACTGAAAATGAGAGGAAAGCCAAAAGAGCCGAAGTGATTGAAGAATTAGTGGCTAATGACTATGGTTCAAAAGCCTCAATCAGCAAATGGAAAGAACAAACTCTCTATGAGGCTTACAAGAAACTCAAAGCAAAGAAAGCTGCTGAACCAGAAAAATTTGAAAGCCAAGAAGTCCAAACAACTTCTATTGTCAAAAGACCATCTGGTACATTAAGAAAGCCAGCCACTAAAAGAAAAGCAGATGGAGATCCCATTGTCAAGACTGACTTCAAGATGATTCTGTTAGAAGGAGATCAGTTGGTACATGGTGATTTTGATGTTGAAGAGAAACCCATCTTAACCCAATTCAGAGACAAGGCTACCTATGCTTATCAGTTACAACAATCCATTCAAGAAGAAACACATACAAGGGTTGTTACAGAGCATCACCTGCCCAATATGCCAATCCAAGGTGCTGCTGAATTACAAGGAAGTCAAGAGTCTCACCTGAGAGTCACTGAAATCGAAGACATTCCTCAATCAGGTCAACCTAAGGAAACAGGCTTGGTTTCCTATGCCTCTGACTTTGACAGGTCAAAGGTAAACATTGTGAAATGGTCATTTACTGAATCCAACTCAGTACTTGTGACCAGGAGAGACCGTTCAAGTAAGGTCTATAGAAACTCAAAGGAGTTGAGTGTTTTATCGTCCAAAGACCTTCTCACCATTCAACATTTAACACCTGAACTTGGTCCTCTCACTGAGCAACAAAGATGTACTCTTACCACCCGGATGACAGCAGAAATCTGGAGGATGTTAGAAGAGAGAAAAGGACAACAATAAAGGATAGATAAGGTTTTGGCTTCATCAATCCAGGGGGAGATTGTTGGGACGAAGAGGATTGAAGAAACCACCTTTTGATAACCTTAGTCTTTTCCAAATCTGCCTAAGTATAGAACTGCTGAAGAACAAATAGAAGAAGTACTGAAGAACAAACACAAAGTACTGAAGAGTAAATTCATCAGAAGTTCTGAAGTCTAACCAGACATTTCACTGAAGAACTACTGAAGACAAACTGCTCATCAGCAGTTTGTCACTCATCAGCACTTTCCATCAGAATCTTCTAACCGACTGAAAGATCAGCAGTTTTACTATTATATTGTTTTGTTAAAGTCTTGATTTCAAGTTTCAATGTACAGACTGATGTAAAGCTTATCTTAGCATAATATCTTTGTTAAATATCTTAGATTACTTCAGACTTCAGTTTAGTACAATAGTCTATAAATAGATGAGTTTGTTCATCTATTTTAGATATGTGATTTTGTGTAATATCTTTGAAATTATATTGAAATCCTTCAAGCTTTAAACTCATAATTTCCACTTCACATCTGAGAAACATAAACTGCTATTTCTGCTTTATACTTAGATCATTTATTGTTTCTCATTTACTATTCAGTCAAGGGGGAGTAATAACTCCTCATCAAAGTGATCTTTTAGACCTTTGAACACTTAACTTTCCGCTGCTTAATAACTCTTATATAAATCTGATCAAACACATAAGTGTTCATAGAAACAGCCACTGATCCAACAGTATTCATGTTTAGCTTAGGTAGCATTCTTTCGGTAGAGATTTTTTAGGCAGGCGTTTGCACTTAGCGTGAGTGAGAAGCATTGATGTTTTAGCAAGAGCTTCGGCGATTGAGCAAGTTGCTTTGGATAATCTTTATTGTTGTATGTTTTGTTCATGCTAAAGCCTTAGTAGAAGACAAGTATTATCATAGGCGGTTCACCTAGTTGGGAGTTCTTATGATAGAACTTGTTTGTTACAGAGACACTTTCGCTTATAGCTAGTTTGATAGCTTCTTCATATGCCTTTTTCTTGTCATGGTTTTTGTTCAAGGATTGTTAAGTTGTTGCATTTTAGCAAGATGCTTGTATCCGTTTCAGCTTTAGAGCATAACTCATCACATGTATAGCTTCTTTGTCCTCCTATGCTTATTGTATAGCTTTCAAGCTTGTAAGCTTCAGTTGTTGTATTTGAAGCTTATAAGCTTTTAAGCTTGTCGTAGTTGAAGCGTTTAAGCTTTAAAGCTTGTTTTGTTTATTTTGAAGCTTCTGAGCTATTTTTGAAGCTTCTAAGTATTTGAAGCTTTTAACGACGTGTTCGAAGGAGTTTATGTAAGAATCATGTCAAGTCTACCAATGTTATCATGAACATGTGATGTATTTTGACCTTTGTCATCCTTGAGTTATAAAACTTGTGTTGGTAACGAGTTTGACTTGTCGTTGAGCTTTTGTAGTCAAAAGAGGGGGTACGTTATGAAGCTTATAATCTTCCAGGCTTCCGGGTTGATAACCTTTGAAGTCCATATCCTTCTAAGCATTGATGTTTATGGCTTATGAAGGCCTGTGAGGCTTAAACCTTCTAAGCATTGGAGGTCATGGTTTATGGAGACCTGCGAGGCTTAAACCTTCTAAGCATTGAAGGTCATGGCTTATGGAGACCTGCGAGGCTTAAACCTTCTAAGCATTGAAGGTCATGGCTTATGGAGACCTGCGAGGCTTAAACCTTCTAAGCATTGAAGGTCATGGCTTATGGAGACCTGTGAGGTTTAAACATTCTAAGCATTGAAGGTCACGGCTTATGGAGACCTGTGAGGTTTAAACCTTCTAAGCTTCTGAGGTTACAGTTTGTGAGGACTTACAAAGCTTAAACCCGCTTGTGTTTACATGGTTAGAGTTTGTAAGGACCTTTGAGGTTTATAACCTCTTGGATGAACGATTCTAACTTTGTTCACACATTTAGCTAAGGTGGTGTTAAGGGAGGATGTGTGGGAGGTGTTGATTTGTGTACGCAACGATCTTTTCTTTCATTCCTTTGAAGTGACCTTGTTGGCATGGAGAGACTTTTCCTTCCTTGAGTTGTTTATATTTTCAAGGGGAGAAAAGCATATGCTTTAGGTGGCATTCGTGTCCCATTGAGACGTTAGGTTGTTCGAACACAAGGTTAGTCTTGATAAGGGGTTCGCCTTTCCTTGAATAATGTTGACCCAATATAGTAAGCCTTTAAGCTTCTGAACTTCCGCGAAAGAAAGTAGCTAGGCCGTTGTTTTGAGTTATCGTGTTTCTTTGCTATGGTAAGATGCTTGAAGGCATCTCAGCATTTGAGTAAATAAGTTGACATGTGTAACTATTTTGCTTCTTTGCTTATCAACTTCTTTTAAATGTGGATTTGTCCACACGGGCCACCAGCCCCCCAGTCAGAAGTAGTCATGTCATGGTGATGAGTGATTCTGACTGATATCAAAGTGTTGTTGTACATCTAACCTCTTTGTTCCTCCTTTGAAGGTTTGTTGCTATATAGGTTGCTGTTAGGGGAAGCCTTTTGCCCTGTTATCCTTTAACCCTCTGAGCTGATATGCTTATTTGCTTCGGGGGTTACTTGCTTTATTTAAGCATGTCAACTTATTCATATCAGCCCTTGGTAAAAGGTGTTCATGGCTAGAGGCACGTTTGACTAGTTTATTTGATTCTTTTGCTTGCAAGATGTGTATAACTCCTTGATTGAAGTTGCTTTTATTTCAGATCTATGAGATCGTTCATAGAATAAAAGCTTGTTTGAAAGCTTGCAACGTTGGCAATTTAAAGATCCATAGGTTGGTGTTTTGAACCATATGTTTATTTTGACGTTTCTTTATCTTAGCTTTAAAAAAATGTTACAATGTTTGCATCATAACTGTATTTGTGGCTATTGGTAAGGAACGTTACTTTGACTTGGTCATTAGTATAAATGGTTTATGTGTAGCTTTTGAAGCTGTTAGAAGTTGAAGCTGATCAAAGCTTCATGAATGATCAATTTGATCTTGTGAAGCTAAATAGCTGTGACGCTTCAACGCACAGTTGTCTGAAAGGCTATAAGTCTTTAATGAATCTTGTAGCCTAAAAGGCTGTAAAGCTTTTATGAGTAGAAGCCTAAAAGGCTGTAAAGCTTTGATGAGCAGCAACCTTTTAAGGATGTAGAGTTTCGAGGATTAGTGGCCAGAACTGATATAAAACTTCCATGAAAATTGGCCTAAAAAGGTTAAACGCTTCATTGGATACTTGGTCAAAAGGCTGTGAAGCTTTGTTGAATGGTAGCCTATCGTCTTTGGAGCTTCCGCTGGAATAGACTAAAAGGCTGTAAGGCATTGGAAACCTGAAAGACTTTTAAAGCTTTAATGAACCATAGCTTAAAAGGCTGTGAACGTTTCACTAAATAGTAACCCAAAAGGCTTTGAAGCTTCAATGATTTGTAGCCCAAAATATTGTGAACTCAGAGGCTTAAAAGGTTGCAAGGCTGCAGTGAACAACAACCTTGTTCTAATGTAAGACTTCCATGAGAAGTAGCCTTAAAGAATTTTAACGTTTCGCCGAATACTAGCCTAAAAGGATGTGGAGTATTTATTGTTGGGAGCATGAAAGTCTTTAATACTTTTGATTATGAGTGGCTTAATTGGATCAAAAGTTTTAATTTACAAAATTTCACAAAAGCCTTATGTGAACCCTTAGTGGGTAATAGCTCAAATGGCTTTAGAGCTTCAATGTGAATAGCCTAAAAGGTTATCAAGCTTTTAGGGAATAGTTGCTTGGAAAGCTTTAAAGCTTCCATGGATAGTAGCCGAAATAACTTTAAAGCTTGTGTGAGCAATAGTCTGAAAGGTTGGAAGACTTTGGAGAATCGTAGCCTGAAAGGCTTGAAGGCTTCGATGAGCTATTAACCTGAAAGGATTTAAGGCTTCGATGGTCAGTAGCATGAAAGACTTAAAGGCTTTGGTGAGTAGTAACCTAAAAGGCTTGAAGGCTTTGATGGTCAGTGGCCTAAAGGTTCTGTGAAATTTTTGATGAGTGAAGCCTAAAAGGCTTGAAGGCTTCGATGAGCAGTAGCCAGATAGGCTTGAAGGCTTTGATGAGCAGTAGCCTCCAAGTTCTGTGAAATTTTTGGTAAATGTAGCCTAAAAGGCTTAAAGGCTTCGACGAGCAGTAGCCAGCCAGGCTTGAAGGCTTTGATGAGCAATAGCCTCCAAGTTCTGTGAAATTTTTGGTAAATGTAGCCTAAAAGGCTTAAAGGCTTCGACGAGTAGTAGCCTAAGGGGCTTAAAGCCTTTGATAAGTAGCAGCCTAAAAATCTTGTGAAATTCTGATGAACATAGCCTAAAAGGCCGTAAAACTCGGTAAGTTGAAGAGTTGTAGTGGTTAGCAACCTAAAAATGTTATGTAGATGTAGTGACTAATATCTTAAAAGCTGAAAAGGTTAAAGGCTTGTAGTACACAGTATCCTATGCACCTAGGCTGAAGAGTAGCTTTAAAGCTTAAAAGGTTGCAGTAGGTACAGTAAGCTATAAAGCTGTTGTGAACAGTAATGTATAGAGTTGAAGTGAGTAATAGCTTAAAAGCTTAAAAGCTTCCGTGTACAGTAGACCTGGTCTGAAAAGCTGAAAGATGCTCTGTGCACAGTAAGGTTAAAGGGTTCATGCTTTTATCCGTTGGGTAAAAGCGTATACTTTTGTCCTTTAATGTAAATCTTCTTTCCCAAGATTTTTGACCAAGTCAATGTCACTTTTGTAACTTTTGTGAATATATTAAAGAGACGTGACAAAAATATATTGGGAAAGTATGTGTAAGAGCATGACTTAAAGTATAACTTTTCTATTTAATAAGAAAATGAAAATGTTAAATATTTTTGCCATATTAAAAGACAATTAATATGTCAGCTTTTGTAAGCCATAAAAAACAACAAGTGTTATCATCTTTTTGAATATTTAAATTAAAGTTGGCCTAGTAGGTAGGCTTTGACTTTTTTAAGATGTACCTCCCTTTATGTTTCAGACCACAAAGTAAAGATAAAAAGTGGATACCTTTTACTTTTCTATTATTTTATTTATTTATTTATTTATTTTAGTTATCAAAAGTGCACATTAATTACGTTGCTTTTAAAATGTACAAACTTTTAACTTTGAATGGTAAAAACAAAATTATTTTTTTTTCTAAAGAAAATAGAATAGGCTTTTCATTCTATTATCCAATGTGTATTACCCTTGCAAGTTATGTTTTTATATGTACTCTTGCATAGTAGGGCGTGTGTCATAAAAGTGATGTTTGACGAAAAGAGTGATAGAAACGGATAAATTTTGATGGCCTCCATCAATGTTGATATGATCTGGCCAAATTTCTTTGCTTTTCTCTTTATTTTGTCTTTTAGAGACGTGACAACTAATGGGTGTTTTATTAACCCACAAATATGTTAATATTACTTTATTTTATTTTATTATTTTGTGGGAATGACCAAAGCTACTTTGATTGTTGTTATACCACAAAAACGTTTTGACAACACTTGATTTTGTAAATAACCTCTTTTGAAGTAAAGGAAGTTTGTATGCCTCAAGGCGAGGAAGATGTAGACACGAATCTGTTTGTCGTAGATCTTGCCATCAAGTGTGTAGGAGGTGTAGAGGTGACATCCTTGGGAACATTTTCTCCAAACATAGAAAGAACATAGAAAATAGATCGACGGAGCCGAACTACAAAGAGTTTATGTTCTAAGTAGCACGGCCCCACGGTGGGCGCCAACTTGTTGCTACAACAAATATAGGTCCGGAGAGGGTCTGAACGTTCCAACGTCGTCAGGCTTCTGACCTCGTCTGCTGCTTAAAGGGTTAGACCAGCAGCATGAAAGAACTCGTCAGAAGAGGTAAAAAGGGTTAAAGGGTTTCGGTTCACCAAACGCAAGTCGTGGTGTCCCTCTACGTTGTAAACGTAGATGGAAGGTTCAAGAGTTTTGTTATTTTAGTTGTTATGATTCTGATTTGGGATCAACCCAAAGTCAGAATGTTGTTATTATTGGTTAACTTAAGAAAAGATAAAGAATAAGAGTATGATGTTGAAGAAAGAAACTCTTGATCCCAAGTTACAACTAGGGACGAGCCACGTAAGCCTAATGAAGGCTGAGACTTGCGAGTAACAGATCGTGATTCCACATATAGTGGCTGTTGGGGCCAGCTTGGTTATGGAATCAGCATGGTTTAAGAATGTACAGCAGCAGCTTGCGTGCTTGAAGGTTTCAAGGCTTCGGCCTTCTGCTGCTGAAAGTATTATTAGGGAATAACTCTAGAGATAGAGTTTTAGAGAGAGAGAGAAAAAGAGAGTGAGAGAGGTCTTGTGGTAAGACCAATCTGAGTTGAATGGCATGGTTTGCCCCTCTATTTATAGAGTGTGGATGGGTAAAACCCTAATGGGCCTCCTTGTTGGGCTTGGGCTTGACCCACTCTTACATTTAATGATTTTGGTTTCTTGGGCTATTGGGCTTGACCCAATTAAGTACCCTACAACATCATTTTACTACCACGTTCTCCACCACATATTATTTTAATTATAAAAATAAATAAGTAAAGCATATATTTTGTAAGTTAAAAAGTGTAATGCGTGAATCTACCTTTCACTAAGTTGTCACGCTTCACTCTTGACTCTTGACATCAAGGCAACTACTTGAGCAAATGACTTTTAAGTGCAACCCGTTCTTCTTACTCCCACAGTTGAGAACCATTATTGCCTTAATTTGATCACCATATCTACATAGGAAAGTAATTATCTTTATTATTCATCATTAAATCTCGAAGATTCAAAATTAAATCTAAGCCCATCAAGTATGTTATCATAAACTCAACATTGGCGTGTCATCCACATAAACATTTAATATTTTAAACTGATTATAATTATCCAAAAAATAAAAGCATCAGCCTTAACATTTTAGTTACATTTTCAACTATTTGAATAATTGCAGCTAAAGTGTTAAGGTTGATGCTTTTATTCATCATTAAATCACAATAATTCAAAATTTGATGCTTTTGTTTTGTATAGCTTTAAGATCTTCACTATGGTCTTCCATAACCAGTTCCAAATTCTTAATAATATCAAGTGATAATTGTAGAAAACAAAAACTCCATGATTCCCATTCTCAACAGATGTAACAAACCTTGTAGAGCTATGGTCAATAGTGGAAGAGAAATATAGCCAACACATCCTGGGTCCAAAACCACCTTGTTAGTTGTTACAACATGATTCCCATTCCACTATTGGTTCTTCTTACAACAGTTGTCCAATAAGATTCGGCCTGTGCGCATAAAGCAAACAAACTTTCGCCAATCTTTATATTACGTTCTAAAGTTTTTCTTTGGGTGAAATTATAAGTAAAATATAAATATTTTATAGGCTCAACATGAAAATGGAATGAATCAAGAAAATGCCTAAAACATCCAGCAACCATGGTCCTCATGAATCAAGAAAAAGGCTTCCTTAAACCTATCATGTGCTTTAGGCTCATTTGAATCAGGATGTACATGAGATAAAAATAAATAGCTCTGTAGTTAAGACATATTTTGGCACTCAAAAGTCCGGTCTGTAGCTAACTATAGTACTATGCTCAAAATCATAGAAAAACAAATGAAATAATAAATTAAAAAGATCCAGGGTACACATTTTCATCTGTGCACAAATATGAAAAAATTAATATCTGATCAAAGATTATAGAAAATTTACACAAACAAGAAACCGAGTTACAACTTATAACTGATTATAGCAACAACATCATATCAACATAATTTTGTTGATATGGCCATTGATGATGCTATGCAAGCCGCCACATTAGATGTCATGCGTGCGAAAAATGCTTTGTGAGAAAATAAAAACTTACGGAGTTTGAAAAAAATGATCTTTTAAATTAAAAGAAGTTTATTATATCCAAAATCATAATCAAATGTCACATACACTAAAATGACAAATAAGATGTCTTGTTAGCATATTTTAAAAAATCATTATAAAATCAACACAATTAATCCCATTATGATCCCATAATTCATTTGAATCAGAATTAAAAAAAAAAAACCTGTATTGCTTTCTACCCAAACATAATTTTTAACGTGCATAGTTCCAAAAGAAAATTAATGAAAACCATCATATGAGGGTATTTATGAAGTGGAACGACACCCGATGGCTGCCCAATTCCATTACAAAAATATGATGCATAACAGTTTATAATATAAGTTAATCTGAAAAAAAAAACATGTTCAAGAGATTGGAGGCACTGAACAGTTTGAACTAATACATCTTCGCAACCAATACTTTCTGGCTATGAGCATTAAATAACTAACTTTTCTAGAATTAAAAAATCAAAACTAAAGTCAATGGAAAGATCGACTTAAGAAGTTACCTAGCTGCATATCAAGCAGCATCCCCACCTTCAAACATCACAAACCTGAAAATCAACTGGAAACAATTTAGCTAAATTCTTTCTTCACAAACCATAATTTGCATCACAAATTCTTTCTTAAACCTGTGATTTTGCCTTTTCTTGCGCAAGATATGTGGCTGCAGCGTCCTTTTGAGCAACAACTTTTTATAATGAGCTTCGAAGCAAGCCTACTTCTTGGCCACGGATCCAGCCTGCAAGCACGTCTTGGCTTCTTCAACGTTTCGCTTATGAGGAAAATACGACCATTTTCCCAAGCTAATGACTCCCATGTTCCATGGTTTCCCTGCAACATTTGAACCAAACACCACCAAAATTTGTAATCAATTGAGAACATTAACCATCTCTTATAAAAATAAACAATCTAACAAAACATAAAATATGTTTCATTGAAATCAATTCACTGGTGCATTTCTACAAACACTTGGTACTCAATAATTAAAACCCTTAATTTGTCCAACATTACAAAGATATATGTTTCATTTGAAATCAACTCACTGAAGCATCTCTGAAATAACCAGTCGGGCTGACTTGAAACATGTATAATTACAAAAGTTAAACTATTTCTACAGCCACCACTACTATATCTAATATACTTACTTTATCAAATGCAGCGTTGGATCTTCCAAGTTTCCATGTACATAAGAGTTCAATCATTTATAAAGGTGAGAATAAATATGCAATAGAAAAAATAATTACCATTTTGCTGATGAATCAATGTCGTAGATAGTTAAACCCTAAAACCATGGTGGCTGATATGTAGATATAGATTTTAAAATGTTACAGGAGAAGAAGTCAATGGAGGAGAAAGAAGAGAGAGACCTAATTCAAAATTTGAAATATAGATCTAGATTTTACGCGAGAGAGAGAAAGTGAGAAAGCAGATGGGAGATGGGGGCGGATATGAGAAAAGAGTTTGAGAACCCTAACCCTAATCTGAATTCAGCTATCCATGTTATTTAACTGCTTGAGGTGTTTTGTGCATTTACTCATTGTACAATGCGCTTTCAAGTCTTGTACCATTTAAGAAAGTGGCAAATGACCAAAGTTGCCCTTCCTATATGCATATTATATATAGTATGGAAATAGGTATAGGTTCCTGTACAAAGTACATTTTTCGTACAAAGTGTGAGAAGTCTATATAGTCATTGTGTTTTAAAGTTTGGCTATAATGTTTTTTATTCCTTTTGTATTGATTTATATACAAAAACACCAAACATTTTAATTTAAAACACAATCAAATGTATTCTAGACATTAACTTTAAAACACACTGATTACTTTCTTCGTATGGTGTTTTAGATTGCATGTTGAGAATACATTAATTAGTGTTTTAAATTGTTAATTTTTGTGTTTTTCTATATAATACTATGCTAAAGGAACATAAAACATCATGCCTAAAATTTAAAACACAATGCCTATATAGACTTCTCACACTTTTGTACGAAAAATGCACTTTGTACATGAACCCCACCCGATATATATATACACATATATAAAGTCTAACACATAACCTTCCCAAATCTACCATTTATAAAACCCCTAAATATTAAACACTTAAGGTTTTTATCCATTTGGCCACTAATTATATTCCCCAACAAAAATTATACGATTTGAGCTAATTAAGTTGTACTGGAGGTTTCCCTACGGTACCGGGTCTCAGTTTCGCGTCATAACTCAGAAACGCACAACTACTAGACCTGAACGATTTAAAAACCACTACTCAAAATTTCAAACAATTCTAATAATATTCTCACCCATAAAATATTATTTTATGCCAATTCAAGCATCACGAGTCAAAACTAAACTTTCTAACATTAGTCGGGTCATTACCAATGTCTAATACGATAGATTACCACTTAAGTGGTACGGGACTACTAAAAATTACAAATAATCTCCAAATCAAATCTAATACGAAATATCTAATCAGATCGGTAGTTATTATACTGTACGGATAATACCTGGATTTTTGCCGGTTGTCACATTTAATATGTGAACGCTACTTGGAATGCTAGTATGTGTGTGGACGTATAATTAAAACCTTAGGGTCAATGTATTCGGAATCGACAAATATTTTCAGGGTCTAAAAACATAACCATTCGTTATGGTCACCAACTGGTCCTTTGGGTAACGTGTTTTTGAGAAAAACGTAAGCCTTTTCTAAGTCTTAAAATTTGGTGAATAACTTAGGAAAGACTTGTAGTTTGTTTGCTAATATAGCCCTTCGTGTTTAGGGTATTGTTAGGAATGACTTGTGGTTATTTGGACTAAATGTTTGCTAAAGTGCTAAGCTATGAGGTGAGTTTCACGGCCCCTTTTCTTTTAAATGTTTTTGAATGTTTTATAATCGGAGGTTTACATGCTTGTATGATGGGTAGACTAGAACTATATAGAACATTTGATGGCCTTTGGTAGGTGTAGGACGTGTGTGTTGGACGCCCGTCTATCCTTTCGGGAGGATACTTCCCCGCACTTCTTAATCATTAGCTCTTGGTCTAGAGCCGTGGATTATGTTGGTAGATCTATTGGGAGCATATTCTGTTAAAAGTTCCTCAGGGAGCCGGATTATGTGCTTAGGGATGTCAGGTTTGGGAAGAAAAGTTGTGGTTTGATTAAGAGCCTTAGGTTGCGATCATGCTTGTATGACCTAGCTACTCCACTTAGTTCTCAGTTTAGTAGGTACTCGATCATACACTTCTTGAACAAGGAAATATGTGTATTTGCCTTAAAAACCTGTGAACTCGCCAACTTGATGTTGATATTTTTAAGCATGTTTTTTAGGTACTTGATGCATGAGGTTTTGAAAACAAGATTTGGCATGCACTGCATATTTGGACATATTTTTTGGACCTAACTCTTAGGGCTTGGCCCTCGTTGTTGAATTATGATTCTCTTTTAAAAGCTAAATCTTGGTCGAACAATGTTTTTGCTTTTTATTATTTATGGGAAAACAAAACTTGTTTGACTAGAGGATTTGAAGTAAAATGTCCATTATGTAATTAATGTGTGTTTGCTAAACATTTATATGGTAACACTTCCGTTACCGCATGACAAGTCTTCCACTGTGCATGTCGGGGTGTGACAAAAATGCGTGTACCATCAAAAGAATAAGTTGTTTCTTCAAAAAAAAAACAATTTGTAAAGGAACAACACTCGATAACATAAATCATACTTATAATTCTATGTGTGCTTATCTTACTCAAGTGAAGTCTTTGTACAACTTTGTCACTTCCTCAAGACACTCTAAAGCTGTGATGTGAACCTGAAAAAAATTGTTCAATCTTTGTTATGGGTATACAATCGATCACCGTGAGTAACATCGAATAAAACAATCAATAAGTAAGTAGTGAATATCCATTTTGAATATAAATAAAAATGATCTAATTGTTATCGACTAAAAAGATTATAGATGTTAACTTTTCATGTCTCCCGACTATTTTCTCTATTCAGACTTGATTTAAGTATCTATTTCAATTATCGCCACATGTCAGTCGATTTTAAGGTACATAAATTAAAATGATCTAAGAGGCATGCATGGTGTGGTGATTAATTATCACTTATCAACTAGAGATGTAACCGATGTCTAAGAATCATAGGCTACATCTAACCAGCTTAGCAACTTTTCTAATCAATGTTCCTAACCAAACCAATAAAAAATACAATATTGTTACCAAACTTACTATATCTATGAATATATATATATATAGTTAGCGGGTTCTTATATGTAATAATATATTAAAAAACATATATACTATCTTACATGATTAGTGACTTGTCTAAACAGGATTAATGAATTACCTGAATAAGTTGTGTGTTATTTCTGCCCAAACAAAATCTAACTAAAAAAGTCAAAAAAAATTTCGTTTTTTGTATAGCACTATGTTAATCGTTGGAAAGATAATAAAATGTTCGTTAATTTGGTGTAATTCTTTTTTAAATGTCATATATAAAAGTTATTAACGTTCAAAAGTCGTGAGAGAAATTGCATGTGCTATGCACACATGAGACAGAAAAAGACTTTTGAAGGAAAATCAGTTGGGTTGGTCTCACCATGTGGTATGTGTCCCACCGCTATTCATTTATTATATATATATATATATATATATAGTACAAGATTATATTGGAAACCCTTGGTCATAGTGAAAACTTTGGAAACTCTAACTTCCCGAGCTTTTATTTATGAAAATTTTAGGGTATATAAGCATTTTGAGCCAAAAAAATCAAAAAAGTTCCGAGCACTTTTAATAAAAATAAATAACACATGCTAATTTCGCTTAACAGGTGTTACTCGAAAACTTATTTATTTTTTTTAAAAGTGCTCGGCGCTTTTTTGATTTTTTTAGCTCAAAATACTTAAAATCATGTACATTACATGTCCTAAATTTTCATATAAAAAACTTGGGAAGTCAGAGTTTTCACTACAAGATATATATATATATATATATATATATATATAGGGAAAGTTAATTTGAGAACACATATATTTCATGCGAACCGTGAGAATGTTATTTAAAACAATTCAAATTCAAAATTTCTTTTTACATTTGTCTTTGTTATTGAAATACATTCTCCAAAACTTAATTTACGTGTAAAAATTTACACATATACGAAAATGAAATGTTTTTACACATGTGTAAATTTACTATTTACACATGTGTAAACTGTTTCGTTTAGACATGTGTAAAAACTTAATTTTTGAGTGTTTTTGCAAGAAAATATAAATTATTTGGAAAGAAAATTCATTTTTAATGTTGTATTTTAATTATAATGTGGTTTGTATTGAAAAAAATGATTTTGATTGATTTTCTCATTTGTTCTCACGGTTATCGCAATATTTAGCGTTCTCAAGATAACCCTTCCCTATATATATATATATACACACACATTATATATAGGGGGAGGATTTAATGAGAATAAACTTATGTGAGAACAAAAGGAAGAAACACATAATGGTAAAACATTAAAAACTTAAACTTCTTCCATTAATTATTAAATCCTTAATTAATTAGTCATTAAAACTTTATTCTACACATTATCAAAAGTTTCCTACACATATCAAAATTCATCCTACATTATTGAACTTATCATATATTTATTGAACTTATCATATATTTATCATACACATATCGAGATTATCATATGTTAGTCCTACACATATCGAAATTTATCCTAAATATATCCTACACATATCAAAATTATCCTTCGCGGTAAATTACTTTTGCTTTAAAAGAATAAGTTAAAAAAAATGATTTCTGAGTTTAATATAGTTAACTAGTTTGATGGGGGGGGGGGGGCTACAAAAAATTTATAATTTATTTAACATTAAATAGAATTATTAAATTGAGAATTTCTATTGTTTAAATTTCTTCCTTTTCTTCTTAGAGCCATTTCCTTCTCATTTGAACTCTCCATTATATATATATATATATATATATATAGGGTTGGGATACTTTGAGAACTCCTATGAGTTGTGAGAACCATAGGAACTCATCTGGACCATTGATCAAACACATCCAATGGTTGAGATTTAATCTTGATAGTTTTTTGTCTTAACATGATAATTAAGTTTTTATTAGTATTTTTAATATAATAAAGTACATAAAGGGTATTTGGGTAAAATACCAAGGGCGAGAAAAAATTACCATAATATTATATTAATTTTTTTATTCAATATATCATATTTTTTTAATTTATTTTTTAATTCCTTTACTTTTAAAATAAAATAACCCATATTCAAAAATGAATCTGGTAAGGATCATTTTACACTGGTGTAATTATTTACACTAGTGTGAAATCCAAAAGATATTTATAAATTTGAGAGCCATTATATCCCTTACACCAATGTAATATATCCCTTACACGAAATGTAAACAACAAAAACTTGCATAAAAACAACAAAAACATCAATATAATATAGTTACATCAACGAAAAGGAAAAACATAACCAAATTACCAATCCACTAAAAATATATAGAAACAATTCTCCCATCAGCCAATATTAATATGTACTTAGCTGGGCTAACAACTTCGTCTTCAATAGCCATTATTTAAGTCAATGGCTAAATTGCGAAAATACCATAACATTATTTAAGTTAATAAACAAAAGTAGTTAAGCTCATAACTAACCAACCGCAAAATATAATCATATTGAACAGGGAAAATGTGATCACTAATCATTAACACATACCAACTATTCACAGCACATGAAACTATCAAATTCTATAACCTATTAATTCACACTGTTATAAGATACTTATAATATATACACACTGTCATTGACAAGGTGGTTGAAGCCCTAGCAGCTTTTCAAGCTGGTAACAACTCTTTTGACTTAGTCTACCTCTTGCTAAACTCTTGTTGTTACCTCTCTATCTCACTCGTATTCTCTATTTCTTATGCTTAGGCCAACCCATTCATCACCCACCCGTTTGCACCTATTAATCGTTTGTAGACTGCAAGCCCCATAACTTTGGTGGATCTGGAGGGGCAGATGGACTACTTAAGTGGTTCGAAACGATTAAGTCTTGTTTTACTATGTGTAATTGCCCGCAAGCTGACCGGGTTAAGTTTACCACTCGTAATCTTCAGGATGTGGCATTGATATGGTGGAATGCTCAAGTGTAAGTGTTAGGGATGGATGTGGCTAACGCTACACCCTGGGCTAATTTCAAAGAGTTGATAAAGGAGGAATATTGTCCTTGGGATGAAATTCAGAAGTTAGAGACCGTGTACTTCACCTTAAAGATGGTGGGATGTGTGCCAATCAGTCAAATCCACTTTACAAGTGGATCGAACTGTACATCAAGTGTTTGGTACCTCAGACCAAAGGTATGGTCATTGCTGCTAATCTGAATAACATCCAGCAGATTATCCGTTTGGCTCATCAGCTAACGGATCAGAAGGTGGAAGAGGGACTGTTACCCCCTCATGGTGCTTCAACTTCTGGTACTAGTGACAACAAGAGAAAGTGGGAAAATGCATCTGGCAAGTTCTCGGGCAATAACCAGCAGCAACATAATAAGAGGCCTGATAATGGTAGAAGTAACCGCAACAAGAATCATGGCTGTTGTCAAAAGCATTGCCCTAAGTTCAACTTTCATCATTCTGGGTCATGTAACAAGATTAAGTGTGACCACTGTGGTAAGATGGGGCACATGGCGAAAGAATGTAGGGTTAATCTTCAAGATAACTAGTCGACACTGTAGCAGGGATAACAACAGAAGAATGGTAAGGGATGCTACCAATGTGGAAGTGAAAACCATTTTAAGAGGGATTGCCCACAACTGAATGGGAACGGTAACAACAATAATGGGGGAAACAACAATGGTGGTGGCAACAATAATGGAAAAAACAACAATAATACCACCAACACTAGGAACAATAATGGAGCTTGGGGAAGAGCATTTTTGCTTGGCACAGTGGAAGCCAGAAATGACAGCAATGTCGTGACGGGTACATGTTCCTTAAATGACAACCTTGCTTCTGTTTTATGTGATACTGGTGCGGAATTTAGTTTTGTGTCATTAAAACTTAGAGAACTCCTAAGGATAGCCCCTACTCTTCTTGAACCCCCACACTCTGTAGATCTAGCTGATGGTAATCCTGTTGAGGCGACCCATGTTCATCGCGATTGTAAACTCGAACTGGATAGTCATTTGTTTGACATCAATCTTATACCTATCACTCTGGGAAGCTTTGACATTGTAGTCGGCATGGACTGGTTATCCAAGCATCATGCTGAACATCTCTGTCAAGAGGAGATTGTTCGCATTCCTCTGTCTAGTGGAGAACTCTTATCCATTCATGGTGATCATGGTGGTGCCATGAGGAGCATCATCTCATTCTTGAAAACCCAGAAGTATATTTGAAAGGGTTATCTAACCATTTTGGCTGACACTCGAGCTGAGGAAGAACTAAGAATCAGAGATATACATGTAGTTCCTGATTTCCGAGATGTCTTTCCAGAATAACTACCAGGACTTCCACTTATTCCTCAAGTGGATTTCCAAATTGATCTTGCACCTAAAGTAGCCCTAGTTGCATGCACACCGTATCGCCTAGCACTAAGCGAGCTCCAAGAAATGTCTACCCAACTCCAAGATCTATTGGACAAGGGTTTTATTAGACCTAGTTCTTCACCTTGGGGAGCCCCAGTCCTGTTTGACAAGAAGAAGGATGGGAGCTTCCGTATGTGTATCGACTATCGGGAGCTGAATAAAGTGACTGTTAAGAATTGCTACCCTTTGCCTCGTATTGATGACTTGTTTGATCAGCTCTAAGGGTCGAGCTTCTATTCTAAGATTGACTTGAGGTCAGGATACCATCAACTGAGAGTCTGAGAGGAGGATATGGCCAAGACAACCTTTCGAACTCGTTATGGATAGTATGAGTTCCTGGTGATGCCATTTGGACAAACCAATGCACTGGCAGTTTACATGGATCTCATGAATTGCGTGTGCAAGCCATAATTGGACAAATTCGTTATCGTGTTTATTGATGATATATTAAGCTATTATGAGAGCAGGGAAGAGCACGGGCAAAACCTGGAGATGATCATAGAACTTCTGATAAACGAGCAGCTGTATGCTAAATTCTCTAAGTGTGATTTTTGGATTCAAGAAGTCCAATTCTTAGGACATATGGTTAATGAGGCTGGTATACATGTCGATCCGCTAAAATAGATGCTATCAAACGATGTGAGGTTCCTAAGACTCCTACTGAGGTACGCCAATTTCTTGGTCTTGCGGGATATTATCACTGATTCATTGTAACACCCTTAAACCGTGAAACAGAAAATACGCAGCGAAAATACGGACTTGAAAATTTCTTGCTTTATAGAACATTCTCGAATGTTTGGAAACCATATCTAGGAAATTTTTAGTTGTTACATCTTTCATTATTTCTTATTACATTCAACACGACTCATCTTTATTAGTTTACGTGACCGCGACCCCGTACAATCCGTGTCCTCACTCGACCTCCAACCATTTCTTGCTTTGTGAGATAGACTAGAAAACCTGCAACCACCACATAACCATTTCGTTAGTTCATTAAGTGACTTCATGCAAATATTCATACTATGGAAATAACATCGACAATACTCAATGATCATGTCTAAACGCCTTTTTGCAAGTTCGGATCTGATCTCCGGATCCTATCCTCCAATTTCCATGCATTCATCCTTACATACCTGCATCTTCATTACCACACTTAAAACAAAATTGTCTACAATACTACGATAGGACCATTTTCGTGTTGACTTGTGACCCCAAGCTTTGAAGCTAGTTTACTTACAAGTTAACATGCCATATTAGAATACTCAATGAGGAATTTACCAATGCAAACATTAGTATTCTCTCTACACCATACATTCATGCAAACTCATTTAACAATTAGTTCAATCTAATAAGTTCCTTCCTATTTATAATCTTTTTGACCCATTAATTTATTTACTTGCATGTACTAGTTGTTAGGTATTTAAAACATACCACATAATATGATACTAATCCCCTACAATCAATACCCCATGATTAATGCGGGTGTGTACGATCCTACACCTTTTCTTGATTCATATGAGATTATTAATGTGCAGCATTTTTCTGCGCATCTGAATTCACCGGCTTATTTGATCGACTAGATGTCCAAATCAGCTCTTTATGTTTGAACATAAAATGAAGTACACTCGTAGAGCTTTCCGAGCATATAAGGCTCGTCTACATCGGAATTTTCTGTGATTTTATATGATTTTTGCAAGATTAGGATAGATTCGAAGCTGACACATTTCAGCTTGCTATCATGGCTGAATTTTTAACTTAACATGCTGTTTTGACCCGCTTAAACTCCAAACTATCTTTCGATGTTTAAATATGAAATACAGTACGTTCAAATAGCTTTCCAGCCATGTATAATACACCCTAAACGGATATGTTACCGTTCCACTACATTTGTTACAAAACTAGGTATTCTTCAACCTCTTGTTTCTTTCAACTTATATCCGATTGTCCCATATGCCTACATTGTTGCATAGAGCCCATTCATGCTCACTAATCAACATCCTATAATCTCATCAACTATAAGTTACCTATCCATTCATATTTTTCATTCTATACTTACACATGAGTAAAATGTACTAACCGAGAAATTAGTTCATGAGCCACTTACCTTTGCCCGTAGGAGTATTGTCGTCCATTCCATCCGTTTGACTCGTTGTCTTCCAGTCCATGTCATTCCTATTCCTACTTTAACAAGTCAACTTGCAAACCATTAGAACATATAACGGGTCATTCACTACCTTTAATACCTAAGTATTATTCACCCATCTCATTATATGTGTTCTTAATCATTTTACCATTCATACTAGTAATTGGGTTAACCCCACCTATTTGACCCGAAATCACCCATTTGTGTCTAATGAAAACATACGGGTCATTTTCACCACAAATCCATGACATCTTACTTGTAGTTCACCAATTTAACCAACATTTATAAGTTTCGGGTATAATCCAACCCGTTTAACCCATTCACCAAGTGACCCGTTTGGTTGGTTTTCCTCATTATTGACATAACCGATTATTTCATGACATTATGATCAACCACAACAATTAAATCCACCAATTGAGTTAACCTAATACCCACTTTTCCATTCTTTCATGATTATCATTCTATTACATAAATGAAAGTTAAGTTTGAGAATCACTTACAAATGCGAGTAGGGTTCGAAACCATATCAAACGAACTCCGATTTAGATAATTTAGGATTCCATGGAACCGTATCCATGAGACCTACAACCCTATTCATTTCCTTCACCTGAAACAGCCACTTCTGTCACTGAATCAGCAAAACAATAGCTGGAAACCCAATTTTCGAGCTGCTGTCTTTTAGTTGGTAGAAACCCCTCTTCCAGGCCTCTATATCAAAATCCCACCGTTGGATATGATCGTATATACCTGTTAAAGCTTCTGTCAAAATTTGAGAACGATCCAACGGTCCAATCTCCGGAAAATCGCACTTTATGACAGGCTGAAAACCCAAAAACGGGATTTTGAACTTAGATGGTGCTCTCTTTCTCTCTCACTCACTTTCTCTTTCTAAAAATTGGTTGTGGAACCTGAATGAATCAAAGAAATACCTCCTCCCTTTTTATACTACAAGTTTTCCAATTAAACAACCTAACCCTTTAACTTCTAAAAGATTGCAAACAAGTCCATACACTTTGTTGATATTAGAAATGTGTCAAATATAACACAATTCCAACATTACCTCTTACTAGTCAATTCATATGCTCCACATTTAGTACACAATTCACTTCTAATTCACAATTAAGCAACTTATTCAACACGTGATTATGCATCTTACCAATCAAGTATAGAGTAAAATCTCTTAATGCATAGTTCTACAAAATCACACCATTAAACTATATTTCAACATGAATTTCATCTAACATACATTTCTACATGTTAGTTAGAGATCTTTTAACAACATAAAATCATCAATCACCCTTTATTTCTTCCCTTACATGGATTCTATCATTTATTCTTCAAACCTTCACAAGAAGCTAATCATTCGATTTCTTTAACTACGTTAATCATTCTAGCTAAGTATTCCTTGCAATAGTATAAAATAAACGTGCTAATAAATAATTATTCGGGTTTTGGGGCGTTACATTCATTGAGGGATTCTAAAAAATCGCTCAACCCCTCACTGCTTTGACATATACGGATGTTACTTACAAGTGGGCAGATGCATAAGAATTTGCTTTCCAATTGTTGAAAACAAAACTATGCAGTGCACCAATTCTTTCATTACCTACAGACGAGTACGTGGTGTACTGTGATGCTTCTATTCAAGGGTTAGAGTGCGTGTTGACGCAGCGTGATAAGGTTATCGCATATGCTTCACGCCAAATGAAGGTTCATGAGCAGAATTATACCACTCATGACTTGGAACTGGGAGCAGTGGTATTCGCTCTAAAAAGCTGGAGGCACTATCTATATGGAACGCAGTATACGATCTTTACTGACCATAAGAGCCTTTAACACGTATTTGATCAGAAGGAGCTGAACAAGCGACATCGTCGTTGGGTCGAGCTCCCGAATGATTATGACTATGCCATCAAATATCCTCTAGGGAAAGTTAACGTGGTAGCAGATGCCCTTAGTCGTAAGGAGACGAAACCCAAGTGGGTGCGAGCTTTACAGCTTACCATTCACTTTAATCTTCCTAATAAAACTCGTGAAGCTGAGGTTGAGGGTTTGATAGAAGAGAACATTAAACTCGAAACTCTGCATCGTGCTTATAAGCACATGGAACTGAAGTTAGGTGTACTTCAGTACTTCATGAATCAAGTGTGGATTCCACTCTTTGGGGATCTTAGACAACTTGTGTTAGATGAAGTTCACACCTCTCGTTATTCAGTGTAACCTGGTTCGGATAAAATGTACCAAGATCTCAAAACTCTTTAATGGTGGCTAAACATGAAAGCTAAAATGTCAACTTATGTTAGTAAGTGCTTAACTTGTGCCAAGGTTAAGATTAAGTATCAAAAACTTTTGGGCTTACTTCAGTAGCCAGAAATTCCCATGTGGAAGTGGGATGAAATTTCTATGGATTTTATCACCAAACTTCCTATGACACCCAGTGGGTTGACATGATTTGGCTCATTGTCGATTGGCTGACTAAATCAGCCCATTTCATGGCAATTAAGGAGACAAATAAGTTGGAACACCTAGCTGCCATCTACATCAAGGAAATTGTTTTTAGTCATGGGGTGCCTACTTCGATTATATCTGATCCCGACGCGCGATTGACTTCTCATTTATGGATTACTCTCCACGATGCATTAGGAACTCGCTTAGACATGAGCATGGCCTATCACCCTCGAACGGATGGGTAAAGTGAACGCACTATTCAAACATTAGAAGATCTGCTACGGGCATGCGTGGTGGATTTTGGTAATAGATGGGATAAGCACTTGCCTTTGATTGAATTTTCGTATCACAACAGCTACTACATTTCTATTCAGTGTGCGCCTTTTGAGGCATTGTATGGACGCAAGTGTAGGTCTCCCATATGCTGGACTAAAGTTGGGGATAGCCAACTGATAGGTCCTGAACTCGTGCACGAAACATCGGAGAAAATTGTGCAATTCAGAAACAGTATGGTCGTTGCCCATGATCGACAAAAAAGCTACGCTGATAAGCATAGGAAACCTTTGGAGTTCCAGGTTGGGGACAAGGTACATCTAAAAGTGTCACCTTGGAAGGGCGTGATCCGTTTTGGAAAACAGGGAAAGTTAAATCCACGATATGTTGGACCATTCGAGATTGTGAAAAGAATCGGTCCGCTCGCTTACACGTTGAATCTACCTGACGAACTCAGTGGAGTGCATAATGTATTCCACATATCTAATCTCAAGAAATGTCTGGCTAATGAGACATTGTTGGAAGAACCGGTGGAAATTCTTCAGCAGGGCATCAAGAAACTTAGACAAAGCACAATACCTATTTTTAAGGTACGTTGGAATTCCCTTCTACGATCGGAATACACGTGGGAACGTAGGGAACAAATGTAGCTTAAATACCCACACCTCTTTACTGAACCTGAACATGTACACAGGCCAAACTCTAAACGTGAAGCGGTACACATGAATTGAATTTCGGGGAAAAATTCCTTTTCAACTTGGGGATGATGTGACATACGGTAACCATACACGCATTTTTGCACTTGCTTCACAATTTACTTGCTGAATTTCGGGACGAAATTCTTTTCAACTTAGGGATGATATGATACCCCACATTTTCAGGTCTATACTTTAACTAAACTCTAGTTAACTTGTACTTACATTCACAGTATTCTACTTAACTAGGGTTAGTAAGGGGAGTCACACCTTGCATAGTTATTGGTTAATAACTGCATAAAACAGTAATTCGGGGAATTACCGGACTACATACACGAGTGTTGAACCCCGAACATTGGTGAAATAATAAAATAAATAATTGTGAAATAGTTGTTTGATATTATTTGCGATTATGTGCTCGTGTGAAATTATTTGTGAATTAATATACAGTTACGTTTATTTAAACAAAAAACGTCACCGAGCTTGTAACCGACACCCGCCGAATCGACAAGTTAATTCGGGTCTAAAAATATTGGATTGGATGTTGAGGTGTTGGGTTAAGTGTTAAAAGCCCAAAACAAGAAGCAAACCTATATATATATATATATATATATATATATATATATATATATATATATATATATAACCTTGGACCAGGCCAAGCCCATCTGGGAACAGAAGGGCGCCGTAGACCGCGGGCGAGTGTCAGACGGCCATAAATCGGTTTAAACCTTTATTAAACAATTTTTAACCCTCTTCATCATAATCACACTTACACTCATATTTTCGAAACCCTAGCTCCCATACTCGGAAAACTAAAGCCCATACACCTGCTAAGGCTCAAGAACATGATTCGGGAAGGAATTTCATTTCTCGGTTGTGTTGTTTGAAGAGCTTAAGGGGTGTTAGTCATTCTTTAATGTTTAATCACTTTTAATATGTTTTAAAACAATATAAACAAGTTTGTCCAAGTCTGATGTGAACTTATAAAGATTAAAACATGATTTTTAGAAAGGGTCAACATGATTAAACAATGTGTATTTGTGTTATAATGTGACTTATGTTAAGTTATTGCATGATAATGATTGTTGAACATGTAGGGTTTATAGGTGATAATATTTATGATGAATCTTGCATGTTTCGATCAGATTTACATGTTAGGAGTCTTGTTTTATGTGTGCATGATGTCCTTAATCGATATTACACATCTAGGGTTTGTAAAAGTTAAGATAGTTGCATGTTTAAAAATGGACAGATCGAGTGTAGTAACTTGTAGGACAAGTAACGTGATTCTAAAGTGTATGTTCTGATTGTTTCTCGGTTTGAACACGTTGCTCATAATCATAGCTTTACATAATGTGTAAGTTTGTGCGATTTGGATAGCGTTTACTATGTTTTTGGAATTTTATACAAATAAAGGTTAAACCTGATTTTCGGATTAGTAAATTGGGTCAACTTTAAACGGCCATAACTCGAGTTCTACAAGTAGTTAGGTCATGAGTTTTGGACAGTAGATAGATACATGAATAACTCGGTTTTTCTAAGTGAATTTTTCATAATTTTTCAATGAGGTTTTGGCATGAAACAAAAATAGTGGCACAACACTGAACACATAGGGATGTTCATACAATTTTGAGAGTCTAATATGTTGTGTAGGTCGGGTTTTCGATTCCTTGTGTGGATGGGATTTTTATCAGTTTTTCAACTTCTTGTCCTTTGTGTACTAAAAAACATCTATCACTTGAAAAGTCGTTACACATTATTCGGTTAATCGCTGAAGGCGAATGGGGTAGTAGTTAGTAGCGCTATTAGGTTGTGCAGCAACCTCATGCCTGAGTTGCTTGGGTCACAGGCATGAACTTCTGACCACATTTTTCTTGCTAGTGTTGATAGACACTAGTACTAAGGCAATTAAACATTTCTATATGTTCCCAATAATATTCTTGTTTAGTTACAATTAGTGGGTTAGCTACCCCTAAAAAGCATAGAACTGATGGTGCTTTACAAATCTTGAAACTTTACTTTTGCTACTTTAACTGTGAACTCACTGACTATATATTGACAAACACTAGCATGATTTTGCAGGTCCCTAGATTTGGAGCACGCTAGGTCCTGGCCATTGTGTCATGGGTTATTGAACACTAGTAAAAAAATTATCGTTTGCATATCTTTTAGATTGGTTTGGGTGCGTTTGTTTTGCGTAAAATTATTTAACTTAACTATTTTGATTTCGCTTCCGCATTACTTTAAACCTTTAAGTGATTATTAAACTTGGTTTTAAAAACGAACTAAATGGTTTGGGCATTTAGAGTCATTCTTATGACATTTGGCTATGGGGATCCTAGTGTGTCAGGTGTCTCGCGGTATAAACCTCACAGTGGAAATTTGAGGGTGTGACAGAAGGTTACATCAACCACACTCTGAAATGAGAAAGTCAACTAGTGGACTAGCCAACATCTATTCAGGAAGACCAAAACTGCTAGAAGCATCAAATACTGGTAAAAATAGTCAACAACTGAAGTCTTGTAAAGTTGCCTAACAAACTGTTGGTTTACTCCAGCTGTTTTTACTAGGTTATACAGTCCAGTCGTTTGTAAAAAACTATCCAACTATGATTTATAAGCAAATGGTGGTTATGTCTCTAATAGTTTTTAGATGTCACTTTCATGGTAACGTCACCAATTGTTTCTCCTCTTTCTCTCTACAAATAGAATAGTACATACCATATCCACACATAGAATTAGAACGCTTGATTGAGAACATTGTATCCAACAATGATAAAACATGATCTGTGGTGAGAGAGAGAGAGAGAGAGAGAGAGAGAGAGAGAGCAATTGGTTGTGGGGGTGATCAAACCAGTTAATAGTTTGAAATCTAAATGAATTAAATCTGTGTTGACATCACCTACTTATCCATGCTCATAACATTATAATTGATGTGTGTTGATGATTATTGATTTTATGTTTACTTATACGTATATATACTTTTGATAATTAGAAATCAGTTTTCAATCACAATGACACACATAATGCACTCTCAGGATCCAATTGAAATGTCAAAACCATCACCACCATCCCCACCAAACCCAAACAAGGTGATTCAGGAAGATGAGGTCCCTGAACAACACCTAATGAAGACATAATTTCATCAAAAGACTAGTGTTACTTCTTCACACCAAGTCTTAGTACCTCCACTAAGCCTAAACCTCTTAGATGTTATTCAATGTCTGTCACAACCTCAAATTCCACTACGGGGTTTATACCGTGAGGCGCGCAACACACCAGGATCCCCATAGCAATTAGTTACAAGGACGACTCTACATGCCCAAACCATTTAGTTCGTTTTCGTAAAATCAAGTTTAATGTTGAACCAAAAAGTTTAAAGTAGTGCCGAAGCGTAAAGAAAGTATTAAAGTAAAACATCTTGCACAAAACACCACACCCAAAACCAAAGTAATGTAAATCCAAAAATAAGTTTAATAGTATTTATAACCAAATGACACTCATTATGCATGCCTTAACGTGCTACTTACCTAGCGACTTGCAAAAGCATGCCAGCGTGTGACAACATAAAGTTCGTGAGTACACAAAGTAAAGTAAAGTTAGTATGAGTTTAAGTTTCCAAAACCAATAACCCTTAACCGTTAACCACTAGTTCAGCGTATGCCAAGGGTAGCTAACCCAATCATGATAACTAAACAAATGAAGTACCAAACTACTATTTAAACGGTGCATTCATAAATGTGAGCTATTGTGCCTCCCATCGTTGCCTATCAACAATGATAAAGTCTAAGGTCAAAGTTCACGCCCGGCTCCCAGCACGATGTGAGGATTGTTAAACCTAATAGCGCTATCAAGTAGTAACCCGCTTGCCAAAACCCGGCAACTCATTCAGTGTAAGTGAAGGACTTCTGTGATAGAGTGTCGTTTAGTTCATCAAGGACAAAAGTTGTGAAACTCCCAAAACCCGGAATACAACAGTAGTCCCAAACCCAGACTAGAAAAGTAAGTAATACCAAACCAGGAATTAAGTTGTGTCCAAACCCGAGACAAATGTTTTTGAGAAAAGAGTAGTGAAACCCATCTTAGGTTGCAAATGCTAGAATCAAAATCCACAAGTAAAAGGAACTCGCTACCGAATCCCTATTATACGTGTCACTACGTGAGTTCATGTGCATACACAGGCTTGGTTCGAGGCCTCGAGGGTGTGAACCAGAAACCACATAAACTTACAAACACAATCGACCTAATAACAAAATACATTCGACCCTTATCAAGTTCATTCGACCTCCCGACCTGGTCGAATGGACAATCAAAATAACCAAAATCTTCAAACTTCGACAATCTTGTACAATTAGAAAGCGATAGCCACAATATGTATCAACAAATGTTATTGAACCCTATATTCATAGAATCGCCTAAACAAGATCATAGACACATAATATAACACATTCATAACATATAAAAGATCTGTCATGCAAGATTTATCATGAATAACAATCTCTACAAATCCTAGATCTTCAAGAATCATTAACATGCAAGTTCCATGCAATATACATCAAAATAACACACAACCACATCACTAATCATGTTTAAATCTTTCTAAAACTAATGTTTTTATTATAAAAGATTCACATCAAATCTGGACAAACTTGTTTATCGTTTTACAACATAATGAAAGTGATTAAAACATCTTAAGGAATTAAAATTATACCTAGTGCACTTCAAACAAGCAAACCGAACAACTTCAAGCTTCCTGAATGATGTTATTGAGCCTAAGCAGGTGTTAGGGGTTTGTATTTTCATAATAGGGGCTTGAATATTATGAGTGTGACTAAGAGAAAGAGGGTAAAAATTTGATTTATAAGGCTTTAAACCGACTTTGGCTCGTCAGGTAACCCTTCGCGCCCCACGGGGGGTTTGGATCTCCCCCCCCCCCCCCCGCACCCCTTGGCGCCCTTCAAGTTTTTTTCTTTTACAAATTATTTGGGCTTTGTACATTTAGACTAACACCACAAATAATCAACCCAATATTTTATGACCCGAAGTACCTTCTCGGTTCGTCGGGTGTCGGTTATGGGTTGACAACACGTTTCGTTTAAATAAATGTAATTATATAATAATTCACCAATAAATTCACATAAGCACATAATTGCAAATAATATTAAATGAACTATTCCACAATTATTTGTTTTGTCATTTCGCCAACGTTCGGGGTTCGATACTCGTGCATGCAATCCGATAATTTCCCAAATTACCATTCCATGCAGTTATTAACCTATAACTGTGCAATATGTGACTCACCTAGCTAACCCTAGTTAAATAGAATGTTGTGAATGTAAGTATAAGTTGACTAGAGTTTAGTTAAAGTATGAACATGAAATTGCGAGGTATCAAAAATTCACAATGTCTGCAGAATAGCCAAAAAGGGAATCTCATCAACAATTTAATGACTTACTTGGGCATCATTTTGCATGTCTCATCCCAAGACTAATCTACTTGTTTAATATATCTATGTTTTTCGTTGACAAACATACACAAAAGATTCATGAAGGCAGGATTGACTATTCATCAAAATGACCAAATCTCAACGAACACATAAATGATATTAAGTTTCAGATCAAACTCATGTACAGTAGTTTATCTGATCCTAACCCACATGAAGAAGATGTGAAATCTAACACAGGTATATCCTGCTGCTAAGATTGCATGTGTGGATTCTACTCTTCTGATAGATCTCATTGATAATAGATTGATAGTAGAAACATAAGTAAGACCACATTACAGACAACAACAGTATGCACTCATTGAGTGACTAAACTGCTGGAAGTCCCCAGTACCAAGAAAAAGGCACAACACAACATGTTATTAAGCTTTAACTTCAAACAACTGATGAGTTAACCATCAATGATGGGGATGCAAAGGATTCTATTAAATTAGATGATTCTCAAACATTGGAGTTAATGATAGATAGCTGAGAGTTGAGGTCTCCAATCTCAAGTAGACTGTCACTAAAATGCCTCGAGCCTATGTTCAGATGCACCAAATGAACCCAACAAGTGGCCTCCGACACAGGAGATTATCCTCAAACACTTAGTCACTTTCAAATATTTCCACCTTTAAGAAAATCATATTTACAGCCACAGAAAAATGTTGGTTCTGGACTATTATTGTAAATTGTTGAAGAAGAAAGGGGAAGGAAAGTGTTCAAGTTGAGGAATCAACCTACCCGGGAAATTCAAATTGAAATATTCCAAAAGTATTTTACTAATCACTAGGGATGCAGGGAATTGTCATGATAGTAGGTCAATAAGGGAAACGTGTTCAAACTGTCAAGTAGGGTGGAAGTCATTATTGATGAAGAAACCAAAAGTTAAACCCATACCCAATTGTTAGCCTGAGAAACCTACAGTTCCACAAAATACCCCAGCAGTTCACATGCGTTCACATGATCTCATATCAAAGTTCTATTTATGTAGGTGACTGTGATCAACAGAGGCCACAAAGGTAGCCTTAATCTTTCCCTAGCCCAGAGTGTCTGATAAATCTAAGCTACATCGGATTAAGAGATGTGAAGAAATTTTATGAAAACGATGGTTCTAGGTAAGCTCTTTGACCAAGATGTTTGGTGATTGTCATGGCTGACCAAGTACTTGGAAAAACCAGATGAAGACTAAGCAACAATTCTGCAGCTGATCTTTAAGGCCGCGCATAGGAAAGACTTCCATCCATCATTACTCCAATAAAAGCAAGTATCAAAAGAGCGATTTTTACATTAGCAGTTCTAGGGGGAGATTGTTCGGTCAAAATCCCATGGACTCCATCTGTACAAATACTTGAAGAGTAAAAAATTTCCAATGCTAAGCTCAGATCCTCCTTGAATGTTACATGAACAATACTCTATAAACTACTGATCTATACAATTGCTGGTTACAGGACTGAAGATTTGAAAGACTAAAGAGCTTAATTGACTAGTGTTAGTACACCCTTCGGTTATGTCCCTAGCGTAGAGATAGTTTATGGACTATGTATGTACATTGCATGGATGTTCGGGTAGCATTTTAGAGCTCTAGGGGGGATTTTACGCATTTTGGAATGGCCTCGGGCGTATGAAGTGTCATACACCAGTATCTTGGATGCGTATGAGGCTCATACGCCCACGCCTGGGAATGTAGGCGTATGACCCATGGTCCTATAAATACCCCATGTTGTTCACCATTATGTAAGTTTTGCTCAATCTTAACAAGGTGTTGCCCATTTAGACAGTGTTTTTGTGTATGTGTGTGTGCTCTCTATCATCAACATATTATTATAACTCAATAATAAACACCTATAACAACAAATCGGATCATTGAATCCGCTTGCAATCTGTTACGAGCGCGATACTAAATTCTTGTCAATCCAACAAGTGGTATCAGAGTTGAGGCTCATGTCACGCGTGTTATTATAGTGAGTAGCATCAGATCTGAAATTTTTAAGCAATTGTTCATTGAAATCTCATTTTTGACCGGTTTGGTGAATAAACATGGTTTTTAGATATTTTTAGGGTGTTTGATGTTTTGATTATGGAATTGTGATTAGAAATTGATTTGATAATATCCAAATCAAATATTCATCAAAATAAATCAGATCTCAGAATTTTAGGGAAAACTTCAAGTATTTGTTCCTTATGGTTTTTAGCTTGAAATCATAATTAGGGAATGCTTTTAACGATCTGATCTTTGTTTTTTGTTACCAAGTTGTTTTGGAAACTTATTGAATCAAAATTGGGCAATAAACAATGTTAATTTTAATTAGATCGGAGTTTTTGCATAAAACCCCCAGGTTTTGTGTTCTTCATAGTTTTTGATAATTTTGGATTATAATTTTTGTTCTTGGTTCAATTTGGGCATTGGAACCTTCTTAGGAATCATATCCCACACATAACCTAACCATCTAATCATCCAAATACCGATTTTCACCAAAAATCATCGTATTCAATATGAAGAACACTCATACTTGTGACATGCTGCCATACGTGTGAAGTCTTACACGTATCACCTCATACGTGTCACTACTCACACGTATAACACTCATACGTGTTAATTGTTTCACGTATCAACCTTTCATATGTCTCTACTCATACGTCTCTCCTTTCATACGCTTCATCTACCATACGTGTCGCTCCCGTACGCCTGATTTCTTCATACGTCCTGTAGGATCAGTTTTTGAAAATCCAACTTTTCATTAATATAATATCAATCAAGATCAGAACACAATAAGATCCATTATCAATCCAATTTTCATTAATATAAAAGATATAATCTTTACAAAGACTAATATTAATGAAAATCCAACTTTTCAAAACCTTCTACACTCTCCTAGAAACACACACACTAACACACTTGACCAAATGACCGAATGTTGTGTTGAAACACAACTTAAACATATATACAGCCTGCATATTCGACCCTTACAGAGTTTGAATGGCTTAGTTCGACCCCTCGAGGGTGCGAACCAGAAACCACATAAAGTCACAAACACAATCGACCTAGTAACAAAATGCATTCGACCCTTATCAAGTTCATTCGACCCCCCGACCTAGTCGAATGGACAATCAAAATAACCAAAATTTTCAAACTTCGACAATCTTGTACAATCCGGAAGATATAGCCACAGTATGTATCAACAAACTCCCCGTTGGCTATTACTCGGATTGTTTAGGGGTTTTTCAGCTTAATCTTGGCCGTTTTCTTTGCTTTTTCATCCATCTTCAATCTTTCTTTAGAAATTGTTCGTTTCTTTGGTTCCGATCTAACTTTCAATGTATTGCCCAACAGCTTCTCATAGTCACAACCAGCGTACACATCCCAACCGAAGCTAAAACATACAACTTTGTAGAACTTTCAAGCTTGCTCTAAATCTTCGACATCAAAATGAATTGGATTGAAATACAACATGTCGATATCTTCCTTCAAACAACTAATCAACCACATAGTATCGAACACGCGTATTTTCTTGCACGTTTGCTTCGGAATTTTATCATGTAATACGATTACAGCTTCAGTAGTCTTCCAATTATAATAACAGAACGCAAAGTCTTTGCTAAAATGTTGCTGGATCGACATCAACGGTATCTTCTTCATGACCACATGTGGTTTATACTTCAGTGTCACATTATGTAAACCATTCTTCGGATCAACCTCTTTATGAACAATCCGTTTAGGATATTGAGGTCTGAACATATCCCACTTCCTTTGGCTTTCACGTGTCATCTTTTCAGCAAACCATCCCATAGCATCATTGTTAGCAGAAGCTCCTCCAAGCTTGTGTCTACAAATGTCTCTCACAGCCCAGTATGGAAGAGTCTTAATGTCATGAAATCTGTAGAAGTACAAGATTCCTTTCTCCCATTTCACTCCAACACACCTCAAATGTGGAAAGTATTTCCAACCCAAAGCTCTTCCTTTAAATACTTTGTTATGATACTTGTAGAATTCACCCTGAACTTCTGGAATTGGTCCGTTTGCTTCATTTTCTCTCAATTTCCTCAACAACTCTTTCAAATAATCCGATTGGTTGAAAACTTTATCTTTTTCAGCATTATTCTCAAATACCTCATCCATTATCTTCTTACCTTTTTCTTTAGCAATCATTTCTGCTTCTTTGAGAGTTTATTCATCAATCACAGGAATACTGATGTTTTCTTTCATCGTGTAGTACTCAGGGTATTCTTCATGTGAGATGTCTTCTATTTCAACTTTCTCAAAGTAACTAGCATCATTATCATCTGATTTTTGCCCTGGTTCTGTCACTGGTACATCAGGAATCTCTTTCTCTTTCATAATATCTTCTAGAGACTTCCGAACCAGCTTCGCAAGACCTTCAAGTATCACATTGGTCATTGTAGTAGAAACTTCCCCATCTTCCAACTCCGGATCTTGATATTCAATCTGATATTTCATATCATCGTTCTCAAAGATCTTAGGAAATCTACCAGTCAACTCTATTGTCCAATACCCTCTTTTCAACATATTTTTTTATAAACTCTTATAAGCTTCAGACAATTCACGAATTTTCTCTATCCAAAATATTTCTTTATCAGCATTTGTTATACCTCCTGATTTCTTTGAACTTGATACTTCTTTATCTTCTTTTTCTTTTTCCTGCCTCTTTTCAAACTTAAACTGATCAGGATCTTCATCATCATCCAAATCCTTATCACTGGTTTGCTTGTCTTTGTTAGCATTACCACCACCTGAAGTATCATCATTATCATTATCATTATCATCATCATCATCATCTTCACCTTCACCATCCGTACCACTGAAATCTACTTGCTCTTCTTCCTCTTCCTCTTCCTCCTCTTCCTCTTCCTCATCTTCAGCACCCTTCAATTGTGGCGCTCTTTCATATAAATCATCTATAATCTTCTTCAACTTCTCATTTTCTTGTTCAATCAAAGTAATCCTCTTCGTATTCCTCTTGTTGGATGTCTTGAGTTGAGAATTTTCGTCTTCAAGCTTCTCAACTTTCTTCTCCAACTCATCATGTCTATCCTTTGAAGCAAGCACGACTTGTAACATATATTTCTCGTTTTCCTTTATCTGTTTGATTTCTGCTTCATGCTGCTCTAAAGACTTCATCATTTTCTCAATCTTCTTATTAACCAACACCATAATATCATTAGATACTGTCAATTGCAGACTTGAACTTGATTCAGCAGAAGGTTTAGCAATCTTTGACTTCATACTCGCTAACACATTCTTCAAAGATAATGATACGTTCTCGGGATCTAGCTGTGATGTTGTAACTGTTTCCTTCGCAACTTTTTGTTTCTTAGTTGCTGGACTCGATGCTTCAGGCAATTTCTTTCCTTTAAGCAATAGATCCAACTCTTTATCTCTCTATGACTTAGTGGATTCTCTTTTTGACATCATCTTCAGTCTTCCTCTCTATGTAGAAATTGGTGCAACAGGAGAACCACCAAAAATTAGTTTCTTCAAGAATCAGATTCACATTTTCCTTAGTGAAATCTTTACTTCATTGTTCTTCAAAGATCTTTTCTAATGGATCAGGAGTAGAATCACAAGTGGCCTTGGGATTCATATCCTCTCTTTCTGAATCCCATTCCTCCTCGTCTTCTGTTTCCTCATCAACTAACAATTTTCTTTCCTTTGCTTTTGACAGCTTTCTTCTTCTTTGATTCCACAACCTTTTCATTTCCTTTCCCTCTTGACTTAGCACCCACATCTTTTACTTATCGTTTTCTCTTTGCACTCTTGTCAACAGGCACTAGAGGACTATCCGAATTAGAATCATTGTTAGGATATCTAACAACATCCTTTCCAGGATCTGTGTAAACAACCGTACTCAAGTGTCCAAACAATCTTCTATTTGGAGGCTTTTCTTCTTCTGTCTTGCCTTTGTACGTCTTCACTCTGTTCAATGTCGTCATATTCATATGCTCCTGATTCCCTACTTGCACTAGATCCTTTATCAAATCTGGATATTTTGCATCAAAGATCATCTGTAAAAATCTTGGATACATGACAAATTTATCTGTCTTCAACCCCTCAAACACTTCCCTCATGTGACCAAACAGCATCCCCGACACATTAAACTCTTTTTTTTAGAATCAAAGCAACAACACGCGAACTTAGTGAATCCCTTAGCACATCGAATCCACCTCGAACTGGCCCAAATACATGTAGAATCACATGTAGTAAATACTCGAATGGTGGTGAAAGATTCGCCTTGTGTAACTGACATGCTGTAATAGGTACATTGTATTTCATTCTTAGAAAACAAGCCCTCTGACCAGACCACGGTAAACTAATAGGATCAGAATCTTTATCCGTCAAGTTTAACACATCTCTGAAACGTCAAAACAACATTTTCCCAAAACTCTATCTGATGATCCTTGTGGATAGTACAAGGTTGTGCAATTGCGCGCACAATCCTCGATCTTCTGAGAGAATCAACAATTCCTTGAAATTCCGAGTATTTATCATCAATAGCTCCAATATATGCACAACAGTTATGTTTCGTCTCGAACTTCAACTCTTTTGGGACTTGTTGTTCTTGTTGTTCTGCCATTTCGCCTATAAAACACAAGAAATACACAAACACGCCAACTCAAATAAAAAGTGCAAATTTTCAAAAAATTTCATGTTCATTCGACCCTTCGTGGGTTCGAATGAGAATCAACGATATCGAATGAACACAAAGCAGTTCATTCGACCTGTAAAGTTTCTCATTCGACCCCAAAGAATTCGAATGGACATGTTCATCGGTTTGAATTTGCCGTTTCCTGATTAAGTCCATATTAACAACAACATTTAATTCACACATGTTCTAATATGGCCGATTAAGAGTAATTCATATCCAATTTTAACAATTAACCATTTATCATCAGTTTTCCCTAAAATCTAGGGTTTATATAATCAAAATTACTAATTTGAATGATTAAATACAAGATTTTGAGTTATCCTCCACCTAAAACTGACGACGAATGACAATCCATGTTCAATAACCACAAACAAACTGTTTAAGTCCAATAAATCAATGGTTAGGGTTTGAAACTTAAAACTCAAAATCCAAACTTGTTATTGGTCCATTACCTCTAAAAATCAAAGTTATAAGATCCTTAGATGCTCAGGAACAATAAAACAGGGTCTAAAATCAAAGTTCAAAAAGTTGTCGTAGAGAGAATTTCTTTGAAAATGAACAGTGTAGTGAGTTCGAATGAACATGAATGGTATATATAATGATGGTTGATTCGACCCTTTGAGGGTTCGAATGAGTAAAATGGTGAGTTTGAATGAAAAAGTTAAAATCATCTCAAATTCATTCGACCTAAAAAATTCCATTCGACCATAAAGGTCTCATTCGAACCTAGTTATGGGTTTGAAAAAAGCACAAAAACCTCCTTCGACCTCCCGATGGGTTCGAATGGAAAAAATTTTAACACTGATTTCCGAAAAATGTTCGATTCGATTCACGTTTTGACATTTTCAATCTTTTAAACCTTCAAATTCACAAAATTTCACATTTTCATGATACAAAACTTAGATTGGCACGTCAAACTTCAGAAAATGATCATCATCCAACATCGGTTATCGAAAATAACATAGAAATGTAATTTTTTTTTATTTTTATGAAATTTATGCTAAAACACACCAAAAATCTTTTTGAGTTTTTGTATTAATGAAGAAAATGAAAACAGAAAGCAGTAAAATTTTTGTGATTTTTTGGCAAGAGGATCATATTAGTTTGCGAGAAATCTAATCACACTAATGATCTTTAATATATTATCATAAAGACAATGTGAGATTCAGCAATTGCTGATATTGCTATCCACATAAACTCACATGCAGACCGTTATGCAGTGCTTTAAATGTTAGGCGTTAAGTGTATTAAAACTAACAAGCTTATGGTTCCCACACACACGACATACTCCCGTATCAAGGAATTTGCACAAAGCTTCTTCGTAACGAGTGATTATGCCATTGTTATCCGTTATTTACAAGATACGAGGCACAGAGGTGTACCGGTCAGCAAATCAATGTTACAAAGCAACATGCGCACACGTACCAGATTGAGGCTTATATCAATCATGGTTTTCATCATAGATATGATACGATGCATTAAATGATCTTTGATCATTGTCATACATAAAGTTCCTCATTCGGCAACTTTAGGATTTGCCATATTTGCTCTTTTTGCAAATATCTTGACTGAATCTAGGTCCGTAAATTAATACGACAAAAGAGCAGTCAAGATACCCTAGATAACAATTAACATAACAACCTGAAACCTCAGATTTTGGCAACCCTATCAAACGAAAATACGGTACTAAGACCATATGCCCATGAGGTGTTCAGCCACTAGCATGTAGTTCGTTATGTTTGTATCACTAAGGCACGCATTAATAAGTCTACGAAGCCTACCAGCACATCACACAAAATCATCGCACGCCTATTTATTCATCCCAATTCTTTAGCATATGATAGATCCTCACTGATGTACTATCATTTCCTCTTTTTCTCCAGGAAATATCATTTTGCATTTTCTGATTTTTATAGCTTTTCAAATTTTTCAGTGTTTTTTGTTTTTCGAAAAGAAATGCTCCCCCTAAAATTAAAAACATATTTTTGGATTTTTAATTTTTTGAAAAGAGTAAAAACAAAATAAAACTTGATAAACCGATGAGGAGTCTAATCTTTCCTTTCCGTTATACCATTAGCTCGTAATAAAAATTCAAATCGTGATTTATCAAAAGCTTTGGTAAAAAGATCAGCTCTTTGGTAATCAGTGTGGATTTTGACCATGTCAATCAATCCTTTGGCATAGCAATCCCGAATAAAGTGATACCGTACTCGGATATGCTTAGCTTTAGAATGATTAACAGTGTCTTTAGTGAGTACAATAGCTGCTTCATTATCGCAATGAATGGGGGTTCTAAGAAATTGCAAACCATTGTCGCGCATCTGTTGTTATATCCTAAGCACTTGTGAACATTAACTCAAGGCTGACACACATTCTGCTTCACACATAGATAATGCAACTGAAGTTTGTTTCTTGCATTGCCAGGTCACGAGCCTGCTCCCCATAAATTGACATCCAGCAGTAGTGGATTTGGCGTCAATATCACAGCCTGCTTAATCTGTATCACTAAAGGCAATAATGTCAAAGTTATCATCATTAGGATACCATAACCCGCGTGATGGAGAACCCTTCATATAACGTAGGATTCGTTTAACTGCAGTGAGTTGACTCTATTTTAGCTTCGATTGAAAACGAGCACAAAGACATGTTGCGAACATTATATCCGGCCGGGAAGCGGTTAAATACATCAAAGATCCAACGATGGCTCGATATGTAAAGGGATCAGTAAGCTTTCCCTTAGCATCAACTCCAATCCCGTGATTGGGTTGTATGGGAGTATCAATTGGCTTTGAATCCTCCATCTGGAATCGGCTCAAGACTTCGGATATGTATTTCATCTGGTGGATGAAAATCCCCGTCGGCAATTGATCTACTTGCAATCTAAGAATTGCATTTCTCCCATAGTTATCATCTCAAATTTTTCCTGCATAACCTTTTCGAATTCCCTGCAAAAAGAATCATTAGTAGAACCAAATATAATATCATCAACATAAATCTGTACTAGAAGCAAGTCACCCTCTGTTCATTTCGTGAACGGGGTACATTTAACTAGTCATCTCTTGAATCATTTGGATAGAAGATATGTGCTAAGCTCCTCATACCACTATCTTGGGGCTTGGTGCAAACCATACAATACTTTGTTTAGCTTATAGACCTTATCTGGTGGATAGGATCCTCAAAACCCGGTGGTTGCCCGACATAACCTTCTTCCTTTACCACACCATAGAGAAAAGCACTCTTGACATCCATCTGATACACCTTGAATTTCATGTATGATGCATACGCAAGAAACATTCAGATTGCTTCAATGCGTGCAACAGGTGCAGTCAATTCCCCCCGTCTGACGAAAGCCTTGTACTACCAATCGAGCTTTGTTCCATACAATCACTCCTCTATCATCTTTCTTGCACTTCAAAACCCATTTGGTGCCAATCTTCTTTCTGTTTGGTGGTAAATCTGTTAACGTCCAGATTCCTAACTTCTTGAATTGTTATAACTCTTGCTGCATTGCATCCACCCATGATTTGTCTTGTAAAGCTTCCTTGTAAGTCCGAGGCTCAACCTGCGAAATATAACATGCAAAAGACCAATCATTTTGATCACCTGATTTTTGAATTTTAGTATACAGGGCAAGGGCTCCAATATTCTCAGTCGATGATGCACGTCTCAATTGTCCACACGTCATCACACTGCTTCCAGGATCACCAATAACTTGTTCTAACGGATGAACCCTATGAATCCGAGATTCCGGATGTTCAAGAACCGGAATCACTGTTTGAACACTCAACTTCTCCGCCCTATCCAGATCATTACACGTATTCGATGAAGATGGAATATCTGGATTTGGGTTCACTAGAGGTGATATTGTAGAATTATCCAAAGCTGCTTCACTAGTAACTTCATCATCGTCTTCCGACTCAGAAGAATCAAACGTTGTAGAAGCTTCTTGAAAAATCTCTTCCTCTGGTACAGGAGCATTAGCATCATTAGAAGCTGTAGGAGGGGTTACAATGATCGGACGCATTAACGGTGAAGTCACTGCGTTCTCACACTCGTAATATAATCGTAAAACAACCTCTATAACCAAGCTTTATAGATTTAGTGACTCAAATAATTCTTTGTAGTCAAACATCCAATCGGGCCCATTTCCAGGAGCATTCTGAGTGTAGCGTTGAACATCCACATTTGCCCACTCTTTAAATTGTCTAGTTCTTTTGTTAAACACATGTTTAAGTGGTTTCGTGTATCCAACAAAATAACCTTCTTCAGCCTTTGCTCCAAATTTCTCTATTGGATTCAGCATCGTACATGGTGCCTTGAATGGCTCTAGAAACTCTAAATTCGGCTGACTTCTGTTAAGCAGCTCATAAGAAGTCTTTCCAAACTTCTTCACTGTAACACACGGTTCAAGGTATAACATGCTGCATGAATAGCTTCATTCCAGAAAATAACCCGCAGATTAGAATCTGCATGCATAGTTCTAGCCGCTTCAATTAGAGTCCTGTTCTTTCGTTCTGCAACACTGTTCTGTTGTGGAGTATAAGGTGCACTGTATTCGTGATGAATTCACTTCTCTTCACATAATTCATCCATCATGGAATTCTTAAAATTTATCCCGTTGTCACTTCTGATTCGTTTAATCTTCAAACCATAAATGTTCTCCAACCGGGCAAACAGAATCTTCAAATTGTTGAACGTTTCACTCTTGTGTTGCATGCACATCACCCACGAAAACCTTGAATAGTCATCAGTAACCACAAGATAGTAAAGATCTCCGTTGATATTCTTACGCTTCACTGGTCCAAATAGATCCATGTGTAGACGTTCAAGTGGAATGCTAACAGATTTTACTTTCTTGGGTTTGTGGAAATGTTTGTCCTGTTTTCCTTTCTTGCAACTAACACATTTATCATTCAAATGAAAATGCTTAACATTAACTCCCTCTACTAGCCCATTATTCACCAAGTTATTCATTTTCTTAGGTGAATATGCCCCATCCGTATATGCCACATAATCGATTCTTTCTCGGTAGCCTTAGATAGAAAACATGTCACTTGTCCTTATGTAGTGGTAGCTATGCTCATGTCAAGAATGTACAAGTTGTTCACTCTTGGAGCCTTAAGCATAATCCGCTCCTTAGGTATCTCAAAACCAGGCTTCAAGATATAACAAGACTTATCATCAAAGTGTACTGTAAACTTCGTATCACATGTTTCTTAGAAACATTCTTTGGTGGAACTTTCCTGATTACCTTGTCAGATTTAACAGACGTAGGTCTAACAGATGATTTAGCATTCGGTTTTGGAAAAACCTTTTGCCTATCATTCGCTGTGTTGACCATAAGTTTCTTCCACTTCTTCTCCATAGCAATCCGATTACGATTGTCATAAACAATCGGTTGGTTTCCTCTTTGATAAAAATTTGGTTTGTTATAAAATTGCTTTTGAGAATAAAATCGCCTTTGAGGATAACTAACATTCAGATTTCAATGTTGTTGCATATACTCACCTCTTGCCTTTTTCATCTTACGTATGGATAGTGAGCAAATAAATGCCCTCTCTCTCCACACTTAAAACAGGCACGATACTCTTCAAATGAGTAATTGTCATGATAGTTAGCGAATGAGTTGACCCGGTATTGATCATTAATACACTTTCGTCTTAAACTCTCCGGAGCAGGCTCCATTGAGTAAGCAGGTTCAATAAATCCGTTAACATTATCCTTTGGCTTGACAAATTCAGTAACATGAACCTTTGATGGTTTTGAATTATCACCATACAGTCGCTTAATCAATTTAGGTGGCATATCATTGGTCCATTCAGATTTTGGAAACCAAAGTGTGCTTTCTTGCCAAATTTGATCTATTTTAGAATAATTTGCCAACTGTATAGGATACTCATCATCAGAAATTATTTTATTAGATCCTTCCATCTGATAAAATACTTTCACAGGTTTGTCATTCGACTCATTTTTCTCACATTTCTTAACTGAATGATTTTGATTATTTACAACTTTTGGAGGATGTTGAATCTTAGGTGTTGAACAACCCTCATTGGTTCGAATGTGATTTTCCAAAGGAATATCAACATTCTTCCTAGGTTCCCCATCCTCTGAGTCTGAATCATCAGTTACAACAACTACTCCTTCATCATTCAATCCCAAAATTGGTCTGTAACAACCCGGTCATAGGGGCCAGAATTTTTCGCGCTTAGGGTACTATAACAGCACGTTTATACACGAAATCAAAAACCGAATCAATATATGTAATTATTATTCGTATATACACGTTGCGAGACCGAGCTAAAACGTGTTAACGAACCCGACTCGTGACTAAATTGGATTAGTCACCATGGGGGACACATGGCAGCCTTTGCCATGTGCCCCATGGCTTTATGTTATGTAAACAACACATATCATACAACTCATCCCCATTTCCCAACCCTTATCCCTTTAAAATCAGACAAGAAGAGAGGGAGATAGAGAGGGAGATAGAGAGAAGATGAAAGGAGCCGGTTGGCTTCCTGCCACCACCGACGGTGGAGTCCACGACCACCACTCACAGCGGCCACGACGGCGCTGCTTTCGATGACACACCTACCGATTATATCCACTTCACCACAAGGATTCAAGAGAGAGAGGTCATCGGCATGGCCTACGACCAGCCTCTCTGTTCGTTAAATGAAGGACGGCTCACGGCGGAGCAACGACAACAGATCAGGCTTAGGTTTCAGGGTATCCCGATGGCGTTGGTTAGGATTCCGATTAGGCTTCCGGTAAGATGTTAGTATTAATAATGATGGCAGAAGTTAACGTGACGATGAGGCTCCGATGGTGTTCCAGTTTCGACAACGGTGAAATCAGTAAGTGAATAGATCTTGGATTTCGGTTTTAGCTAATTATTAACCCAAGATACAGTCGAGTGGTGAAGCTATTAGATGGTAGTTGTTTTGGTGGTTAGAAAGGTTATATTTGAAGAATATATTGAGGAATGATAAAGAAAGGAGGTGGGTTATAATGAAGCAGATGGTGGTTAGCGATAGTTGTTGTAGTGGTAGCTATCAATGGTGGATTATGATTGGTTCACAAATAAGCATGTTCAACCTTTGTTAATTAACTAATAATTGCACATGAGGAGTTTGGAAGCTAAGAAGTTATGGATGGTTTAGACGGGTCATTTGATCAGACTTAGTTCAAGAGTTCAGAAAAGTGGAGGTATAAAACAATTACTCAAATATTAGTTATTCAATTATTTAAGATGATTATTGATATATTATTTTGCGTGAGCACGTGTGGGACTTTGACGAATATAAAATGTATGATAGGTGAATCCTTGAAATGGACTAGTATATATATGTGTGTATACCATGATGACTTGACTTTATATGAAGCTGTATAAACTAAAGGTTTAGACAAACCTATACTATAACATTAATGGTTTGTAGACGATGGAGGCTTTAGATATATGAATAACTACTAAATAAATATAAGAAACTCTCATAGGTATATATGCACATATTGTTCGGAGAAGAATAGGTAACCAATAGTAGACGCAAGGTAGATTATGATTGAACAGTTATATATATATTATGATAAACAGAAGATGTAGATTTATATGATATTGAAAGTACTAAACTAAATTATATGGACTTTTGACATATCAATAATTGATCCTAGTTATAAGGTTGACATGGTCTGAGATATAAAGAGTGACTTGTAAACAATTAACTTTAGGACCAGTTTCTCGGACATATGAGACTTTAGATACAAATTGGTATTTATCCATGATTAGGCATCACTTGAATAAACAACACTATGAACCTACGACCACTACAAGTAAAACCTTAACAACTAAAGAACCTAAGCGTGCCCACACGTGTAACCGCGATATTGGTTACACGCGCTAATACTTGTGATCATGATAGGACTCGACATGTAATGCATAGACAAGCTCAAGGCATTGGAATACTATATGACACTGTGTGACGTGAAACGTTGCTAAGGTGAGTTCCGTGTACCTCCCCTCTTTTTGTGTTTAACTAATTTGGGGTGAATGCATGCTTCTGTGTATGAACTAGTTTGATGTGACAAGGTGCTCCCGAAACCAGATTCACACTCATTAACCCAAGGGATTGGGCCACTTAATGTATGGGTAGTACTACTTGGGGAATCCCCCACGCACAGTGGATCCGGAAGCCCGGAAAACCCTCCACTGAGGTCTGCGGACCGTTGCGGCATATATTATGCCGTGGGGAATCCATAATGGGAGTAGATGGATTCCGTGTTAGGATTGAGGTGTGATACTTGTACATCACCATGTTTAGAACTGTGTAAACGTGTTTTGGATTTACTTAACAACTTACACGGACTCACCAGCGTAATTGCTGACCCAAACTCTTTTTAAGCATGTGTTCAGGTACTGCATTCGGATAATCTTGAAGACGAGGTATATGCTTGCTAGTGCGGATTAGAGCTTATTATGGTAGAAGATTCAAGATGCTAGCATAACGGTTTAGAGCACCTAGAGTTAAGTATGGTTTGAGATTTGGATCGACTAGCGGATCACATCCTATCAACTGCTTCGACGGCCGTCGCGTTACGTCTTTGCATAGAAATTAGTCTACTTTATTCGTGTTGTATATTTATATTTTTGGATTAGAAATTGTATAAACAAATAAATATTAGTTATCGTTGCTTCCGTTGTGCAAGTCTGTTACCAAACTGTCGTTTCGACCAGCCCCCACCGGGTCGGGTTGTTACAGTTGGTATCAGAGCAACGGTTGTGGCGAAATAGGATATCCCCAGATATCCTACACCACACCAGGACAACTTAGAGAACTGAGCGTTTAAGACTCTAAGATTATCTAGTTAGGGAATGCCTCGAAATCACATAAGACTGACCAGAGCAAGAAACGAAATAAGTTAAAACTTGAGTACCTGAACACACTAGAATACTTACAGGGACTTAGAACTAGTGCAACTAGTATACGAGCCGTTGAGATACGTGAATGATGACTACGACGGAGATTACTAGAATAATTCCGTGAGGTAAATTGACGATTACACTTGACGTCATGTAATTGTGAATTTACAGGCACGAAAAAGTTCTAGGAAATCCGAAGAGTCGCCAAGATTATAAGTATTAACTATGACAACCATAGATTTATGCAAGAAAACGAACTGCGATATAGTCGTTACCAAATACGTGATATATTTATGCAACTAGAATCGACATATTTTGCGACTTGGCATGTTTTAACAGTAGTAATTATTTTCTAAACATTATATATGCATAACTATGAGTGAATATTATTATGATTGACTAACTTTTCATGTCCAATACGTGAGTTAACCATAAAAACCAGGTACCTCGCCAAAACTTGGCGCCACAGTTGGTAAGAACACGAATATCAAAAGGATCTCGATTAGCCTAGCAAACGGATGAACCGATAAGTTTTGACTTCTAACTAAATAAGATTTTGTCGATCGTGTAATTCATTATTATATGGTTTGTATAAATGTATAGGTTGAATTTTTGTGTTAAGGTTAGACTAAAGATAAGAGATCAAAACCATTGATTACTAGATCATTTCACTCGAACTTGACCTGTGTCGATCTTCGGCAGAATTAAGAGTAAGTGTTTTATATTCGTAACCACATAACAAGTTTTGGAGTTGATTTTTGAATAATAACCGAAAAGGCAGTAACCTAGGCTCAAGAGTGTACCAAGCACCATGACCATGCAATCATCACTAACAAAAGGAACCAGGATGGAATGCTACTTGAGGCATTCTTTAAGTCTAGATAAAGCTGACGTCATTTTAAAACCCTATACCAACTTTGGAATATTGTCACAACCGTCAATTTAGTTCCATGATCTATCAGTATAGTGACCAGTTCTCCGTGTGAAACCTATTAGAATGGTATATATAGGCTTTAACGGGGGGAGTAGAAGCATTCGTGAAAATGGTTATAAGAAATATTTGACGAGAATAAGGGAACCTAGTCTAAGCTTAGTAGGAAGAATTTACATAGACAACAAAATCGATCATATGACAAGATAAAATTTAGGATTCTAAAGAATGAATACGTGGCATTGATATGGTTAAGATCAATATAGCGTGTTGAGATGGTTAACTTTTCAGGATTCTTAACGTTTTGCCACCATATCCTACACCACGCTCGTACCTTAGGAAACTTTCCACAATTTTGCTAACGGTTTAGATAGAATTTAACCGTACTGTTAAACATAGAAACTCGTGAGAATAACATATAACTCTAAGAATCTAGTATTATATAAGGTTCCACGTTGGTATTTAGCCTACCTTAAGCATAGTTCCTAAGAGCTAATGAATTTTAGAAAAACATATAGGATTTATCGACAACATAAGTTTTAAAATACGTTTTCTATCAGGCTTTAGGTAAGATTTTTAGTACATTTTTGAGGTATTATTGGTGTGGTGGGTTAGCTGCGGTACACCCTATATATAAACACCAATGATGCGTCAAAAATGGAACTGAGAATCAAATCAAGAACCAACACTGGTCTGTCAATAATGGAACCATTAGTTTTAAAACCTAAAACATAGCGTGAAATTTAGCATGGAGTCGCTTAAATTTCAAATGGGTTTAAGGAAATAATTAAGTACGCACGAGTGTGTAGACTTGAACATCGAATCCGGGTATGAAATATACTTGACATGTTCAATGGATAGCTCTAAAATAATTCTGAGGACAGAATTCCATTAACGGGGGGAGAATGTAACAACCCGGTCATAGGGGCCAGAATTTTTCGCGCTTAGGGTACTATAACAGCACGTTTATACACGAAATCAAAAACCGAATCAATATATGTAATTATTATTCGTATATACACGTTGCGAGACCGAGCTAAAACGTGTTAACGAACCCGACTCGTGACTAAATTGGATTAGTCACCATGGGGGACACATGGCAGCCTTTGCCATGTGCCCCATGGCTTTATGTTATGTAAACAACACATATCATACAACTCATCCCCATTTCCCAACCCTTATCCCTTTAAAATCAGACAAGAAGAGAGGGAGATAGAGAGGGAGATAGAGAGAAGATGAAAGGAGCCGGTTGGCTTCCTGCCACCACCGACGGTGGAGTCCACGACCACCACTCACAGCGGCCACGACGGCGCTGCTTTCGATGACACACCTACCGATTATATCCACTTCACCACAAGGATTCAAGAGAGAGAGGTCATCGGCATGGCCTACGACCAGCCTCTCTGTTCGTTAAATGAAGGACGGCTCACGGCGGAGCAACGACAACAGATCAGGCTTAGGTTTCAGGGTATCCCGATGGCGTTGGTTAGGATTCCGATTAGGCTTCCGGTAAGATGTTAGTATTAATAATGATGGCAGAAGTTAACGTGACGATGAGGCTCCGATGGTGTTCCAGTTTCGACAACGGTGAAATCAGTAAGTGAATAGATCTTGGATTTCGGTTTTAGCTAATTATTAACCCAAGATACAGTCGAGTGGTGAAGCTATTAGATGGTAGTTGTTTTGGTGGTTAGAAAGGTTATATTTGAAGAATATATTGAGGAATGATAAAGAAAGGAGGTGGGTTATAATGAAGCAGATGGTGGTTAGCGATAGTTGTTGTAGTGGTAGCTATCAATGGTGGATTATGATTGGTTCACAAATAAGCATGTTCAACCTTTGTTAATTAACTAATAATTGCACATGAGGAGTTTGGAAGCTAAGAAGTTATGGATGGTTTAGACGGGTCATTTGATCAGACTTAGTTCAAGAGTTCAGAAAAGTGGAGGTATAAAACAATTACTCAAATATTAGTTATTCAATTATTTAAGATGATTATTGATATATTATTTTGCGTGAGCACGTGTGGGACTTTGACGAATATAAAATGTATGATAGGTGAATCCTTGAAATGGACTAGTATATATATGTGTGTATACCATGATGACTTGACTTTATATGAAGCTGTATAAACTAAAGGTTTAGACAAACCTATACTATAACATTAATGGTTTGTAGACGATGGAGGCTTTAGATATATGAATAACTACTAAATAAATATAAGAAACTCTCATAGGTATATATGCACATATTGTTCGGAGAAGAATAGGTAACCAATAGTAGACGCAAGGTAGATTATGATTGAACAGTTATATATATATTATGATAAACAGAAGATGTAGATTTATATGATATTGAAAGTACTAAACTAAATTATATGGACTTTTGACATATCAATAATTGATCCTAGTTATAAGGTTGACATGGTCTGAGATATAAAGAGTGACTTGTAAACAATTAACTTTAGGACCAGTTTCTCGGACATATGAGACTTTAGATACAAATTGGTATTTATCCATGATTAGGCATCACTTGAATAAACAACACTATGAACCTACGACCACTACAAGTAAAACCTTAACAACTAAAGAACCTAAGCGTGCCCACACGTGTAACCGCGATATTGGTTACACGCGCTAATACTTGTGATCATGATAGGACTCGACATGTAATGCATAGACAAGCTCAAGGCATTGGAATACTATATGACACTGTGTGACGTGAAACGTTGCTAAGGTGAGTTCCGTGTACCTCCCCTCTTTTTGTGTTTAACTAATTTGGGGTGAATGCATGCTTCTGTGTATGAACTAGTTTGATGTGACAAGGTGCTCCCGAAACCAGATTCACACTCATTAACCCAAGGGATTGGGCCACTTAATGTATGGGTAGTACTACTTGGGGAATCCCCCACGCACAGTGGATCCGGAAGCCCGGAAAACCCTCCACTGAGGTCTGCGGACCGTTGCGGCATATATTATGCCGTGGGGAATCCATAATGGGAGTAGATGGATTCCGTGTTAGGATTGAGGTGTGATACTTGTACATCACCATGTTTAGAACTGTGTAAACGTGTTTTGGATTTACTTAACAACTTACACGGACTCACCAGCGTAATTGCTGACCCAAACTCTTTTTAAGCATGTGTTCAGGTACTGCATTCGGATAATCTTGAAGACGAGGTATATGCTTGCTAGTGCGGATTAGAGCTTATTATGGTAGAAGATTCAAGATGCTAGCATAACGGTTTAGAGCACCTAGAGTTAAGTATGGTTTGAGATTTGGATCGACTAGCGGATCACATCCTATCAACTGCTTCGACGGCCGTCGCGTTACGTCTTTGCATAGATATTAGTCTACTTTATTCGTGTTGTATATTTATATTTTTGGATTAGAAATTGTATAAACAAATAAATATTAGTTATCGTTGCTTCCGTTGTGCAAGTCTGTTACCAAACTGTCGTTTCGACCAGCCCCCACCGGGTCGGGTTGTTACATGGTCTCACGTCAGAATTTGGATCACCAACACTAGAAGTGTTTGATCCATTATCTGATGTGGAATCCAACTTTACTGAACTCTCCGGTGTCACATCATCAAGATTGTGATTTTCAAATAACACCGGGGATGTAACAAATTTATATACATCGGATTGAATGTTTTCTTTAACTTGTTTCTCAACAATATGGTCTAAGACATAGGACACATTTCTGTAACTCTCTAATTTCTTGTTGACCTTTTTCAGAAAAACATTTTAGTTTGCCATTTCAAGTTTTGTTTCTTCAATTTCATTTATATAGTTTTTAATGGCAATCTGTTTATTTGAAAGTGTTTTTGTTAATTCTGAAACGTCTTTCTTATAGCTTTCTAGTGTTTTATTTTAAGCTCTTTCACTTTTTCTATAAGACTCAATGGCAGTTTTAGCACTTTCAAGTTTGTACTTTAAGTGCTTAATCTCCCCCTCAAGCCTATCACATTTACCACAGTACTTATCACTAGAAGATGAGTTAGAACTTACCGGTTTTGGAGCATCTGTCATAGCCATTAAAGCAAAATGAGCTTCCTTTCTTGCGACGAACTTGGAGTAATCAACTTTCGTGAAAGTGTCATCCACCATGCAAGACTTCTTCGTCATCAGAAAATCCGCTTCAGAAAGAAGTTGCTCAATATCATTATAAAGTGAATTAATACTTGATTCTGAATCAGCTTCGCTTTCAGTATCAGAATAGACAGACTCTTGATCTTCAGAGACATCAGCAACAGAATCAACAATCATCTCTGAAACAGCTTCTTCAACAACTGGTTCCTCAACCTTTTCAGGAACAACCTCTTCAATTACCTCTTCAATCACCACCTTCTTTTCAAAGTCCTCAACTATCATCAACTCCTCGCTAACCACTTCTTGTGCAAAACATGCAACATTCCCAGTGACTTCTTCAACACCCTTTTTCATGTTGTTCCAATAAAACCCTTTATTTTGTTGAATAACCAAAGCTTGATTCTCATTTTGCTTTTGAGTGTTTGGTGTATTCACGGGTACAAGAGTTCTATCACGGTTTGGGGTTGTTTGAGTTTGGTTAGATGTAGATGCTTGTTTTTGGTTGGTATTTTGGGAGGTGTTTTGTCGGTTTTGGTAATTGTTTTGATTTTGATAGTTGTTGTCTTGGTTTGGAAAGTAACTTGGTTTTGTGCTTGGCGGTTTTGGTAGTTTGAATTGAATGGGTTGCGGTTTCCTTTTTGTTTAGGTTGGGCACACTCTCGAGCAAAATGTCCTTTGGTTCCACAGTTAAAGCACGTAACTTTCGCCTTGTTGAAACCATAAGTAGTATTTGGCAAAGTCGCCAGATCAGTTCTACCTGTTTTCTCAATAAACTCTGTCGCCCTTCTCATAACACTAGCAAATGCCCATTGAATGTCAATCAATTCCATCTCTTCCTTGCCAATTTGGGCATAATCCTCATTTGTCAGATTGTTGTTTCCAATCTTACTAGCAACAAGTCCATTGTATGAAGCAACCATTGCTGAAACCAAAGCAATATGCTGTTGGGCTACTTCACCAGTCACATTGCTCATGTTAGAAGTTTATAACACGATCAGACTTGAGCTTGATGAATCTTGACTAAGAACCGGTGTAGCTTGTTGAGTCATGTTTACCGGTGTTGTTCGATAATAACTAGAAGCTTGCAATGGAGGTTTAGTTGGTATGTAAGATGGTCCGGATGACACACCATAGTAACTAGCTGCATTGTTTGGTTCAACACTTGACATAAATGCAGTTTGTGATGCAATACTCACACCTCTACTCGAAATAGAAGAAGTTGAAGAAGTAGCATAATAAAGTTCCGGATTCTATGGAATCTGAGATATTTTTGCCTTCCTTCTCTCTTCCATCTCTTTATTCTCCAGCTTCTGAATGAACTCACTGATCGACCAATATTGAAAAGAATCTTTTTCTTTCAATACCTCTAACATGTTGATTCCAATACGGCGGAAAAGTATCTGCAAACTTCTCTACAACCTCCGTCATCGGATAAGCAATCTCATAGTTCGATAATTCATATAACAGATGAAAGAATCTAGGAGTAAGTTCTTTCAAAGTCTCATTCCCAACATAACGGAAATTTTCAAACTCTTTCTTTAATTCTTCAATTCTCAATCTTCTAGTGTTCTCATTTCCATCATTTCTACTCCTCAATGCATCCCAAAGTTGTTTCGAAGTAGAACACGGTCCAATATGATGTAACAAATCAGTAGTCAATGCCTGAGATAACTGCGAATATACTTTCTTCTCAGCTGCATACTTCTTTTTCTCATCATCCTTTAGGTCCTCAAGTGATATCCGTGTGGTTAAGTTTTCAATTGTTGGTTCTACATACCCTTTCACTATCATTTTCCATGCCTCTCCACCATCTAACCCCAATCCTTCAAGATGAGTCTTGAACCTTCTTTGCCATGAGTGATAATCAATCATATCTAACAACTTTGGTGGTCTGTTTCCATTTCCGGAAGACAAGTCATTAACCAAGGTTGTTATGGCATTGGTGGTTTGAGTCTGAACTACTACTGCTGCTGCAACTCCCCAATAGTCTGGAATTTGTTGTGGAGGAGGTCTAACAGTAGGTTGTGATGAACTTGATACGCCCCAGTAATTCGGTATCTATTGTGGTTGTGTGTTTCCGTTATTAGCTGCAACTGCCCACGGGTTCATAGGTGTTTGTTGTGGCTGTGGTTGAGTCATAACAGGTCTCGGTGTCATAGGTAATCCCCAAATGTTGTCCATGATGAATAAAATCCCAACACTTAGAAAAATTTAGAAAATCAGCAACTTGGTTCGACCTACGTGGGGTCGAATGAACAAGAAATGATAGGTTCGACCTCATATACAAGCATGAATGGAAAACTATCAATCTATTTCTTGGTTCGACCTCAGGTGAAACTGGTTCGACCTCTCAACACTCGAATGAACAAACACAACACTAATTCGACCTTAAAAACCACTTGATTCGACCTAAGACCAATTGATTCGACCTAGACTTGACTGATTCGACCCATAACTTGACTCCTTCGACCTATCAACATCTTGATACGACCCGACCCATTTCAAAAATCAATTTTCCCTCAAAAATCAACGATTTCGATCCGAATTTTTCAAAAGTTGTTGGATTTCAATGCAATTAAGTAGTTTATGAATCGGATTGATAGGAGGTCAAGTTTTGTGAAATAATTTTTTATTTTAACCGTAAAAACTAGTCCGAATCAATCAAAATCCATGTTCTTTGAAAGTTCATGCAAAACAACAAAAATTTAGGTGTATTTGATGAAAAATCTGACTGATTTGTATCAATTTGCAGTTTTGTGATTGACAAAACAATACAAAGATCACACAAGTATGAGCAAACTAGGTGTGGAAACCCTAATTCACATGCAAAATGATATCAATCAAGATCAGAACACAATAAGATCCATTATCAATCCAATTTTCATTAATATAAAAGATATAATCGTTACAAAGACTAATATTAATGAAAATACAACTTTTCAAAACCTTCTAGACTCTCCTAGAAACACACACATTAACACACTTGAGCAAATGACCGAATGTTGTGTTGAAACACAACTTAAACATATATATAGCCTGCACATTCGACCCTTACAGAGTTCGAATGGCTCGGTTCGACCCCTCGAGGGTGCGAACCAGAAATGACATAAACTAACAAACACAATCGACCTAATAACAAAATACATTCGACCCTTATCAAGTTCATTCGACCCCCGACCTGGTCGAATGGACAATCAACATAACCAAAATCTTCAAACTTTGACAATCTTGTACAATCCGAAAGCGATAGCCACAATATGTATCAACACGTCCACCCATCATACGTCTACCTTGTTCATACTTGTGGTCATACGTGTTACATCATACGGGTTCAACTTCATACGCGTGGGAATTCATCATACGTGTACCAAATTCTTCATACGTGTGAGTTTATCCTTTCATATGTGTGAGCTCCAAAGTTAGTCAAATTTTGACAAGTTTCAAGTGTGACTTTACCAAAACATCATTTATTTTTTAGATATCATTCCAATCACTATGAGTTGGAATTATCTTACCTAAGTTATCCATCTCGAGCATATTCAATAACAACCGACCCCACAAGTCCAACATCCATATGTTGTTGCTAAAGCTATAAACCCTCCGCAGTAAGCAAATGCGGTTACACATTATTGTCCGTGTTCTGCCCCACCTCAGCAGCAAATGCCTGTGTTGCAAATTCCTAGGCTATGATTTCATCAACAAGCCAAGTTCTGAGGGTGCATCAAATGATGAAAAATAACAACGAAGCAGATAGCAACAACAAGGCTCCAAAGATAGAACACCTTAATGAATATCCATCCTGGAATGGGAGAATACAGAGGCACATAGAAGGGATTGATGCGGAGATCTGGGACTGGGTAGAGCATCCACTAGTTAGAACGTTACAGGAAAATTCAAATATACTGGTGGATATTTCACAGATGAGTGACGATGAGAAGAAGACTTACAAAAATGAGAGAAAGGCATTCTCCATTCTGACACAGGCACTACCAAAGGAGATCTTGCATCAGTATGACGTATGGGAGAATGCTTATGATCTTTGGGCGTTATTAAAACAAAGGTATGAAGCTGATGAACGAAAATTCAAGATCAGGCAGGATCAGCTGAAGAAGGAATTTGAAGCCTTTAGCTATATCGGACAAGCGACACTCAGAGACATGTAGTCACGATGTTATCATCTCATGAGTGAATTACGTAAGTTTGATCTTAAATATACTTCTTTTGAGCTAATAGAATGTTTTGCAGATACACTTCCACCTCAATGGATGCATTACGTGGATTTGATGAAAAAAATGGGTCAGTATGAAACCCTACCTATTGGTGAGTTTCTGTTGAAGTTAGAGAACATAGAGATTGAGGAGTCCAAGAAAGTAAAGTAAATTCCATTATCATAGAACCATGAGCTATATCATGCTGCTACTCCTACAACCTATGTAATTACTACCATTAAATAAAAAAGTTCTGAGTAAGAATTCACAACGAAATCGTCTTCACACAGCTTGTTTAAATATTCAATAGAAGTTGCTCCATGTGTAAGATCAATAATTGTACCTTAGGATCCTTTTTATGTAATTTCAACCAACAAGGAAAACCTTTGCAAATTTACACTTATGGAGATAAGGGATAAACCTCCATCCTCTCCCGGTATTATGCAATATGTTCTTCAGGATTTGTAGTCCAATCATAAAATTTCATCGTGGGAGTTTGAAATCTCTTAGGGATCTTAGCGTTGGCATTCCCTGGTACAAATATTAAGATCCTCTTTGACTGCTTCAACTCCTCTATATCCTTGAGCAACATCTGATTGGTTATTTTCTGTTAATCCATTTGATCTTTAATCTGTCTAAACATAGAAATAATTTCATTGTTAGAAATAATTATAGGATCCTTGTCAGTCAAACTTGATCATGAAGAGTAAGGTTGGGATGTTGGCTTTTGGGCAACATCATTCTTCTTTTTGAAAGTTTGTGGAGGCTGAGGTAGGGATCTATTTCTTCCAGAGGTTGAGGATGGAATAGAGGATGAAACAGATTTCGGCTGGGAAGACATTTCGATAATAAAATGTGGAAAATAATGAATGAAAAATGATAAGAAACTTTAGACTAAAAGCACCACTTGCCCCATGGTGGGTGCCAAATTGTTTTGGTCAAAAATTACCGTAGTAACTTGGTGATCAAATTAGTTAAGTGAGGTAGTGTGCTTTATGTAAAAATCTAATTATTGAAATAAGGATTCTGAAACAATAGTTAGGATCCCAAATAGGAAATAGAATTAATAATAAAAAGCTAATTGTTGTTTGGAATAAAATCAATGTAGCGAAGTAAATGATTGAAAGTAAAGTAGAACACAAGATTATGTTACGAGGAAAAGCCCTTGATCTTCTTATAGAAGATGATCTCTCGCATAAAAACCCGAGAGCCGACAACAATCTAGCTCCGATCTATTACTAAAAAATAATTACAATGGTGAGCAATGATATTCGATGGCTATGTGTTACAAATGTGTGCAGTGTGAGTGTTGTGTGTTTCCTATCATCGAAGTCGTGCCATTTATACAAGAAAAATGAACATTAGCTAGTCTAACTAACTAAGCGATATTTTCGGGATCCTTTGTTGAATCCCTCTTTGAGTCCAACTAGTCGTTAAGTCATCTCCATACGTCTTCATAACTTCCTTTCCGAGTTTAGTGGGAAGACTAAGTCTTCATTCTAGTTGTACCTGCAATAGATTAGAACATAGAAACAATCGAGGAGGTTATTAGCAAGTATTTAGGACACTGAAATGTATCAATATCCCCAATATACTTGATGTTCAAGATCCCAAGTATTACCATTATTCATGATCTCGAGCCACAAAATTTACCCCCAACAGTAACCAACAGGGATAAAACCTGATATCTGTTGAGAGAGAGAGAATGAGAGCAATTGGTGAGGGGGGAGTGATCAAAACAGTCTGTAATTTGAAATCTAAATGATGTAAATCTTTGTTGACATCGTCTACTTATCCATGACAATACTGTAGTTGTGATTGATCAAGAAGGAAATCCAAAAGGAACTCTAGTTTTTGGTGCGATTGCCTGAGAATAGAGACAATTAAATTTTACGAAAATGCTCATAACATTATAATTGATGTGTGTTAATAAATATTAATGTTATCTTTACTTATTAGTATATTTGCTATAATTAGAAATCATTTTTGAATCAAAATAACACACAATTCACTCTCATGATCCAATCAAGATATATTTGATGTCAAATCAAATTTTGTAGTATATTTGAAATAAGATGAGATATTAAGGTAAGAATTTTAAAATCAACAAGATATATGTAGCTTTATGTAAAAAAAAATGTAATGTACGAGTTGAATAGACTCACGTCTTATACAGATTGAATAAATATATAAAAAAAATCAGTTAACACAAAAAGTCAACAAGATATGTTTTTAAAGAATAAACTTTGATGTATGATTTAGTTATAATAACAATTTATTTTATTTTCTATTTACTATCGGTAGTAAACGTGTGCAATACACTATTGCTATTAACCAGATTCGAAAAATAATAAAAACACTATTTTTAATAGATGATATGATATTTACATATGACATTCTTTCGAATCATTTATTAGAAATACAATTATTAGTTGCTATATAATACTAACTAGTAATTTGCCCGCCGCGCGTTGCGGCGGCGCACGAAGGGTCGAACCATGCGGTAACACATTAAACGTAAAGCATAATGCGATAAACACGTTGCGTAAATGACAATTATAAAGATTGTAAAATATATTGCTAAAAACGAAAATGCGGAACGCAACTAACGTGGGAGTCGGACGTTCAAATGGGTGGTGTTAACGGTAATCGAACTTTGGGAATAAATATTTAGTACGACTAATATTATTTATCAACTTTCGTAGGTTGACGGAGCATTGTAATTAAAGGAAAGCACAACCGAAGCAACTAATGGCATTTAAACGCGTGTTTTGAAAGCACGCGTTGGGTGACAGAAATAATTTTAAAATAGCTGGCTTTAGCCATGCTTTAAAGTACGAACGTAACCGACTAATTTTTGGAAGTAAATGTCGAATCGAAGCAAAAGCCAAAGCATATTACGTTAAAACGGATTCGAAAACACGGTGTTCACCTACCACACTTTTTATTTGAAAAACAAACACAACGTATATTTCAACACCAAAACAATCCAAACATTACAAAAGAAACCAACCATTACAACAGAATAGGAAGATGCTACCCACCACACCAGACAAAACATCTAAGCAGTCAGTGGCGAAGCTTGGTTCTCGAATCGGGAGGGGCCGGACTCAATTTTTTCGATCGGTAGTGGCAAATTGGCGGGGGCCGGACTCAACCCGGACTCGATTTACCTACGAAAATCGCAAATTTATACCACTGCGCCAAAAAACAGGGGGGCCAGGGCCACCCCTGGCCCTCAACATCCTTCGCCTCTGTAAGCAGTTCAAGAAAAAGTCATTATTTTTCTCACCTCCCTCATTTGTTGCAACTCTACCAACCACCAAAGCATGTATTTCCTCTCTGTCCTACCCTTTCTTTCTCATCACCAAAAGAAGTTAAAAAAGAAAAATACAATTTTCCTTCTCCCACCGCCTCTCTCTTCGCCACCGATTAACCGCCGTCTATGTCAACTGCAACAACGTTCGTCAACGGTCCACGAAGACAAAACATGAGCCGATCCTCTGTTCCGGTTAAGCTAACTCCGCGGCTGACCGCATCGCCACCACGAACCAGTACCGCCGCACCACCGTCACTACTCTGTAGTGAACAGCCCGTACCAATCACATTCTGTTCTAGTCCGTCTGATTCACTATTCAAGTACGAAAATAGAGTCTTTCATTTTGTTGAATTCCGTTTCGGTGTTGATGTTTCGTTCTGAGAGTATGTAACCTTGTTCTGATGACCTTCGCAGCCGTACAACCATAAACCACCAAAGCCGCTACCCCACCCTTGGATTATGTTCTGGGCGGTTTTAGACATTTTTTGGGCGGTCTAGGTGAATTTTTTGGGCGGTTTTTTAAACTTTTTTCTGGGCGGTGTCAAGCCCTTTCTGGCCGATTTGGAACATTTGATTATGACCGTGCGATGAGCAGATGTATAGACGTGGAACTTTTTTGACCACGTGATAGCTACAGTTGTAGCCCTCTCACAAAGCGTATTTGCTTTTTAGTATATAGCAAACACGTGGGCAGCCTTCATGCCGTCAGATAGATACACGTAAAAGCGACTTTGAGTTTTTTTTTGGAAAGTGTGCAAGGCACATGTCCAGTAACGTTCTCCTCACATACGAAAGTTGGTAAATATAGGTAGATTAATAATCATAAAACAAAATATTCTATTCTTCGAGTACTTTTGAATTTTGAAATAATCGTACATTGTTATTGCAAAAGAATATAGGTATGTATTTTTTATTTGTAGAAAATCTATGTTCATAGGCTTGAACTAGGGGTGAGCACATGTTGACTCGGTTCACTTTTTACATATAATCAAAACCAATAATTGAAGTTTGGTTTTACGAAAAATCAAACCGAAACTAATCAGTTAAGTCGGTTCGATTAATTTGGTTAATATGTGAGTTATTGATTCGGTTTCGGTAAAGTTCGGTTAATTACCAAAACAAAACTTATGCAAAACTACAAACTTAAAATAATTAGTCGAGTGTTTTGAACCTTTATCAAACATACAAATACATGAAAACTTATAAAAATACATGAAAAACCCCAGAAATACCCCCATAAATACACGAAAATGTGTTTCAAATACATGGAGATACATGATATACACATGAAATACATGAAAATATGTTTTAAATATATGGATGTACATGAAAAACAAATAAATATATAAACATTGGATCGATTTCGGTTATTTCGGTATGGAAGAAGAATAAACTGAAACCATAACCGAATGATTCACTTTTGGAGATATCTTAACCATAACCAATTGGTTAAAGCCGGTTTTAGTTAGTTTCAATTTAGGTGGATTTCAAGTTTTGTCGGTTATCAATTTTCGTATGATGATCCCTACCTAAAACCTTCGTTCTTCATAGTAAGGAAATTTTCAATCGCACATTAGTACATGTAGGCTACAAGCTTCTTGACGGTTATATTTAAGTGACATATTACTTTATCAAAATTTAAAAATCGAAAAGTATAAAATGCAACTTATAATACATAGCTACTTTATGAGATCCGAATCTTATCTATCTTTAATTTTATTATTAGGTAATTGATTAAACTTAACATAATATTCTTTCGGTCCTCGACACTTATGATGTTGGCATATTATAATCTTTCATTTGCCTACGGTTATAACTTCATTTTGGGGTGGTTCCAAACAAATATTTGATTTACGTTTTACACAAAAATAAATAAATAAATAAATAAATAGAAAAAATACCTTTGTCGACAAAATACTCCCAATTTTTTCATTTACAAATGGTTCTTATCCTACAAATAACTCTTAACGTGAGAAGTGAAGAAAGATATTTTTTTGAATTTTTTTCCCATATTGTTAAACATGTACTTTAGTACTGAAATAAAAAAAACAAAAATTTGGTGTAGAGTAATTACGTAATTACTTAGTGTAAATTACTATAATTACTCTAATGAGGTAATTATGCTAAAAAAATTGTATTATTTATCTTGAAAACATGTTTACGCAGTTGGAAAAAAAATTAAAAAGAATAAAAATCCCCTCTTCACCTCTCATAGTTAATAGGTTAAGCCTGTTTGTATTTGATCATTACTCAATATATAAAATACTTTTGTCGCCAAAATATTCCCAATTTTTTCATTTAGGTAGTTCTAATTTTCAAGGATAACATTTATATAATGCTAATTTGCAATTTATTGTGCATCATAGATACATTTTGCTTTTATGAGTTGTACCTACTTTTGGTTATTTAATCTTTAGTTATTTTTTTTTTACTTTAAATCCTAATACCTTTATATGGTTTTCAATATAACTCCCACACTTTTCACTATCAATTTTGGTAGCTATGCTTTTCATTTCTCACAAAATTTTCAATTTACATTTGGAAAATGTGACACTATTAGTACATTTAAGCTGAAGCAATCCAAAGACTAAGAGTCATCAAGTTGCATAAAGACGAAGACATCTAGAAGCTGTTGTTAAGGGAGAGTTTGTTGGTGCATTTCTGTGTGATAATAGCTTACTAGATAGAATAGCTAGTAGATAGCCGTTTGTATAATGTGTAATCGTCTTTATTGTATTTAGTGAACTTGGTGGTAGGCGAAATTAGTCATAGGGGGATATGGATAGTAAGTGAAGTTAACCTAAAGAAGATGCCAATTAGTAGAGAATATTCCAATTGCCTATCTTCACTAGAGAATATTCCTATTTCCATCTTCAGTAGAGAATATTCCAATATGCTTTCTATAAATAGAATACATGGGGTTAGTGTTTTATGTTGGTCATTCTAGAGTGTTAGTATCCACCAACTTCGTGTATGTTGTCTTGAGTTGATTGTAATTCGTTTATAATCAATAGAAGACGTGTTAAAAGTATTTCTTGTGTTCGATCTTGATTGTGTTATATTCGGTTATTGCATAAACATTAATCAAGGGATTTCATACCTTGGTTAACGTGATCAATCTTGTTATCGACCAATTCCAAGGACCTACAATTGGTATCAGAGCCTTAAGATCGTTAATTGTAAGATTCAAGATTGGTTTTTGCAATAATAAAATCTCTAAAATTGTGTTTTCTGTTTATTCGTGTGTTTTGTTGAATTTCGGATTGTTGCTTTCATTTCCGATCATCAGCAGCAGTTTTCTTGAAGTTTTAGGTTGTGTGTCGGCTAAATTAGGGTTCATCAGATTCAGTAAAACGAACTTAGGATTCAGCGAATTTAGAGTTTTAACGAAGATACCTTAATTATCTTCGCTTTTTGCTATCTTTGTTCCACAGGTATCTTCGTTAGGGTATCTTCGTGGATTGTCCAAGTTCGTTATCATGTGATTTTCGTTTTTAGACCATCTTCGTTTATTAAGTATCTTCTTTAAAGCATCTTTGTTCAGCATCTTCTTTAAAGAATCTTTGTTAAGTATCTTCTTTTTTTAGCATCTTCTTTAAAGAATTTTGGTTAAGCATCTTCTTTTGGATCGTAGAGAGCTAACTAAAGTGAACTGGACAATTTGGATTGCATGGTTGAAATCGCCTAATCTCAAGGACAAAAAAAAATTGAACCCGTTAAAATTTTCTTTCGTGAAACTTTTTCTAGGGATTAGGGATTCGAAAATTATACTCCGAGAAAAATTTGGTGAAACTAGTTTTTCGAAAATTTTTGAGCGATTTTATGGACCGGAATGTTAATATTGAACGCACAGAGGGACTTTAGATAAGTTGGAATTAGATTTTGACTCAGGTATACCAAAATCTATTTAAAACTTTCAGCTGCATACTTTAACGGAGTTACAATGGACTTTAGACTTGCAATTAAAACTGCTCCCAAACTAGTAAAAATTGACGATTTTGAGGACTAGCGAACCAAATTCGAATCATTTATCAAATGTGAGGATGAAAGAATGTTGGAATGTATCATCTATGGGTATGTCAAACCGGCCTATGAAGGAATTGACGGCATCAAGCGAGTACCAACGTACAACGACATGCACGAGTCTGATAAACAAATGTATGATGCTGAAGGCAAAGCATTTACAACAATTAAAATTCGTTGCCAGATGCGATTCGTAGTGAGTTTAGGCTTTATTACAATTCACAAGACCTGTGGAAGGCTTTGGAAAGACGTTTTACAGTGAATACTCACGCTCATCAGAGTACTTCAGGACAAAGCTCAAGTTGTCATTCCTCAGAAAGCAGTGAGAGCCCAAAGGTGTTAGTGCCAGATCATGTAGAGGATCGGATTGTAAGAAATCAACTACGTAATCATACAAATAGAGTAATCTAGATGCGGAAACCCTAGATCACATGCAAAATGATAGAAAACAAATCAGAACACGATTAATTCCATTTCAATAAACATTTTCATTCATAAACAATTGATTATACTTGTTATAGATTAGGTTTACAATGAAAATAGATAATCAGAACGTTCTAGACCTTAGAGAGAACACACACACAAAACCTATCACAAATGACCAACCACTTAGACTCAAAACAAAAACAAAAACAAAACTATATATAGGCAACCTCATTCGACCCCCCGTGTAGGTCGAATGAGTCCCTTCGACCTCATCACCATATCGAACCAATAAACAAACATATCAAAATCTTCCTTCAACCTACTTAAACTCCTTTCGACCTAACGTCAGGTCGAATGGGTCTTCAAGAACATCAATTCTTAAACATAAACGCTATATATTGTCAATCCAAAGCGATAGTCACATCCGTGCACTTACAAACTCCCCCTTGACTATTGCTTGGATTGTTGTCGTTCATGATCAAGCGCCTTATTTATCAGTTTGATCCGGAGAATCTTCTTTTGCTTTTTGCTCATTTCAGGTTCTAATTTGCGTTTGTGCGAACCTTTCTTCTCTTCACGAACTTTCACATACTTTCCCAGCTTTTTGTTGTAATCACACCCAGCGTTCACATCCCATGCGAAGCAAAAACATACAACCTTGTAATACCTCCAAGCGTGTTCTAGGTCTTCAACATCAAAAAGAATAGGATTGAAATACAACATGTTGATGTCCTCAGCCGAACATTTAATTAACCAAATCAGGTTAAAAACTCTGATCTTCTTGCACATTAGCTTCGGATCTTTATCTCTCAGCACGGTCACTGCTTCAGCCGTCTTCCATTCCAATCATAATACCAGAAGTTAAAGTCTTCGTTGAAATTTTGTTGTAGCGGCATCAAAGGAATTTTCTTCATCACCACAGGAGGCTTATACTTCAAAGTCACTTTCTTCATTCCAGTAATGGGATCAATCTCTCTATGTTCAATCCGTTTAAGATATTGAGGCCTAAACATATCCCATCTGGTTCTTGTTTCCCATGACATTTTATCAGCAAACCATCCTACCACATCGTTATTCACAGAAGCACCACTCATCGTGTGTCTACAAACATCTCTAACAGCCCAATACGGCAAGGTCTTGATATCATGGAATCTGTAAAAGTACAAGATCCTTTTTTTCCACTTCACACCTATACACTGCAGCTGTCTCAAGTACTTCCATCCCATCGTCTGAACTATCATCATCATCATTCTTATCATCATTCTTACCTCCTACATCATCATCATCATCATCATCAGATGTATCATTGAAGTCACCATCATCACCTTCTTCATCAGACTCCTCATAATCAACCTTCTCTTCTTCCTTTTCCTCCTCATCCTCCTCAGTTCCTTTCAACTATGGTGCTTTGTAGTAAAGATCATCAAGCATCTTTCTCATCTCTTTGTTATCAGCTTTGATCTTTTTTGTTTTCGTCTTGAAGCAGCTTGAGTTTCTCACTATTTCTCTTTCCTCGTGTAAGCAACTTCTTGTTATCAGATTCAAGCTGTTTAATCTTTGCTTCTAATTCATCTTTATTAGCTTTAGAAGATAAGACAATCTGCAACATAGTCTTTTCATCTTCTTTCATCTGCTTGATCTCAGCTTGTTGTTGATTAAATGCCTTCATGACATCAGCAATTTGACGATTAACAGCTTCCATCACTTCATTAGAAACTGTCATCTGGGATGTAGATGATTCAGCAATTGGTGTAGCAACAGGTTTTGTTGTTTTCTTCTGAACTTGTTCTAAAACATCTTTTAACAAGATAGAAAAGTTTTCAAGAGCTGGATTAGTTGTTACTGTTTCCTGAACAACTTTCTTCTTTACTGCTGGGGATGTGACGGGTGTTATAGCTTTAGAACTTCCGATAGCTGGTAATTTCTTTCCAACTACTAGCAAATCAATTTCTCTATCTCTTTTCTTCTTTGTATTATCTCTTTTTGCCATTGTTTTCCCTCTAGCTTTCTTTATCTTCTCACATACAACAGGAGAACCTTGAAAATCAAGATTATCACATGTCAAATCCAAATCTTCATCATCTAACACTCTGTTCCTCTGCTCTTCAACTTCAATAGCTTTATCTAATCCTTCAATCTCACCAACCACAATGGCCTTGGGTTTGGTGATCTTGACTGTTTCAGCACCTGAATCCCACTCGGCTTCAACTTGAGTCTCTTCAGAATCAGCAGACTCTTCACCACTTTTTGTTTACCCTTTCCAGTCTTAGCACCTTTATTGATAACATGACGCTTCCGCTTAGCAGATTTGTCAACAGGAAATAAAGGGCTATCAGAGTCAGAATCACTCTTCTCATTCCTTGCTTGATCTTGTCATGGATCTTTATAACCAATCGTACTCAAATGTCCAAACAAATTCTTGTACGGTGGTTTCTGATTATCAGGAACACCTTTATCAGCCCTCATCCTACTCAAAGTAGTGACATTCAAATGACTTTGATTCACAATCCGCACTGGATCTTTTATCAAGTCAGTATACTTCTTGTCAAACACCATCTGTAAGAACCTTGGATACATCAAGAACTTATCCGTATCAATCCCTTTAACACTTCCATCATATGTTCAAAAATCATTCCAAAAACATTGAATGCTTTGTTCAGAATCAGGGCGACCACCAACGAGCACAAACTCTTTCTTAGGACATCATATCCTCCCCTCACTGGTCCAAATACATGTAGAATCACATGTAATAGATATTTGAAAAGTGGACATAGCTTTAGTTTGTGTGACAAGCAGTCAGTGATAGGAGCATTGTACTTCATCCTCAAGAAAAATTTTCTTTGTTCCATCCAAGATAGTTCTGTAGGATCATTCGGAGAATCTTTTAACTGCAAAGCCTCTCTTATATCTTGTTCTGAAACTAACACAAGATTGCCTTGAATGTAGCTTTGTATCACAGACTTTCCATCCGAAAATGTAATCACTGCTTTCTCCCAGAAGTCCACATGATGGTCTTTGTATATAGTCTTCGGGGTAGCAAGAGCGTAGACTATTCTGCATCTTTTTAGGAACTCTATCATACTCGAGAACTCTTCATATTGCTTAACTTCTCCAATATAAGCACAACAATTATGAACTGGTTCGAATAGCAATTCTTTTGGTGTTGCTGGCTGCTCTGGAATCTGTACTTCCTGCTCTGGATTCTCTTGTTCAGCCATAATATCCTGCAAAACAAACAATTAAACATGAAAATTTATCAAAAACGGATAATTTTGAAATTTTGGTTAAAACAATTATTCATTCGACCTCATCGGGGGTTCGAATGAAAAAAACATAATGTCGAATGAAAACAAATGAAAAACAAAAGTTTCATTTGAACTATTATTTGTTCATTCGACCTCAAACAGATTCATTTGACCTAAAAAGGCTTCATTCGACCCTTTTAACATGGTCGAATCAGACCTGTTTGAATTCAAATTCACCAAAATCCAAAATAACCATAATTGTGATGTAACTTTCGTATTTTGTTTTAATGAAAGCATTTTATTAAGTTAAAAAAAATCCATGATTTATATCACATTTTTACTCTATGAGTTCCTAACATGACCGATTAACCCTAATCAATGATCAATTGAATCAATTAACCACTTATTGATGGTTTTCACTTAAAATCTAGGGTTTATTAAGTTTAATTAATCGATTATGTTCAATATAGTGTTTAAACACTGTATTTTTTATTATTCTCCCCCTAAAACCAACGATAATGGTTAATCCATGTCCAATTGATGTTCAAACATAATCAAAAGTCAAAGATTGATGTTCTAGGGTTCGAAACTTTAATCAACGATTCTGACTTGAAAACTTGATCAATACCTGTGAATTTGGTATCAAAATGATCAGCGAAACACAAGGAATAAGAATGAATGATGAAAAACAAACGAGCAACAAGGGTTGGGTATGATCAGAAATTTGAAAATTTTGGTATGGGGTTCGAATGAGCATCAGGGTATATATAAGGTCTTTCATTCGACCCTAGCAGGCGTTCGAATGAGAAAATTATGTTTTCATTCGACCTAGTGAAAGGTTCGAAGGAAAACAAAATGGCTCAAATGAAGTGAATCACCCAAACACTCTCATTCGACCTCTTCAAAAGGTTCGAATCAAAGCTCAAAATCCCATTCGACCTACTAAAAAAGGTCGAATGAGAATTTGGAAAATTGAAATTTTTATCAAATCTCAAATTCGAATCCCGTTTTGTCATTTTAGACCATTTAAACCTTCAAACATTCATCATTTCTCATTTTAATGATACAAAACTCAAATTGGTCTGACAAACTTCAGAAAATGATCATCATTCACCATCGGTTATCGAAAATAATACATAAATGTAAAAAATTTAGATTTTCTGAAAATTCTAAAACATACCAAAAATCTTTTTGAGTTTTTGTATATATGAAGAAAGTGAAAATTTTAAAACAGTAAACATTTTGTGATTTCTGGTAAGAGGATCATATCAGTTTATGAGAAATCTGATTACACCATTAATCTATAATACATTTTATCAATAAAGACAATGTGTGATTAGGCAATTGCTGATATTGTGATCCACATAAGCTCACATGCAGACTGTTTTGCAGTCCATTAAAATGATACGGAATTAGATGTATTAAAACTAGCAAACTTTTGGTTCCCACGCACACTACATACTCTCGTATCAAGGAATTTGCACAAAGCTTCGTCGTAACACGTGATTATGCCAAATGTTATCCGTTATATTATAAGATACGAAACACAGAGGTGTACAGGTCAGCAAATCAATGCTACAGAGTAACATGTGCATTCGTACCAGGTTGAGGCTGATATCAATCATGATTTTCATCATAGATTTGATACGATGCATTAAATGATCTTTGATCGTTATTATACATTATGTTCCTCAATTCGGTAACTTTCAGGTTTTGGCATATAAGCTCTTTTTGCAAATATCTTGATTGAATCTAGGTCCATAAATTAATACGACAAAAGATCAATCTAGATACCCCGGATAACAATTAACATAACGACCCGAAACCTTAGATTTTGGCAACCCTATCAAACGAAATTACGGTACTAAGACCATATGCCCATGAAATGTTCAGCCACGAGCGAGTAGTTCGTTATGTTTGTATCACTAAGACACGCAGTAATAGATCTACGAAGCCTACCAGCAGCACATCACACAAAATCAACACACGCCTTATATTATCAATACAATTCTTTAGCACGTGTCAGATCCTCAATGATAGACTATCATTTCCCCTTTTTCTCCTAGAAAATCATTTTTGGTTTTTCTGATTTTTATGGATTTTCAAATTTTTTTAATGTTTTTGTTTTTTCTGAAAATAAAGACTCCGCCTAAAATTAAAGACATATTTTTGAGTTTTTGATTTTCTGAAAAAGATAAAACTAAACTAAAAATTTGATAAACTGAGGTGATGATTAGTCTTGTTTTTCTTTAATACCATTAGCTCTTACTAAAAATTCAAATCTTGATTTGTCAAAAGCTTTGGTAAAAAGATCAGCTCTCTGATAGTCAGTATGGATTTTGACCATATCAATTAACCCTTTAGCATAGCAATCACGAATAAAATGAGACTTAATTCGGATGTGCTTAGCCTTAGAGTGATTGATTATGTCTTTAGTGAGTGCTATGGCAGCTTCATTATCACAATGAATGGGGGTTTTAAGATATTGCAAACCGTAGTCGCGCATCTGCTGTTGAATCCACAAAACCTGTGAGCAACAACTCAAGGTTGCCACGTATTCGGCTTCACAAGTAGATAGTGCAACTGCTGTCTGCTTTTTGCATTGCCAGGTCACGAGCCTGATCCCCAAGAATTGACATCCAGCCGTTGTGGATTTACTGTCTTTATCGCAACCGCCAAAATCAGCATCGCTAAAAGCAACAAAGTCAAAATTATCATCATTAGGGTACCACAGTCCATGCAAGGGACAACCCTTCAGATATCGTAGGATTCGCTTGACAGCTGTAAGGTGACTCTGTTTCGGCTTCGATTGAAATCTAGCATAGAGACATGTTGCAAACATTATATCCGGACGAGATGCAGTTAAGTACATCAAAGATCCGACGATGGCTCTATATGTAAAGGGATCTATAAGCTCCACCTTAGCATCAACTCCAATCCCGTGATTGGGTTGTATGGGAGTATCCATAGGCTTTGAATCATCCATCTGGAATCGGCTCAAGACTTCAGAAACATATTTCGTCTGGTGAATAAAGATACTCGTTGGCAATTGATCCACCTACAAACCTAAGAAAAATTTCATTTCTCCCATTGCGCTCATTTCAAACTTTTCCTGCATGACTCGTTCAAATTCTCTGCATAAAAGCTCATTAGTAGAACCAAAAATAATGTCATCAACATATATATGAACAAGAAGCAAGTCACCCTCTGTTCGTTTTGTGAACAGGGTACAGTCTACCAAACCTCATTTGAATCCTTTGGAGAAAAGATATGTACTTAGTTTGTCTTACCATTGTCACGGAGCTTGGTGCAAACCATACAGATCTTTATTCAATTTGTAGACCTTATCCCAGTGAATAGGATCTTCAAAGCCTGGTGGTTACCCAACATATACTTCTTCCTTGACCACACCATAAAGAAAAGCTCTCTTTACATCCATCTGATACACCTTAAACTTCTTGTAAGATGCATACGCAAGAAATGTTCGAATTGCTTCAATGCGCGCAACCTGTGCATAGACTTCATTGTAATCTATCCCTTATGTTTGACTAAAACCTTGAACGACCAATCGAGCTTTGTTTCTGACAATAATGCCTCAATCATCCTTCCTACACTTGAATACCCACTTAGTTCCAAATTTCTTCCGGTCTGGTGGTAAATCTGTCAGCGTCCAGACTTTGAGTTTTTGAAACTGTAGTAATTCTTGCTGCATAGCTTCTACCCATGAATCGTCTTGTAAAGCTTCCTTGTACGCCCGCGGCTCCACCTGCGAAACATAAAAGGCAAAAGACCAATCATTTTGACAACCTGATTTCTATATCATAGCATATAGGGCTAGGGCTCCATGTTATCATGTGAAGTTGCACGTCTGAGTTGTCCTCTTGTCATGACACTGCTACCGGGATCCCCTATCACTTGTTCAAGCGGATGAATCTAATGAATCCGAGATTCCGGATGATTAGGAACTTGACCCACTGCATGAACATTCAGATTCTCTGCTGTTGGGTGTCGAATCCAGCAAATAAATAAATAGTAAACCTACTAGTATGAGTGAAAGTAAGGTTCGTGTCCTCAGGGATACAGATCAACTGATTATACCAAAAACGTTTTTCGCACAAAAACTATTATTATTATAAAAGGGGGGGGTTGGTATAGTTTAAATTAATGAAAATAAAACTAAAATTAACAAGACAAATGACTAAAAAAACGTTAATTAAATTGTGAGACGAGTTCAGATATTAAAGCTAATTCCAACACTAAGGCAGTTTCTTAATTTGACCCGGACTTATGATCATTAACAATTATGGTGCAATGATCCTTTAATTAAACGGTTTGTATCAATACTAGACGTCACGCCGTTCGGACATCCACTCCATCTAAAGTCTAACCAAACGCCGTTCGTTGATTAGAGCCAACCCGCTACTCCAAGCTCACGCCGTTCGGATCTTAGTGTGCGGGTTGCAATGATAGAAGTATCGATTACAATCAAACACTCACGCCGTTCGGAGTGCTTAATTATATTGTTTAATTCTATAACAAATTTAAATTCATAGACAAATCTAAACCGTTATTTGTTCCTTTTATCAAATATATAAAACCGGTTAAAATTTCATAAATTGATGCACACTATTAGAATGATTAACAAAGTGGCCAATTTTATCAACCAACTAATATTTTACCTAAAGGTATAAAATCAAGAATCAACCAAACAAACCATAAAAAAATCGGATCTCATAAGAGTTTCACATAAGTCTACGAATCATAATTAAGAAAACATACCAAAGTGCCGGAATTAAAAAGGTTCTAGCCGGACATGGCGGCTAGAGCAATCCAAACAACTATAATAGAAAACATAAAAAAAAATAAAGCTTACGAAAAAAAAAATAAAGAAACTACTAATTGTTTTTTAATGCTCCAAAAAACAAATGGCAAAGTGTTGTTGCTTCCTGTTCTTCGATGCCCTGCAGCCTTCGAGATGTGTCTTATTTTTTCCAGCCAACCAAAGATATATCTTTATCTCCCAAGATGAATCATATATTTGGTATCATAATCTCTCCAAAATATAAGGAGCTTTCCCATTATCTCTCACCAAAAACTCAAAATTAGTTAAAATCCTTTTAAATCATATTTTCAATTCAGCCCCTCTAGTTATGTCCATTCCATTTGCCGACTAAACTTCTTTTGAAAAACGCCAAGTCCAAGTAAGTCGCGAACTCGCCTCGTCACTGCTCTTGTTAATCCTCCACACCTACAAAATCAACCAAAACAGGCCAAAGTAGATTCCATTCCACCGAAACATGCATTTAACGAAATTGATGCAATATGTACAACCTAAATGCATAAAAACGCTCAAACTAGCTACTAAAAAGAGTATAAAATATGCCTAAAAATGCAACTAACAAATCTCCCCAAGCTTAAACCTTTCCTTGTCCTCAAGGAAGTCAAGACTAAAGTTAAATCGAGGAGCGAACACGAAAACAAATAAAACACATATGCATGGTTGAAATAAATTTTTTTTCTTTTTCTCCCTTGGCAAAACTTCATGCTAAACACATCCAGCACATTCCCAAGACATAGACGACTAACATCAAACGGAGTCGAATATAAGCCACAAACCGTAAGAGCGCTTTAATTCACAAGACTTACAACGATCAATAGATTTACGACCCAACAAGTCTAAATGATGCCATTTTTTTAAAACCATGGGCGTACCTATTCAAGCTTCGCCTCCCTTTAAGAATCTAACCATACATAGCATGTACCCCTCACAATAATCACTCAACACTCGGTTATATATATAATTTGGAGTGATTCTCTCAAAACCGGACAATGAAAACATCGTTAACATAAGCTTGTACATTAATCAAATCTACACCTAATTATTAAAACCTAACATAGATCAAGAGGGCTTTTTGGGTTGGCAAGGGCTAAAGGTGGGAAGATATGGGGAAAATGGCGAAAATAAAAGAAACACAATCCGGTTTAATAAACGAACTTCTAACTCATAAACAAACATAGTCTTTTCGACTCAACAATTTATTCTATTTTTTTCTTCTTTTTTTCATTTTTTCCATTTCTTTTTCTTTTTTTTCTGTTTTTTTTTTCTTTTTTTTTTCTTTTTTTCACATAACATACTCTTCTATCTTATTTTATAAACTTCAATAAAGTCACGATGTAAACACAACTTAAACCGGATGTAGAAAACGAATCATGGGTTAAATCAAAAGAAAAGGCCAAGGCTCAAAGGGCTACTATTGGGAATGTTTCAATTGGGTTAATAACAAAACAAACGAAAATAACGATGATGAAAAGGCTGAACATATGGGTAATCCTAATGCCTCTGTCACTTCTATGTCAAATCCCAACCTAAGGTCTCAAAATGTATATAATGCACAAGTTCTAAAACGATGAATCATGTCGGTACACACATCAAACGAAACAATGAATATATGTATGGAAATTTAAAGGCTCAAAACTCACTGAACGTATGGAATTGGGCTACCGATACAAGCCATGCATAGCTATCAACTATCCAGTCAACTACACCATCCTAAGTACCCCAAACATTTTATGTTTTCTAAAAAAAATGACTATGTTGGGCCTACTTTATCCCGCAACTTAAAGAATTTGCGTCCTAAAGCTTGTAAGCTTACACCGACCCGCCTTCAGCTTACGTTTTACAATGAATGAGAGGTGCCTTTCGTGTGCAATCAGAAAGCCTTGGGATTTTTTTATTAATATAAATATGCAAAATGACTACTAATGCATGAAATATAAACAAACTAATGCAAACAAAAATAGAAAATACCTCTCCCCAAGCTTGAATAAAGCATTGTCCTCAATGCTCGGAGACGAGGGTGGAAGGCGACTAATGAGGCGGTGGAGGCGCCTGAGGTGGCGAAATGGTCGCGCCATGTTTTTTTTTTTTTCGTTGTACGCATCTTTACGCGGCCTGAAAAGAAAAGTTAACACACCATCAACAAGATTGATAACCAATAAATAACACCCAAATTAAAGAAATTACCACCATTTAATCCATAACACCCTCCTAGGAGGTAAATAGTGTACATACCTCAAAGGACTATAGAAGTGGATGTTATCAGTACTCATTAGAAACAAGGTTATTATCATATTAGGTGTATTTCATGAATAATTCACACTTACCATACCTATCCACAGTCAATACAGCAAGAATCTAAAATTGATTGGTACGAATCACAAAGAAAACAACGAGTCATCTGTTTCAAAGAATAAAAATTCATGGGAACAAATTAACAGCAGACAAAGGCTTGGATGATAACAATTCAGACAAAGGGCTCGACATCGTTGCCTTTCAAGGTGTAGGACGGCGGTGAGCCGTTTGACAGAGGATGTCGGGATCAGGGCGGCGAGGAGTCACAGATGACGAAGAGAGAGAAGGGAAAGAAAAAACATACCTGACAGGTGGCGAGCGGCGGTGGGGCTGATCAAGGTGGACGGTGGCTGTCGATGGTGAAGGTGTGACGTGGTTGGCTGGTCAGAGAGGAAGGAGGGTGGCGGCGAGTGGTGGCTGTGGTGGTGGGGCAGCGATGTGGGGGTGGGGTGATGGAGAAGAGTGGATTATTGTAGAAGGGTGAAGATGGTGAAGGAGGTGATGATTGAGATGATGAAGGTGATGATAGAGTGAAGGTGTAGGGTTTCTAGATGAAGAGATGTAGAAGAAGAGGCCTGAGTTGTTTTTAGACTCTAACACTGTGTTCCCGAGTTTCATTAAAGGATGGAAGAGAAATGATCTCCCTCCCCTTCCATTCTCTCCAATTCCTTCCAAATTGGAAAGATTGAAAATCACACTAAAATCTTCTTTATTATCCCTCTCATTCCCTCCCTTTCCCTCCTACAAAAAACTCTGGAACACATTTTTTCCCCACTTCCTTCCCAATCTTTTCTCTTCCATCCTTTAATGAAACTCTGGAACATAGTCTAAAAGAAACAAAAATTAAACACACTTGGGACACGGCCGGGTTAGCTCGTCACCCGCCCGGGTCATATTTCGGCCCTTTTTCAGAATATCCAACCCGCCCGGGTCGTTGGTGACACCCGCCCGGGTCTTTTTTTTTTTTTATTTGTTTTTTTTTTAATTTTTTATTTGTTTTTTTTTTTTTTTTTTTTTGCAACATGAATAAAAATAATTAAATACGGAACCACGGGTTGCCTCCCGTGCAGCGCCTTTCTTTCACGTCTTTAGGCTAGACTTAGACCGAGTCTAATTAATCTGGTGCTTGCTCAATAAACGGAAAAAACTTTTGGATGATGCTTGATACTTTTACTTTTGGTGCCTTTTGCCTTTCTTTCTTCCATGTATCGACTTCCATCAACTCGTCCCCAAGCTTGAACTTGTTAATATATCTCTCTGTTGCAACCTTAGCGATACCTCTATCTAACACTAAATCTTGAACCTCATGGTTAGACAACTCAAAACATTTATCGGTTAGTGGTTCAATGATATCAATATAATTCAAAGATAAGACATCACTCGGGTAACGCATAGCATCATCTATATTAAAATTGATTACCTCCCCATCAAATTCCATCGAAAGGGTGCCACTATAAACATCGATTTTAGTCCTTGCAGTTTTTAAAAATGGCCTCTCTAACAAAATTGAACTGGAATTTGGGGTGACCTCATCCTCCATGTCCAACACATAAAAATCAGCTGGAAAGACTAATCCGTTCACTTGAACCAATACATCTTCTAATACACCTTTTGGGTGTACTATGGATCGATCGGCCAATTGAATAATTACCCCGGTCCTCTTTAAATGTCCTACATTAAGTGTTTTGAAAATCGAGTATGGTAGGACATTAATAGAGGCTCCAAGGTCCAGCATAGCTTTAGGGACAATGATATTCCCCAATTTACAAGGAACCGTGAAAACACCTGGGTCCTTGCACTTTGGAGGTAATCTCTTTTGTAGCACTGCTGAAATATTTTCACTTACCTTGATTGTTTCATTACCTTTAAGCTTCTTCTTTGATGTGCAAAGTTCTTTGAGGAATTTGGCATATCGTGGGACTTGTTTTATGGCATCAAGGAGCGGGATGTTTAGCTCGACCTTCCTGAATGTCTCCATGATCTCCTGCTCTTCCCTTTGCTTCTTTGTGCTTCGTAGCCTTGATGGGAATGGAGGTATAGGAGTGAATCTCACTTCACTTCTAGTCGGTTCTTGTACTTTCTTCTCATCCTGGTCCTTCTTCTCAACAACAATTTCCTCTTCTTCTTGTATACTTGGACCATCATAGTTCTTTCCACTTCTCAAGGTAATGGCACAAACATTATGCTTTGGGTTATTCTCAGTCTGTGCGGGTAATTTACCTTGAGATTCTAACTTACTCACCGAGCTAGCAAGTTGAGCCATTTGTTGTTCCAAGTTCTTGATGCTTGATCTAGTCTCCTGTTGGAACGCATGGGTGCTAGTAGCCAAACTTTTTACAATATCTTCCAATGACATACCCGAGCTTCCCGCTTGTTGTGCAGGTGATTGTTGTTGAGACTGAAATTTTTGGTGTTGTTGATTTTGTGGAGGTCTCTGCTGGTAACCCATATTGGAAGGATGTCCCCAATTTTGATTGGCTCGTGGTTGTTCATATTGTCTCAAATTTTGTCCCGAATAACCAATTGCATTTGCATCTTCAACATCCTCTTGTAATGTAGGACACATATCCGTGGGGTGTCCATGTTGTAAGCATATCCCACAAGCTCTTGGTTTTGGTTCGGCACCTTTTTCTTTGGTAAGTAGCATCACAGCTTTTGTCAATTCAGCGATTTGGCTTTCAAGATGAGGAGCATTCACTTCTTTGACTCCCCTTGGCGGATCAACATACCATTCTTCATCTTGGGCTGAATGCTTGGAGTCTTCAGCAATCGATGTGATTAAAGCTCTAATTTGAGTTGGAGTTTTATCAAGTAGAGCTCCTCCACTAGAAGCATTTATCAAACGCCTCTCCATCGGTGCCAATCCTTCACAGAAGTACTGAAGGAGTTGATGCTCAGATATGCCATGTTGTGGGCATCGAGCACAAAGCTTCTTGAATCTGTCCCAATAGGTGTGCAATGCTTCCCTTTTGATTTGCTTGATCCCGATGATCTCTTTACGGAGTATTGAAGCTTTGACTTCCGGGAAGTATTTGTCAAGGAACAGTGTTGCAAGTTCATTCCAAGTGGTGACCGACCCCGGTGGTAGGTAATACAACCATTCTTTAGCTGAATCTTGAAGAGAAAAGGGGAATGCCCTCAGTTTGATTTGGTCTTCAGTAATGTTGTGGGGTTTCATACCCGAACACACAACATGAAACTCTTTGAGGAACTTGTGTGGGTCCTCATTCTCCAAGCCTCGGAAAACGGGTAAGAGATGGATCAACCCAGATTTCAGTTCAAAGTTTTCCATTGCAGGGTAGTTGATGCAAAGTGGTTGTTGTGGGACATCACGTGTCGTCCACTGTCTAAGGGTTTGTTCAACTGCCATAGTTGGTTCGGGTGGGTTTGGTTCTTGATGGGTATTGGTGGGTGAGTGTGGTGGAGTAATGAGTGTTTGTGGATGTGAGAGAGATTCGGTTTCAGGTTCAGATTCACTTGACAAGAGTACGTCTTGCCAAATGTTAGTGATCGGAGGTGAAGTGATAGAGGTTGAGGAGCTTGCTAACTTCTTTCGTTGTTTTGCTTGCTTCCTTAATCTCCTTGCTGTTTTCTCAATCTCTAGGTCAACTTCAAGTGGTGTACCTGTACGAGAAGATCTTGGCATAAAACTGTTAGAATTGCCGTATCCCCGGCAACGGCGCCAATTTGTTGGGTGTCGAATCCAGCAAATAAATAAATAGTAAACCTACTAGTATGAGTGAAAGTAAGGTTCGTGTCCTCAGGGATACAGATCAACTGATTATACCAAAAACGTTTTTCGCACAAATACTATTATTATTATAAAAAGGGGGGGGGGGGGGTTGGTATAGTTTAAATTAATGAAAATAAAACTAAAATTAACAAGACAAATGACTAAAAAAAACGTTAATTAAATTGTGAGACGAGTTCAGATATTAAAGCTAATTCCAACACTAAGGCAGTTTCTTAATTTGACCCGGACTTATGATCATTAACAATTATGGTGCAATGATCCTTTAATTAAACGGTTTGTATCAATACTAGACGTCACGCCGTTCGGACATCCACTCCATCTAAAGTCTAACCAAACGCCGTTCGTTGATTAGAGCCAACCCGCTACTCCAAGCTCACGCCGTTCGGATCTTAGTGTGCGGGTTGCAATGATAGAAGTATCGATTACAATCAAACACTCACGCCGTTCGGAGTGCTTAATTATATTGTTTAATTCTATAACAAATTTAAATTCATAGACAAATCTAAACCGTTATTTGTTCCTTTTATCAAATATATAAAACCGGTTAAAATTTCATAAATTGATGAACACTATTAGAATGATTAACAAAGTGGCCAATTTTATCAACCAACTAATATTTTACCTAAAGGTATAAAATCAAGAATCAACCAAACAAACCATAAAAAAATCGGATCTCATAAGAGTTTCACATAAGTCTACGAATCATAATTAAGAAAACATACCAAAGTGCCGGAATTAAAAAGGTTCTAGCCGGACATGGCGGCTAGAGCAATCCAAACAACTATAATAGAAAACATAAAAAAAATAAAGCTTACGAAAAAAAAAAATAAAGAAACTACTAATTGTTTTTTAATGCTCCAAAAAACAAATGGCAAAGTGTTGTTGCTTCCTGTTCTTCGATGCCCTGCAGCCTTCGAGATGTGTCTTATTTTTTCCAGCCAACCAAAGATATATCTTTATCTCCCAAGATGAATCATATATTTGGTATCATAATCTCTCCAAAATATAAGGAGCTTTCCCATTATCTCTCACCAAAAACTCAAAATTAGTTAAAATCCTTTTAAATCATATTTTCAATTCAGCCCCTCTAGTTATGTCCATTCCATTTGCCGACTAAACTTCTTTTGAAAAACGCCAAGTCCAAGTAAGTCGCGAACTCGCCTCGTCACTGCTCTTGTTAATCCTCCACACCTACAAAATCAACCAAAACAGGCCAAAGTAGATTCCATTCCACCGAAACATGCATTTAACGAAATTGATGCAATATGTACAACCTAAATGCATAAAAACGCTCAAACTAGCTACTAAAAAGAGTATAAAATATGCCTAAAAATGCAACTAACATCTGCCGTCTCCAGATCATTACCCGTATTTGATGAAGATGCAACATCTGGATTTGGGTTCACTGGAGGTGTCACTGTAGCATGATCTAAGATAGGTTCACTGAAAACTTCATCATCGTCTTCTGATTCTGATGAATCAAGAGTTGTTGTAGCTTCTTGAAAAATCTCTTATTCATTGACAGGAGCATTGGTATCATTAGAAGCTGCTGGAGAAGTTACGGTGATCGGACGCACTAACGATGAAGGCACTGCGTTCTCACTCTCGTAATATAGTCATAGTACAGCCTCTTCAACCAAACTATCTAGATTGAATGACTCAAAGAAATCTTTATAGTCAAACATCCAATCAGGCCCACTTCCTTGAACATTCTGAGTGTAGCGTTGAACTTCCACATTCGACCACTCTTCAACTTGTCGAGTTCTTTTGTTAAATACACGTTTAAGTGGTGTCGCGTACCCAACAAAATAGCCCTCTTCTGCTTTAGATCCAAACTTTTCCGTAGGATTTAACATTGTACAAGGTGCCCCGAAAGGTTCTAGATACTCTAAGTTCGGCTTTCGTCTATTAAGCAGTTCATAAGAAGTCTTGCCAAACTTCTTCACTGTTAATACACGATTCAGAGTGTAACAAGCTGCGTAAATAGCCTCGTTCCAAAACATTACTGGAAGATTTGTGTCTGCAAGCATTGTCCTAGCCGCTTCAATTAGAGTTCTGTTTTTGCGTTCTGCAACACCGTTTTGTTGAGGAGTGTATGGTGCACTATACTCATGATGAGTTCCTTTTTCTTCACAAAATACATCCATCTGAGAATTCTTGAACTCCATCCCTTTGTCACTTCTTATGCGTTTTATCTTCAAACCATAGATGTTTTCCAACAGGTTAAACATAACTTTCAGATTGTTAAACGTCTCACTTTTGTGTTGCATGCACATTACCCACGAAAATCTTGAATAGTCGTCTGTAACCACAATACAGTAAAGCGCTCCATAATGACTCTTACGCTTGACAGGTCCAAATAGATCCATATGCAAACGTTCAAGTGGTAATTCAACAGAGTTTACTTTCTTTGGTTTGTGGGACTGTTTGTGATGTTTTCCTTTCTTGCAACTCACACATTTGTCATTCAAATGAAAATGCTTCATATTAGCTCCCTCAACAAGCCCGTTCTTCACCAAATGATTCATCTTTCTTAGGAGAATATTCCCCATCCTTCGATGCCACATAATAGATTCTTTTTCAGTAGCTTTGGATAGAAAACACATGACTTGGCCCCATTGTTATATAACCTCCTTTGTTCCCAGAAAATGCTACATAACCTCCATTAATATTCTTGATATCAAATAGTAGCGTCAAATCACCGGTCATGTGCCCAGAAGCTCCACTGTCGACAATCCAGAGACTGCTAACAGGGCCAAATGGAGCTCCATGCACAAATTACAAACAAAATTAGTTTTTAACAAGGACCCAAGCCTATTTAGTCTAGGGTCTTTGAATGTTAGCTTTCAAAGAATCATCACACACTTTTAGTTTTGAATCATCCTTTTTCTAGTTATTCAAAACTTTCTCACTTTTAATCTCAACTTTAGCAAATGATGTAGAAGCACCTAGAGAACCCTTTGGTGACCAAGATTGTTCTGAACGATTAAGAATCCTTATCTGAGATTTTTGACCCTCAGCAGGTTTCTTTGTATCGTTCAAAAAATAAACTTTCTTGGTTACCTTATCTAATTTAACAGATACAGGTCTAACCGATGACTTCACAGCCGGTTTTGGATAAACCTTTTGTTTGTCATTAGTTTAGTTCATTATAGGTTTCTTCAGCTTTTTCTCCATGGCAAATCGGTTTCTGTTATCATAGACAATTGGACGGTTTCCCTCTTTTGATAAAAAAACGATTTTGGTTATAAAATGGTTGTCTTTGAGGGCCAAATTGCCTTTGTGAAAAATGTTGTCTATGATCATCAACCGAATTCCGATAATTCTGCTTTCTCTCAACTTCGTGCCTCTTATGTCTCACATATGGGCAGTGAGCAAGTAAATGCCCTCTCTCCCCACCTTTGAAACATGCACAGTATTATTCAAAGGTATTCTTAGAGTTAGGTTTAGCGAATGAATTAACCGGGTATTGATCATTAACACACTTTCGCCTTAAACTCTCTGGAGCGGGCTCCTTTGAGTAAGACGGTTCATAAAATCCGTTAACCTTTTCTTTTGGTTTAATGCATTCAGTGACATGAACCTTTGGTTGTTTAGAATTATCACCATACAGTCTCTGAATCAATTCAGGAGGAATATCATTTGTTCTTTCGTGTTTAGGAAATCAAATGGTACTCTCTTGCTAGATTTTCTCAATTTTTGAATAATTGGCAAACTGTATGAGATATTCATCATCTGATATTATCTTATCGGATCCTTCCATCTGATAGAAAACCTTCACAGGCTTGTCAATTGAATCATTCTTTTCATTTTTGTTAACTGACTGATTCATTTTATTTTCATTTTTCTGAGGATGTGAAACCTGAGAAAGTGAACTTGTCTCATTTGTACAAATGTGATTTTCCAATGGAATCTCAACATTTTTCTTAGGTTCCTCATCTTCAGTATCTGAATCATCAGTTATTGCTACCACTCCTTCATCATTCAATCCAAGTATCAGTCTCACATCGGAATTTGGATCACTAACACTAGAAGTGTTAGATTCAATATCCGATGAGGAATCCGATTTTACTGAACTCTCTGGTGTTACTGAATTTAGATTATGATTTCCAAATAACACTGGAGCAGGAATAGCTTTGTAGTTTGCACTACTGGATTGTGATGGTTCCTCAACGATGTGGTCCAAAACATATGCCACATGTTTGTAACTTTCTAACTTTTTGTTGACTTTTTCAGCAAAACACTTGATTTTAGCCATTTCTAATTTAGTTTCTTCAATTTTATTTATGTAATTATTAATGGCTATTTGTTTCAAAGAAAGATTTTTAGTCAATTTCATTTATGTAATTATTAATGGCTATTGGTCAATATCATCATCAAGAGAATTAACGCTAGCTTTCGAATCAGATTCACTTTCTGAATCAAAATAGACAGATTCTGGTTCATCAGAGACATTAGCAACGCAATCAATAATCGTCCCTAAAATCATCTCAGCAACTGGTTCTTCAAGTTTTTCAGCAACACAAACAGGAACCTCTTCAACAATCTCCTCAATCACAACTTCAGAAACTTTCTCAGAATCCAAATCATTATTAGCTATCACCGGCTCCTCCAATACCATCTCTGTATCACGACATGCTACATTACCACTTGTGATCTCCTCAACTCCCAATTGCATAGTTTGCATACAATTCCAATCAAAACCCTCGTCTTTCTATATCACCAATGCCTAATTCTGGTTCTCATTTTGAGGTTGGGTATTTGGTGTAGAAATAGGAACAATGGTTCTAGTTGGGTTAGATGTAGTTTGGGTTTGAGTTTGGTTGGTTGTAAATGTTTGTCTAGATATGTTATTTTGATAGGTGTTTTGTCGGTTTTGGTAATTGTTTTGTTGTGGATTGTTGTTGTTGTTGTTTTGGCTTTGGTAGGTAACTTGATTTTGTGATTAACGATTCTGATAGTTGGAGTTAAACGGGTTTTGGTTACCTTGTTGCATTGGTTGAGTACACTCTCTCTTGAAATGACCTCGAGTTCCACAGTTGAAACAAGTTACCTTGGCTTTGTTGAAGCCATATGTAGTATTCGGTGAGGTAACGAGATCAGTTCTGCCATTCTTCTCTATAAACTCAGTAGCTCTCCTCATCACACTTGCAAACGCCCAATGAATGTCGATCAGTTCCATCTCTTCCTTGTCGATCTGGGCATAATCCTCATTTGTCAGATTGTTGTTTCTTATCTGACTTGCCACCAATCCATTGTACAAAGCGACCATTGCTGAAACTAGAGCAGTATCAACACCTATCTACATATTGTTCCGGTTAAACCCCCTCATCTTATTGGATCACCAAAGCTTGATTCTCATTTGGATTTTGAGTGTTTGGTGTGTTGGCAAGTACAATGGTTCTTTCTCGGTTTGGTGTTGTTTGAGTTTGGTTGGATGTAGATGTTTGGTTTTGGTTGGTATTTTGGAAGGTGTTTTGTCGGTTTTGGTTTTGATAGTTGTTGCTTTGGTTTTGTGCTTGATGGTTTTGGTAGTTAGCATTTAATGGGTTTCGGTTACCTTGTTGTTTAGGTTGGGTACATTCTCTAGCAAAATTTCCTTTTTTTCTACAATTAAAGCAAGTGACTTTTGCCTTGTTGAAACCATAGGTGGTGTTTGGAGTAGTTATAAGATCAGTTCTGCCTGTCTTCTTAATAAACTCCTTTTCTCTCCTCATCACACTTGTAAATGCCCATTGGATATCAATTAATTCCATCTCTTCTTTATCAATTTGGGCATAAACCTCAGTAGTTAGATTGGTGTTCCCAATCTGACTAGCCACAAGTCCATTGTAAGCAAAAACCATTGGTGAAACTAAAGCAACATGTTGTTGTGCTACTTCAACTGTTACATTTTTCATATAAGAAGTTTCCAATACAATAGGATTAGAACTTGATGAAGCTTGACTAACAACTAGTGTAGCTTGTGGTTCTTGTGGCCGTGTCATGTTTACTGATGGTGTTGCGTAATAACTAGAAGCTTGCAGTGGAGGTTGAGATGGTGTTGCATAATAACTTGCTGCACTAAAAGGCTCAACATTTAAATGTTGTTTGTGGTGGAAAAGATAAACAAGAAACTTGAGAGTTATCTAAATGTGGCTTATGTCTTAGACCACATCATTGAAGAACCAAGCCCAAATGTGAGTTACAAATCAGTACCTTCTCCGGTTTTATTTGAGAATCACAATTTTAATAATGTGACACCGAAAAGTTCTGATAAATCGAGATCCACATCAGAAAATGAATCAAACACTTCTAGTGTTGGTGATCCAAATTCTGATGTGAAACCGATTTCGGGTGTGAATGATGAGGGCGTTGTTGCAGTAACTGATGATTCAGATTCCGAGGATGATGAACCTCAGAAGGATGGATGTTGAGATTCCTTTGGAAAATCACATTCGAACCACTGAGGGTAGGGAAACACCTAAGGTTCAACATCCTCCTAAAGTTGAGAAAAATCAGAATCATTCAGTGAAGAAAATTGAGAAAAGTGAGTTCAGTGATAAACCTGTGAAAGTGTTTTATCGGATGGAAGGATCTGATAAAATAATTTCTAATGAAGAATATCCAATACAGTTTGTTAACTATTCTAAAATAGATAAAATCTGGCAAGTAAGCACAATCTGGTTTCCTAAATCTGAAAGGACAATTGATATGCCACCAGAATTAATAAAGTGACTGTATAGTGATAATTCTAAATCACCAAAAGTCCATGTCACTGAGTTTGTTAAGCCTAAAAGCAAGGTTAATGGATTTGTTGAACCGGCTTACTCAATGGAGCCCGCTCCTGAGAGTTTAAGATGTAAGTGTATTGATGATCAATAGCCGGTTAACACATTTGCTAACCATCATGACAATCACTCATTTGAAGAGTACAGAGCCTCTTTTAAGTGTGGAGAGTGAGGGCATTTACTTGCTCACTGTCCATACGTAAGACGAAAAAGGCTAGAGGTTGAAAATAGGCATAACCATAGAAATCCGAATGTCGGTTTTCCTCAAAAGTCGTTTTATCCTCAAAAGCAATTTTATGACAACCCGAATTTTTATGAAAAAGGAAATCGACCGATTGTTTATGACAATCGAAATCGGATTGCTATGGATAACAAAATGAAAAGGCCTATGGTGAATCCGACTTTTGATAAACAAAAGGTTTATTCTAAACCTTATGTTAAATCAATGGTTGTCCTTCGTTCGTTAAATCAAACAAGGTTTCTAGGAATGTTCCACCTAAGATTGTTTCTAAGAATTCTGACAATGTTCAACCAAATTTTCAAACTCAAGTCAAAATTATAAAACGATTGGAACAATCTTTGACATCAAAGAATCTTCAGGAGCCTCAAGTTCAACTTCAAAACCGGTAAAAGAAGTTCTTAAAATGAAATTTTTAGAGAAACCGGTTGTTGAAAAGAAAAGTGAATCTTTGAATGTCTCTCTTACGGATACTCAAAGACCCAAGACCAACAAGGCTTGTCTCCCTCGTAAGAACTAACTATTTTTATGAATGGGGCAGGGAGTTCCAGCTGGCCCTGTTAGCAGTCTCTAGAGTGTTGACAGTGGAGCTTCCAGGCACATGACGGGAGATATGTCACTTTTTTTTTATATCAGAAAATAAATTTTTTTACATTTCTATGTTATTTTCGATAACCGATGTTGGATGATAGTCATTTTCTGAAGTTTGACCAGCCAATTTGACTTTTGTATCATTTAAATGAGAAATTTTGAGAATTTGAATGTTTAAATGGTTAAAAATGACAAAACGGGAATCGAATTGGACATTTGGTAATATTCAATTTTTCCAGTTCCTTATTCGACCTTTCGTTAGGTAGAATGAGTTTTTGTGGCTTGATTCGAACCCATTTATGAGGTCGAATGAAAGTGGTTTAATGAAAATTTTCATTCGAACACCTTTCATCTTCATTCGTACCTTTCATTAGGTCCAATGAACATAAAAGTTTTTCATTCGAACCCTAAAAGGGTCGAATGAGCTTTGGGAGTTTTGGGAGAATGCTGGTTTTACATTTTGGGAAGGAAGATCAATCATTCAGAGCAAAATTCAAGGGCATTTGGTCTTAGTTGGTGAACAGGACTTTAGAGAAGCTTTACAGCTTAATGATTCGTATGAAGATCCGATTAAGTTATCCTAGACTGAACAGCGTGCATGTTTTCATAGAATGAAGTACAATGGCCCAATTACTGATTGCTTATTACACAAAGCAAAGCTGTATCCACCATATAAGTATCTGTTACATGTGATACTTCATGTTTTCGGACCATGTATTGAGAAATACTTTGAGTTCATTGGTCATTGCATTGATTTTGAACAAGCCTTATAATGTTTCTGGGATGATCTTTCATCACATGAAAGAGGTGTTTCAAGGCTTGAAAGTTGATAAGTTTTTGATGTATCTGAGGTTTCTGCAGATGGTATTTGATCACAAGTACAAGGAGTTGGTGAGAGATCCACTGCAAGCGATAAACCAGGAGCATATGAATGCAACAACATTGAACCGGATGAAAACTTACAAAGCAAAGAAGGAAGAAGAAAAGCCACCACATAAACGTTTGTTTGGACATTTGAGTTCAGTTGCATATGAAGATCCAGGGAAGGATAAGGCAAGACATGCTAATAGTGATTCTGATTCTGACAGTCCGTTATTTCCTATTGATAAAGAGGCTAAGAGGAAACGACAAGTTGTCAACAAAGGTGCTAAGACAAAAGGCAAAGGCACACAAAAGGTTGTTGATAAAGAAGCAAAGACAAAGAAAGTTTCTATGAGCAAAGGGAAGAAAAAGACTTTGCTAGTTGATGAAGACTCGGAAGAAACTAAAGAGGATGAGGAATGGGATTCATAGACTGAAACTTTGAAGGATACTTATCCCAAGGCCACTGAGATTCGTACTCCTGAAGCATTATAGAAGATATTTGAATAACAAAGACATAAGGAGGTTACTGAAGAGAATCAGGAGTTGATATTAGACCTTGATGCTGATGTAGAAGGTTCTCCTGTTCCAGAAGCAAGTGTGAAGTGTGGTAGAGTGAAATCTATGTCGAAGAAAGAACCTCCAAGGAAGAGAAGAAATAGGTAGATTGATTTGCTGATAAAAGGAAAGAAAATACCAGCAGTAGCTAGTTCAAAATACGTATCACCAGCAACATCCCTAATCGTCAAGAAGAAGAAAGTTGTACAGGAAGTTGTTACTACTGATCCTGTATCTCAGTTAAATACGGAGAATATATGCAGTAACATTGAAGAATGTTTTGGAGAGTATGAAGGCAAAGAGTATAAAACCAAGTGCAGAATCCATTTCTACTCCACAGGCAACAGTTTCAAGTGATATTATGGAAGCTGTGAATCGACAAATTGCCAATGTGATGAAGGCATTCAATCAACAAGAAGCTGAGATCAGACAAATGAAAGAGAATGAGAAGGACATGTTACAGATTATTCTAACTTCTAAAGAACGTCAGGATTAGTTAGAAGAAAAAGTGAAGAAGTTACAAAGTGAAAATGCTAATTGAAGACTTCTGTGAAAAGAACTACAAAGACAATAAAGTTGATTGAAGAAGAAAACAAAGATCTGAGAAAGATGATTGAAGATTTGTATTCGAAAGCACCACAGCTTAAAGGTACTGAGGAAGAAGAGGAGGAAGAAGAGGACAAGTGGATTACAGTGGTACTGATGATGAAGAAGGTGATGATGATGAGAATGATTCTGATGATGATGGATCAGGAGGTGATAATGAGAACAAAGACAAAGATTCCAGTTCTAAAGATTCGGATGATGATAATGATGATGACAGTGATCAGTTTAAGTTTGAGAAGAGGAAGGCTGAGAAAGGTGACAAAGGCAATTCCAGTTCCAAGAAGAAATCTGGAGAAACTACTGAAGATGATCAGAACATATTTTGAACTAAACAGATTCGTGCTTTACTAGACAAAGACAAGAAGATGTATAAGATGATGATAAAAAGAGGATGTTATACTTTGGATCTTACTAAAAAGTTTCCTGAAATATTCATGAGCAATGATATGAGATATCAAATTGAGTATAACGATCCAGAACTGGAAGATGGTGAAGTGAACAACGCAGTTGCTAGAGAGATTCTGGAAGGGCTAGCAAAACAGGTTGGAAAGTCCTTGGATGATATTCTGAAGGAAAAAGAAATTCCTTATGTTCCAGTTGCTGACCCTAAACAGAAAGATGCAGATGACATTGAAGCAGAAAAGTATAATCATGTCGAAGTTGAAGATATTTCTCATGAAGAATATCCTGAATACTAAAACATTCATGATAATTCTAGCATTCCAGTGATTGATGAAGAAGCTCTCAGGAAATCTGAACATATTTCTAAGGAAAAAGGCAAGAAGATTATTGATGAAGTCTTTGATAATGAAGCAAATAAAAACAGGTCTTCAAGCAATCTGATTCATTGAAGGAGTTGTTGAGAAAGTTGAAAGAAGATGAGCTGAACAGACCAAAACCTGTCGTTCAAGGTGATGTCTACAAGTTTCAAAACAAGAGCTTTAAAGCACGTGCGTTGGCATGGAAGTATTTTCTACAGCTTAGATGTATCGGGATTAAATGGGAAAGGGGAATCTTGTATTTCAGACACTTTCATGAAATCAAGACTTTACCTTACTGGGCTGTGAGAGATATTGTACGACATCAGATCACGGGTTTTGAGAATGCGGGTATTGTTCATTTGATGGCTGAACGAATGACAAGAGAAAGATACACAAGATGGGATGCATGTAGACCACAGTATCCAAAGAGGATTGTGCATAAGAATGAGATTGATCCGAAGAATGTTCTACCAAATGTTACTTTGAAGTACAAACCGCCAAAAGTGAGGAAGAGGATTCCGTTGATGCCTATTCAGCAACATTTTTGCGAAAGACTTTGAATTCTGGTATTATGATTGGATAACAGGTGAAGCTGTGATTGTGCTGAAAGACAAGAATCTGAAGCTTATGTGTAAGAAGATACGCGTGTTTGATCCGATGTAGCAGATAAACAATGCAAAAGAAGACATCGACGCGCTGTATTACAATCAGCTTCATTTTGATGTGAGAGATTTGATTCCATCTTGGAATTTTCAAAAAGTTTCCATATTCTGTTTTTCCTGGGGTGTTCATGCTGACTGTGATTACAATAAGCTACTGGGGAAGACGTTAAAGATCAGAGAAGAACCAAAGAAACGCACACTAAAACGCAAAGCTGAACCAGAAATGAGTGCGCAACAAAAGAAGTCGTTGAAGATCAAGTTGATGAACAAGAGTCTGGAAACGCAAGAACAATCCAAGCAATAGCCAAGGGGGAGTTTGTAGATGCATATGTGTGGCTATCGCTTTGGATTAATCAAATTTGGCGAAATTGCAAAGATTTGAAGATTTGAAGACGTTCATTCGACCAGTTGAAGGGTCGAATGAAGTTCAATATGGTCGAATGAAGTTTTGTTAGAATGGTTTGTTTATTAGAGTTTTGGTTCGAGCCTCAAAGGGTCAAACAGATTCATTCAAACCCTGCAAAGGTCGAATGAACTGCCTATATATAGTTTGATGTTAGTTTGAAACTTAAGAATTGGTCATTTTAGAGTGTGTATTTGTGTGTGTGTTCTCTGTAAGAGTCTAGAAGTTTTTGTGAGTTAGGTTTTCATTAATATCTAAACATTGTAAGATTTTATCATCATTTATTAATGAAAATCATGTTGAAATGGAATCAAAACGTGTTATGATATGATTATTATCATTTTGCATGTGATCTAGGGTTTCCGCACCTGGATTGCTTATACTTGTGTGATTATATTGTTGATTTCAAAAAATCTAGTCCTTTACAGTGTGTGACCAATCATAGGCTAGCTAAGCGAATGATTACTGTGCAAACCATGAGTCCTATAACCAAACCTCTTGACTGTTTTGCCTCGCGCATTGTACAGTAAAGACAATGTATGTATGGTAGAATACTAACACTCTTTTGTATGTAACCAGTTAGAGCGACTAACCAAGAGCGGGGGTGTCAACCCAATAGATCTATTAAAGTGTTCCATGGCTTTCGATAGCTAATAGTTACGGTAAAACGTAGTACGAGGACTGTTGAGCTCATGAACCAAATGTCTCATGTTCCACATGGTAGTCACTATAGAATTAACACACAATTGAAATTTGTGTCGGTAATGTAGCATGTTTGTCCCCCAAAATGTAAAAGTAGTAAAATGGGGCCATGAAAGTCACCTGATAATGGTATGTGTGGTCTAGTGAGGCTGAAATTTGAAGCAACTACCGTCCAAACACTGGTTGCCCTATGATTATCAAGAGCGTAGTAAATTGTACGTCCTTGTTGTTTATCATACAAGTAGTTCACCCAACATTTTTGAGCCTTGGTTTTAGTGTAGGTAGGCCATGTTTTTGTACACGTGACATTTTACAATTTATTCATGTACTTGTAAAGGGTATGGCCTTGGAAATCCCGTGTATTTGTTGTAAGTTGATTTTTTATTGTAAACAAAGTGGTCCCCACATGCTGTTATGGTTTGTAAATTGATACCAAGTCGTCATGTGTGGTTGGTTTTTGGGAAAATGTGTATTAATATAGTTTTATGCCCCTTTTATTGTCAAAAATAGTATTAACACATGTTTTGGCATATTTAACATATGTTAAGGTATTATAGCCGAAACAATGTATCATATAGGTCTTGAATTCGATGGTTTATTAAATCAATATGGATCGATCTAGGCTTGTTTAGGTACCATTGAAGCTATTGAAGATGTACTAGTGGATTCGTAATGAAAACCGATTAGTAGTTTTGTTTATAAGCCTTAACTTTGAACATAAACCAGAGGAGTTTTGTTTATAAAAACCGATTACTAGTTGATCATTTATATTGGGTTTTGATTTAATAACATATCGTAACCTACCATTGTGATATATAGGCCGATTATATATCAAATAGATGGGGTATCGTGACAATGTGATCATTATTTAGTCGATTATTCATAAGTGAAGCAATGTGTCTGAACTTAGGTGTGTATGTGGTCGATTACTCATGATCAAAGGTCGGTGAGTTGGTGAACATAGTAGGGCCGATAGATAGGATCTTAGGGAAACAAAATAACTCACCTAGAAGTGGCTCGGGATGGTGCAATCCTTGAGACCTTGGGACCTCCTTCGGCTTGGATGCTTATGACTTGATGGCTTGATTGTGCTTCGGCTTGGGTTTTGGAAAGGGCCGAAGGTTTTGTGAGGTAATAGAGGTTTGTGTGGCACTTGGAGGTGATCTCTGGCTCCCTTTATATAGTGTATAACATGGTAAGTTGATTCATTGACTTTTAAATTCATTTATAAGTACATTTTCCTGTTTTGCATATGTTCAAGACCAAGTGATTAGTTGCCATCAATTGTGAGTTGGCTGATTTGTATGTGCACCATATCTTAGTGTTTTAGGTAAAGATTAGACCTAGGGAATTGGAGCTTACTTGATTGAGGCCTAAATAGGTGCAAGATAATTCCTTTGTCTCTTAGTGACATGCATTGACAATAAGACAAGGATAATAGTTAAAAATCATATGGGATTTGAGTGTGTATGGCTGCCACGATGAGATTAAGATAGGGATAGGTGAAATGGGATGTTGACATGAGAAGGTTGGTCTTGGTTGTCCTTTTCGGCCGATGTATAGACTAAAGGAATGATCATCACTTTTGTAAGAACAATGAGTTGGAAGGTTTATCAAGGAAAGGTAGTGGTTGACTTGTTTAGGGATTGAGTTAGTCTTGTCTTTATATCCATTTGTGTGAAAGATATCACCTCATCCTTTGCCAATTTGATCACATCATGTAGTAATCTAAATGTTGATGTCATGCAGTTCCTTGGGAGCTAATCGGCCGATTCACATAGGTGTAGTTGGAATGATAGTGACAAGCAAGGCTTTGTGTTGGTCATCATATGTTTGATGTTGATAGTTCATGGCTTCCCTTAGTTGTCTTAGCAACAAGTGTGTGTGTGTGTGTGTGTGAGGATGTTTCAGCCAATATAAGAGGACAAGCAAGGGATCTTCCATTTAGGGTGGTGATCATCACATAAGAAGGTGTTGTACATTATCACTTCATGCCATTTAGGTGTATCATTTGGACATTCCATTGATAATGACACATGAGGCTTCTTGTATCAAGGTGGCGGCCGAAAGAAAACATAAGGAAGGTTCCATAGTTGGTAAGAAAGGACAAGACATGCAAGGGTAGGTATGTGTAGTTGAGTACCTGTATACATGTGCCTATTCATGAAATATTTTCGGCTAGTGACCAATGTCCCTAAATTGTGAATTATTCATGTGTCCATATGTGTATATATAGCTGTGAATGATCGAGTATTGTACCAGTTTGTATGGATACATGGTGTGTTTAAAGACTCGATGACGATATTAACATGTATTAATATCTATTAGTCATGAACACATGTTATTTTATGTTAATATATGATAGTGTTTATGATTCGTATACATGTGTTAGTGACGGATTACCATGTGTTAGAGTGTGGTAACCTCATAAGATGTTTTGTGATTGTTTTTACAATTGTGTAGTCGGGCATCCTATTGCTCTCTGTTGAGCATGTGATTAGCTTGACTGGTTCGTGTCATATGTTTCATATAGTACGGGTGTTGTATGCATAAACAGGTGATTTTGTTGAGTTTTCTGAATAACTCACGCTTTACTAGACTGGGGGTATAGTGTGTGCAAATTGCCTAATTATGCACATGAAATGACAATAATGAATGAAATGCGTACGGATGTTGACCTGGATTGTTGACTGGTGTCACATAAAGGGTTACTTTTTTCAAAAGGAGATTATTTGAACTTAGTTGCCTTTTCTGATTCAGACTGGGCAAAATGTCCTGATACCAGGAAATCTGTTACTGGGTATTGTGTCTTTTTGGGCAACTGTCTTGTTGCCTGGAAAAGTAAGAAACAATCAACTGTTTCTAGGTCCTTTGTAGAGGATGAGTACAGAGCTATGTGCTCTGCTGCTTGTGAAGTTGTTTGGTTGAAAAATCTCTTAACTGAACTTAAGGTTCAGGTTGATTTACCTGTCAAATTGTTTTGTGACAGTTCTGTTGCCCTTTCTATTGCAGTTAATCCAGTATTACTTGACAAAACCAAACATTTTGCTTTAGACTTATTCTTTTTAAGAGAACTTGTGTCTAAAGGTGTTATCAAAACAGAAAAAGTAGATTCTAAAGATCAGTTGGCTGATCTCTTTACAAAAGGTCACAGTTTTCATCTAAATTTTTTGGACTTAATCAAAATGTTTGATCCCTTTAAGAAATAAAATTGTGGGGGTGTTAAAATTTATATCCTTATTTTAATTTTATTTCGTTCTTTTATTGTCAAATATTTGAATATTTGTTTGAGTTTGGTTTTGCAGGTTGGGCTTTATCAAAGAAGTGTTAGAAGTTAGCAGGAGTCCCAGTTCGAGTCCAGTTCATGTTTTGTTCGTGGGAAGCCCATCTCTTTGCTCTGACCCACTTGTTCCAACCCAGTTCGAGTTATTGGCTGGTGTGCGTTGCCAGCCTGGCAATCCGTGTGTAGAAACACACTTGCCTCTTTGCCGTTGGATTGTTTCATTCATGGTCGTAGATCCTTTCAAGAAAGCACAAATCATCAGCTATAAATAGCTGATGATTTCGTCCATTTATCACTTTTCGATCATTCTAGTTTTTCTCACTTTCTCTCTCGTTCTAACTCTCTTAGAAATTAGGGTTTGATTATATTGATCACCTTGATCATATCTGTATTCTCCTTGTTTTTGTTATTGTTGATCATTCAGTGGATGATCATCTGAGTGTTGAGAGTTTACTGTAGTGAGGTTGTTTGTATTTGGATCTTGTAAGTGTTTTGTACATGTCAGACTTTTGTGCATTTTCTACTTAAAAATAGTAATCTGTGATGACACAGTTCTTAACATTACCGTCAACTTTATAGAAATTTGTTGGGGATTATGATATTCATCAGGATCCATTTCAATATGAAATGTATCGCGAACACGAACCCAAAACACTTAGATCTTTTGACATCTCCTATTATGAGAGAGAAAAAATGGCGTAACGTTATATTATAAACATAAAAAATATTAATATACATCGTAACTTTTTAATTAAATTTGGATCTTCGAAAATCTTGAGCCAACTGATTCCTAATTTGTATTCTTCGTCACTAGTAAATCTTCTAATAGTTCTTTCATTTGGAGGTGCTCGGTTGTGTATGTTCATGTGGAGATTGAGATGGGGTCTCGGGTATGGATTGGGCTGAGATGAATGTTTTGGGTAATTATTGTGCATATTGTGATGCGAGGAAGAAGTCTGTTGTCATGTTGGGAGTGGGGGTCAATACACGACATCGTTGTTGTTTGCATTGAAAAAAACGGATTGCTTGGTCGTTCATTCGAAGAGTTGCGAAAAAACGGGTTGTTCGGGTCAAAGGCTTTCATGTTTGAGTTGTTTCATGGTTTCATATTTGCATGTAATATGGGACAATATGATGTAGAATGTAAATAGGGTTAGGAATTTTTTGTATGGTGAACTAATAGAAAACTTTAGTTATTATAGTTGTTAATTTTTTTAAGTAGCCAACTATTACTTTTGCTTTAGAAACAACCCCTTCAACGACCCTTCCCTTTGTTGCCTGAAACTACCCTAAAGATGGGCTCTTTGGTGCCCCATAATAACGATGGTGTAGCAGTGTTGGGGGCGTGACTAGATGGTTTGGCATGTAGATCACGCCGCACTACACTTAGGGCTGTTTTATAGCCTGTTAATGATTCTATTAAGAGACCACATCTAAATCAGGCAGCATTAAGTGTGCTTGGTTAACAAGGACACCTCTAAATCAGACATCAAGCTTCTTACACATTAAGTTGGAAAACAATATTAGATGAAAAGTTCACCTACTTTGTTCATTCACCTTTGCTTATAACTTTCCCGTGCCACTTCCTCAACCCACCAACAACCACCATCACCACCACCACTTTAGTATACTCTTACTAGATCAACACTTACTGATTCAAAGTTACTTACCCTTACTATCTCTTATTGGCTTAGCAGTTACACATACAGATTGTTAAACAGCCCCTTAGTCTTACAAAATAAGTTGCATAGCCATAAAACATAAAAAAAAAAAAGGTATACCGTCATTATTGACTTATTTAGGATTATACAAACTTAGCCCACTTGTTTATACGTTAATATGTCTTTTTTTTTCTTAAAAAATATTACACCTTAAGAACGGGCAAATTATCATCTTCAATTCGAGTTTAACATTGCTATCGTTTTTACAATTAAAAAACGACTTTTAACATGGTGATTGATTACCTACCGTTACGTGATTATGTAATCACGTATCTTTACATAATTACATAATATGCTTTATATTTTTAAACAGTTATAACCTTATGTAAATTATGTATATCTTTTTACGTAATTACATACAGCAGATATGTGATTACGTATTAACGATTATTTCCCAAGCTTAAGGGGTTGTTTGGTAAGCCTCTTAATGAGACTCTAAACCATTCAGTGCTGAATGATTTAGTATTCAGCGCGTTTGTTTCAGCTTCTGAATGGAATGATTAAGGCTGAACCATTAAGATTTGAGATGTTGCTGAACCATTAAGCACTGAACCATTAAGTACTGAACTAGGTTGATTCTTAATGAGGCTTTCCTACCAATGTGGGACAAGAAAACTAACCATTAAAAAAGTCCAACTTAATGATTCAGCACTTAACCATTTAAACATCCTAACCATTCAGCACTTAGAGGGTGTTTGGGATTGATTTTTCAAAACAGATTATGCGTTTTGAAAAAACAGGGGTGAAGCACTTTAGATTATTGCGTTTTGGCAGCCTAAAAATCTATTTCAAAACTCAACCCCAAACATTAAAAACTGATTTTTTACGTTTTCAAAACACAATAATCTAAAAATCCATTTCAAAACACAATTCCAAACAACCACTTAATCAACAAACAGCCCCTAAATCAAGTGTCACATTCAAATGAAATCTTTCATATTATATGCTTTTTGTCCTTTTACGGAAACTGCCTACTGAGTTTATGTATAGACGAAAGAAGAGTTTTGATAGATGTATTATCTGCTTCAATAATTAATTATTAATGGATTTAAAATAGTTGTACAAATAAATTAATATTTAGATTTTTAAGAGTGGCCCACTACACCCGTGGGATGGGTCGGACCCAGAACAGAAACGCGTGGAGCAGTCAAAGGTTATTGGCTTATTGCTTTCCCTACGGATATATGCCTCTGCTCTCTCCATGGGGTGCCAATGGACCCCATTATTATGACCCTTTTATTTTTTTTATTTTCTTACTTATTTTCCCTCCAGTTTTTATTTATATAAATACTTCCCTCCAAACTTTATTGCGGTAAAGAATTTTATGTGTAAACCTATCGGGGCTATGTCTAAGGTCGACTCCTCGATCGTCATAAGACTGTACATCCTGATGCGCGGAACCGTATGAAGTCCATAAACCATCGTCCTCTGTCAGGTTCAAACCCGGGATTAAAGCCTTGATTTGTCCCTTCACCTAGATGTCCGTCAAAAATGGCTCAAGTGAAAATCGTACCTGCGTCTCAACTAGGGAGGGCAAGCCTCCCTCGAAACTTTATTACTACTAATATTAATTTTCGAATGTGTTTTAAGTCATGTTATCATATTGCGAAAACCTAATTTTAATCAGTGTAAAAAAACAAGAAATGCTAAAATCGTCGCCAAATGAATCAGTTTAATGATAGTTGGTCAAAAATTACTTATGTTCAGTTTAATCAGATGTTAGTGGCTAAGTGGTAGTTCTGAATGGTTAAGTGCCGGAGATGGTGGGTGGCGGCGTACGACGGTTGTAGAGTTGTAGATGGGAGGTCTGGCTCCAAGTCTGAATAGGTGGTTGAGCTTTTTCGTTCATGGTTCCAAGTCTGAATGGTTCTGCTCTAAACCAAGTCTGAATGGTTCAGCTCTTAACCATTTCATTCAGATGTTTTTTTTTTCTTTTTTTTTTTGTTAAAACAAACGCTCTAAATACTGAATCATTCATAGCTGAATGGTTCAGAGGCTAATTAAGAGGCTAACAAACATGCCATTAGTCTAAATTACTTATTTTTTATGTAGATTTTAACACCAAAAAAAATTTATACATCGAATTAACAAAATATAAAGTTTACGATATGAGTTATAGGGTTAGGATCAAATACACAGTAAAAGAAAAATAGGAACTTGTAGGAAGGGTATCAAACGGAATCCGATTGAACTCATTCAAGCGGCATTGGAATTATCTTATCGAACCCTACGACGTTAGTTTTTAGGTCTTGGTTTTTTTGGGTTTTAGCTTGTAGTTTTTAGAATATTCGTTATATCATTGTGTTTTTTATGTACCATTATGTCTTTTTCTTATTTTAATTATTGTGTCTCTTTTCTTCAGCATTGTGTTATATTTTTTTGACACTTTGTTATATTTTGTGGCTCATTGTGTCATATTTCATGATTTATTGTGTTTTTTATATCTTTTTCACCCTTCTCATTTTTGTTACACTATGTAGAATAACTTGACCCATAAGTTATAATTCATTATGATTTTTAATCGAATTATTCCAAATATATATGGATTAATTATGATGTTCTTAGATAAGTGTCGCATGTTGGAAAAAAGACAAATTAACATATTACAAGTTAGAGTTGTTTTTCCAATTAGAATTCTAGGAAGGTTGTATACCATGGTCGAAAGATCTCTGTATATGTTACAAAAAAAATTTATGATTAATAAATATGTGTAGCGAAGTTAATAACTCAAATAGTTGAAACTTATTTCTCGTGCCGAAGTGTGTGGATGCCTTCCCAATCTTGCTGCAGAACTATGATTTTTTAATTCATAGTTTATTCATCTATGTAAATTCTTAATACATAGTAAATAGTCATGTTCAAATATTAATATGGTCGTTTGAAAATTTATTTTATACGTAATGAATCCCCTCCCCTTCGTTTTAAGGGTCCCATGACTTTCGGCCCCAAGAAATTATTTCAAGCTCTACGACTAGTTAGATTTTGTGAACATGACTGTTTCTAGTTTAAAACAACAAGCCAAACAATGTGAAACAATGTCTAACCAGTCGTAGATTTTGTAACCATAAATGTTTATAAAGATTATGAAATTATTTGAACACATTCGTCATGCTGCCAAAAAATCAGTAAATGAAGTAATCCTCTTATCTGTGTTGAACATCAGTCAGATGGAATTGGCTTCATGAGACATATGTTAAAGTGAGAGCAAGCCAAGCATTAATAGGGACACTCGACACTTCTAGCTAGGTTGTTTGTCATTTTAATTTACTTATTTGTTTTAAGGGATTTTTTTTTTCAGATTATAACTATTTTATTTCCGAAATTTATTTACATATTTTTATTTTCATGAAATCTAAATATATTTAATCATTTTTAAATAATAAGCAAAATTAATGATGGACTACAAGTGTTAGTACACTGTATAAAGAATCACCGTTAATTGGTAGGAAAAGAAGACTCACTTCTGATGTGAGGGTTGTTTGGGATCTGTCGCTCATTATTTGACTCGTAATTGCTGAGTAATTTTCGTCCGTAAATGATGGGTAACATTTACACAAATAATCCAACACTTGTAGTATAGTTGGTTGAGGACCTAAAGTTTCCTATGGGAAGCTTGGGTTCAATTCCCACTAGCTACATTTAGAGGATATTGGTGGAGGGGTAATGAGGGATGACCCGGCCATTGGCTTGGGTTCGAGTCCTGATCCCGACCGGTTTTACCGATTATTTCACTGTCGTGCCTTCGGGCGGGTGAGTGGTCGGGTTTTCCCGGGAAATGGTGGCAATTGGTGGCCCGGGTACTCTCGAGTACCTGATTCGCCAAAAGGGTGCCCGAGAGTACTCGAAAATTGATTAGTTGGCCGTTCAAAAAAAAAAACATTTACACAAATAAAATAATTTTTTTCAGCTAATGGCATTATAGCCTAGGGGCATGTTGGTGGTAGGATAAGACTTGGAGACTATAAGGTCCTGGGTTCGAATCTCACAAATGTGTTTTCTCATAATTATGAGTTTCTTTCTGAATTGATAACTTGTTGGTGGAATATGATCGCGTGGTAACACACTTACACTGGTGACACGATGATACTCTAGTGGTCCGTGAGTGATATCATTTGGCTGTTCAATATAAGCCGTTTGTGTCAAATTACTTCTGCACATCTATACTTCGCAAACCCACAAAGAACACATAACAAATCGCCTTCTAAAGCCTCCAATCGGCTATTTTTGTTCAGATCTTGAAGTTTTATTTTCAACCACCATTCGTGCTTGTAAGTTCGTTTCATTGATGTCGTTTTGTTCTATAATCGTGTCTGATCAATAGCCCTATGATTCCTAGACGTTTATATATGGTATCGGGCCGATTGGATTTTAGATTAGGGTTAGGGTTTATAAGCAATTTGAGGAAGAAGATGATATTATGTTAATAAATAAATAACTTTTCTTTTCCACAAACATCAAACACGTAACTTGTGGTGTAGTGGTTGACAGTGTGGGTTTGCTATGATCAGCTCCGGGTTCGAATCCCACCTAGCCGACCTGTTTTTGTGTTTTTATTCTTTATTTTTATTTGTTGTTACAGATCTCTGCCTCTCTTTATCATTTATGGTAGTTATTAAACCAACTGATCATGTAGATCAGCTGGTTGGGTTGTTATTTTGTACAATGAAGGTGTCGGGTTCAACCCTTGGATCCGATCGGTTTCTTATTATTTTTAATATATGTATTAATTGGTTAAAAGAAATATATAGGTGAATGGACCATAATACCCCTCAAACTCAGTTAAGTTTTAACTAGGTTAGTCCCTAATAGCTGACATTGAAACAAATTAAAAGGTTAATACTTAAACAGAAACAATAAAACCTTAGTACCTTACATTGAAACTAGGTGGAAACCATAAGGACTAACGGTGTAATTTTTTCAAAACCAAAAACAACCATACAAACACAATCACGAGCGATATGGCTCGATTTAAATATCACAATCATCATAAAAACGATAATTGCTCGATCTTTTGTCAAACAATGAAAATGGCTCCAATATTACTATTGGGAACCGGTACACAATATTAAATTTTAATAAAATCATATATGTTATTTAATTAATCTATCTATACATATAATAAACCAAAGCCATTTTAATGACATGGCACTCAAAGAGGCATTCTCCTCCTTGAGTGTGCCATGTGTCATCACATGTGGCATTGAGATATTTTAGGCAAAAAAAAATTTAAAAATAAAATTAGATTTTTATCTCTTATGTTTCCTCCTATAACTTTTAAACGTTAATATCTTTTATATACGAGATTTTTTAAAGAAAAAAATTACACCAAATTAACGAGCGTTTTATTATCTTTCCAACAAGTACCATATTGCTATATAAAAAACGGAGAAAAAAAACGACCGTTTTTTTCTGGGGTTTTGTTCATACAGGAAAAAAACAGTAGGCAAGTCACTAAGTCACTAATTATGTTTAAATCTATAAATATGAATTCTATTTTCAACATGCGTTAGCATTGGAGTTATACATTGTTTTAGGTTAGATATTAATATTAGAGTTATACATTGTTTAAGGTTAGGCGTTAAAATTGGAAATACATTGTTAATTATTTAAGGTTAGGCGTTAAAATTGGAAATACATTGTTAATTGTTTTAGGTTAGGTGCTACCTGAAGCTTTCTTGCATGTAACTGTAAAGCGAATCATTCTATTTCATATGTAAAATTAATATGTCATATTAGATTTCTCAACCCCGGGACGTTCCCGGGGTATAATCTAGTCTATACATATAATAAACCAAAAGCCATTTTAATAACATGGCACTCAAAGAGGCATTCTCCTTCTTGAGTTTGTCATATGTCATCCCATGTGGCATTGAGATATTTTAGAAAAAAATAATTTAAAAACAAAATTAGATTTTTAGGAAAAAAATAATTTAAAAACAAAATTAGATTTTTCTCTCTTATGTTTCCTCCCATAATTTTTAAACGTTAATATCTTTTATATACGGGATTTTTTTAAAGAAAAAAATTACACCAAATTAACGAGCGTTTTATTATCTTTCCAACGAGTACCATAGTGCTATCTAAAAAAACGGAAAAAAAACGACTATTTTTTGTTGGGTTTTGTTCAAACAGGAAAAAAAACACAAAGTGTTCAGGTAAATCATGTATAGGCAAGTCACTAATTATGTTCAAATCAGTAAATATGAATTCTATTTTCAACATGCGTTAGCATTGGAGTTATACATTATTTTAGGTTAGATATTAATATTAGAGTTATACATTGTTTAAGGTTAGGCGTTAACATTAGAGATATATTTTTAATTGTTTTAGGTTAGCTGCTACCCGAAGCTTTCATGCATGTAACTGTAAAGCGCATCATTCTATTTCATATGTAAAATTAATATGTCATATTAGATTTTTCAACCACGGGACGTTTCCGGGGTATAATCTAGTATCTAATATTAATAACTTAATGCAAGCATTGTACACATTTTAAATCCGATTTAAATTCATGCCAGTTATCTAATTACAAATCATTTATACAATTAATAATCCAATCATAGGGTGCTTAGGTTTATACCTTCGATGAAAAGCCGCAAGAAACACACTTTGGATTCGACAAGCGTCACGCTAATTGACAAATCATGAACCCGCAAGTCACGAATTAACACTTGAAATGAACGGGACAACACCATGTGAACTGGATCAAAAATGAACTAGTTAGACGAACTAGGCGGCTGCTTTGGGGCCAGGTCGAGAAGTCAGGTGACCGGGAAAGACGACGCAACGATGACAACAGGCGGCAACCGATATGGGTATGCAAAAAACGAATTAACCGAATCAAAACCAAATTAGCCGACAAAACCGAACCAAAAAAATAAACCAAATAAAAAGTCGGCGACGGCGGCGGCACGACGATGACGACGACAACAACAACGATGACAACAACAACGATGACAACAACGACAACAACAACAACAACAACAACAATGGTCCCAACTCCACCTTTTTTGCTAGAGTCTATCCTTGAAATTAAGAAACTTAACAACTCCAACTTCATGATACGATATCTCAACTTAAAAATCGTTCTCTAGGCGGAATCCAAGATTTATGTTTTGGATATGAGTAGAGCATGGGAGAAACATGTTGATGATTCTCTCAAATTCTCTTGTCTCATGCTTGCATGCATGATTCCTGAACTTCAACAGACATTGGGGAATTCGTCAACTTATGACATGAATCTTAAGCTTGAGGCCATGTTTCAGCAACAAGTAAGACATGAATGACTTGAAGTGATAGGATCACTTATCGGATGACTTATGAATGAGGGTTCTTCAGTGATGCTCATATACTAAAAATGAAGGGGTATATTGATCATCTTGCTCATCTTGATGCACCACTTAGCAATGAGCTTGCAGGGGATGTGATCCTCAATTCCCTACCAAAGTCATATGATCAGTTCGTGTTGAACTGCAATATAAATGGGTGGGACAAGATGATCTCAGAGTTGCATATGATGCTTAAGACTGATGATCAATGGAGGAGGTGTTAAGAAGCATAGTTTCAAGAGGAAGGGGAATAGTAAGGGTAAGAGGAAGTCCCCATCCAAGAAATTGGCAAAAGGTGTCAAGTGCTTTCATTATTATGAAGCAGGACATTGGAGGAGGAACTGTCCCAGATACCTAACTGAGCTGAGAAAGAAGAAAGCATCTTTTGTTGGTTCTCCAGGTATAAATGTTACAGAATTATTTTCTTTTGGTAGCAAATGTAAGGTGTTTGACAGTGGATGTGGCTCACGCATTTGTAATGATTTGCAGGGCCTAAAGAAGGTTAAAAAACTGAAAAGACGTGACCTAGAGCTGTTTGTTGGGAATGGGCAAAAGGTCACTGTCAAGGAAATGGGAAAAATTGTTCTTTCACTTCCTAGCGGTTTAACATTAGTTTTGAACAATGTTTGTTATGTTTCTAATTTGACTAGGAATATTATTTCAGTTTCTAGTTTAAAACAACAAGGATTTGATTATGATTTTTCTGGTGAGAGTATTCGTGAATCTTTTAATGGGTTGTTTTATTTCGAGGCAATACCTCGTAATAGAGTCTATGAAGTAGAGCTCCGGAATTCTAATGTATTAAACCACATATCAAGTAAGTGTAGTAAGACTATCTTTAATGATACACACCTATATATGGCATTGTACACTTGGCCATATAAACAAAGATCGACTAAAGAAACTCCAAACTAATGGAATTTTAGAATCCATCAATAAGGATGATTTTTTATAAGTGCAAATATTGTTTAAGTGGCAAGTTAACCATAGCTCCGTTTACGACTAGCGTAGAAAGAGTCACGGATCTATTAGGATTGGTACATATTGATGTTTGTGGTCCTTTTAGAATAATAGGTAGGAATGGTGAAAGGTACTTCGTTATATTTATTCATAATTATAGTAGATATGAGTATTTTTATCTTTTAAAGCATAAACATGAAACTTTTGAGAAGTTTTGCGAATACCAAAATGAAGTAGAAAATCAGCTTAGTAGAATAGTTAAGATGCTTTGATCAGATCGAGAAGGTGAATATCTTAGTCAAGAGTTTGATAAACATCTAAAGAAATGGGGGATCATTTCTCAGGTTACTCCACCCGGAACACCGTAATTGAATGGTGTGTCAGAAAGGAAAAATTCAAGTTAGCTGGATATGGTTTGATCGATGATGTGTCGTATAAACCTCCGTCACTCTTTTTGGTCATTCTCTCTAGAAATGGCCACCAGTCTAGTTAATATGACTCCAAAAAAGAAAGTAAGTAATACACCATATGAGATATGGAATGGGAAGAAACCCAAAGTTTGTTACCTTAGGGTATGGGGATGCAATGCATTTGTCATGACTGACTCGTCAGACAAGCTTCCTCGAGGTGATAAAGTTGTTTTCTTCGTCTATCCCAAACACGTCAGATACTATTTCTGTGATCCCACTAAAAATCGCGTTTTCATGAAACATCGTGGTACGTTCTTTGAGTAGGAAAATGGAACGTGGGATAGGTGATAACATTGTAGACTTAAAGTTCGTACATCACCTGTAACCGATCCACAAACCAGCACGGTCGTACAACAAAGGGTTGTTGATCCGGAATCTGAAAGGATTCTCGAATGGGCTAACACACAAATACTTCCCAGAAGTACTAGGGATCGTCATGAACCTAAAAGGTACATCAGGTATCATGGTGTCTTGATAGTTGATCAAGATGAACCCAAGACTTATCAAGCCGCTATTGTAGATTCTGAATCTAAGAAATGGTTTGAAGCGATGAAAGTAGAGATGCAATCCATGTATGACAACCAAGTATGGGACTTAGTTGATCTTCCATCCAAGTGTCGAACATTTGGAAATAAATGGGTTTTCAAGAAGAAAACAAATATGGATGGTAAAGTGCAAACTTTCAAAGCAAAGCTTGTAGCAAAAGGCTTCACTTAGACTCAAGGAATTGGTTATGAGCAGACGTTTTCACCAGTAGCAATTCTTAAGTCGATTAGGATATTGCTCGCCATAGCAGCATATTATGACTATGAAATATGGCAAATGGATGTCAAAACTGCATTCTTGAATGGACATCTTACTAAAGATGTCTATATGATGCAACCTGAAGGCTTTGAGGACCCAAAAAATCCTAATAAAGTTTGCAAGTTGGACAAGAACGAAGATGAAACTTGTGTGTATAAGAAGTCAAGTGGGAGTCTAATAACTTTCTTGATCCTATATGTAGATGACATATTGATAATTGGGAATAACATCCCAATGCTGAATAATGTAAAGTCATGGCTTAGGAATTGTTTCTCAATGAAGGATCTTTAAGAGGCAGCTTATATACTTGGAATCATGTTTAATAGGGATTGATCTAGGAGACTGGTTGGTCTTAGTCAAAGTACTTACATTGAAAAGGTGCTTCAACGTTTCAAAATGAGTGATTCCAAGAAAGGGTCGATACCTATGGTACATGGAACAATACTGAACAGGAAACACTGCCCTAAAACAAATGTGGAAAAGAAAGATATGGAAGGGATTCCATATGCATCTGCTATTGGTTCCATAATGTATGCAATGTTATGTTAGTGCCAGATGTGTCATTCGCTTTTAGCATGACAAGTAGGTATCAATAGAACCTAGGTGAGAACTATTGGAGAGCGGTAAAGAATATTTTCAAATACTTGAGAAAGACCAAGGAAATGTTCATGGTATAAGGAGGAGTCGATGAGGAGCTAACAGTAAGATTTTCTACTGATGCAAGCTTCCAAACAGATCGAGACGATTCTCGATCACAAATGGGTTTTGTTTCCATGTTGAATAGTGGTGCAATCACTTGGAAGAGTTCCAAGCAGGATGTTGTTGCTCATTCAACCTCAAAATCAAAGTGTATTGTTGCATGTGATGTTGCAAAGAAAGCTACATGGATGAAGAAGTTCATCACAGATCGACGAGCAAAGAAACACAGGTCACACCACAAAGAAAAGCACATACATAGAAACCTCCACTATACTAGAGAGATACTAGAACATGGAGACATCTTGCTTAACAAAGTCATACTGATAAGAGTGGTTTTGATTCATTAGTATTTGGTGCTTCAAATATTAAATAACTACATTATTTATTATGATTTAATGGTTAAATGCATGTTTAAATACGATGTTGTGTTCATTTTTGGTATCCTTTAAGTATACATGAATAATAGTATTTAAATGTTCGTAGTCGATCAGATTCATGGGAATTAATTCGAATTAAGACTATTGTGAATGTTTGGTCGTTCATGAAGATGAAAACTTAAGGTGTTGAGTGCCAAAATTCACTGTTATTCATTAGAGAATGATATCAGACGTAACTCATTTCAAATTAGTATCTATGGATCTATGTCATGAGATATTGTGATATTGATATGATCTAGGTGTCCTTCGACCTGAGAGACATATTGGAACAACCTCGAGCCTAAGTTTGTTCTTTAACCTTATCAAACAATATATTGTAAAAGGACATTTATAAAGGTACTTGGTTGTGAACGGATCTAAAGCTAGTGGGAGTTGTATGTTGTCAAAGGAATTTATGTTCTTCTTCAGTACCTTGAAGAATCTGCGCATTCTGGTACCCTTGTTGATGCAAACTGGTGTAAATGGTGCGGCCATGCTCAAACTTAGGGAAGTTTTGACCTCCATGTGTCACAAAACGAGTAAAAGAATGATTGGACAAATATGATACTAAAACTGATCCATGTCTCATGTTTAGTTGAATGGCAATTACAGAAAGGATAGTAGATATGGTTATCAACGACTATAGTATTACGTTGAGTAAGGGGTTACTCAGACACAAGAATTAGCCGATGAAAATAAGTCGTCATATTGGGATAGGGCCAAAATGATATAGCTAGATGTCCACTACTGTCAACGTTAAGCGCTGTTGATTGAGAATTATCTAAGTGAGAGTCTGTTGGAAAAGTATGTCTCATACTCATCCAATTAACGTTACTATCTCGATACGATCCAAAGAGTTACACTTTAGAGGACAAACAAAGGATACATACATATATATATATTGTTGAGGTATATATTTTATAACACGTAGTGTGGTTTTACTATTTGGAATAATGAAATGAGAAAGAGATGTTATTATTGGAGAATAATAATGTTTGTGTTGTATTAATGAGTTAATAAAGAGAATTATTATTATTTGACAATAATAATAAAAGGATAATCAAAATAGTGATTATAATTATAATGAAAATTTAGGGGTGTCTTATGTAAATAGTGAGACTATTTACAGACATTATGTTTTACATAATAACATAATCATAACAAATCAAAAACCCTAGCTACCACAATCTCCCAAAGTTCTCCCTCCCTCCCCCCCCCCCCCCCTCTCTCTCTCTCTTTGTGCGATGACGAGTCCCCGACCACCGTAGCCCGCCGTCGTCAACCACCTCCACCATACCATACCATACCATACCACACCTCTGCCATCTTGTCTAGTTTTTCATGTAAGTGTTGATCAAAAGGTTCGGGAGCTTTTGTGTATAGTTTGTTAGCAGAATCGTTTGGCAGTCCATCTTGCTACAAATTGGTGTTTCGCTGAGGTATAAATCTAAACATCCTATGGTGTGTAGTAATTATTTATATGTATTGTGCAATTTGATTATTTGGTGGAAATCATTCGGTTTTGCTTCACGCTTCCGATCTAATAATATATGATATTAATTTATTTATAAAATATGATTTTATAATTAAAATTAAAACCGGTAAGAGGATCTCCAACATAGTCAACTCAAACCAAAGGTGTCTACTGTACATGATTTTGGTTTTGAAATCGCAAACGACATCTTTCCAATCGAAATTGCATCGTTATTCAATCCAAACATGAGGTTTCATGATTCTAGCTCTAAAATCCCTAACTAATTAGTTCACTGAGGAAGAAACCACAACTTAATCATTAATCAACCGAAACCAGATATTAATGTTATCGTACATGATTATGGTTTTTAAAACCCTAACGAAGCGATTTCTTATGGAACCAGAACATGCGCAGAAGAAGAAACAACAGGGTTACAAAGACGGATGTGGTGGTTGTGCGATGGTGGGGAAGATCAGGGAGTGTGTGTTTGTGTGAGAGAGAGGGGGGGGAGAGAGAAGGATGGGTGGGGTTATGGCAGGTTTTATGATAATAATAATAATAATAATAATAATAATAATAATAATAATAATAAAGTGAAAAGACTAGAATATCCTTCTCATTCAATAAGAATGACTAATATACCTCTCGGTTGTAATTATGAGTTAACAGGCGTTAGAGGGAGAGACTTGATTGACCAATGTTAAAAACGACAGGGACTTAACAGACCAATTTCTAATATTAGAGGTTCATCAAATAAATTGAGTATAAACGTAGAGACTCAAAATGACATAGTAATTGTCCTGCCTTGAAACCACCTGGTGACTCGCATGATATAGAATTTCTACTCTTTAAAAATGTATATCTATATTTTGTGGAATATAATATAATATAATGAAATATTTACTTGTACGAGGAAAGAATATTTAAAAAGGAACTATTAAATAATTAGAAATCACATTGAGCATCTTCTAATTCTTGGATCATAGTTTAATAGATGGTTGTGTCTTGAAGACTTGAATGGTAATTTAATAAGCAAGATTGAAAAAGTAGTTTCATTTGTTGCTAATTATTTAGAAAATATCTCTCGTGTGTTTACATGATACACACATGCATACATATACATATGTATATACGGATATATAAAAATTTTGCGTTTTTGTAATATTTGTGTGTGTATCTTTTGGGATCTTGGAAAAGATTTTTCAACGGCATAAAAAAAGCATTATGGGTGACCTTTCTATTGTAGTCACTTTTGGCTTTTGTTTTCCCATGGTATCTCTCTACCTCTTGTCCCCATTGAGAAGAAAACCCCACCAAAAAGCAAAAGCAAAAGTTTCAAAAGAACCCCAACATCCTCTACTTAAAACCCTTCCCTTCACTCCTTTTCCAAAACCCACACTTATACTGTGTTTCTCTCTTTGTGCTCTTGACAACATGGATTATGAATGTAGCCCTTTCCATTGGGATTCTTACTACCAAGAAGAGGTAACACGACACCACTTAGTTCGTGATTCTACTTCTAAATTCATTTAACAATATCAACACATTTTGATATTTCGAACCCCTTGGTGGAAAACTTTTATTTTTGTTTTTTTTTTTTTTTTTTTTTGGTAAAACATTGAGAACATGTTATAGAAAAACTAGGATGATATTTGTTTGGTTTTCATAATGGTTATGTTTATCGACAGGGCCAAGGAATAGAAGAGTTGAAACACACTTTATTATACACATTGGAGTTGGAATCAGCCATTGCTTGTGCCCATGAAGAGATTTCAAGAAAAGGAGAAGAAGTCTTGCATTTCAAATGCCTTTTGACAAAGACTGTCAAGGAGAGAGATGAAGCCCAGTTAAAGTATGAAGAACTAGTATTGGAAAACATGATTCTCCAACAAAAGATTCAAGAACTTGAGTCTAGTACTCCCACTTCTTTTGCTAGAACTACTCCCACTAATTACATAGAAGATGACCATCTTTTAGGGGTGGATTCATCTTCTGGTACCTCTGATGACACTTATGTGGGAACTCCAAGAATGGAAAGTAGGGTTCCATTGTCACCAAGTGACCAATTGAAACATGAACCAACTGACAAAGTAGTACTGACAAAAGGGTTGCCAGAGAATGGTAAGTTTTTGCAGACAGTATTGGAAGCTGGCCCATTACTCCAAACCCTTCTTTTAGCTGGCCCACTTCCACAGTGGCAACATCCACCGCCTCAACTCAACTCAATTGAGATCCCACCAGTGACCATCCCATCAACTCCCACCACGACCAACACCTCCCCCACCACCGCGCCTCGGATGCTCCTCCAACAAGACTCTTGTGCTAGCACAATCATTGGTGGAGGGTTGAGCACTAGAAAAAGGAGTTTTGAGCAATGTTGTGAAGATGATTATAAACCCCACTACCTTCACCAACAACCAAAAGGTTGTTCACCAATCATCATTGACCAAAATTTAGTGTTTTGAAGGAAAATTACAAAAATAAGCATAGTTGACTATTTTGATACCAAAATAGATAACAGCTGGCTAAGCCAACAATTTTGTGGGGCTAAGCCGCAAATTTGTGGGCAAAAAAAACCGTCGGCTTAGCCCCCAAATTTGTTGGCTTAGCCAGCATTTTTCTATTTTGGTAGTAATCTGGTTAACAATGTTGAATTTGGTAATTTTCCCGTGTTTTGATTCATAATCTAGCCACAAAATATATTAATTTCCAACCTTCTATTTAGGCTTTGGAAATTTTATTAGGAAGAAAGGGATGGTCATGATGATATTGATTTTTCCCTTTAGGTTGGATGTACATTAATTCCTTCTTAATTTTCCCTTAGACCTCAAGTATGCTAACTATTATTAGCAAAAAAGAAAGAGAGGGCACAATCAAACCCTTGGAGCCTCTATGTTTGATTGAGGGCTTTCCTTATTCCATCCAACTGTAGGTCAGAATGGAATTGATATTCTTGACAATTATATTGATTTGAAGTGTGTAATCAGAGCTTGAGTCATCTGAGAGATCTTATCCACGTTGTGTGTTCTTTGTTTTGTTGATGTGTTTAATCAATTTATCATTTTTAATTTCTGCTCTTGAAATATTAAGTTATGGTTTATACTTTTTACAATTTTTGTTATAATATAATGTGAAAAGTGTGGATTTGGGTGGTGGAGTTTTTTGGTCTTTTGTGCGCACTTAACCTGACATAATTGCTTGCATTATTAATGTCTCCTTTTCCATTTTTATTTCTATTATTAATTTCGTACTAAATTTGTTAAATAGGAGTTTAAGGTAATTTTAATCATTACAAATATATACAAATCAAACGGACTGTCCTTATATATTAAATTTCCCCTTAATTAATTTCTTTTTTCAATTCATTGCAAGACTTATTACTTTCGTCCAACGCCACATTCGTCTTCGAAAATCCATCGGTGAATGTGGTAGTTCATATTTTATAGCCCGTCAGAAAGTAGGGCATGGGTATTACGGTTTTCAACAACAAAGCATAAATAACTTACCAACGTCACCTTTATAGATCCACCGTAGTGGTGAATGAAAGGGCGTGAAAGGGGGCATTCGCGCCCGTTTAGCGCTGTCCACACCGCCCCTGGGGCACGAAAGGGGTAAAAATGCTTTGGGCTTGAAATTTTTCACGGCGTGAATCGCAAAGCCTTACCGCATTTGTTTGAAGCCAAATTTTTCACAACCTTCTTCCAATACGTTCAGTCTAACGTTTTTCAGACATAAATCACCGACGCATAGACTCCTTACTGACCATCGACAACTTATTGACCAGTATCTCCTGTCTACATTTTCATCAATGGGTTATAACTGGAATCTAAAATGAAAAATTCTATTCATTAAATTAACGATATTGTTGAAGACATCATTTTAACAAACTTAATGCTACATAATTAACAAATATTTTTCTCAACCTTGATGTATTATTAAACATGAAGTCGACATTGACCGTAAAGAACATGTGTAAAGAAATGATGCATCAATAACTTGTAAACAATGCTTTATAGATGGTATAGGTGCTAAGTGAAAGCAAGATACATACAAAATCTTCTTTTCAGTAAATCATATATTGTTAAAACAATTTTTAGACACCTTTTCAACAAATTCAAGTACTGTACCCAAGTTGTTAAACGCCAATTCCGAGGAAAACTCGGTAACCCACCCGCCCGTAGGCACGACGATAAAATTATTGATAAAACCCGTCTGGCATAAGAATCGAACTCAGGATCCCGAGTCTTCTATCATTGTTTACCAATGTCTTTTCTACTAAGAGGGTGTTTGGGATTGAGTTTGGAAATGCAAAATTGCTTTTGGTCAGAAGTGTCTATTGGCTTATGACTTTTTGAAAAAGAGTTTAAAAAAAAGTGTTTGAATTAGCTTTTGGGATGAGAAACGTTAAAAAGTCAATAGATTGCTTTTTTAAGTGTTTCGCTTAATTTATTGTGAATATTAGTTGTATGGATGGTAGATTTGTAATTTTTTTCCAAAATTCAAAAGCCAAAAGCCAGGATTTCTAACTTCTTAAAAACAGTTTTTCCACCATTAAAAGCCAAAAGTCAAAACAGAAAGTGTTTTTAGGTTACACAAACAGCTTATTGACTTATTGGCTTCTTAGAAAAGCCAATAAGTCAATAAGTTGTTTTCAAACTCAATCCCAAAACACCCTCTAATATACAGGGCATGTTTGGCTCTCCATTTTTTCCCCTCCTTTTAACTTATGACTTATGGGGAAAAGGAGAAAATAGAAGAAAAGTGTTTGGGTAATTGTTGGAAAAGGAACTTTTGGAGAAAATTGTGCTTTGAAAAGGAGAAAATGGGGCAAAAGTCAGAAGTCACAATTTGTAACTTCTGGGGAAAAGGAGCTTTAGAGGGTGGAGAAGTCAAAAGGAGAAATGAAAATGGAGAGCCAAACATGCCCACAGTATAGGACTAACCCTCATTTGAGGAGGAACACAATTCCATCACACAAGTACCGCTAACCTTACAAACCCTTTGATTTTTACTCCATCGTATATGCATGTAATGATACTTGAAAAGACATTAAGAAGAAGAAAGCCAGGGACAGAGGTAGGACAAGTGGATAACTTACGTATTAAAATTTTGAAATTTACATTTGAACGTGTAAGGGGGGAGGGGCAATTAACACCTTTTGTTTCAAACAAGTGTGAGCATCGTCTGGGATAATCATCAAAGTCTTCGGATTAATGCAAAACTGATTACTTTCCTTTTTGAATTCTTCCTCAACTACTAATTTCCACAATTCATTCCTTCACGTTCACACTTTCCCATTCTTCAACCTTTTCCATCCTAATAGCGGAGCAGAAAAAATGACAAATATACATACATAGAGATAACCCAGAACATGACACAGTTATAAGTTTTCAAGTTAAATTTAATAACTTCCAACACGAATTAATTTATACTTATACAAGTTATGCTTGGTTAACTCTTAACCGAAAATCCTTCAATCTGAATCAACCGTTTCACTGGCAACTTAGTTACTTTTGAGTTTCTTTAATATCATTTGGTGTTCATTGGTAAATTGGTTTGCTATCGATCGATAATTAGTGACGGATCTAGCAAAAAAAAATTATGTGTAGCAGAAAGAAGAAATATTTTTGCTCATAGGTACCCGATACATAAAACAGAGAAGAAATATTTTTACACTAACTTTCCACTTCGCCGACAGTTGTAAATGTTATAATGTTTTTTTTTTTTTCTAAAGCCAATCCAATACATTCTTGTGAGAATGCCCAAAACAATCGAGTCAGGTTACAAATGTCGATAAAGGCCAGATTAACACATCCGTAGGACACATCTCTCCTAATTGTCTGCCACAGTGTACTCTATAAAATAGAAGAAAAAAATACAATCCTATTCAACTGCTTTTCTTTAGCCATAAGAATGATGCCTGTGACGGTCCTTCTCCCTTGAAGAATACGAAGAACCATGGTAGTCTCGATCTGGAATAAGAACATGATCATAAATTTGGCTGATATTTATAAAGCGTACAAGTTAAAGAAAAATGACTTGATTTGAAGGCCTGAAAGTCAGCCTAACACGAAGTTTATGTAACTTTTGAATGAACTAGCTCGACTTTCAAGCGTTTCAATTATGTCTCCTAATCATTTTCCAAAACTATAGGCGAGGTAATTATATAAAAATTGTAAAAAAAAAAAAAAAAAAGTTTACCTCGAGAAGAATGGTGCTTCGGCTTTTCTGCATGTCCTGTATAAGGATAGAAAACATCAGATTTCATACAAACGGCATATAGAAAATTAGATGAATCTTGAAAATAAAAATATTCTAGCTCATTTTATCTAAAGAGTTGATATTAATGTAGTAATAAACTAGTAATATAGTTTTGTTATTGTATTTAAGACACTTGTATTAAAAAATTAGATGTAAAGAGCTTTCCAGCCAACCCAAATGTACCAATTGTCAATTGTCTTGACCCTGACCGTTGCCAACCCTCCTGCCTAGGGCTGTTCATTTTTATCCGAAACCTGAAACCCGACCCGAATTCAAAGCCACCCAAACCCAAATTAGAGAATACCCGAAAAACCCGAACCCGAATAACTCAAACCCGACCAACCCGAACCTTAAATGGATCGGTTATCAGGTCACTTTTTCCCAACAAAAAATCCGAACAACCCGAAATCCAAAACCCGAATAAAAACCGGAAAATTTTGGTGTCTTTTTTTGTAGATGGGTTCAAATTTACATTCTTTGGCATCTTAAACATTAAGTTTTAGGAATTTATTATATCATGTCAAATAGTGTCTGAATTTTGATAATACTTTTTAAGCAACACGATAAATTTTGATGATATTGTTAAAAGAAAAAAAAAACATTTTCATATTTTATTTAAACCCAAAAACCGAACAACCCGACCCGAACTAACCCGGACGCGAATAACCCCACCCGACCTTTAAATGGTTTGGTTATCGGGTCACTTTCTCTCAGCCAAAAACCCAAACAACCCGACCCGGAAAACCCAAAACCCGAAGAACACCCCTACTCCTGACTCCCAGTCTTTATCAGATTAGTTCCAGTTTCCTTCTCAGGATGACCCGAATAACTAAAACGTTTTCCTTTTTTCTGTTTTCCAGTCTAAATTTCTAACTTGACCAGTTGACCCGCACTGATTAACTAATATTAGTCGATGTTAAATCGCCTTAGGTGTGTCTCTTAGCCGCTCATGGGCTACTCGAGACTGGCTTGCTAGAAGCTTGAACTGAACAGAGCTTAAAACTGCTCATGTTAGAGATCAGTCCTAAAATAAACTTGTTTAAAGTACGAGCCCAAGCATCATATACCGAGCTTTAGGCTCGCGAGCCTAAACAAGTCTGTTATTGATATAAATATTATAACTTATGTAAAATAATAAATACATATAACATAATAAAAATAATTTGATAAAAATAGCTAAATTATATTTATAACTACAATATAAAAATATATATATGTATACAAACAAAACAACTAAATAAGTAACTAATAATAAACGAGTCAAGTGCAAGCCATGCTCGAGTTTGAAAAGTTTTTCACGAGACAAGCTTAAGTATGCCGTGGTTAGTTTACACCGGTAAATTCGCTCCAAAAGAGTACACTACATTGTCATGATCTTTATTAAACAATATATGGAATTTTATACTCAACATCATAGCTCATAATTAGTAGTTGCCAGGTAAAATTTTGCAATTTCCAATTTTCAGACAATCAATGAAAACATGTACTTTAGTATTTACAAGGCATGACAAACTAACCTGAATCCTTTCCTCTGTCCTTTGACCGGTGTCTTCTAACTTTGACTTTTTCTCTGTCCCTATCAACTTCATAATCTCTCCCTCTATCACGGTCACGCGTTTTGTGTCTATCTCTATCCCTCTCCCTCTCCCTCTCCCTGTCCTTTGATCGGTCAATGCTGGAATCTGTTGTATATTCTTTACTTCTTGAAATGGTTTCATCTTTAACCTCTCCCTCAATAGGAATCTTCTGAATATCATCATCACTCTTCGTTGAAGCTTTTAACTTACCAATTACTGCTTCTTTTAGGGCATCTTTTAAATCAGGATTATCAGCTGCAGGAGACACTTTGGTTGTATCTGCATCATCAAGAGTTGGGGGGCCACTTGATGGAACTTCCTACAGCACATACCAATACCTAAAATCATGATGCGCCCTAAAATAATAGAAGAAAATAACATGCCATTTTGGACACATATACTTAGAAACAGGCTGGTTGGGTTATATTTCATATCTAATAGAAAAATGTTAAATAGTTAACATTGAAACCAGATGAAAATTATCATAAGTCTATTTCAATTCTTTTTTATTCATTAAATTAGATTAGCTTCTTAAAGTAAATAGTTTTTTTATTCTAAGCAGTCAATCTCGGTGATATATCGGTGCTATCTCGGTTATCGGCCACAAGAAGTCATCTCGGTCTAAAATATCGGTCTTAATATCGTTTCCGATAATATCGGTCGATATCACCGATATCTCGGTCGATACACTAACAAAATATCGGTTATCTCGGTTGATATATCCGATAATATATCGTTTTGTTATTTTTTGGGGCAATTTTGTTAGATGAAACAACCAACCCAATAAAAACCATAATGGCCTGTCAATACAACACAGCAGAAGAAAGGATACAGTCAGACAACAAGCAATGGATAGACTAGAACAACAACAATCAGATGAGAGTAGCCGGGAGCAGCTTTGACTGCAAACCGTTGAGATGAGCTCAAGGAGAATCCGTGAGATGAGCTTTTTGATGTTTTTAGTTTAAAGAAATATGATATTTAATAGTGAAATTAGGTGAAAACTAAAATGTTGTTCTTTGGAACTTGGAAATACAACTAGCTCTGAAAGAAAGTTGGGTTGGGATATGTAATTTTTATTTTGAAAAAGGATAAACTTTTAGGTAAATATACCGATATCCCACCGATATCTCACCGTGATAACCGATATATCAAATATCGGTTCTTGACCGATAACCGATATTTTACCGCATTAACTGCTTAGTTTATATATAAAACTCACAATAATATAATAACGAAAATGTTGGTGAGCCAGTGCGGCCCATTTATCGTATTAAAAAGATAGCCAGTTGTGAGCCAAACCTGTTTCTGGTCATTACCCACCCTGCCCATTTTGCCAAAATTACAAAATGTATAACGCATAGAATAGATAGCCATAGAGATGGATGGACCTTGGGAATCGGTTGGGAAGATGAATCAGATGGCCGATTGGACATTGTAAAAGAACCGCTTTGTTTGCATACGGGTATATATTGTGCCTTAGGCAGAGTGTATAAGTGAGCTAGAACTCTACAAACTTCATCAATACCCTCTTTATCAGCATCAAATGCTTTCCACCATGGCGGATTTTCAGGTAGGGGTACATGAAATCTGCGTGCAGCAGCATATACAACCCCGCATGCCACGACTGCACTCTTGAAGCGTACACATAAAGTTGTGCGCAAGCTGTCCAAAACATGATATCATGAATTGCTCATAAATAAAAGGGCAAAAGAAGAGTTAGAATTTGCAGCTCAAGGGGATGAATATTCATACCTATCATTTGCAAGATTCCAAGCTTCCTGTCTCAACTCTGTTGGTGTTTCAAGGGTGGCGAGATAATTTGATATGAATTTATGAGGATGTTCAACATGGCAGATGAAACCTAGCTCCCTCAATAGATGCCGTTCAGATCTGATCAGATCCATCTTTAATTCTGAATATTTTTCAGAGAAGGCCTCTAAGTGCTCTATGGGTAGATTCTCCCTTCTACATTCCATTCTATAAAAAACATTGAGGATATGTCTTGCTCTCCTAGGGTTTTCCTCAAGCTTTGAGGCAAGCAAAACACAACCAGCTGCAATTCTCTGAGAAAATTACAGACATGCATTCAAAATTACAAAAAAAAAAAAAAGAAAGATAGAAAATTATCTAAAACGCCTAGTGTTGTCAAAAGCCCAAGGCACACTAAAAGCACATAGGGCGAGCCTTGTGCTCGGAGCCTAGGCACTTAAAAAGCAATGGCTTTATTAAATTAGGTGTAGAGTAAAAAATACCATTTTAGGGGGTTTAGACATGTTTTAAGCCTGTTTAGGGATGGTCTAGGCTGCTTTAGGTTGATTCTAAGCTTATTTGGGTTGATTTCAGCATAAGTAGGGGTTTTTTTTAACCATTTTTGGCCAGAATTTGGCCTAAATCTGCACCTCTGTGCCTAAAAGCGAGCCTACTCCTAGACAGGCGCCTCGCAAGCTTTTGGCAACATAGTACGATAGACGCACTGGAATAAGTTGCATCTATGTTTTAAACCTTGGTAGTTAAAGGCTTGAGGTGTAAAAATGCCATTTTTGGCTTTTTCAGATTTGTTTTCAGCTGGTCCATAGTGGTTTTTGTCTGGTTCAGACCGTCTTAAACTAGTTTTTGGCTTTTCAGGCCTGTTTTTGACCTTTTTCCCGCTTTAGGAGCTTTTTGCGCCTTTCTGCACTCAAGGAACCTAGGCGCGCACCTTTGACCTTTGACTACCTAGAATTGAAACAAAAAAGAAAGGAAAAGAACAAACCTTGACGTTGAAACGAACAAATGATTTCTTGCAGTAGAATCGATGAAACAGAACCTGACCCGTGGCCATTACTTGCTGTGGTCTGTGTGGTAGATAGTTAAGGTCTTTTCCAATTCAATTATTTAACATGAAGGCAAATGGTCATTTAATGTAGTTTTAAATAGAAATACATAAAACTTAAAAACAAAAATGTAAAGAATGCCAGAAGGATACAGCTTAAGTAAAATGCCACTTTCTTGGATAAGATCACAGCCATATATTCTAAGCGTTGTTTCAGTGGCTTCATCTATTCCATCTTTTCTAGAAGGTGTGTTCTGAAGTTGCTCATCAGTTAGATAGAATGTATCAATAGCTGTGTAAATCATTGTTGGAGACTACACCTATTACAAGGAAACATTATAACAAATTGAGAAATAAGCAACAAATAATTCAGGTTGTAAAATGCAAATATCATACTACCTAATATGCAATAAATTTATCAATCAAAACTACAACAAATTCAGTATGTTCTATAACCTTTTCAAGAAACAATAGATAACTAATAAAAGGAACCATCAACAAACAAAACTGCTGTAGATTTGGTTCTACAGTTGGTTCTATTGGGTCACCCGTTTACCCACACCCAAACCAGAAGACCCACCATCCCAGCCACCTCCATGTTGTTTTCGTACACAAAGCCCACATATGGGCAAACTAGTCAATTCAATTGGCTTTGTTGACCCATGCATGAAGACACCATGCACAAATGCTCAGTTTCTTTTTATTTTCCTTTGTTTATTTTATTTCTATGTTAATGTTATTTAACTTAGTATGGGTAGTTAATAGTTTCATCAAGAAAATAACTCTTGCATTTCTAAATGTATTTCCATAGAATAAAGTGGAAAGACCATGGTTTTAAATGCGCACATAATGCGCGAACGTGTTGGGTTTTTCCCATAGTTACCTAAATCGTGGTTCGCTTCGGTACGGGTACCCGGTTTGGGTACGCAATTCGTTAGAGGGGACGTATTCGGTACGGAAGGGGGTAGGTTCATTCGGTACGGTGTACCCAAATTAAAACTTAAATTACCAAATTCATTAATTCAAAATACTTGATCCAAATTACCACATCCAAAATAAAACATTCCAAATACAAAAAGAAAACATAAAATATAGCATTCTAATCTAGTCGTTGCCTTTTCACTTTGTCAACGCTTTTATCATCAAGATCTTCCCAAAACATTTCCTCTAAGCGAGCACTTGAGCCTTCTATAGATGCGCTTCTCGAATTCATGTCCCACTTTTTGTGGGGGTTGGATTTATACGAATCTGAAAAGCAAAATTGAAGTCTAATGTTGAAGTGAACAAAGACAAATTTATCTGCTCTTTTGCAATTTAAACGGTTACACTTGACATTATGAATATAGGAGTATGTACTCTAATTTCTCCCCGCCGAAGAGCTACTAATCGGTTGGGAGAGTACTTTTATTGCTACTTCCGCCAATTCCGGATTCTCCGCTTCGTATGTAGCCCAACAATCAATTGCATCCATTGTCACGACATCGGCTTGAGTTGTGATCCTAGAGTAAATTCCTTTCTTCATATGAAACTTCACGAATTGCTCTAGTAGTACCTTTCGTTCATCTTCATTTTTTGCAATCCTTTCAAATGCTTCCGTAACACCATCGACAATTTCTTTATCTTTGTTAGGAGGGGTTCTTTTCTCACCACCGGGTGCCAACGTTTCTAGATAGTGTTTCCTCACTTCTGAACCATTCCCGCCAAGAATTAAGGGCTATAGTTGTAGCGAGTGCCTCCCTACATTTCATTAACCTTCTCAAAAGTATATAATGTGAAGCAAAACGTGTCTTTACAACTTTCAACAACTCCAACTTTGAGTTTTCTCTAAAAAAATGCCAAGGCATGGGTGTGGTTAAGAAAATATTTGCCAATGGTTTTACCTTTGTTATATGCGTCTTCTAGCCAGTAAAATTCCGCTGTCAAATCTTTAAAAATAAGGTTTAAAGTGTGCACACAACAAGGGGACCAAAAGATATGTTTATACACCTTCTCAATCTCGTTACCGGCCGCTTTGCAATTAGCCACGTTATCCGTTAAAACTTTTAACACATTGCTTGGTCCGATTACCTCGATTGCTCCAATAAGAAACTTAGATATCATTACCCTCGTTTTTTCCACCCCTAAAAAGTCTTCCGAGTACATAAACATTGCAACACGAGAATTTGCTTCAAGAACATTGATAAGTGGACTATGTTTAACATTAGACCACCCATCCGAGACAATTGAGACGCCGTGTGTGTACCAATTGTCTCGGATAGGTGGTCTAATGTTAAACATAGTCCAATTATCGATGTTCTTGTTGTAAATTCTCGTGGTGGAATGTTCATGTACTCGGAAGACTTTTTAAGGGTGGTAAAACGGGGGTAGTGATATCTAAGTTTCTTATTGGAGCCATCGAGGTAATCGGACCAAGCAATGTGTTACAAGTTTTAACGGATAACGCGGCTAATTGCAAAGCGGCCGGTAAGGAGATTGAAAAGGTGTATAAACATATCTTTTGGTCCCCTTGTTGTGTGCACACTTTAAACCTTATTTTTAAAGATTTGGCAGCTGAATTTTATTGGCTAGAAGATGCATATAACAAAGGTAAAACCATTGGCAAATATTTTCTTAACCACACCCATGCCTTGGCATTTTTTAGAGAAAACTCAAAGTTGGAGTTGTTGAAAGTTGCAAAGACACGTTTTGCTTCACATTATATACTTTTGAGAAGGTTAATGAAATGTAGGGAGGCACTCGCTACAACTATAGCCCTTAATTCTAGGCGGGAATGGTTCAAAATTGGGGATGAGAAAACTCGCATCACCGCATCACCAGCGCATTATGTAATCTGCTCGCATCGCTCCACCTGATGCGCAATATTCATCGCAACGGTCGCATCACGCATCAAGCGCGCATCATGCGTGCATTTTAAAACCAAGGATACAATTAAAGATGACATGTTTTGGGAAGATGTTTAGAATATATTGGCTATTACAAAACCCCTTTATTCGCAAGTTAAGTACTTAAGTTTAGTGATGGTGATGAACCGTAAATTGGAGAAATCTATGAAAGGATGGATAACATGGTTGGTGAAATTAAAGACGTTATGATGGAAAACAAATACTCAGTCTATTTTTCTCGGGTTAAAGAAATTATTATGGCTTGGTGGGAAAAAATGACTACCCACTTCATTGTTTGGGGTTTGCTATAACTCCTAAATTTTATGATAAACACTATCTACAAACGTTGGCACCCGGGTGGCGAGAAAAGAACCCCTCCTAACAAAGATAAAGAAATTGTAGATGGTGTTACGAAAGCATTTGAAAGGATTGCAGAAAATGAAGATGAACGAAAGGTACTACTAGAGCAATTCGCGAAGTTTCATATGAAGAAAGGAATTTACTCTAGGACCACAACTCAAGCCGATGTCGTGACAATGGATGCAAATGATTGGTGGGCTACATACGGAGCGGGGACTCCGGAATTGGCGGAAGTAGCAATGAAAGTACTCTCCCAACCCATTAGTAGCTCTTCGGCGGAGAGAAATTGGAGTACATACTCCTATATTCATAATGTCAAGCGTAACCGTTTAAATTGCAAAAGAGCGGATAAACTCGTCTTTGTTCACTCCAACATTAGACTTCAATCTCGCTTTTCAGATTCGTATAAATCAGGTCCCTACAAAAAGTGGGACATGAATCCGGAAAGCGCATATATGGAAGGCTCAAGTGCTCGTTTAGAGGAAATGTTTTGGGAAGATCTTGTTGATGAAAGCGTTGACAAAGGCAAAGGGAAAAGGCAACGACTAGATTAGAATGCTTTATTTTATGTTTTTTTTTTCTATTTGGAATGTTTTATTTTGGATGTGGTAATTTGGATCAAGTATTTTGGATTAATGAATTTGGTGATTTAAGTTTTAATTTGGGTACACCGAACTGTATTCCATGGTACACCGAACCGTATTTCATGGTACACCGTACCCTTGGTTTTAAAAAGCGCGCATCGCGCATAGCGCATCTAGGCGCAACCCCGTGCGCCTTATGTAACCCAAGGCGAGCAGTGTGAAAAAACGCAAGAAAAGCACAAAAAGCGCATCAAAAAAGCGCACTTTTCGTACACATGATGTTTTTGTGCTTAAAATTGTTATACATGTAGCTAAAAGGTTGTACATTTAAGTTAAATCATATATATACCTTATTTGTATCTATATTTTGAGTAAATAATGTTAAAAACCTATAGCATACATAAAAAAATTTTATAATCGTCTTTCGCCTCGCGTACGAAAAGCCCACCGCTTTTGCGCTTTGCGCTTTACGCCTCGGTTTTAGACCTCGTTGCTTTTGTGCGCTTTGCGCTTTTTAAAACCAAGACCGTACCGCTCCTTACCGAAATGAACCTATCCCCCTCCGTACCGAATACGTCCACTCTAACGATTTGCGTACCCGAACCGCGTACCCGTACCGAAGCGAACCACGATTTAGGTAACTATGGTTTCAACATCCCAGCCCTACCGTTTGTCAATGGTCAAATATCTCAAACCAAAACTAAAAATTTTCGGGTCGGTCAGGTCAAACTTCTTACAACCAAATGCTAACATTTTTTATTCATTTATCCTAATTTTCTCACGAGCAAACGTTAAGATTCAAGTAGCACAATTATCTACTAAATCACTAACATGAGTAGATCTACAGACATAAAATTGATGCGAATAGGTTGTGTGTACCCACTGATGCTACACATCTCATCTAACCCATGGTTTAAAAAAACGGGTGAGGCGTACGCCTCGAGGTGCGCCTCGAGGCGAAACTCTAAGAAAACGAGTCTGAGGCGCGCCTCATGGGGTTCAGATTGTACATACGCCTCTAAGGGCTGAGGCGCTAAGAAATTGTGCGCCTCGGGTGGTTTAGGGTGTTTTTGATGTGCTTTTTTGGTGTTTTAGACTTTTTGGATCAATTATTTTATTTTTGATGTGTGTTTTTGATGTTTTAGACTTTTCTAGGTCAAGTATTTTATTTTTTACAGACACATAATTTTTATATTTATTTTTTGACTACGCCTCGAGCTTACGCCTCGGTTCGCCTCGAGGCTTACGCCTCATGAGGCGAAAGGAAAACGCCTCGAGGCTCGTTTCCGTTCTTTTAAACTTTGATCTAACCCAATAATACCCCTTGTCTCTTGTCCAGATGTAACAAAATTTATAAGAAGGAAGTCACTAGTAGGATTATTCTGACCTCTTGTCCAGATGTAACAAAATTTATAAGAAGGAAGTCACTAGTAGGATTATTCTGACAATTAATGTTCCATGGTTTGGTAAAAGAAGCTATATTGATCCTTATGTCTACAAATAAACCCCATCACCATAGTCCTTAAGGCACCTCAAATACGAATAAAACAAGTTCCACTACAATTTTTAACACATAAATGAGGCGTATCATCATAAAACAATGATGTAACAAAGCAATCGATGGCACAACATTGGAGAAAATGTGAAACACATTGTTATATTATAGATAGCCATTTAGTGCTTCCATAGCATCAAGAAGACAGATTGTTGATACATATAAGGAATCAACATCCATGTTAATCCTAGATAGTTTAATTAATTAACATTAGAATTTAGAAATTAAAAAAATTAAAGTAGAAATTAAAACCACAACTTTACCCGGGTTTTGGAGAGGAGATGTAGAGGCCGAGAGGGCTCTAATCTTGGTTTTAAAAAGCGCTAGGCGCACAAAAGCGATGGGGTCTAAGCGCATCGCGCGAAGCGCAAAGCGCAAAAAGCGTGGGATTTTCGTACCTGAAGCGCACACTAATTATATAAATTTTTTATATATCCCATATGTATTCCATGAGTTTTTAGCTTCATTTACCCAAAATATAGCTATAAATAAGGTTTTTATGAGATTTTACCTATATGTACAAGCCAAAAACACCAAGGAACAACATTTTTATGCATAAAAAATACCCAGAATACGTGAGGCGCGCGCCTCAGGCAGAAAAGCGCCTGAAATTTGACAAAAAAAGCGCCTGAGGTGCGCGCCTATGGGAAAAAGGATAGGCGCAAAGCCCTGAGGCGCCCTAGGCTGCGCCTTGATGCGCCTTGCCCCTAGGCGCGCTTTTTAAAACCCAGGCTCTAATAGCTCTAATAGCTCTGAATAAATTAAATATGTGCATTAAGATACGAAGGCTTCTTATTCCACAGCAACGAAAGCACTTTTTCACTCTTTCATATACTAGGGGATTTCACGGTGGGGTTTGCAGGGTGGGTGCGTGGAGGAGAAGAGGCAAAGTGCAAGTGTGCAATAAACAAACAAACAAACAAACGTGTTTGTATTTTGTGTTCCTTATCAAACCCTAGTAGTGTTTTCAATTCTATATCCAACCGAACCGTAGAGGTAGAACTATACTACTACCTATCAGTTGCATACTCTAATTTCTATCTAAAAACATGAGAATTCAATAAGCAACATATAAAGAAGCAGATTTAGGGTTACAAATTTACTAACGTATGAATTTTTTCACTTAAATTTAGGGAATTAGGGTTTACCAGTAAAGTAGGGAGGGAGACTGGTCCGTTGAGAAACACCACCGATGTTAGCCCGAGAAATTGTTGAACGGATTATGATACGAATCTGCAACGAATGGGCGATGAGGTACGAAAAACACCGAAATAGGATTATCCAGCTAGATGGAAGGAAGGGGTTCCCCTTTCGAAGCGGCTTTTATTTACCAAATATTCCTTGTTTTGCCCTTCTTCAAAGTGAGCATCGCTTTTATCTTGAAAAAATACATTGATTGTGGGACTTTTGTAGGTTCAAGTCTCACAAAGAGTAGAAATTTGTCGTTCAAAAAAAAATGTAGATTTTTTTTAACGGAGAAAGAGATAATTTTATTCCACACGAAAAAAACCAAAACATTAGTGAGTACAAAGTTTTCTAACCAGATATTAGAAAATCGGGATTAAAGAAAACAACATACATACATACATGACTCTCGCCTATCAAGTGCAAAACTACTATCTCTCAACCAAAGCCAATGAAAACCAATAACCGTATTCGCTTGAACTATATCTATTAGAGGATAAGCATTTTATTATCTTCGACTATAATCTCGGGCACACTTCAGACATCTAGATTTCCAGTTCTCCACAAATTAATTCCATTGTGCCATTGTTTTTAGACGATTTCGATACTTCCATCGTACAATAGTTTACCATCCAAAGCATCTTCTCAAATCACCAACAAGCATGTAAAATATGTTGCACAGTCGCAACAACATAAACAAAAAGCTGCACAATCAACCGCAGCGAAAATCAATACAGCAGCGTGTATGTGCAGCAGAACAGAGGCCGACTTTGTTTCTTATCCACCATATAAGTTCGCCAAGAGTCCAACAATACTGCAACATTTTTATGGAACAGAACCTGACCGAAATTGTATAGGAGCAGAATTAAATCCAGTGCAAAGCAGAATTATCTGATCAAGACTCGTTAATATGCTTTTGTAGCCGCTGCATAACAAATTGGTATGCACATTTGCGATCATCAAGCTACACTTGTAATAGTCAACACATACATACTTTAATCCTGTGCAAAACTTAGCATACACCATCAACAAACAAACAACATTCACCCAATCAGAGCATCTCTCTACAATGAACACACAACCCTAAGAAGAAAGAAAAACACACACCACGAATGAAAAAACGCGAAAGATATATGCAGCTAGGGAGGATAGCACCAACACACAATATTGACATGTTTGCCCAAAATAAGAACTCACACCAAAACGCACACTTGGCGCACCCCCCCCCCCCAGCTAACATATCCACCAAAAACGCACCCATGCCAAAGTAAATTTAATGAACCCATGAGATTATTGTGCCATAATTGAAACTATTGTACCATAATCTGCTTGAAGAACCACTTTCAGTTCTTGCATCTCCTGAACAATAATTCAAAGAACATCCTAATTTTTTTTAGTTTTTTTATTTCTTCTTCTGATTACTTCTTCTGGCCTGATCCATCCCCCACCCACCTGATTTGTCAAAGTTAATATCTTGAACCTTAAACTCTTACAGCTACAATTTGCATGTTGCATCTATTCATCTCCAAACATACCCTTGATCGAAAACCTTGCTGTTTTAATTATCTTTGCTGCACTATAAGGTATTCCCAAGAAAAGAAATAAAAAACACACACCACGAAACGGAATAGACACGAAAAGAATATATGTAGTCGGGGATCATAGCACCATTCACAAGTTTGACCCATTTACCCACAAAAAACTCACACCAAGACGCACACCTGGTGCTATCCATTCCACCCCACCCGGCTAGCATACCACCGAAACACACACACGCCAAGTTATGCTTAATTACCCATTACGTTTGATAATATAAATCCCCTCACCTAACCAATCTTGTATGCTCGGAATCTCGTCTCCCGTTCTGAATTTCATCCATAGATACGTAGTTTCCTTAATTTCTTCCACAATTCTTGAATACGATAACGACTTTCCTTTGAATACTCTTTCATTTCTATCCGTCCATATTTTCCATAGAGTTGCCATGATGATCGCAATGCTTGCTTTTCTTTGCTTCCTGTTCACCTTCAATTGTTTTGTTTGTGACAATACTTCACTGACAGAAGAAACGCTTGACATTGAGATTTGTTTCAGCCAAGAACCGATTGTCCACCAAATTGATCTAGCCATAATGCAAGATATAAGTACATGATCTACAGTTTCAGCCTCAATTCCGCAACACGGACACAAGTTCCCTCCGACATTGATACCTCTTTTTTCCAGTTCTACTTTTGTTGGTACCCTTCCAGCTAAAGCCTTCCAAACAAACATGTTAGCCTTAGGTAAGGCCCAGTTGCACCAGACCATCCTGTTTCCGTTCTGATTATAATTTGCAGCCGTGAGCAGGTCAGACGACACCTGCTTAACCAAGAAGAATTCCCCATCCTTTGCAGCCTATACCCAGTTGTCATGCCCCGTCTTCATGTTTGTGTTTCTAAGAAGTTGAATAATATCCAGAAACTATAGCTATTCTTCATTGATCGATGGCTTATGCTTCCAGTTCCAGGACCAAATACACCTTGAACCCACCCGCTGATAATTATCAATAACCAACGAGCCTTTATTCCTTGCTAACTTATACGCCAATGGATAGTTTTCTTTGAAACTTTGTTGGAACGGCCAATTATCTTCCCAAAATATGCATTTGCCACCATTTCCCACTTTGCACACAAATTTTCGGTTGACATCCATGTTCCGTTTAATAAGCTCAGCACCCAAACCCCCAATATTTTTCCAAATCCCTGTGATTTGCTTGTTAACAGGAATGATTTTTTTAACCCACCGGTTTCCATGTATAGCCCGAATTGTTTTGACCCAAAGTTGTTCCCCATCTTCCCTAAAACGCCACCACCACTTTATACGTAACGCCAAATTCGCTTCCTTTAAACCACCCAAACCCGAGCCCCCATCCATCTTGGACGCAACCAATCTTTCCCAACCCACCCATTGGATTTTTTTGTTATTACCCCAGATAAATTTCCTACGAATGCCTTCTAACGTCTTGATTACCTTCATTGGCACTTTATACAAAGACAGGAAATATGTTGGAAGACTACCCAGAACCGCTTTTGCAAGAAGAACTCTACCCGCCAATGAAAGACATTTCGCTTTCCATCGAGTTAATCTTGAATTGAACCTATCAATAACTGGCTTCCAATTTGACACCTTGTTCATATTAGCACCAACGAACATTCCAAGGTATTTAAACGGTAGTTGTTGGACTTCACATTTCAAACAAGAAGCGATCTCAGACAATTGTGATTCTTCTATACCCACACCATATACCTTGCTCTTAGAATTATTTATATGAAGGCCGGATACGAAATGAAAACACCGCAGAATTCTTTTTAAGTTCTTTGCCTCCTCCACCTTTCCTTCACCTACAAACACCACATCATCAGCGTAGAACAAATGTGAAATAATAGGGCCGTCATTTGGAAGTTTTATACCAACGAACAAACAGTTTGACCGTGCTTTTTCCATGATAACATGTAACGCTTCCGTAGCTAAAATAAAAAGAAAGGGAGATAACGGATCTTCATGTGTGTTAACACCGTAATAAAAAATTTCCAATTGATCGTATCATATGCTTTATTAAAATCGACTTTAAAGAACGACACCGGCTTCTTGTATTTCTTTGCCCACACACTAATTTCATTAAGAATCAAAGGCTCCACAATATTCCTTCCACCAAGAAATGCCGATTGAGAAGGAGAAATCAAATCATCCATAACTGCTCCCAACCGATTGACAAGAACCTTTGAGATAACCTTTTACACCACACCAATAAGTGAAATTGGTCTAAAATCATTATGAACTTTCGGATCAGCAACCTTCGGTATCAATGATATGAACGACGACCCTAGCATGACGAATGGACCCATGTGTATGAAATTCATCAATTGTACTCTTAAATAATGGTTCGAACTCCACCCAAAACTTTTTGATGAAACCGAACGTGAAGCCATCGGGCCCTGGCGCTTTTTCATTTTCACAATTCCACACAGCAAGCTTTACTTCTTCTTTTGGAAAATTCCTGATAAGTGTTTTACTTTGTGCAGCCGAAAGCTTCTTAAAACCGTCAGCATGTATACGCGGTCTAACTTCAATTTCTCCTTGAATCTAGCTTTAAAGAATTCTTGAAACGACTTTTTCACTTTTGATGGATCGACTACCCATTCTTATAATCTATTTTCCCTGAAGTGTAGTTTGCAAGGTAATTTTTGGAAGAATGCAGCTGTAACACCCCGAAATCTTGTTTCGCCTAAATACGCCATTAGGCGTAATTGATAAAGTATCAAAAGCGAATTTAACGGTGGATGATTTAGTCGACGGATAAAAACGAGGCTAAAAACTCAATACACGAGACCAACCTAGATCATGATGTTATCTAATAATCATGGGAATTGGAACTTGAGGGACCATAGTGGCCAAAACGATAAAGTTGGTTTTATTAATAAAAATAAAACACACACAATGTGTGTGTGTTCGTTTGATCTTCAGGAGACCCCAAGAAGGGCTCCAACCCTAACTCATCTACCAAGCACAAATATGCTCAAATCAAGGGGGATTTCTTGATGCATGATGAAATTCTTGTTAATCTAGTGTTCTACACATCACAAGGTATCTTTAGACCCCTTTAATTTCATCTAAAACACTTATATATGGAAGATGGTAAATTAGGGTTCACATTAAAAACGTGAATTCTTAGCTTCTATGGATTTCTATGTGATAGTAGACATCAAGGAAGCTATAAAACGTGATGAATTGTTATATGATGTTGATTCATATAAATTTGTGAATTCTCACTATGTATAAGTAGTGGGTTTTTACCCTAAACATGAATTACCCTACTATGTGGTAAATCTTGCAACTCTATGTTATTTGCATCATGTATGTATGCTAATTGGTGAATTGATCATGTGCAAATGGTTAGCTAAGCCATGGTGGAATCTAGAAAGTCTTGAACACCTAGAATTAACATGATGAAATTAGTGCATATAAGGTGTTTGATGAAATGCTTGAATGAGAAAATAAATGTGTAAAACATGTATGAACATGAAAACTAGAAATGTAATGTTGAGCTTGAGGAAAAATGAATACATGATGCCATGGATTATGAAAGAAATCCATATTATGTGTTCTAATAAAAACAAGGTTTGACATGTCCCTAAGTTAGGTACAAGGACTAGGGAGCAAACGGGTCAAACGGATGCAAGCTCAATGCGTACGGAAGCAAAACATATATGAAGTAAGTAATACTTACACTACTAGTCTACAAATACAATTCTTGTATTGATATAATTGTTTAAACTTTAAAGTGGGACAAAGGTATGACCTCAAGGGGTGAAACCTATTAATCGGGTGTTTTATGCGAATTCATGTCAAATCCAAATTCATAGTCATAAATGAGTCATATAGTTTTGATCAAATGATGGAAATCATCAATTGGGTTAACCAATAAAGCCATGTGGTAAACAAGAGTCTAAACTCAGGTTTTGGATAAAAATCACATGAATAAGGAAGTTATGTAATCATGAGTCTTAACGGGTCGAATGGGTGATTCCCTCACCACTCGAACCCGACATTAAAATCCGATTATCTAAGCTTTAAGAAACTTGTGGATAACGGGTCAAATGGTAAGGGCATTACCATTGAGTCCCAAGAGACTAATGCGGTCAATCTAGAGTGTATGCAGACACTTGGAAATTTGGGCACTTGTTGCCTAAGTAATCCATATGGGCGCAAGGTATGGGTCAACGCCACCCGGTAAGTCCGTAGCTAATTAAACGCCTTTGGGCGAAGCAACATGGGTACTAAAACTACCCATATGAAGTGTGGGTGCAAGCCAAGTAAGTTATCTCCATAACTATTTCCAATGCGCGCTAATGCGCTTAGAATTTACTAAATAAGAGAAAACTTGAGAAAAGGTGAAAATCTAAGTCCGGAAGGACTTAGAGGTTTGTAAACAAGTCAATGAGTCAAAATAAACGAGTTGAATCAAAAGTGTCGCCATGGATGGCTAAATTTAAGGATTTGGCTATAAAAGGGCATTTTGGGAATTTAAAGATTTACTAAAGATTAAAGCTAAGAACCAAGTCATAATGACACAAACGGACAATGCTTTTAGTTAAACATGTGTCCAATGAGATGACAATATTATTTCTATGCCTTGGGTGTGATTAAGAAGTGTCTTGTATAGTCCAAGGCCTTAACGAGTCGATTTGGGCAAAAATCGACATAAACATTTAAAACCAAGAACCGGGCCATAAGGACATAAACCAGGCGATGTTTTTAGTTAAACAAGTGTCAAATGAGTCAACAATATGATTGTTATGCCTTTTGAATGGTCAAATAAGGCTTTGTAAAATCCATGGCCTTAACGGGTCGAATTGGGTAAAATCAACATAAACATTGAATAACCGAAAAGGTGTATTTGATTTTGAGAAATGGTATCTTATAAGCATGATAATATGGTATCAATGAGTCCCCAAGTGTTCCCCGGAATAGCTTTGAACATAAGTAAAAGAGATGCCAAAAGTGGGGAAAAACAAGAAGAAACAATGAGTTTTCAGCCAGTGGCCAACGTAAGCTACGTTGGCAGCGTAGCTTACGTCAGGCCCTCTTAGGAAATTTGTCCAGTGTCCAGCGTAGCTTACGCTAGCAGCGTAGCTTACGCCAGGACCTCTCGCAAAATTTGTCTAGTTGCCAGCGTAGCTTACGCTGGCAGCGTAGCTTACGTCAGGCCCTCTCGGGAAATTTTATACATTGAACAACGTAGCTTACGCTGGAAGCGTAGCTTACGGCGGGATGTAATCCTAAAATATTTGTTTTGTATTCCAAACTCATTCGTTCCGTTTTGACACGTATCAACGTGTTAACTATTTAAAAGGTGTTATTATCAACACAACTAACCATTATTATGTAATGGTGCTAGGTATACCTTTGATGGAAATCCCGGAGCAAGGATCGAGTCACGAGAACATCGAACACGCCCGAACACTCATCAAGCTTCCGCATTAGAATTCAAGGAACTCTCGATAAAACGCAAAAGCTTAGTATACGTTTTAACTATTAAAATGTATAAATTTTTGGGAATCGAATATGTATTTGATCACAACGGTTTATGTTTCACATATTATTAAAAGTTTTAATCGGGAGTGGTTTTACGTAAGGTCAAAACCCGTATGATTAGGCGTTGATCGCGTGATTACGGGTTAGTGTCTTACAGCAACAATATAAGGATAAGTTTACTCTAGATCAGTATTGTTGGTGTTTATATTATTAAAAGTTTTATAATGATAAAAAATAGATTATAAGACTGTCTCCAACCCGTCCGTGCTTCCGCCGCCCGTGCCACGCTGGATACGTCCTTTGCGTTGGAGATCGGCATCCGAATATGTCCGAAGATGAGGAGCCCTTGCAGACAGGCGTGAGTTTGCCTCGATCTAAACAATGGGGGTGGACCCAATAGATCTGTCAAGGTTTGTGTGTTCCTCCATTGATCTCCCTCACATCAATTCTTTCACACTTCTTTCACCGGAAATGGGGGCGGAATTTGAAGGAGACAAGAAGCTTTCCACCGCAACCATGAAAATTTAAGAAGACGAGGTCTGACCGAATCCGCGTTTCTACCTTTGTTCCTCCTTGTTTCGTTCCAGTTTAGAAGTGTAGAGAAAGGGTAAATGTGATTTGATCGAATTGTTCGTGGCGCTATACTATGGTGACGGTGGTGTTCGATAGTTGCAGAAAGAGAATTGAAGATCTGTAATTTTGTTTTGGCTTTTTTCAACCTCTAGCTTTTTTGACTTTTTACATCCCAAAGATGAATTATTTGGAATAAATGTGCATACTCACATACGATTTTTTTTTGTTTTTATATTATTTATAACTAAAATAGTTATATTAGATCTATTTTACTATTTATATAAAAAGTAAAAATTAGATAATGATGTGGAATATGTAAGGATGTTTGTAGGGTTGGAGTAAAATTGAGGGTTTTAAGGATTTTTAAGGATATGACGTGGCAGCTGACTGAGCAGCTAAGGGCGCCTAAGTGCGGCCTAAGCATTAGAGATAGTCTAAGAGTTTAGTATTTGTCAAAGTTATTTACATGATTATATGGCTTGATAATAAACCTTGTATCAAACAAATAAAAAGAAATATCATCAAAATCTACATAAGTGATAGAGTCGTTTCAAAAAATAGAATGGGTAGTCGATCCATCAAAATGCCAACGTTGGGGACCATTGAAAATAGATGGGGACATATGTGCAATTCGTGCAAATCACAGGACCATCCGAGCAGTTTAATGTTTTTTATATATTTTCTTAGAACACCACCACCCCCTCAAACAACCAACACCACCTCCTCCTCCTCCTCCTCCTCCTCCTCCTCCGACCACCACCACACAGATCGAGTTGCCTAGCCAAGATACGGATCAGATCTATAAACCTTGCTTGTCTATCTCATACACACAAATCGATTCACTCACACAGATCGATTCACTCACACACCAAGAAACTCAGACAACAACCAACAAGAAACCTTGCTGTCTATCTCATACGGGTGTTTAAAAGCCGATATGATTTAAACAGAGCCAAGAAGAACAGAGCGATACAGCCAAGAACAATAGAAAGAAAAGAAAAACAGAGCAATCAGAAAATCAAGGTCCCATGTGCGATCCCTGAACTTAATTTATAAAAAAGGGTGTTGAATAATGGGGGAAAATAGAAGATTGAGGGGGGGGGGGGGGGGGCAACGCCCAACCCTTTCTCTCTGTTTCCTCGTCCTCCCCCCTCTCTCTTTCTCTCTCTCCCTCTGTTTTTTGTTGTCTGAACTTTTTTGTTTCCCCCAAACCCTTATTTGTGGTGATGGTGACTGGTTATGATTGTTGTTTGGGGGTTATTTGTTTGGTGGATATGTTGTCGGGCCTCGTGGGTTCTAGCGAGATGGTTGGTGGTGGTACGTGGTTAGCGGTAGTGGTGATGCTTTGGTTGTAGTATACGGGTGTGGTGGTGGTTGAGATAGACAGAGATAGAGTGGTAGTTTATACTATTTGTTTTTATTTTAAAGAGGGGGTAATATAGTAATTTCACATGGACTTAACTGATAAACTTAACCTCCATCCAAGTCAGGGACCACCGATACAATAAAATTCAAACCACGGATCCCATTTGGGTCATTTTGGAAAGTTGGGGAGCATACTTTAAATTTAGGCAAACCACAGGGATCATCCGTGCAGTTTACTCTATCCATAATGAAATACCGAATCTTGTCTTCGAAACATTCTTAAACGTCCTTGTGTTAAAAGATTTTCACATCTGTAACTAATTTTAATCTAAAATAGTATGCTTATGATTTGAAATTATGAAATTTGTTTACATCTAATCGAATATAATGAGGCGACAGCTGCGGGTATCATCAGTCGGCAACTGTGCAAGGGTGTAAAAGAACATGAGATGGACAGAAAGAGGAAGAACCCGAAGAGGAGAGAGTTAATATTTCGAGGAAAGCGAGTTGGTTTATAATCTTTCGAGGAGAGAGTTATAAATAATGAGAACCGAATTCGTGGAAAAAAATATAAGAAAAAAAATACCAAAATTCGTAACACATGCATTACCGCAAAGACCAAAATCCGTAAAACATGCATACAACAAAGAAGAACCAAAATTCGTAAAACTTGTAGTTAACCCAAGTTATAAAATATAGTAAAGTAGACGTGTTTTTTTTGAAATAAGTTTTGGAGAATCAATGTTATAAATTAGTTTTTCAAAGTTAGATTTTTTTTTAATATATTATCATTAACACATAACCGCAAAAAATTACATCAAGATAGCGGGCAGGCGTGCAACAAGCTGCGCCGCCACCCCTTTCTGGACAGCAAACCCTAACCCATGCCCCCCCCGGAGTCGAGACACTGCTATGGATAACCCGTTGGACTCTGGTCAGGAAACGGATGGCTTCCGGTGCCAAGGAGCCAAAGGTATCAAATGCTAGGGGTACAAAGACGTGTTGGTTCTCCTCACAAACTTTAACATGCTTCTCAACTTTCGTTGACAACGTGTAATACACAGAATACAAACATGTTATTGGATGCTTCATGTTGTGCATGATGACTTTAGTAGGGTACACATTTGTAATCTTATCTACAAACCAAATGTCACCTGTAATCATATCACTTAATATGTTTTCGTTTTCTAATCAAATTATCTAATAAAATTGTCACATGACATGTTAACATCTTTTCATCAAGTATAGGATCTCTAAAATCATGCAGTAATAATCATCCTCAGACAGACAGTAATATTTCCTTTTACCACCCTCAACTTGTAAAAGTATTTCATAAAAAAACTACAAAATGGATTCATATTCTAATTGGATGGATGTAATCTTGGCAGTTGCATAACTGTAAACGCAAAGTATAACCGACCTGGCTACATAAGGCGCCCCACATAACGAGCCTGGGGATATTGTTTTTGTAGTTGCGGCCACTGCACAAACAACTGATCCGCCATCCGTAGCTTGTAAAGAAGCAAACCACTCAGTGATAGTCTTTTGACTCTTGCAATACTCTCAACATAGAAAATATATGACCATCTGATTCCCAAAACCTGAAGTCAGAAGCAAAACACAATGTTTAATGTATGGTTTAAGGACCTTGTTATTGATTGAATGAACACAGTATTTTTACATTTTAGTGGACGCATTCAGCCAATTTACTTATGAATATCGATAAAAGATAACTCAAATCCATCATTTGAGATAGAATATAACTCAAATCTCAAAATGTGTTTAACTGATTAATCAAATAAGCATAAAAGGAAACATGTCAAACGGAATGGAAGTCACCGAAGTGTATATTTAATGTATTATGCATCCTAATCAGTTATATTAAAAATAGTGCAACCTTGTGTAATGATATTTGACTACATTAATTAATTATAAAAAATTCAGATACAAAGTTTTTTGGGTTAAACCCAACACATTCTGAGACAAATACAGTACTTTCGGTTTTAATCCAAACCCCGTATTGATCAGTTACCCAAACACACATTTTACCACCTCTAATTTATAGCACATTGTGTGAAAACGAAAGGTAGCGATACCAATGAGACATGCCTAACGAAAAGGTATATAGGACAGAGAGAGTAGCATTTTAGAGTTGAAAGATTAAAACCTTGAAAATAAAGGCGATTGCACATATGGGAATACAAGTCCCAGGACCGTTACATAGAATCTGCATAGTGTATGAAATGTTATTAGAAGTTTACGAGGATAACAAAAGGAAGAAATAAGATTAGTAGCGAAGTAAACAAAGATAGCAAGTACCACTTGAGGTCTGATTTTGACCATGAGCCACAAAGCATGTGCTAAAGCGTATAATGTTGTCCCAACTGAGGTTATATATGATTGACCCACTTCACGGCTTCTAAATATCTGCATAAATTGGGTAGAATCCGTCCCCTTCGGACTTGTCTGAACAAGTAGGGACCCATCCATAGGGCATTATTTCAAAGTTAGAAATAAAATGAAAAAAGAATAAAATTTGAGAGAAAACTCAAAATACAAAATTAATGGAAACCAAAGCAATGGAATCCATTGGAGGAACCAGATTGCCTATAAGAAATTGATACATCTAGTACGGGATGTACTCTCAGGTTACTAATGTATGTTATCATAAGACAATAAGTTAAAGCCACAAATTCCGTTTACTATTGGTTAAAGAGAAGTTGCAAAATTCCCAGCTCCAAAGGTTGTCAAGATTCAAGAAAATCTAATAACTTCTCTATCAACAAATGAGCCTGTTTATGATCTTTCTTTCCTCAGAAATAGGTTCTTGCTCAACTTTTGAACTTGATAAAAATCTAACTTTACACTAATTAAGTTAAAAAAATGTGTCACCTTTCAGATTCCAAGGTAGACTTTTCTGAAAACTTTTAGTGCATCATAAAACAATGAAAGCATCCCAAAAAAGAAAAAAGAACCATTAAAAATAAAGAACGGCATGTTATTGTGCAAAATTTTAGTGCATGAATGCAATGATAATAACGAGAAATAATGAAATATCATATGTTTTCAACTACCTTATCATCTGAAGCATCCTCAAAAACACGCGCCTTCTGAAGACTCATGTTATCCGTTGCTGCCGCAATGTAAAATCTTGGAGCAAATCGATCTTTTTGCAGAACAGACAACAGATTTATCATCTCTGCTGTGTGTCCCCCTACACAAAAACCAAAGACAATGATGGCACTGTATGACTTTCGGGTAAATCCTTGACATCCCAAATCAAATGCATCAAGAGTTTGGTTACGAACCATGACACCAACACTTTCTAGAGTGCAAGTAATAAATTCATATGAATTTTGAGCGTAAAAACTAGTAAAATTGAGTAAATTACTTTTTTCCTAGGACCAAAAATGAATATATGTTTGAAAGCATACCTGAACCCAAAACAACAAGGGTACTCAAACTCTTCTGCGAAGTGTTACGAATGGGTTTCCTACTCTGAGATATAACATAAAGAACCCGAACCACGAGTAACGTGGAAGCAATAACAAAAACAAGAGAAAACGAGACAAAATCCACCATTTTCGAATAGGCAACAGGCTATAATTATGTGTTTTAAGTACAAAGTACAATACCTGCATCATATCAGTAAATAAGTAACAAATTACTAGAACAACTCAAACCAAGGCTTCATAAGTGTTTGCTTAAAAAGACAGACTGCGTATACCATACTACCTTTCATTCCAAACAAAATTTGCAATGTCACATAGATGGGATTCTTTTCAATATACAAGTTGATACTTAATACTTTGATATAGTTCCATTTTATTTGGTTTATTCTAAACATACCCCCTTTGTCAAATCAGTCATTAAGAAGCATATAAAAGAGCAAACGTTACTTATAGAGCACGTATAAAAGGTGACAATCATATGTCACATCTTACACGGGTCGTATAGTTCATATGCTACATCTTATACATGCCGCATAACCTTTAAAAAAATCAAACAAATCAATATATGATGGCGCCTTCACTGACACGGGCACACTTAGCCAACCCCTTTAATTTGACAAAAATATTCCACTACATCACAAATTATATCAAGTCATCCATAACATAACAAATATTAACAAACCAAAAGCTGACCCGTAACTCACTAAGGCATTTCATCGAACACATAATGTGCATACTAAATTGTGAAACATACAACACTCTCCTAATCCTTATCCTTAAAATGTCCTCCAATTGATTAAACATCATCACATAAGAACGCTATTTAAACCAGAATAGATAAATTAATTAACCAACTTACTGATATGGGTATACAAGAAAAACAAACTCAAAATTCACGATCAAGACAAAACCTTTGATCTATGAATCGTTAATCCAAGCATGATTAGCAATAACCCAGAACTAGAATTAAAAGTAGTGATCAGATAAAAGATAGAAGATGGAAATTAATGCATATATTAATAAAAATATGGGAATAGTTTACCTTAAGAAATTTGATACTTTAGGAGGGGAGTTTTATCGCAGGCGTGGGGCGGTGCCTCCATGTTTAACTGCTAAAGTAGATTGATTACAAGTCAACTGGAGGTTTTTTCAAATCTTTCTTGAACAATAATTTTTATTTCTATTAGAAAGTACAAATATCAAGCATATTCCTATTTTAAGTTTGAAGAGTATTCGTAACGGGGCCTTAAAAGGGGTGTGTTAGCGCCCGAGCGCTACATTGCGATGCTAATTATCAAAAAGAGGCCGGGGCCTTAAAAATTTAACACTGCTCAACCATTGACCTAGTACATTTTGAACGGTCAATTTTTTGTCTTCAATTTCAATTTCAATTTCAAATCTATCTATATAATAATTGAGGTCACTTTGGTTGAATCAAGGCCTTAGAGAGGGTTTGAGGTATTCAACAACTAATATGGAGCTCCAAATTATTACTATAAAAACCTTTTTTTTTTCATTCTCCATATCAAAACTCTCATATTCTTCCTAATTCCTAACAAATCTTTCAATCTTTCTTCTTCACCTTGCATCATTTGTTGATTATCCACAACTGATTAAAGGTGAACATCCAAACTACTCTTCTAATGTTGATTCCTATTATTATTTTGACTTTTTTTATTGTTAATATTATTAAGAACAAATCAAACCGAATGAAATTTCTTATTCTTTTACGTGGAAATCATTCTTCTTAAACACATGTTCTAATGAAACGGATTTGTGATAAATGGATTTGTAATAAACGGATTTGTGATAAACACATATTCAATTGGATTTATTATAAAGTGATAACAAAGATACTATCAATTCCTATTGTTATTTTTTTATTCTTTTTAAGATTTCCTAATCTAATAACCATTTGAAATCAGTCTGGTGTTTATCACATGTTCTAATGAAACGGATTTATGATAAACAAAATATTCAATCGAATTTGTGATAAATGGATAACAAAGATACTATCGTTCCTATTGTTACTTTTTTTATTCTTTTTAATATTTCATAATCTAATTACCATTTGAAATCATTCTTGTGTTTATCACATGTTCTAATGAAATGGATTTGTGATGAACGTATTTGTGATAAACACATATTCAATCTGATTTGTGATCAAGGGATAATAAGGATTGCGCTCAATCAGATTTATGTTAATTTTATTATAGTCATCACGATTTTTTTAGACATAAATTGAATCGGATTTACTATTCGATCGGAATTAGTAATGCTATGTTTTAACATTTGAAAAACAGAATTTGATCGGAAGACACAAACGCTATTACGTGTTATCATAATGGTTCTCAATTCTTCAAGGTATTGCATGACCCTTCGGCAACAGTTTTGGTATATTTGTTATTTTCATGTACATATGCCTTTTTAATTTTCAAAAATGATTCTTTATTTTTTAATGTTGTTTTTTAACGTGTCAATTCAGAATGTGCTGAAGGCCATGAACAAATTTTTGTTGTCTAAAAACATACACAACAGGAACGTTACAGTTAATAACATTTATTTATATTACTGTTTTTCGAAATTATGTTTAATATTATTGTAATATTAGACCGAATTTAATATCATTAATTCTGAATTATTGTTATTTATTTACATTAATAATAATTGACCGAATTTATATTAATATTAATACGAATTTCAGTTTACCATAATAAGCCTCATTTATTTTTTATTATGAATGATTGATTATTAATCAATTTAACATTTATTTATGAACGAAATAACTCTCATTTATTTTTAATATTACGATTTTAGTTTTACTATTCGTAAAAATAGTATTGTTGACCGAATATATTACTAATACTAATTGACATTAATAATAATTGACCGAATTGAAATGTTATTTATTACGATTTTTTAATCACATTTATTTATATTAATATTACTATGAAATTATGTTTAAACCATCTTTATGAATTATTATTGGTCTTGCCTGCAATTAATAGGATTTATTTTATTTTTAATGTTATTTACTATGAGTTTTAATGACATTAATAATAATTGACCAAATTTAGTGTTATATGTTACGATTTTTAAGCTCATTTATTTATTATTGACCAAATTAAATTACGAATATACTACTAATACTAAAACTAATATTACGAATTATTATTGGTCTTGCCTGCAATTAATAGAATTTATTCATTTTTTAATGTTATTCAGTATGGGTTTTAATGACATTAATAATAATTGACCGAATTTAGTGTTATATATTACGATTTTTAAGCTCATTTGTTTATTACTAATACTAATACTACGATTTTTAATTTTAATCTGATTTATTTATTATTGAACGAATTAATTTACGAATATATTACTAATACTAATATTATGTTTTTTAATTTTAATCTGATATATTTATTACTGACCGAATTAAATTATGAATATATTACTAATACTAAAACTAATATTACGATTTTTAATTTTAATCTCATTTATATATTATTGACCGAATTAAAATTTTCTATTACTATTTTTACGAATATATTACTAATTACTAATACTAATACTAATATTACGATTTTAGTTTGCTTCAATTAGAAGATATTTCCATTGGCGAATATTGTGCCTTTAAATGGTGTTCAATCCAGCACAGGCTGTTTGTTATAAAGGTTCCACCACAAGAAGTAATTGATTTTCAAATTAAAATTACGATTTTTTATGTTTGTAATGTAATTTATTTAAATTATTGATTACGATTTGAGTTTATTTATTAAGATTTATAATCTCATTTATTTATATTACTATGTTTACGAATTATGATTAGTCTTGATTGCAATTGATAAGATTTATTCATTTTTACTGTTATTTATTAAGATGTTTAATATTCTTTATTGACATTAATAATAATTGATAGAATTTAATGTTATTTATTAAAATTATTAATCTCATTTATTTATATTACTTTTTTCGAATTTATGTTTAATAAGATTTATTATTTTTAATGTATTTTTAGTATGTTAGAATTAATGTTATTTATTGACATTAATGATAATTGACCGAGTTGAATGTTATTTATTATGATTTTTTAATCTCATTTATTTATATTAATATTATTACGAAATTATGTTTAATCTATCTTTATGAAATTATGTTTAATATTATTTATATTACTATTCATTCGAATTATTATTGCTCTTGCCTGCAATTAATAGGATTTATTTATTTTTTAATGATATTTATTATGAGTTTTAATGACATTAATAATAGTTGACCGAATTTAATTTTATATATTACGATTTTTAAGCTCATTTATTTATTATTGACCGAATTAATTTACGAATATATTACTAATACTAATACTAATATTATGATTTTTAATTTTAATCTGATTTATTTATTATTGACCGAATTAAATTATGAATATATTACTAATACTAAAACTAATATTACGATTTTTAATTTTAATCTCATTTATATCTAATTGACCGAATTAAAATTTTCTATTACTATTTTTACAAATATATTACTAATTACTAATACTAACTAATAGTAATACTAATATTATTATTTTAGTTTGCTTCAATTAGAAGATATTTCCATTGGCGAATATTGTGTCTTTAAATGGTGTTCAATCCAGCACAGGCTGTTTGTTACAAAGGTTCCACCACAAGAAGTCATTGATTTTCAAATTAAAATTACGATTTTTTATGTTTGTAATGTAATTTACTTGAATTAATGATTACGATTTTGAGTTTATTTATTAAGATTTATAATCTCATTTATTTATATTACTATGTTTATGAATTATGATTAGTTTTGATTGCAATTAATAAGATTTATTAATTTTTACTGTTATTTATTAAGATGTTTAATATTATTTATTGACATTAATAATAATTGACCGAATTTAATGTTATTTATTAAAATTATTAATCTCATTTATTTATATTACTTTTTTCGAATTTATGTTTAATAAGATTTAATTATTTTTAATGTATTTTTAGTATTTAGAATTAATGTTATTTATTGACATTAATAATAATAATTGACCGAGTTGCATGTTATTTATTATGATTTTTTAATCCCATTTATTTATATTAATATTACTACGAAATTATGTTTAATCTATCTTTATGAAATTATGTTTAATATTATTTATATTACTATTCATTCGAATTATTATTGGTCTTGCCTGCAATTAATAGGATTTATTTATTTTTTAATGATATTTATTATGAGTTTTAATGACATTAATAATAGTTGACCGAATTTAGTGTTTTATATTACGATTTTTAAGCTCATTTATTTATTATTGACCGAATTAATTTACGAATATGTTATTAATAAAAATACTAATATTACGATTTTTAATTTTAATCTGATTTATTTATTATTGACCGAATTAAATTAGGAATATATTACTAATACTAAAACTAATATTACGATTTTTAATTTTAATCCAATTTATATCTTATTGACCGAATTAAAATTTTCTATTACTATTTTTACGAATATATTACTAATTACCAATAATTACTAATATTAACTAATACTAATATTATGATTTTAGTTTTACTATTTGTAAAAATAGTATTGTTGACCGAATATATTACTAATACTAATTGACATTAATAATAATTGACCGAATTGAATGTTATTTATTACCATTTTTTAATCTCATTTATTTATATTTATATTAATATTACTATGAAATTATATTTAATCTTTCTTTATGAATTATTATTGGTCTTGCCTGCCATTAATAGGATTTATTCATTTTTAATGTTATTTTTTATGAGTTTTAATGACATTAATAATAATTGATCGAATTTAGTGTTATATATTATGATTTTTAAGCTCATTTATTTATTATTGACCGAATTGACCGAATTAAATTACGAATATATTACTAATACTAAAACTGATATTACGATTTTTAATTTTAATCCCATTTATATCTTATTGACCGAATTAAATTTTTCTATTACTGTTTTTACGAATATATTACTAATTACTAATAATTACTAATACTAACTAATACTATTACTAATATTACGTGCATAAATTGTTTCATAAGTCGCTAGGTTTGTTATTTGCATATTCAACATTTTTATTTACAATATTCTTATTTTATAATTAGTTACACATTCTAAATTTTCTATACATAATTCTTTTGTAAAGGTTTACTGTGATTGGATGACCTGATTTGCTTCAATCAAAAGATACTTCCATTAGTGAATATTGTGTCTTCAAATGGTATTCAATCGAGCACAAAATGTTTGTTACTAAGGTTGCACCACAAGATGTCATTGATTTTGAAATTTAAATTATGATTTTGTTGTTATTTATGAAGAGTTTTAATGTTATTTATGATAATTTTAATGTCATTGATTTGAATGATTGATTATGATTTGGTTGTTATTTATTAACATTTTTAATCTTAATTATTGATATTACTAATATTACAAAATTCATTTCAATATTGTTGACCGACTTTAATTTTGATAATACAACCTTCCTTTAATCAATTGTGATGAAACAATATTTTTTTAAACATATACGACTTTATTTCAAACATTTATTTAAATCTATTTAACAATGTTAAATCTATTTAAGAGTTTATAATTTAAATATAATCCGAAGATAACAATGTACATTTATTTTCCTACACTTTTATTATTCTTTTAATAATAAATATAATTTAAATATAATTAACAGTTTCCTAAAATATATATAATGTATTCAAAATAATTTTCAATGCTATTACTAATATTACGACCTTAATGTTAATATTGTTGACCGAATCTACGTAATAACTTTTTACGTTTTTGTTAAATTGATGAGGTCAATTCTTTGACTATATGTTTTTGAATTTGATTGTGCTTTTTAAGCGTTGTTGACCAATTCACGTCAATTACCAATCCTTCCCTTTTTTATAATTCAAAGACTTTCCTTAAATCAATTGTCCTGAAACGATATTATTTTAAACATATACGACTTTCCTTTAAACATTTATTTAAATCTATTTAACAATGTTAAATCTATTTAACAGTTTATAATTTAAATATAATCCGAAGATGGGAGTGTACATTTATTTTCCTAAACTTTTATTATTCTTTTAATAATAAATATAATTTATATCTATTTAACAGTGTCCTAAAATATATAATGTATTCAAGATAATTTTCATTGCTATTACTAATATTACGAACTTAATTTTAATATTGTTGACTAAATCTGAGTAAAAACTTTTTACGTTTTTGTTAATTTGATGGAGGCCAATTCTTTGACTTTATGTCTTTGAGTTTGATTGTGCTAATTTTAAGCGTTGTTGACCAATTCACGTCAATTACCAATCCTTCCATTTTTATAATTCAAATATATAAATAAATATTCCTACTCGATCACGTCAATCGAGGCACAGTATTTCCAATTTTGCAGAATTGTTCGATACACAACAATACTATATAAACCTTAACAAATAATAAAATTATTTAATCGTCATACCAAATTTAACAACGAAATTAAATGATAATATAAATTTTCAAAATGTTACTTTCTGTATAACTAATAATGATTACTAAAGATGTCAATAATAAATTGTATATAATGGGTAAGGCAATTTGAGACGCGGATGATTTTAATGTCATTTATTTGAATGATTGATTACGATTTTGATGTTGTTTATTAATATTTTTAATCTTATTTATTGATGTTACTAATATTACGAATTTCATTTTAACATTGTTGACCGACTTTCATTTTGATATTACGACTTTCCTTTAATCAATTGTAACTAAACGATAATCATCATCTTGATTTCAATAAGTGTGCTAATTTTAAGATGTTAATAATAATTTGTATATAATGGGTAAGTCAATTTCAGACACGAATTATTTTAATGTCATTGATTTGAATGATTGATTATGATTTTGATGTTATTTATTAAGATTTTTAATTGTTAAGTACTATATTTAGACAGTTTAAATAATGACGTTTTTTTGGCGGCTTTTTGTAACATGTCAAAAGTTGCCTAAAGTGTGTGTACAATGGTTACTTTTGGCTACATGTTGAAATGGGTCTGGGTTGATCCTTTTGGTGTCTATTTTTAAATAAAATATAGGAAATTTATATTACAGCATGTGACATTGGACCCATTTTCTTATTAGTTGTTTTTTAGCTATGTAATCGGTTTGAACCATTGGAGAGATAACATGAAAATTTAAGCTACCCATTCAAGTAAGTGGGTTAAGGATTGTTTCTTGATTTACTTATCACCGTATCCATATCTTTACAACAACTATATTTTATGTAGAACACAAATATGGAATACAATAGTGGAGGTTTTCATAAATTATTGAAAATGAGCTGCACTCCGAGGATCGTGATGACAATGATAACAACTTCGAAGGTGAAAAATCAGCTATCAATGAGCAAGAGTTGGAAGATTTTGATTGAAGTAATGAAAATGGACCATTGGTTGAAGTTCTTTAAGCCCCAACTAAATGATAAGTGTTTTATGCTTAAGCTTAGTTATGATTATAATATAGATATTACCCTTACCCAAATGATGTAATGTGTGATATTGGTTGAAGTTCGTTAAGCCCCAATTAAATGATAAGTGTTCTATGCTTAAGCTTAATTATGATTAGAATATAGATATTACCCAAATGATGTAATGTGTGATATTGTGATAGTATGTTATGTAGTTTGCAGTTGTCAAATTAAACTTTACTTACTCGATATATCCATCATTTCGTTACATGAAACTGTTAGATGACATTTTGCATTTAACATCAAAATTCATACATATTGCATTATCAAACATTTAGTAACCAAAACAAATTGCATAATAAAATTCTTATTTTCATACTTTTTTTCATTTTACTTTCGGGTGAACCGTGGGTCCCCACGGGACTCTAACCTAGTTATTATATATACAACGCCACACCACTACATCTACAAAAAACCACACCATGCAGTATGCCCAAACACTACCCAACCGCCACCCATTTTTAATTACCTAGATTTAGACTCGAACATAATGAGATACACACAACTACTAAGGGGCTGTTTGGTTGATTAAGTGTTGAATCATTAAGTTGGACCTCTTAATTGTTAGTTTTTTGGTCCCACATTGGTAGGATAGTCTCATTAAGATTCAGCCTAGTTCAGTGCTTAATGGTTCAACAACATACCAAATCTTAATGTTCAGTCTTAACCATTCCATTCAAAAGTTAAAACAAACGCGCTGAATGCTAAATCATTCAGCCCTGAATGGTTCAGAGCCTCATTAAGAGACTTATCAAACAACCCCTAAATATGTCAGGTCAATACTTTCATGGGCCAATGGATTTTTCTTCAAACAATAACATAAACTTCGGCCAAAGTTCTCAAAACGAGTCCGAGCCCGAACCAGAACCCGAACAACCACGTGAAGCCGAGGGTTCTCAATGGGGGGGGGGGGGGGGCGCTCGCACAAATTTTTTTTTTACCGGCGACAAAGAAATAAGTATCAACCTTGGGATAAAGACGAGGAACTTACATTAGCGCGGGGACATATATGTGGATCCTGAAGTTGGTTAGTATTATTATTGTTTTTTTAATCGTATTTTTAATATATTATTGTTTTTTTTAATCGTAATTTTTTAAATTTATGTATGTTCTATTTTTTTTATAGTCGTTTTTTGTAAATCGTAATAATATGTATGCGCTTAGTTTTTCTAGCGAACTATCATGACAAGCCTTTGTTTTGGGCGAGAATTCGAGAGAGATTTTTTAACGCCATGGGTCGAGGCGGGGAATATCGGGACCCTGATTCGATATCAGGAAAGTGGACCGATATTAATAATAGATGTCTTGCTTTTGTGGAAGTGTCAAAGAGATTTGTAATCACAAGTTAAGGGGTGGGGGGAAACTTTTAGGAACTAATTTGTGACTTGTGATTAGCAAATCGAAAGTGAGCGCTGATATGCGTAAAATTATACATATCATCATTTATTCCCAATTTATAATGTTTTCACTATAAATTTTGGTAAATTTGTTTACTTTTGATTTTCAGGACGACCGGGTCGCAAAATGACAAAAGAAGCGAAAAATGAAGCAAAATCAAGAAAATGTCAAGTTATAACTAAAGACACAGGTCGTGTTTGCAAAGCAAACCCTGTGCCTAATCCTCAAGTCCGTACAAAGTAGTGGTCTTCTCAAGACAAAAAAAAAATTGGTGGTCCCCTAACCCAACTACAGGTTAACAGTGTGTCCAAAAAAGTCCATTGGCTCTGATACCAATCTGTCACACCCCGCCTAGGCGGAAACACGGGAATGCGAATTTAAAAGGTTTTCAAACAAAAATGTTTGAGCAAATATATAAGAAACCGATGAAATTGATACCGAATATTCAAATTGTTTACAAAACAAGAATTAAATTGTCTAGATGGTCAAATCATCATGAAACACATAAATGTTTAATTGTTTTAAGACAATACCCACAAAAGGCGGTACCACACAGTGCAAGCCCAAACCGGTTTCTCAAGTCCCGAGCATCCATAAAATCAATTACCTAAAAAACATGCGTAAAAGATTTGTCAACATAAAGTTGGTGAGTTCACATGTTTAAATGTATGTATTGTAAAGTTAGTGAAATTCGTGTATGACCAATCAAAGCTAACTAAGCCAATGATTATTATGCCAACCATGAGTCCCATAACCAAACCTCTTGCCTGTTGTGCCTCGCCCATTGTACAATGAAGACAATATATGAATTGTAAAAAACTAGCACTCTTTCGTATGTGACAGGTTAGAGCGACTAACCAAGAGTGGATGTGTCAACCCAATAGATCTTTTTAAGTTTTCTATGGCTACTGTTAGTTAATGGTTACAGTGAAATGTATGTACGTACAGTGGCGGATTTAGAATTTTTTTTACGGGGGGCACAAATTGGCTAAGTTAAAACAAGGTGGGTCAAAACAAGTCGGGTCAAATTGGGTCGGGTAAAACCAAATCATACTTATCCACTTAATGATTTTTTAAACTATTTATACTTATTTACTTAATAATATATGATAAATTTCACTTGAATATCATTCTTTTCTCTTTAAAAAACGTATAGAAAAAAAGATTTGCAAATTTTGAAAGACTTGTTTAAAATATAAATTTTTATTATTAATAGATAAATATTTACCTATTACTCTTTAGTTAAAAAATAATAAAAAAACATTTTAAAGGGAAAGAGTTGTGGTACAGATGATGATCATCTTGTACTTCTTCACACCACCCTTTTCTTTCACAATGCTCTGCAACCATCCAATAAATTTTAAGAAAAATCCAATAAACACCTTCTTACATTTTTCTATTTTTTCCTTGGGTTAGTTGGATTTGTGCTCTCTTCTTTATCTATTTTCAATCAATTTCTTCTTGCTAGATATTAATACACAAATGATCCCCTCATAGATACAAAGTATACCCAAAATCCATAACTATTTTTATCTAAATCCGAAAATAATCTGCTAGTATAATAGTGGTTATGGACTGGACCTACGGTGGGCACTATCCTACCCTCCATAGCTATTGGATCCGCCCCTGTGTACGTATGTTGGCAACCTTTTAAACATATGTTCCATAAGAACCAAAGATTTTTATATCTTTATGTTCGAGTTCAAAAGTCGAGTTCTTGACTTTTATATGACCCTATACACACATGCATACACTCGTGTGTATGTGCAAGTATATATGTGTGTATATATATGTGTGCATGTATGTATATATGTATGTGTACATGCGTGTATATATGTATGATGCATAGATTCGGGTTTCATGGGTTTATCTCTTATAGTTCAACATATTAGAGTGTATATGTATGTTATGGCGCTCGGCTGAACATACTATCGGCTAGTAAAAGAAATAAAAGAAGTTAAGTTTCTAACATATCAAAGGTTTGTAACAAAAAACGATAAAGATATATTGAAATCTCGAAGCTCGCCTCCACTATACGGCCTCTAGATACTTGCACCTGTTGACTATGGATGGTGTTAGTGAGTTGCGGTTGGAAAGGGGTTCGGGTTGTTGGAATACTTACAGTAAATGGAGACCGATCAAATTCTGCAAAAGGAACAAACAGAAAGAAATAAACGGATTAACAGAACCGGGCTTGTGTTTGACACAATTCCCTTAAACAGATTCGTCGTCTGTTCCCAGGGTACACCGGTTCAACAGTGACGGTGCACTGCGGACTATCCCACTTGCCTGAAAAGAAACCGGAACTGGACTGAGTCTGGAAACTGGCACTGCAGCGTTTGAGTTGTGTAAGTGAGTGTGATGTATGTTGCGAGTTCTGTTTCTGCACATCCAGTCTGTCTTTATAATTGAACAACCAAGACAGAAACTGATGAAGCATTAATCCTATGATTAAACACGTATTAATCACGAGAATTAATCACCATCATTATGTTATTAACTGCTGATAATAACCATTGGAAGCTGAAGACCAGGAGTCTTTAGTCAGTTACATTATGCAAAAAATTAAAACAGATATCAAAAACCAGTGTCGCGCGGACCCGGGTTTTTCGAGCTGCATTCGTGTCCGCAGATGCGGGCGTCGCGTTGATTCAAGAATTTTTCCAGCCCGAACCCATTTTTTGCACCCCCCCTTGCGCGCGGGTAGGAGCTAGAGGATAATGTAACTTTAATAATTTAAATCTCCCTCTCAAGCTTTTCCTTATAAAGCCTTCCAATTTCCATCTCCCCACCAATGTGGGACACAACCAACTCACATTCACTATTTCTTTAAAATCCAACAATCCCCCACATGAATGGGAGTTATTCCCAGAAACAATCCTCATTCCGATTAAATTTCAACAGTTGAGTTTTGCATACGATAGGTAGGTGTGACCCTTTGAACCTTCGCTTATGAAACGCACTTAGCCCACTGGCTCTGAGTAGAACGCGATGTCTTTGAACTCGTCTGCCGTTTGTGTGGACGACAATACGCTTCACACAAAACTCTCCCTGACAACGTCAAGTCCTCATAGTTGTGTCCGTTATGGTCATGGACACGTGCCTGGTTCTGCGAGAGCTCTTAAGTATTGTGCCCCAACAATACCCTTCGAAGCGACCCCACTTCTCTCTCACATAGGTGATTTACTGGGACTGGTTACCTCAGTCAAATCATTAAAAGCATAAGCTTAACCTCAACCTTGTCACTTTTAGGAATGGGCTAGGAAGTTTATTATATTTATAGTAAGCTCCCTTTTCAAAACGTGGGTTTTCATCAACTCTCCCCCCACAGTGACCTTCGCCAGTTCATACAATTAGGTTGTCCTATTGAACTCAGATCTTGGGATCTCCAGTCAGCTGAGTTAGGTTTCCTTCGCATAAACCTAGCCTTTCATGGGCTTTAGCCCCATTCCCATTGACGACTTCTGAACTAACTCTCTGCTTAAGCCTTTTGTTAGCGGATCCGCGATGTTATCCTTTGACTTCACGTAGTCAACAGTGATAACTCCTGTAGAGATTAGTTGTCGTACCGTATTATGTCTACGTCTTATATGCCTGTTCTTACCGTTATACATTGTGCTACGAGCTCTGCCAATTGCCGATTGGCTATCACAATGTATACATATGGCCGATGCCGGCTTCGGCCACCTTGGTATATCCTCAACAAATTGACGTAGCCATTCTGCCTCTTCACTTGCTTTATCTAAAGCGATGAATTCTGATTCCATCGTGGATCTAGCAATTACAGTTTGCTTAGATGATTTCCACGATATCGCTGCACCACCAAGTGTGAATACATACCCACTTGTTGCTCTGGAATCATTCGTGTCAGATATCCAATTTGCATCACAGTAACCTTCAATAACTGCTGGATATCTATTATAATGCAGCCCATACTCTCGTGTGTATACCGAAGCACCCGTGTCATGCAACCCCAATGAGTTAAACTTGGGTTGCTTGTGTATCTACTTAGCTTGCTTACAGCATATGCTAAGTCTGGTCTGGTACAACTCATCAGATACATCAAGCTGCCAATAATTCTTGAGTACTCTAATTGGTTAACAGGCTCACCTCGATTTTTAGCTAGATGTTGACTCGTGTCAATGGGAGTTCTAGCTACATTAGAGTCATTTGCATTGAACTTCTCAAGAATTTTGTCCACATAGTGAGACTGACTTATCACAAGTCCATTCTGGGTTCGTGTGATTTGTACTCCCAAAATCACATCCGCCAATCCCATATCTTTCATGTCAAACCTTGCTCTCAGGATGTCCTTCGTAGATTTTATCATTTTCTCATTACTACCAGCAATGAGCATGTCATCCACATACAAACACAAGATGACATATCCATCTGGTGTGTCTTTCACATACACACACTTGTCACATTCATTGATCTTGAACCCAGAATCAAGCATTACCTGATCAAACTTTTGATGCCATTGTTTTGGAGCTTGTTTCAAACCATACAAGGATTTTACAAGCTTGCATACTTTCTTTTCTTGTCCCTTGGCTATGAAGCCCTCGGGTTGTTCCATGTAAATCTCTTCCTCTAGATTTCCATTCAAGAAAGCCGTTTTCACATCCATTTGGTGCACTTCCAAATTTCTAATGGCTGCAATCGCAAGAACCATCCTGATGGATGTTATTCGCGTAACAGGCGAATATGTGTCAAAATAATCCAAGCCTTCTCGCTGCTTATATCCTTTGATCACCAATCTTGCCTTATATTTATCAATGGTGCCATCTGGCTTCATCTTTTTCTTGAATATCCATCGATATCCTAGTGGCTTGCATCCCGCAGGAAGCTCCACTAATTCCCAGGTGTGGTTTTGTAAAATAGAATCTATTTCACATTTTATGGCCTCCTTCCACTGAGGTCCATCTGAGGAATTTACCGCTTGTTGGTAAGTTTGCGGTTCCTCCTCGACCACATAGGTGAGGAAATCTGGACCAAAGGATTTTTCAGTCCTTTGTCTTTTACTCCTTCGGATTTCACCTTCATCAGTTTGAGGTTCATCATTTGCAACCTCTTCTCTTGAGGACTTTTCCCCAATTGGGTTTGATGGGCCTGGTTCATCATATAGAACATTCTCATCAAATGGGTTTGGTGAACCCAGTTTAGGCCTTTCCAAGCATGGAAATATGTGTTCGAACCAAGAAGCATCCTTAGACTCTAATATAGTGTCATTTGACACTCCAGGATTCTTCGAGTCATGCACTAGAAATCGAAGTGGACCACCCAGGCGAGTGTATCCAATGAACACACAATCTACAGTTTTGGGTCCTATCACAAGACGCTTTGGTGGTGTCACTACCACCTTAGCTAGGCACCCCCACACTCGCAAGTGGTTATATGATGGTTTGACTCCCGTCCATGATTCATACGGTGTTACGTCCTTCTTCTTACGGGGAACTAGATTTAGAATGAAGTTTGCTGATAACAGCGCTTCCCCCCACATGTCCTCGCTCATCCCAGAGCTTATCAACATGGCATTCATCATTTCTTTCAATGTTCGGTTTTTCCGTTCTGCCATGCCATTTGATTGTGGAGAATAAGGAGGTGTGAGTTCATGTATGATTCCACTTTTTGCACACACATCAGCAAACGGTGAAACATACTCACCACCTCTATCACTTCTCACCTTTTTTATCTTTCGGTTAAGTTGATTTTCAACTTCGGCTTTGAACACAACAAATTTGTCAATAGCCTCATCCTTACTCTTAAGTAAGTACACATAGCAAAATCGTGTGCTATCATCAATAAATGTTATGAAATACTTGTTCCCACCTCTAGTAGGAATAGCTTTCAAATCACACAAATCTGTATGGATCAAATCAAGGGGACCCGTGATTCGTTCAATCTTTTTGAATGAAGTACGTGTTTGTTTTGCTTCAACACAAGTTTCACATTTATAGTTTGAGTCGATATCAAATTTTGGTATGCTATTTAATTTAATCAAGTGACGAATAGAATTAAAATTCACATGACCTAGTCTACCATGCCACACATTAGACGACTCAAGCAAGTAAGCAGAACTAGCGTTATTCATTTCATTCATCACGGTTACATTCAACTTGAACATACCATTAAGGGCATAGCCCTTACCAACATACATACCACCTTTGGTCAACACGACCTTATCAGACTCAAAAACCATTTTAAAACCAAACTTGTTCAACTGCCAACCAGACACGAGATTCTTACGAATCTCAGGAACATACAACACATTTGACAAAGTGAGTTCCTTTCCCGAAGTCATCTTCAAGATCACGTTTCCTTCCCCTTTGATTTCTGCCGTTGCAGAATTTCCCATGAAGAGCTTTTCACCAGTGACTTCCTTAAACGTGTTGAAAAAGCTCTTGTCAAAACACACATGCCGGGTTGCCCCAGTATCAACCCACCAATCCTTGGCATCATTACCAACCAGATTTGCTTCAGTCACCATCATTGACAAATCAGAAATCATAGCAACAAGCCTATCAATCATGTTTGCTTGTTGGGCATTTTCTTTCTTGGGAAGCTTGCATTCACTAGCTTTATGCCCCGGTTTGTCACAGTTATAGCAAGTTCCATTGAACTTCTTCTTGCCAATCCCACCTTTAGGTCCAAGGTAGGAGCTCTTCCCATTGGCTTTCTTAAAACCACCCCGTTTGTTGCCTTTGTTACTTTTGTTACCCTTTGATGATTGACCATGTTCAACAACATTAGCTTTAGCGACTTCATGACCAACAGTTTTCTTTTGAGCGACTTTGTTGTCTTCTTCAATACGAAGACGCACAACCAAGTCTTCAATTGTCATTTCCTTTCGCTTATGCTTCAAATAATTCTTGAAATCAATCCAACTTGGTGGCAATTTTTCAATAATAGCCGCCACTTGGAATGTCTCGCTAAGCATCATTCCTTCGGCATGAATATCATGAAGAATCACCTGTAATTCTTGAACTTGACTCATAACAGTTTTTGAGTCAATCATAGCAAAATCCAAGAATTTCGCCACCACAAATTTCTTAGTGCCCGCATCTTCGGTTTTGTATTTGCGTTCCAAAGATTCCCATAGTTCTTTGGCAGTAACAGCTTTGCAATACACATTGTAGAGCGAATCAACCATTCCATTCAGGATATAGTTTCTGCACAAGAAATCCGAATGATTCCAAGCCTGAACCGCGCTCACAGTTTGAGCATTCATATCCTCTTCAGCAACACGAGGAGCGGTTTCAGTCAAGAACCTAGCAAGGTTCAATGTTGTTAAATAAAACAACATCTTTTGCTGCCAGCGTTTGAAGTTTACACCAGCAAACTTCTCGGGTTTTTCTGCGTGGCTGGCCACAGCAGCAGGCAAAGGTGGCACCAGGGCAGCGGTAACAGCAACTGCAGAAGTGAACACTGCAGAGAGTCCAACAGAACTGGCACTCGTGATAGGAGCAGAAGAGAACAAAGGCTGGGATGAATTCTCCATTACTGAAAAGAAACCAGAAATATTTAGAACAACTAATCTGTTTAAGTTTGTTGGAATACTTACAGTAAATGGAGACCGATCAAATTCTGCAAAAGGAACAAACAGAAAGAAATAAACGGATTAACAGAACCGGGCTTGTGTTTGACACAATTCCCTTAAACAGATTCGTCGTCTGTTCCCAGGGTACACCGGTTCAACAGTGACGGTGCACTGCGGACTATCCCACTTGCCTGAAAAGAAACCGGAACTGGACTGAGTCTGGAAACTGGCACTGCAGCGTTTGAGTTGTGTAAGTGAGTGTGATGTATGTTGCGAGTTCTGTTTCTGCACATCCAGTCTGTCTTTATAATTGAACAACCAAGACAGAAACTGATGAAGCATTAATCCTATGATTAAACACGTATTAATCACGAGAATTAATCACCATCATTATGTTATTAACTGCTGATAATAACCATTGGAAGCTGAAGACCAGGAGTCTTTAGTCAGTTACATTATGCAAAAAATTAAAACAGATATCAAAAACCAGTGTCGCGCGGACCCGGGTTTTTCGAGCTGCATTCGTGTCCGCAGATGCGGGCGTCGCGTTGATTCAAGAATTTTTCCAGCCCGAACCCATTTTTTGCACCCCCCCTTGCGCGCGGGTAGGAGCTAGAGGATAATGTAACTTTAATAATTTAAATCTCCCTCTCAAGCTTTTCCTTATAAAGCCTTCCAATTTCCATCTCCCCACCAATGTGGGACACAACCAACTCACATTCACTATTTCTTTAAAATCCAACACGGGTGAGGCTGTTTGGGATCGAGCCAAGAGTAAGAAGAAAGGAGAAGTGTGTGCTTTGTGTGTTAGAAAGTTTTAAAGGATTGGTGTGTGATAGGCCCTATTTATAACCGATCGAGATTGAGAGAGTGTAGGAGTGTATGTTATGTTGTTTAAGGAAGGTCAACTATACTAGATTGTAGTAGCGGGAAAAGGTTATAACTTTATAAGTGTAAGAAGTTGACAAATGAAGGTGGGCATGCATGGCATTTGATTTGGCCGATTTTTGGGAAGGGTGAAGGTTATTTTTAGTTGGTCAACAAGTGTTGGGTAGTGAAGGTGGATTGGTCTTGATGTGTTTTTGGTATAAGCCTTGATTAGAGTGGTGTAAGATAACGCAAGCTTAGGTTGCTTTCAAGTGTCTTACATATTTGAATGTGTGTGTCGTGGTGTGTGTGTGTGTATGGTGAGTTATGGTTCAATATCCAAGTATACACACAAATGATGTATGGCTGTAGGTATGTATGTGTTTTTCCTCATGGATTCAAGCTTTGACTCAACACACACCCATATGGATCGCATATACACATATATACACTAGTACGAAACCCGCGCGATGCGGCGGCGGCGACAATTTACAGAGCGCTACTTGTTTCATGTTATTCAGTCCTACCGTTAGTTTATCAAACCGCTTAAAGTGCATTTTCGTAATGATATCCAACCCGAATCGACCCATCTAACCCATACTAAAACATGTTTTTGCCAAACCTGTTTTTTGACAGATTACCTGACCCGGCCATTTTCTCCCCTATCATATAGGAAACAAAAATATTGTGCCGCATATGGAATTGAGTTCTTTGTGATTTTTAAAAAGTAAGTGCATTATTTTGGATAATACATGTCAGACAGTTAGGTGTGATAAAATGCATCGTATAAGTTGACATTTGGTGGTTTTTTGTTGTCTGAAGTTGTGGTGATTCATCATATAAGGTAATACATAAAATGGCCAAAAACAACATATAAAAAAAAGAGGTTCATATGGGAGTGAAAGTCTCTCAAATTAGCATTAAAAATATGTAATCTTAATTTCCCATCCAAAAATGAGATATGCGTGACAATACATGAATCCAAACAACCCTAGAGATGGCTTTACATGGTTAATTTCTACAAACCTTGGATTTTGAATTAGGTAAGTTAGTTACACTTGCACATTTATCTAATCGATAAGATCCGATACCTCTATCCACAAAAAGTCATTTGCCATTCTATTGTTTCTATAGGTGGTTTAAAAGTTTGCTGCTAAAAAATTGGATTAACCTCTATCCACAAAACCAACTGGGCTAGCTCAGTTGGCCACCCCAATGAGGGATAGGACGCTTGACCGAATGAGGTCATGGGTTCGATTCTTAGGGGGGGAGGGTTTACCCATTTAAAAGTGGGGTTCCCGCCTGGGGTTGTAGAGGGGATCGGTCCCGCTAGAGCGGCAGAAATTCAACCGCTGGGATTCGATCCGGGGTCTCCCATAGGGAGTCCAAAGGCTTTACCAGTTGATCTACTCCTTCCAAAAAAAAAAACCTCTATCCACAAAAAGTCATTTGTCATTCTATAGTAGCAGTGCAGCATATTACAAATTTACAATGCGACCATGGTAGGCTTCTACAGATAGTATTGCCAATTTTATGGCTCATTAATATGGCTTAATTTATTTTTTTCAACAAAAAAACTGTACTATGTTTGGGAATTTAACAATTCAGATTAAGTGGTTCTGTTTATAACAGCATATGCCTCTATGTCACCCAAATGAACAAACATATTTTTTTAACATAGTATGATTATCATAAACAAACTTCCAAACACGATGTGTGCACTATTTAACTAATATAATCGGTCATTACACCAGTAATAACAGTATTGCTAATATATAGTTTAATCTTACAAGTTACAATATAGTATGATTATCACCTAAAGTTGATTGCCACATATCAAGAAGCCTAATTTAGCCTTTTGAGTTGTTATATGCCAACATGCGACAGCGTGAAAGATGAAATCCGGCTACAATTATCACCTCTGTGTCATCACATTCAAACAGAGAAATAACACACTTTATTCTCTAAAGGAAAAACGAAAAAAAAAAACATATGCATATATACACACACATGAAAGAGAAAGGAAAGCACCAAACTTTATAGCATTAAAAGAAGTTCTTAAACATAGAAAAAGCCATTAACTTAAAGTACTACCCAGTCAAATCCTCCATTTTGCAAGGTTGACATCAACAATATTAAAGCTCTTGACTAATAATTTCCATGTTCCAAAGGTTTATGCGCAAGTCATAGGCTGGTATAAAAGTTTCATCGTCAGTACAAGATAGAAAGGAGACAAAGTTATATCTAATTTAAAATCATAAGATTGCAGTAACTAATCATTTGATACTTTAAACTAAACTGAATTTCTTTAATTTTTATTGTGCCTTGAAGCATCATCTTTAATTAGCAAAAAATGATTTGTAGTAACTAACCATTTGATATTATAAAACACATGAATTGAAGTTTCAAAAGTCGTACGCTTACTCATTTGAGCCCGTTGTAGACAAATAAAACCATAATCAACCAATGTGTAATTGACTCAAAACTGACCCATGTTTATCTACTTATGTACTAACATTGGATAGACCAATCATTATGACCAAAAATATGGGAAGAACACCAACTCAACCTTGCCGACAACAAGAATCAAAACGGCCATCCTACCCCGACCGCCTGCACCAACAGGTCTTGGCCTTCCACAATGTTTGCATACGCCATGAAATGCAAACTTTACATTTGTACAACTGTCACCAAAAGTTATTGAATATATAAATTAACATAACTCGAATATTTTTGTATTATATATAAATACAATAAAACAGAAAAAATGAGCCGCTCACCAATGTCGTATCACACTCCTTATATTTGGGCACATCTGGTCACCATCTTGCTGCCATAGGCCCCCACTTCCATTAATCTCTGGGGGTACTTTCATTGGGTCCCACATCATTGACCAAACTTGGGTCAACAAGCAATGCTGCCAAACTATGTTAATTATTTTTACTGTATCATGAGAACTAAAATATTTCCAGGAAATTCATTATTATTGAACCATTCTACAACAGCTAATGCAGCATATGGATCCTCACACACACTCTGTAATTTTGTTTTAAGTACCTTGCACACATACACACTACACATAGACCCTATTAAAGCAGCGTTGCAGTGTTGCAATGTTGCAGTGTACAGTGTGATCAGACCATTTCACTATGCAGCCTTTTAACCACTTTAGGAAATCAGTGTGAATAGACCATATTTCTGCAGCCTGCAATCTTTCACCATTTTATACCATCAGAAAAAGGAATCAATATCAAATAACAATTAAAGTTGCTGCTTTGTTTAAAACATACTGAAACTTTCCAAAAACTGAATAACGTAAAATGTCAACTAAGTTAAACCTTTCAGCCTTTTAGCCAAACCAGTTTTAACTTTAACCCAATCCGCCCACTTAATTAAAAAAACATACACATGCTATTAACAAAACAGATATATTTTCAACTTTTTTGTATGTTCTTTGTCTCTCGAAGTGGAAACATCACGGATAAATTTTATATATAATGAAAGATCTTCTTTGGGGACTAAACCAACAAAACTTGATAGCATGTGAAATTGCCCAGATAGGCTGCATTAAGAAAATTCAATTTTATGAATGATTTTAATTAATTATCATAAACACTTTGACTTAGTTTTTACTTGAAAACACATGAGAAAAGCATTTAAGTGTGTTAACTGTTTGTCGCCCAGCACACAGCCCTTCCACCATGTTTTCAACCATTGTTGCCAGGCACACAGCCCTCGCAAACCACAAATGCCCTTCGTGCCTTTAAAATGGGAAAACAAATCAACAAATATGATTTATATAATCAGAGCTTACCCTGCATGGGCATCAATAAAGGCTGCCTCATATTTGAGTTCATGTGACCCATAACCACATAGTTTTCCACGCCAGCATGCCCAGTAGGCGCACTTCTAAACCAAGCTTCACAATGAGATGCAAATATGTGTAGAATTCACTTTTTAGACATAACAAGGAGACAGTTCAGAGGAAGCAGAATCAGTAGAAGAAGATGCCACAAGGGAACCTGTGGTTGCTGCTAAAAATTTGCAACAGGTTGGTCTATGGGTCAAACGGGTTGGGTGAGTGGTCAAAGTGGGTTATAGCCAGACGGTCATCGTCAAATCCAGGTAGAAATGGGTATGGACAGTCATGTTGATGCGCTGTTTTTTTTTTCTTAACTTTTTAAATAACTATAACTATATATCTAAAAGTGAATTTATTTAATTACGACCAACGGCATAAAATAATTAGCCCATATCAGTTATTGACTAATTTTTGACCAGATAATAACGCACCTAATAGTCCAATTCATTGACACCATGACTGTAAAATCAAGGCATGCAATTGGAAACAATATTATTGAGTCACTTACCTAAGATGGAACACTCTTAATAAGAAAGTTATGTTGTCAGCTTAAAGTAGGCATAACTCATCTATGTCATTTATTAGCACCGAGAAAATAAGAAAATTGTCCGTTGCAAATGGTAACACGCATAACAAAAGATTTATATGTAATACGAAGAGTACCTGGGATGAAGCATAGTAGGAGGAGCCTGCCCATAGAATAGCAGTTCTCCAATACCTGAGAAGGCGTATATTGGTGGGATTAAGAACCAATTTGAGATCATATTCCAGACAACTGATGAGATATTATAGCTGAAACAACGGAGGTCTTTGTCAATCCATTCATCTATGTATGAAAAACACATATTTGTAGATGTTGCCACCAGGTTCAACCATCTCTGCTAAACACATATTTGCAGATGTTGCCACCAGGAATCATCATCATAGAACCACCATCTTACCGCTGTTGCGCCTTGGCATCCCCTCATAGCCATGTATTGCTGCTTGAAACACCAACCATAAGAGAACATCATGTTGATGCGGCTACGGGTTACTAATCATTAACGATTAAGTATAAATGTTGTAATTATATAATGTGAAACTGAGAGTGATGTTTTACCTTGGATAACATGTTGATGACAACTATTTTCAAAAACTTTTTTTCTACCATGGAGGATAACATCAAATCATTGCAAAGATCCATAATGCAACTTTAAATAGCTAAAAAACTAAAATTATGTAACATAAGAAAAAAAAAGTAATTAAAAACAAACCTTAGAAGAACACAAAGAGCCACATAATTGTATACATAATTGTATATATCTCCCATCTCTTCCCCAATCTAAAAATAATTTACAAACAATTACTCAGCTAGCAGCCTGGAAATAAATCGATGACTATAATTTACAAACAATTACCATCGTTCTTAATGGGCATAAATCGATGACTCCCAGTGATCTCCTTTAGCTTGTACCTTGCACACAAGTAAACAAAAATGTAATAATCACATTTAACATTCGAATAACAGAAATTAGTCTTAGAAAGAGTGTTTGTCAACACAAATCAAGAAGACCTTCTGCAAATACATCTCCCAGTGCTGCCAATAGTCATCGCCCGAAAAGTAGTAATTAAGTCTTCAACAAGTAAAGGGAAGACAACAATACAAAGCCTTGCCACATGGCCTTTACGATCAAATACCCTAATCTTTACTGCCATGTATTAGGACAGCAAACCAAGACCATCAAAGGACAATTAATGTTTAAAGAAAATTATTTCTTAAATTTATTTGTGGCAAAAAAAAAAACAAGGAGACCAACTAAGCAGGTATACAAAACTTACAAGATGCGTGCTCGAATTTAAATACAACCTTAGAACCACCTAAACATCTTCGAATTGAGCCATTAAACAAACCTATGACAGAGAAATCTTCAACAGAGAAATCACCAAAGTACACCATTTGCTACCAAAGAGACAAAAAAATTAACCTAAATCGAAACAGAAACATAGTAAAATGAAGAAAAGATAAACTAACCCCGCTTCACGAACTTGTGCCATCTGTTTCGGACACCACCAACATCATCATAGCCAACATTGTCCAATCAATTCTCGTGACCTTAAATGGAAACTGGTAAAAACAGAAGCTAAAATGAAGAGAAGGTCATTAAGAACACATTGTTACACACCAAATAAACCCGAGGCTGCTACTACCCTTTTTTTACCATTGACGTTGATCTTAGCAGCTGATGTTCTTGAATCCCCTAGAGAGAGAGAGAGAGAGAGAGTGCGGCGGATAAGGTTTCTGAAATGTGTGGAATGATCGAATCTGAAACCCTAGATGTGTATGCGTGTGTTTTTTTTCAATGCATATAGGCTTGTACATATTGCATAGTAGCTTGCACCCTTTTAATGTTTAAGAGTTTCATGCATTGATTCTTGTACAACATGCTTTTAAGGCTTGTACATGTGCAAATGACCATTTCTACCCTTCCTATATGCTTATTAATATAGTATAGATGATGGCTCACTTTTGATCACACATACTTACATATGTCGTATATATATATATATATGCATAGGTTAGATAGGTTTGGTTTTGTTTGATTCATTCACACACATAGATAATCGTGTGTGTGTGTGTGTATATTCTAGATAGTTTTTGTCTTGTTTCAACATACATACACACATATATATATTTAAACCGATTATGTGAATGTTTATATATATAACGTGTTTATTGAAATACAATGATTCACCATGTGTGTAGAAATTGATTTGGATACGTTTACATATGAGAATTCGGTTAGGAACCGAATTCACGGATCGATTAAGCGAATTCAGCTCGGTTTCAGACGGGAGATTCGAGACGAGACAGAAATTAACGAAAACAACGTCATCACAGATTCGTATTACTACAGAAACGGTTACAGACACTGTCATCAGTAGGATAAACATCTATCTCGGGGCCGGGGGAGGTCAGGCATGACCTCCCCCTTGAGAGCATTCAAAGCACAAACTCAAATCTACAAATGAAAATCAACACATGAGATTGCTATTTATAGTCCAACACTAAAAGCCACTTTTGCCCATATGAGGAGGTCGAATGTGGAAGTTTTCCACATTCGCCCCTTCTATAAGGTCGAATCTGGCTTTCATGTTTTGGTCTATATTTACAAATGCATCAGATCCATAAAATGCCCTTATGGATCACCACAATCTCATGTAACACCATACAAGACTCAACCCTAGTCTATTCGACAGTGACGTCCACAGAAAGTGCATCAACAACATATATATTGTCTTGTTTCTTGATAACACATGTTCAACCGCGAGATAATATTAACATTGAGTTAATGTCATGTGTTAGTTTATCTTTAAATATATGTTGGGTTGGTGATGGGATTGGGTACTAATCACTACGCGGACATACCTAAACCCGGAGTATAATCCAGCGGAGTAACTCTCCGCGCAGCAAGGAAACTTCTCCAGCAAGCAAGGCAACAACTAACTTCCTATAATCACGGAGCGATGCCCGCGCACGGAGCGGTAAAAGCGGTAATCGTTCTATGTTTCCTTATTTATTGCTCCCATTAACTACTTTACTAATATACTTTCAGGGTAGTGGAGACAACCCTAATCGGGCCTGGCCCATTACGATTAGGGTTTTGGGTAATGGTGGCATACGTCCACCTCTATATAAGGGATCATATCCCTAATAGAGAGGACACTTTTTTCTAACCCAAAGAGTTATCACACTTGATAGTATCCCCATTCACCCCGTTTTTGTTATAAACTACTACCTTGTGTAGTCGTCTCCCTACCCGAATCTTACTTTACTTGCAGGTTAGTCCAATCCAGGAAGTGCTAGTGAAGGATCAAGTATGTGGAAACTTTATTCTATCATCCCCTAAAGGAGGTTAGACTATTTGTTTCTACATTGGCGTCATCCCTTACGGTCTCACCATCTTTCAAACTAGTGCTTATGGATCCTGGGACTGAACTAAACACTAATACTGCTAATGTTGAAGGAGCAGTGCAACACAGAGTAGACACAGTGATACCAACCACTGTGACTAAGAACGTGAACCAAAAGCAAGTTGCTACTCCTTTTCAGTTGTTTTCATCGAAAAGAACGGCAGCAACAGCCCAGAAGAAGCAAAACGACCAGATCTTGGTAGATCCTGACGAGTGGCTAGCCCAGGAAAGTGCCAAGACAATAGCAGCATATTAGAAAATGGTAATAGAAAAGGCTAAGATGGAGTCTCGAAAGGCTCTTAGTTTTGATACCCAAGAAGATTCCCAAGATACTGAACACAATAACGGTCGTCCTGTAACTAGGCCTCGCCAGGCGGTACGTGGTAGAAATACTCACGTTTAGGACCACGTCAACCTGGAAGGAGAGCTTGACGGCTATGAGTCAGAGGACGGGGTCTAATTCGATTCAACGCAGAAGCCACGTTCTAAGTCTGTGGCTAGTAACCAAGTACGTCAAGACGACGAATAAATAAACCATACCGCCCCACAGCGGAAACACCAACGCAGGCCCACACAACAAAGGCAAGGGAAAGCAGTCCGTCTGGAACGGTAGATGAAGGCATATATTCTTCTGCGCAAGACGCGCGAGGCTATCTAAACAACAAGCATTCGCGCGACCAAAAGACACATAATAAGAAAAACTACGAATGGACTCCATTCTCCAAAACGCCGTCTGAGGTCTTGAAAACCGAACATGTTCAGTTTCCAAAACCTAGAGAACTAAGCCGTGACAGAAGGAATGTTGACACAATGAAGTAGTGTGGTTATCATGAGGACTATGGCCATCTGACGGACAATTGTTATAGCTTAAAGATAGAAATCGAGAATGCCATCAAATCGGGCCAGCTGGCTCACTTAGTGAAAAATATGAGAAAGAAGCCAAGAGATCAACATGACGGAGGCGAGTCCGCCCAGAAAAAGATCAGGAATCTCAACACACACCATGTGCAGCGCATAGACCGTCACCAATGCCATATGATTAACAGTAGGCATCAACAGAAAAGACCATACACGGTTGCGCATGACGATTCTTGGAAAGAGGCAGACGTCATCATTCCGCGCGTCAAAGGGGGGCTTCCTCCACAACCCCATTGATTATAACTGGAAGTATAGGGCATTACCGCACCAGGTATATGTTCCTCGATAACGGAAGCAGTACAGACATCATGTACCAACAATGCTTCAACCAGCTAGACGAGGAAGATAAAGCAAAGCTTATCCCAGTGACAGAGCCAATTTCAGGCTTCATTCATGAAGTAATCATTCCCCTCGGCATGCTCACCCTCCCTGTCACCTGGACAGATGGAAGACTCTCAAGAACAGAAGTTTGTGACTTCATGGTGTTACCGGTAAATTCATCACATGATGTCTTGCTCGGACGGGAAGGCCTTGCGAAGTTCAACTGCAACGCGTCGACCCCGCACTAAATGGTCGGTTTCCCTATGCGAAACGGCGTGGCTTTCATACGTGGAAACAAAAACTGCCACACAGCTGATGCGCAAAAGCCTACAAAGATAATGAAGCCAGCTGTCCGCACTGATCCGGAAAAATGGGTTATCAACCCTAAATTCCCGGATCAGACGGTATTCATCGGCCCAGTAATCTCCGACACCATTCGCATCCATTTGAAGCAACTTCTAATCAAGAATATGGACGTGTTCGCTTTTCAACCTGCAGACATGGTGGGAGTTCCGCGACACATCGCAGAACATAAGCTCAACATCTACAAATCAGTCGAACCAATCGTTCAAAAGAAGTGCAGCATGGGACCGGAGAAAACAAAGGCCATGAATGAACAAGTAACTGAACTGTTGAACCTAGGCATTCTGCGCAAAACAAGATACCAAACTTGGGTAGCTAACCCAGTTATGGTAGGAAAGTTTAACGGTAGCTGGCGCATGTGCGTTGATTATAAAGATTTAAACAAGGCATGCCCAAAGGATTGTTATCCACTACCGGAGATTGATCTGAAGGTCGACTCCCTGGCACCATTTAGATTCAAGTGCTTCCTCGACGTCTACAAAGTTTATCACCAGATACAGATGGCCAAAGAGGACGAGGACAAAACGGCATTCCGCACTGACACGGGCACCTATTGTTACACTAAGATGCCGTTTGGTCTAAAAAACGAAGGGGCCATATACCAGAGACTGATGGACACCACGTTCGTCAAACAAATAGGAGTCAACCTCGAGGTATACGTTGATGATTTGGTCATCAAGAGCCGAGAAGAAGATTAAATGTTGGTATACATCCAGAAAACTTTTGACCAACTCCGCGCTGTCAGAATGAAGCTCAATCCAAGCAAATGTTCCTTTGGAATGGAAGAAGGGAAGTTCCTGGGTGTTATAGTCACAAGGGATGGATTCCGCGCAAATCTAGAAAAAGATACAGGCAATTGAGCGCATGCCATCACCATCTTCCATAAAAGAGGTACAAACACTAATGGGAAGACTGGTGGCTTTGAAGTGGTTCCTCTCGAACTATGCTTCAAAGTCATTCCCGTTTGTGGACACATTGAAGAATTGCTTAAAGAAGTCAAATTTCAAGTGGACCGCGGAAGCAGAAAAGGCATTTAAAGAAATGAAAGAATGTTTAGCCAACTTGCCCACTGTTACAGCTCTACTCCCGGAATAGCCGTTGACCCTCTACTTATCTGTTACTGATAGAGCGGTCGGAGCAGTCCTCATGGTCGATAGAAAGAGAGTGCAAACCCCAATCTACTATGTCAGTCGAACGTTACTTGACGCGGAAACTCGATACTCTACAATGGAGAAGCTAGTCCTCGCACTAGTACACGCTTCCCGAAGACTCCGTAGATATTTTCAAGGGCATCCCATCAACGTCCTAACAGATTTCCGAATCAACGACATCCTGCGCAAGCCGGAACTCTCAGGACGATTGGCGAAATGGGCCATAGAGTTGGGTGAACACTCAATAACATACTGAATAAGGCCATCTTTTAAGGGACAGATTCTAGCAGATTTCATTACCGAAGTACCCGCAGAAAAGATCGCCGAGTGTCAGCAAGAAATCATGACCAGTCGTGCACCAGACACAACAGAAAAGTGGGAGTTATACACAAATGGTGCATGCAACGATGATGGGGCTGGAGCAGGCTTACGTTTGATAACACCGGATTGGAAAGAGTTTACTTATGCCATCCGTCTTGATTTCCCAACCACAAACAATGAGGCGGAATACGAGGCACTTTTGGCAGGCTTGCGCATCGCCAAAAAGATGGGTGCGCAGCATGTGGAGGCTCATGTCGACTCCTAGTTGGTTGCTAACCACATTGATGGTTCTTACGAACCCCGTGAAGCTTCTATGATCTTATACTTGGAACAAGCCAAGGAACTCATGCGCGGTTTTGCCGATTGCAAGATAAACCACATCAAGCGAAGCCAGAACAAGCTAGCAAATGCGTTGAGCAAAATGGTCTCAACAGTTTTTGATCATTTGGCAAAGGACGTGCGGGTAGAAATACTAGACCGTCCATCGGTGCCTCACAAGCAAGTGAATGTCGTTCAAACAGGCAGGGCATCATGGATAACTCCCATCAAAGCCTACCTCACGCAGGGAATCCTTCCAGAAAACAAGGCAAAGGCTCGCAAGCTCCAGATCAAAGCATTACACTACCAAGTCATTGAGGGAGTATTATATCGGCGCTCATACCTTGGGCCGTTATTACGATGTGTCGATTCCGCAGAAGCAACATACCTCATCAAAGACATACATGAAGGATCATGCGGACTACACGCCGACCCAAGAATGGTAGTAGCCAAGTTAATGAATGCAGGTTATTATTGGCCTGGAATACACACGGACGCCGTGGCAGAATTGCGCAAATGTGACGCTTGCCAACACCATGCGCCAGGAATGCTCAGACCAAAAAACAACTTGGTACCTGTCACAGCGGCCTGGCCATTCCAAAAGTGGGCCATCGACCTTGTGGGTCCTTTCCCCGCAGCTCCCGTCACATACTTGGTGGTGGCAATTGATTATTTCACCAAATGGGTGGAAGCAAAAACCTTAGCTTCAATCGAGGGACGGAGCATCAAGAAGTTTATATGGGAGTTCATCATCTGTCGGTTTGGCTTGCCAATGGAGATAGTAAGTGATAACGGGACACAGTTTGCGGACCAACACTTACAAGAATGGTTGACATCCATGAATATTAAACAAATATTCACTTCCGTTGCGCTCCCGCAAGGGAACGAACAGGTTGAGTGCGCAAACCGAAGCATAGTAGAGGGTATAAAGGCCAGGCTTGGCACGAAACGCACCGGATGGGTGGACGAACTGCTCCGCGGGCTATGGGCTCACCGCACATTGTACAAGACAAGCAACGGAGAAACACCATTTAGTCTCACATACGGGACAGAAGCAGTAATACCCGCAGAGGTAAGATGCCCATCCCCTAGGGTACGGATGACCAATCAGCAAGACAATGATACAGAGCTAAAATTGAACCTTGACCTGTTGGAGGAGTGTTAGGATCTGAGTTTGATTGCTTTGATTGTTTAGACAAATAATGAAATAAGTGAAGTGAGATATAAATGGAAAGTGCAGCGGAATGATAAACTATTAATCAAAACAAGAGAATAATTGTTTTTAATCGAAAGCTTTCATTAGATTGAAAGATTACAATTGTACAAGTACTCCCCCTCAGCCTGATCACTCAGAGAATGTTTGTCTTAAGAGAATGACGAGTGATAAATAGAACAGTACAATCACTGTTCTATTTATAGACTAAACTAAACCTCTGATGATCACTGCTGACATCACCTAAGACAGCGACCTCTAACTGACTAACAACATAAAACATCTGCTAACTATAACTACTGTTACATTGAAAACACTGTTAATACAAACTACTGTAAAGGAAAACTCTGATGGTCTTTATCATCTGTTGAAACCAAAATGCTGTTGGTTCAACATACCTTTGTTCTTCAGTACTTGATCAACAGTTGTTTCTTCATCAGATCTTTGTCTATCAGTTGTTTGTTCAGCAGACCTTTCAGCAGCAGCAGTTGTCTTCATCAGTTGTTTGGTGTAGCAGTTGTTAGGGTCAACAGTCTTTTGGGGAAAGTATCTTGAATCAACTGTTTTATTCAAAGGATCAAAAGATAGAATATTTTGGCTTTCTAATCATCTGTTCTTCTCCAGGTCAACAGACCCAACAATCTCCCCCTAGAACAGATGATGCCAAAACTTAGCTTTATTCTTGATCTTTATTTCTCATCAGACTTTCTCTAATTTGACCTTTGAGTTGTAGTTCAAAGCTCAATGAGAAGAGGTCTTCAGCATCTATTTCCAGCTCTAAATTCAGCAGTGTTTGAAGATCTTCAGCACACAGGCCATGTGCATCATCCATACTGAGCTTCTGGATCTTTCCATCTGATCTGAGCAAGGTCAATTCATGGGTGTCTTTATTGGACTTCCATTTTAGAATTTTAGAATCAGAGGAATGGCTGGGATGCATCTTTATTTTAGATGAGTTTGGTGAAGGAGGTCTTCCAATGCGTTCTCTGAGTCTCTCAGTTGTTGGATTAGAGAAATAACGAATTTGGTTAATGAGACCCTCTTTTACAAACGTATCAGCAAACTGTTTCTGTTCTTCTTCTGTCATCTCCTTCTGCTTTTTGAACTGTCTTCTTGCAGCAATAGATAGATCAGAAGTGTCCAGTAGGCTGTCTAAAGTAAAGGCCTGTAGAGGTCTCTTGGGCTCATTAGTATAAACAGGCTTTCTTGGCAAAGTAGGGTCCTTCTTCCTGTTTTCTTCCAACTTTTTGTAGGTTTCAACTAATCTCAGCTCAGACCATCTTGCCACAGATTTCATCTCTCCATAATCAGCAGCTACTATTTCTTGTCTCATTCTTTTAAACTTTAGAGCTCTGGCTGGATCTCTGCCTTTGCTGAAATCAGGGGCAGAGACCTTTGAAGGAGGATTCTTGGCCATTTCTTCAATTTTGATTAGTTCTTCTCTTAGTGCATGAGTGGTCCAGCCTGCAAACTGTTTCTTGTTTGCTTTGTAAGGCATGGAAGCTAAGATTTGTTCAAGAAGAGAATCCCTTACTTCCCTTTCCATGTCACTGCTGAGAGGCATGGAAGACATTGAGTTGCTCAGGGTCTTAGCAAAATCCTCAATCCTTCTCAGTTTGCTAAGCTCTGCTGAATGGATGCCCTGAGCACTCCTGACATCTTTCCCTTTGCATTTCTCTTTTATGATAGCATCTGCCTGTTCACCCTTGTATTTCAGATAGGTGTCAATGTTTTGGGGAACAGGAAAATTCTTGATAGATGGGAAAGTTCTTTATGATGGCTGATCAATATTGTAGAAGGATTGAAGTTCCCCCTTGAGTAAATCAAGTTCAAGAGGATACTTCTCAGCCAATGGGGTGATGGTTGGTGGTGGTCTATGTGATTTGAATTGAGAGGTGTGTGGTGAGAATGATGAGAGTGGAATGGCATTTAAGGGTTGTGTTAGTGGAGTATTGGGTGGTGTGGTGTGGATGTTTTCATCTTGCACAACAAAGGTAGATTTTCTTTTTCTGCTGTACAAGATTTTTGGTGATGGTGATTGTGCAGCAGTGGTTGGGTTAACCTCTGTTGGTTCGGTGGTTGGTTTGGTAGTATCAGATGTTTTGGTGGCAGTGGTTGTGGTATCAGTGGTTTTGGTAGCAGTGGTTTCAGAAGATAGTTTGGATGGTGGTTTCCTTGTATGTTTTGCAGAGATTTTCTTTCTTTTTGAGGAACTCACATCTTCAACTTCTTGCTGTTGTTCCTTCTTTAGCTGAATTAACCTCCCTGCTTTAACTTCCAGAGTGTCAGCCCTTTTAAGCTTGTCTTCAGCAGCCTTATCAGCTTTTTTCATTTGCAGAGGTATCAACTTCCTTTGCTTTGCTGGTTTTGGCAGGTTCAGTAGCAGCAGAGGTTTGAGCACTTGGTTGTTGTTGTTTTTGTGGTGCTGTTTGGGTAGACTCTGGTTTGTCAGCAGTTGGTTTACCCTTTTGAGAGGGTGGAGAACCAAAAGGATTTAGTTTTGGCAACCTATCTCTGCCACTCTCCCCCTTTTTGGCATCATCAGCTGTGAATTCATCATCATCTTCATCTCTGAGGATTGTGGTAGGGGCAGAGCCAGTAGTCTTCAGCAAGTGGTCCTTGATCACCTTGATATCTGCCTTGGTGTCATTGAACCTGACATCCACCATATTTCTGATCAAGTTCATGTAAGTCTCTTGTGTCTGATCTGCTAGTTTCCTGTGAGCTATGATGATGGGGGAAACAGATTTCCATAGCTCACTAGCAATATCAGCAGTGGATGGTTGACTTTTGGTAAAGTTTGCCAGAGTTTCCAATATTGACTTGACATCTGATTTGATGTCAGCAATAGAGGTTTCAATGGATTGAACTCTATCCGTCAATTCTTGGTATTTTAATCCATCACCTAAGTTAATAGGATCATCTGAATTCCTACCAGTGGTAGTTTTACCTGGTTCAGTCCTAGGAGGTGAGTCCATGGAATGAGAACCAGATGCCCCTTGGTCTTGGTTCTGGGGACTTCCAACTGATTTTGGGGACACAATTGTGGCCTCTTCAGTTGTTGCCTTCAAGGAAGTCTTAGCTATGTAACCACTGTCCTGTTGTGAGACAATGGTCTCTACACCAGTAGTGGCTGCTTCACTTGAAAACTCACCAAGAGTTACATTGAACTCTGGGAGTGTAACCTCCTCTTCTGTTTGTGGGTTGACAGATTGATTTTTCTCAAGCCCAGTCACTTGTGGAGGTATACTCTCAGTGACAGGTGAAGGAGAGGAACTGGGATTATCCTGAGTTTTATCAATTGCCTCAAACAGAGGTTTCATGGTTTGGGGGACATGTTGTGGTGAAGGTGGAGGAGTAAGAAGAGAATTAGCCCTGGGAGATGGACTTGTAAACATATGATCAAGTGACTCATATGCTTCAGTATGTGGTTCCCTTTGGCTTACAACATGATCCTTTTGTGAGGATACATGAGGAGTTTGTTTGGGTTGAGCTATTTCCAACTGTTGTGAGGAAGTAACAACAGTGGTTTCAGGTTGCTTTTGTGTTGCAACAGGGTTTGCTTCTGGTATCTCATCTTCCAGAAGTCCCTTTTTGGGTGTGGAGGTGGTTTTTGTAGTTGGACATTTTCTTTTGGAAGTGGCTGGTGTGGGTTTCACAACACTGGATGAAGTGCCATGATCACCAGGAGCAGTAGGCTCAACAACAGAGGTTTGATCAACAGTTGTTGTCTTTGACCTCTTTGTTTGTGTTTTGGAAACTTTTGACACTTTTAATACTTTTTCTTGGGTAGAAGAACCCAACATTCTTGTGAAAGTTTCATCAGTTAAACTTTTCATTTGAAAAGACTCACCCTTTTGAAAATCATTTTCTGGTAAAACCTTTTGAAGGATTACACTAAGAATTCTTGGGTAGAGTAGAAAAGCATTGTTTGAGCCAGATTTTATGGCTTTCACATTAGAAACTAAGTCCATAAACAATCCCTGGGAAAGATTGAAGTCAGAGTCTGACAACATAGCATACCCCAAGTACTGAATCCTTAATGGGATTTCATTGAAGGATGTTGTCTTAGCCGAGGCACAGAGAAGGAGAGTATGGAAGAAAAACTTCATGACTGGAGGGAAAAACTTTTTAAATAGTGTTGATCCAGTCATTTGAACATCATACCCTCTTTCCTGAAACTCTGTGTGAAGCTCTGTTTTAGGAAAAGAATCCTTACCTGACAAGTCGTTGAGGGAGAAGGTTGTGGATATTAATTCAGGTGTGATGGAGATGCTGGTGGCTCCAATTTTGGAAATAATGGATGTAGGCTTTTTGTCTTGAAACAAGATTTCAGCTTTAGCCCAGAATTCTTGGAGTGTTTCGAGATGGATGGGAGCATCAGCAGTTAGAATGGTTTTGTATTTTGAGTTTAAAATGATGTCAATGGTTGAATGGAATGGTACGTTGTCTTCTGTTTTAACCAGATATGGTAGGTAATTGTGAGTGGCTTTTGTTGAAGATCCATTGTATTGGATTTCGAGTGTGAGAGTGACTGAAATTTGATTAGGGGTTTGAGGTAGAAGAAGGCGGTTTTAGTATTTTGAATACAATGAGACAGTAAAACTGCTGTTGGGGGGAAAAACAGGGTTTTATAGCCTCTGGTGAAACCGCTGATGTGGCAAAACTCTGCTTTTGAGAGCAGACGTGGCAAACATCTGATGGTTTAAACATCTGGTGGCATACAACTGTTTTGGTAAAAGTCTGTTGCCAACACCTGTTGTTTAACCAAAAGACTGATGAAATAACAGTTGTTTTATCTGATTAGATGTTTGAAACAGATTTTTCAACCAACAGTGGTTGTTTTATCTGATCAGAGGTTTGAAACATATTTTTCAACCAAAAGAGCTATTTTTAAGGAGAAAATTGATTTTCTGAAAACATTTTAATGTTTTTATTGAAAACATTTTTGTTGTTTTAATCCATGTTTAACATTCCAATTCGAGAGATCAGATTTGTGAAGGTAGATGTGTCTAAAGCTTTTGTCAACACATCTGCCAACTGATCCTCTGTTGGAACATGGTGCAGAGAAATCAAACCTTTTTCATAGCTATCTCTGACAAAATCATGTCTGATGTCTATGTGCTTTGTGGTTGAATGAGAGACTGGATTTTTGATGATATTTTCAGCAGCTTGACTGTCCAACATGAGTGGAGTCCTTAGCGCAGTTATCCCAAAATCCAGCAATTGATTTTGAAGCCACATGAGTTGGGCTGTACAGCTTGCAACAACAATATATTCAGCCTCAGCTGTTGAAGTTGAAACAGCTGCTTGCTTTTTGCTTTGCCAGGAGACTAAGGCATTCCCTAGGAACTGGCACCCTCCAGATGTGGACTTCCTTGTGGTGTGGCAGCCAGCAAAATCACTGTCTGAATAACCTGAAAGCTCAATGTTTCCATTAGCAGGATACCAGATACCAAGTGTGGGAGCACCTTTTAGGTATCTGAATATCCTTTTCACAGCAATAAGGTTTGACTTTCTGGGTGAAGCCTGGGATCTTGCACAAACACAGGTGGTAAACATAATGTCTGGCCTGGATGCTGTTAAGTACAATAAAGACCCAATCATGCATCTGTAGTGTGTCATATCAACCAGTTCATCCTTGTCATCATCAGTGAGTGGTTTGACTGTGCTCATGGCTGTACTACTTGGCTTACAATCATTCATCTCAAATTTGGTTAACAAGTTTTTCACATATTTATTTTGATGAATGAATGTGCCATTTTGCAGCTGCTTCACTTGGAGACCAAGGAAGCACTGAAGTTCACCCATAGCACTCATTTCAAACTCTGTTGTCATGAGTTCCATAAACTCCTCACACATTTTGTTACATGTGGATCCAAAAATGATGTCATCCACATATATTTGAACAATCATTAAATCTTTCCCTTTCCATTTTAAAAATAAGGTTTTATCAATTTTACCTCTTGTGAAACCAATGGATAAGAGAAAGGTGGAGAGAGTTTCATACCAGGCTCTAGGTGCTTGCTTGAGTCCATACAAGGCTTTATTAAGCTTGTAGACATACTCAGGATGGAATGTGTCTTCAAAACCAGGTGGTTGACATACATAGACCTTCTCCTGAATTTTGCCATATAGAAATGCACATTTGATGTCCATCTGATACACCTTGACGTTGTGGTTGATAGCAAAGGCTAGGAACAGTCTGATAGCTTCTAACCTTGCTACAGGAGCAAAGGTTTCATCATAGTCTATCCCTTCTTCTTGTCTGAAGCCTTGAACCACTAGCCTGGCTTTATTCTTGGCAACTATACCCCTTTCATCAGTTTTGTTTTTGAAGACCCACTTTGTGCCAATTGGACAAACATCCTTAGGCAGTGGTACAAGTTCCCATACTTGTTGTCTTTTGAACTGAAGGAGCTCTTCTTGCATGGCTTCCACCCAACTATTGTCTTTCAGTGCCTCTTGGTACTTGACTGGTTGTATGAGGGATAGAAAGCCTGCAAAAAGACAGATATTTGAGGATTGGCTCCTTGTGAGCACACCTTCTCTGATGTTGCCAATGATTTGGTCTGGTGGATGAGCTCTTAGGTAGATTAGATCTCCCTGATATGGTATGATGGCATTTTGAGGTGAAGGACAGAGGTTTGGTGACTCTGTTGACATAACATCTGTTTGCACTTTTGTAGTGTCAACAGATGTTTGGAATGGTAGTGGAGGAATGGGTCCAAGTGGTGTAAAATTGGACTGACTCTTGTCAACAGATGTTTGACTTTTGTCAACAGATGATTGACTTTTGTCAACAGATGATTGAGCAGTGGATGCAATGGGTGAATCAGTGGTTTAAGGATAGGACTGGCCAACAGTGGCTGACTCAGCTGTGACAGAGTTTTGACAGTTGTTTTGAACTACTGCTTCCTCTGATGCAGGATAGACTTTATAGTGATCTGGAATCACAACATCTATTCTGTAGTCTTGTTGTGGAGATTGTGAAATACCTGCACTGTTAGTTTTGACAGTAATATCTTCAAATTTGAATTTATCCAAATCAAATAACTCAGCACGGTTTGCTGGGATTTTTAAAGATGAAAGTTCATTGAACTTCACATTCAGAGTTTCTTCTATTGTCTTGGTCCTTGTGTTAAACACTTTATAGGCCTTGGCAGTAGAAGAATATCCCAGAAAATATCCACAATCTACTTTGGCTGCAAATTTTGAAATGGAATCTTTAAGATTTAAAATGAAACAAGGACAACCAAAGATTTTGAAAAATGAGATTAATGGTTTGATTTTGAACAAAATTTCATAAGCAGTCTTTTGATGTCTTGGGTTGATTAAAACTCTGTTTTGAACATAGCAAGCAGTGTTTACAGCTTCTGCCCAGAAGGACAGTGGCAAACCAGAATCTGCGAGCATTGTTCTTGCAGTTTCAATGAGAGTTCTGTTCTTTCTCTCAACCACCCCATTTTGCTCTGGTGTTCTTGGGATACTGTACTGCCTTACAATCCCTTTTGACACACAGAAGTCATCCAACTCCTTATTTTTAAACTCTGTTCCATTGTCACTTCTAAAGACTTTTACTGGCAAGTCATATTGTTTTTCAACTTTGGTGACAAATTCCTTCAAAATACCTGCAGTCTCATCCTTAGAATGTAAAAAGTAAGTCCATGTAAACCTAGAAAAATCATCAACTATGACAAGACAAAATCTTTTTCTTCTTAGACTCATGATTTTAGCTGGGCCAAACAAGTCCATGTGTAACATTTGTAAACACTGACTGGTTTTGGACTCATCAATTGATTTGTAAGGGCTTTTATGTTGTTTTCCTTTTAGGCAGGAAACACAATGCTCATCACATTTGAATTCTTTTGATGGCAAACCTCTGACAAGGTTTTGTTTGGAGAGAGAGTTGATAGTTTGAAGGTTGGTGTGACCAAGTCTCCTATGCCACAATTCTGTCTCTTTGGTAGAGGCAGCAGAGAACAGACGAACATTTGCCATAGGGTTATCCTTCAACATATCAACTACATACACATTGCCACTTCTATAAGCAACAAGTTGTGCTTTACTCTCAACAATGATGGTGTTAATCTTTTCAACCACTTATGGTCCAACAATCTTACATGTCTTCTTAGTGAAGAATGACCCATATCCTTTGTCACTCATTTGTGATACACTAAGTAGATTAAATTTTAGATTGTCTATCAGATTAACATTTTCAAACTTAAGTCTCCCTGCTTGAACAGTTCCAGAACCCAACATGTTACCTTTAGAATCATTACCAAAGGATATGTCACCCCCTCCATGTGTAAGAAAGTCCCGAAGAAGGGCTCTACATCCTGTCATGTGCCAGGAGCCTCCACTATCTACATACCATAAACTATCTAAGCAAGCAGAAGCTCCCTGCACATCAGTAAAGAGTTTAGTTTTGGTGAGTGTCCAAAGCCAAATTGGCTTTGGATGGGTTCTCTGATGTCTCAGCTTTAAGTTGAGGAGAATGATCAGTGGTTTGAACTAGCTTTTGAACTAAGTTCAGCAGCTGTAGTTGACCATTTGCCAGTGCTTGTATGTCAATACTTGGTCCAACAGATGTTTGATCACTTCCTGTCAAATGCTGAAAACCATGAGGATGTCTGTTCACTTTAGGTTTTGAAGGCCTTTTGGGCTCTTCATAAACATGTGGTAGACGATGACAAGTTTGTTGTCCATATCCTCTTGGAAGTCTGGTAGCTGGTGGAACATCTGTTACCTGAACATCTCTGGGAGCAGAGTTTTTGTTCAGACCTTTGGTAACAGCTGTTTGGACTGGTTGAAAAGTCTGTTTGGGTTTTCCTTTTGGAGTACTCACCACTTGACTCTCAAGAGTTTTAGCCTTGTACTCCTTTATCTTTTCATCAAAATTTTTGAGATACAGGCACTCTTTTGTTTTGTGATTCTTTTTCTTACAGATTAAACATTCATTGATTTTAGAATCATTTTGAGAATCCGGTTACGGACCGAACTCGCGGATCGATTACGCGTAACAACTCGTTTCAGACGGGGAATTCGAGACGAGACAGAAAATATACGATAACAACGTCATCACAGATTCGTATTAATACAGAAACGGTTACAGACACTGTCATCAGTAGGATAAACGTCTATCTCGTGGCCGGGGGAGGTTGGGCATAACCTCCCCCTTGAGAGCATTCAAAGTAACAACTCAAATCACCAAATGAATACAAACACATGAGATTGCTATTTATAGTCCAAAACTCAGTTTCCAGGTTCGCCCCTTTACAATGGTCGAATGTGGAGCATTTCCACATTCGCCCATTTGTGATGGTCGAATGTGGAAACCTTCCACATTCGCCCAGTATGTAATGGTCGAACTTGGCTTGTGTTTTGTCCTATATTTTACAACTACGTCAGATCCATAAAATGCCCTTATGGATCACCACATTCGCCCATTTGTGATGGTCGAATGTGGAAACCTTCCACATTCGCCCAGTATGTAATGGTCGAACTTGGCTTGTGTTTTGTCCTATATTTTACAACTACGTCAGATCCATAAAATGCCCTTATGGATCACCACAATCTCATGTAACACTATACCTAGACTCAACCCTAGTCTATTCGACAGTGACGTCCACAAAAAGTGCATCAACACATTTAAACTTGTTGCTTTGTTGATGTCATATGCTTTTAGAAGAAAACAGTTTTTGGTGACATGATTCTTCTTTTCACAAAAATCACAAAACAGATTATCTTTGGCTTTCCCTTTTCCTTTCTTCTTTTCAACAGATGTTTGATCATCTGTTGGAAGATCTCTCAAAGGGATAACTTTGGCCTGTGGTGCCTTTTTACCATCAGGGGTTTTGAAGGTCATTGGTTGAAAATTTTCAAGGACATCACACTCATCTGACCAGGTTGGTTTGAATTGATATTTTTCAATTTCATCAAATGAGGGTGTACCTTCCAACTTTTCAAGAATGATTTTCTTGCCATTGGGTTCAGTAACCTTGATTTCTTGACCTTTTGAGTTGGTTGGGATGATTTCAACCAACTGTGGTTCCTTTTTGTCAGTGGTTTGTGAACTCTGAGCAGTGGTTTCTTGAACACCAAAGCCAAATTTCACATGACTTTTAGATTGTTGGTTGACAATCATCTCAAAACCTTTTGATGATTCCACCCATTTCTTACATTCAACTTGGGTGGACTCAAGCTCCTTTTTACAACAATGATATTTGGTTATCATAGTCTGAAGCTGGTCTTTGGTTATGCTTGCTTCATGTTTTAAACTGCTGATTTCAGATTCTCTTTCAGTTATTTTTCATTTTAACTCTTTAGTGAGTTTTTCAAACTGAATTTCATCTTCCAAAATTTTCTTTCTAATGTTTTCATTCACCTCTTTTATCTTAGCAAATGCCACAATACATTTGTCTGAGCACAAGTCATTTAAGATTTGAGGAGATACCTTAGCAGCAGCCATCAAGGCACAGTTACACTGGCAGTCACAGTCATCACTACCCCAGGGGTCTGAGAGATTCACAACCTCTACTTCAGATTCTTCAGCTGAAACAACTTCATCAACAACACCATTAGTCACATTTTCAGACATAGACACCACTCCCTCAGAATCAGTCTCTTCAACAATTGTTTCTAGTGCCATAAAACAAAAATTATTTTCAGAATTGGCAACTAAAGCAATGTTATCATCTGTTATCTCATCTGGTAGACTACTCCAATCAACAAAGCCTTGAGTGAAGAAACTCTGTTGACTTTGCTGACTGGTTTCTGTAGGAGCAGAGGATGGAATAGTAGTTATTGGCACATGTGCCTGAGTAACAGGTGTTTGGACATAATGATACTGAGTAACAGTGGTTTGGACATAGTGCACAGGAACAGTGGTTTGGGTCTGTGCAAAGTGAGCAGTGTTTTGCACATTTGGTACAGGGGTGTTTTGGGAAAACTGATAAGTGTTGGTCTGAGGTCTTTGGTTTGGATAGGTGATCATAGGGGTACCATTTTGACTCCTACATTCCCTAGCAAAGTGACCCATTCTATGACACTTATAACACTTTATCTTTGATTTATCCAACCCCACTCTTGACCCACCATGTAAACCTTGGTACCTTCTGCCAGTTTTCTTATAGAAGTTATTGGTTCTAATACTGAGCAGGGCCAACTGATGCAAAATGTCCATTTCTTCTAAGTCAACAGGGTCAATGTATTGAAGGTCATTATACACAAAAGATGTGTTATCAGATGCCTAGATATCACCACTTGCTGCAAAAGCATAGTTGGGTGATGAGTAAGAATAAGTGTTAAAACCAGTGGTTATATCAATGTAATGATTATAACCCTGATCCTTACTACTTCCAGGAACCTCATCTTGACCCAAAAGTGCTGTATTCCCAAATACATAGTCATCAGACACTTTTCCAGAGTCCTGGAGCTTCTTTTTCTTGTTAAGCTCTCTTTCATAAGTCAAGAGCTTACCATGAAGCTGGGTCAGGTCAGGTCCTTAAATCCGATAGAGTTTCTCATGACAATTGCTATAGTGTCCCATTTGTCCTGAAGTGATCTAAGATACCTATGATTCAAAGTTGAATTAGGGTAAGTTAGACCCACCAGTTTTAGTTCACTAATTAGACAATTAAATCTCTCAAACTGTTGTGTTAACGACTCTCCCTTCACGTCACTAAACGTTTCATATTGTTGGTTAAGTATTTCACGGTTGTTTTCTATCACATCCTCAGTCCCACCGAACTGCTCTTTAAGAGCATCCCACAACTCTTTTGCACTATTGCAGTGCAACAGTCCAGCATAGATATCATTTGGTAGAGCCATGGCTACAATACTGAAAGCCTTAACATCTAACTCAATTTTTTGAAAATCTTGCTCAGAGTAGTTTTCAACACTCTTAGGTACTTGGACCTTGGGATCTTCGGTACTCGACACCATTGGAACATGAGGTCCAAAGACAACCAACTTCCAACACCCTGTGTTTTGCTGTGCTAGCACATGAGCTACCCGACGTTGCCAGATATTGTATTCAGATCTGACAAGCATCGGTGGCTTGTTACTAGTGCCAGTGTTATGTGGATCTTGATTAAGTGAAGTCATTCTCTGATTTTTTCGAAAACAAAATCTGTTTACTAACGGTTGAAACGAAAATAAACTATTACTCTGTTTTCAATCCGACAAACAAACGATATCAATAATTGTGAGCTGATCTGTTTATATTAAATTGATTGATTAGATCAAATTTAATTGACCAAGCTCTGATACCAATTGTTAGGATCTGAGTTTGATTATTTTGATTGTTTAGACAAATAATGAAATAAGTGAAGTGAGATATAAATGGAAAGTGCAGCGGAATGATAAACTATTAATCAAAACAAGAGAATAATTGTTTTTAATCGAAAGCTTTCATTAGATTGAAAGATTACAATTGTACAAGTACTCCCCCTCAGCCTGATCACTCAGAGAATGTTTGTCTTAAGAGAATGACGAGTGATAAATAGAACAGTACAATCACTGTTCTATTTATAGACTAAACTAAACCTCTGATGATCACTGCTGACGTCACCTAAGACAACGACCTCTAACTGACTAACAACATAAAACATCTGCTAACTATAACTACTGTTACATTGAAAACACTGTTAATACAAACTACTGTAAAGGAAAACTCTGATGGTCTTTATCATCTGTTGAAACCAAAGTGTTGTTGGTTCAACAGACCTTTGTTCTTCAGTACTTGATCAACAGTTGTTTCTTCATTAGATCTTTGTCTATCAGTTGTTTGTTCAGCAGACCTTTCAGCAGCAGCAGTTGTCTTCATCAGTTGTTTGGTGTAGCAGTTGTTAGGGTCAACAGTCTTTTGGGGAAAGTATCTTGAATCAACTGTTTTATTCAAAGGATCAAAAGATAGAATATTTTGGCTTTCTAATCATCTGTTCTTCTCCAGGTCAGTAGACCCAACAACGAGCGCAGAGATATGGCCTCCATCAGGGAAGCTAATTACAAAAGGCAGTTAGAAAAATATTACAATGCAAGGGTCAAAGAAGAAGCTTTCCGCGTTAGAGACTACGTCTTCCGCAACAATGAAGCATCCAACGCGGAAAAACCAGGAAAGCTTGTACCAAACTGGGAAGGCCCATACAAAGTCCAAGAGGTATTGGGAAAAGGAGATTACGCCCTAGAGCGTCTAGATGGTACTCCAATTCCGCGTACGTGGAACGCGGCCCAATTACGCATCTGTTATCTGTGAGGTTTAGTTTCTGTTTTGTAATAATGGCCCATGGCCCAGTCTCATTTTCGATTCAATAAAAGTGAATTTCCATTTTCTATTATATTCATAATTCACTACACACAAAGATCATTACATGCCAAGACCATCACATTCAGAGACAAGCATAAACAGGTTTACAAAATAAGACTGCAACTACAAAATTTGCCAACAATAAAAAAAGAGGTGGCACAAGCAGCACACTATGAACATCATACGATCATGCTGCACATAGACGACAGCCAAAAGGCTAAGATTACTACTTATATGCATCTACATTACTACTAAGTTAAGAAGCATGCTGCCAACCAGTGGATGTCCGACGAAGTTTGAGCTTAGGGGTTTTTGGAATGTCACCAAGCTCTGACGGCTTCTTCATCTTCAAAGGAACTGCATCAGATGGACCCTGTTCATCCAACTCATTAACTTGATTGTTTTCACTCTCCAATAAATAGCCACAGTAATCGGCCAATCGATTAAGGGCAATCGGAGGCATTTCAACAACAGGAAGACGATCAGGTAGCAGTAGCATCCCTTGAACAGCTTCTGCTTCAGCTTTGTTGATATTCAAGGATAAGGCCATTGGAATGGAAAGGAAGAAAATAAGAAGAAAAATATGAACGGGTAATTTTTTACTAATCACAAATTAACCTTTTATAGAGAGGAGGGTGCAACCTATTAATTACCATTAACACTAAATACTTGAGTAGACGTTAGCAGTCACATCAAGTAATTAAAGCGCCGTGAAACCTGTCAGAGGACGTCATCAAGTCTGACACAAGTGCTACGTTTTCAAAGCATGACGTCATGCCATCATTACACAAATGCGCGCCAATTCATGGACACGCGTTACAAAACACAAAGAGTCAAAAAACACAGAGTAAAGATTGTTTAAAGCATTATAGTCATCCAAATCAAAGAAATAAAGATAACAACAATCACTCATAATCAGTGATATCAAGATAGGCATCCGCTTCAAGCTCTTCGTTCTGCGCAACACCACCCGCGGGCGCAGATGAAGATTCACCCTCCCCACGCGCAACAGTTGCTTTTTTCTCTTCTTCCTTTCTCCGTTCCTTCTCTTCCAATTCCGCACCAAGGCGGTCAGATTTTTCAAAGTATGTGCGCAATTTTCCAATAGGGTCGTCAGTCTTCAAACATTGATCGACCACATCAAAGACATCAAATGTAAGAGTCTCAAACTCTTCTTGCGCAGCAGTGACTTCCTCTTCATACAACTTCCCATAGTATTCACCACCTTCAAGTCTCAAGCCTGCAGCGTGATGGTGAAAACCTTCAGCAAATCCCAACTGCAGCCCATTCTTCATAGACCCTGTCCCGATCTTCGCAACAACATCCCCAAATTTGGGCTCATTCCAGACACGCTTGAAAATCTGCCAAACAAACAGCACACAATCAAGTTGCGCAATAGTACTTGAAACTACAAAAATGCAAGCTAGGTGAATACTTACCCCATGAATTCCATGCCGCATCATCCATGTCAACCGATCACGAGCAGCTTGGGCAGTCCACGCAGCATCTTTCAGCTCAGTTTGTGTTTGCTGTAGGCTAACCTCCAGGTGCACGCGTGAGGAGTCCAACAATGCCTTCTCCTCGTTCAACTTGTTTTTCTCATTGATAAGCAAGTCAACCTGAGTTTCCAACTCGGACATACGAGTAGTCGCCGCCAAAAGCGCTTCATGCTGCTCCTTAAGCTTTATGATAGTCTCTGATAGCTCAGCTTGGTCATTTCTGAGCTTCTCAATTGCATTACGACCGCGCTCGAGGTCTAAGTTGGTCCGCTCACAAAACTCTTTCCACAGTCTAGCAGCCTCCGTTTTTTCAGACTTCAGCTTCTTAATCTCGTTCTCCGCGGCACGGAGTTGGCTCCTTACCTGATCAATCTCAGCCCTGGCATCCGCGCGGGAGCGCTGAAACTCCTCCTCCCTTTTCACCTGAGTTTCTTCTGCGCTTTTCAATGATTGCCAAGCGCGCTGAAACTCTTCTTCCTGGCGCATCAATGACCCAAAACCACTAAAGTAGAGCGCCAAATTCATGCTCATGTCGGAAAATAGCGACCTTCGATCGATGCTATCCTGATAATCCCGCTCACTTGGAGGTACAACATAAGCAATGAACTCCTCAGCATTTAATGGATTAGTAAAACAGGTTGTTTGCCTCACATCCCACCTGGGTTGATAAGGTTTGTTTGGGTCATAATCTAGCGGAGCAACCCTTCGTATGCCACTCCCAGATCCGCGGGAGGCTTCAGTTGCAGACTTCCTAGGATTAAAGGAAGACATAAGAACATCGTTTTGGGTTCTCTCCACAACAGTCTCGGTTGAACCAGGCTTAAAAAACCCTGATGATTGCACAAACGCTTCTCTCTTTTTCGCGCCTGAGGTGTTGACTAACACATCAGGTGCGTCTACATCCACACTTGCAGTAAAGGGATCATCCACCTTCTTCTTCCCCACAGCCTTGCTCGCATCCTACTGCGGTGGCAAATCTTCAGCAGGCGGAGAGGACCTAATCTCCTCTACATTCTCAACTCCCTGGGGCTTACTTATAATCCGAGACAAATCAAAGGGCCCGGCATCATCACTTGCCTTCTCCAATGGCCTTGTCTCATCCACAATAAGGGGCGTAGGCTCAGACACCTTCTCAGTAGTCACAACAATCTTCTTAGACATTGTTTTGGATGAAGACACAATAGCTGCGCAGCAGAAAGAACAAAGAATAAGTCTACTGTGTATATACCGAAGCACAGGTTATAACCCAGAAAGGTGGACTCACCAGCAGTTAGCTTCACAGACTTCATAAGAATAGGCTTGCGCTTAGGCGGAGGATTAACGGTCAAATTGACATCTGAACTCTCAGGAGCAACAGAAGATGTACTTGCAACAGTTGGCTGGATTACAACAGCGCTTGGTGTAGCCTCCTTAACACTCTCAAAGGTAGGCTTGGGCACCTGCACTTTCGTTCGCGCAAAGTCTTCAACACGTTTTTGAAATAATTCCGCAGACACTTCAGTAGTGTTGAACGCAGGTGACTGTTGTCGAGTGCGCTTACGCGCAACATCCTCGTCAGATTCCGTCGCCTCATCATCTTCATTTGGAGGAGCAGAGGAGGACTCTAGCTTCTTGCTCTTCCTTGGTTCTTTTCTATGTCGTTTTAGCCCAACACCTGCAACCAGACAGACAAAAATTGACAGACCGCCCACAAGGCCAGATAGTAAGATAAAATTCACCTGTACAAGCTCTCTTTTTACGACCTTGAGAATTAGCTTCCAAGTCTATCACAACTTTCTTCAAGGGCTGAATTCCCGCGCCTGTCACGAAGGGCACGTCGGGTCAGTACGTGGATAACGCACATAACTGCGCACCCTCCGGGCGCAGAAGTTCTCTGCAACATAATGATAACAGGTAAATAAAACCATGGGTCAACATTTGACTAACCTGTTCGACTATAGTGGCGTGGGGGATCCACGAGTTGAGGCATCATAAAATTGTTCTCCAACCGCTCAATCACCGACGGAGTTCCGTCAGGTAGGGCCACATATAACAACTTGGCAGCACCTCTTGCTTGAAAGAGACTAAACTTGGTCACCCCTATCACAATCACACAATCAGAACCAACAAAGGAAAAATGCGAAAAACAAAGTTTGCGGGTAAACACATACCTTCCTCCGACACCGCATGGTCATGACCTTCAGGGTTCCCTAAACGGCTAAGTCCCAACATCACCAAAACCCCCTCAGGGCACTTTTCCATGGATAAGGGAGTAGCATGAGAGCACAAGGCCTTATACCATGGTTGATTCTTGTAGTTAGCCATCGACGGAAATTGGGCGATCCTCTCTTTCACAACGACGCTCATCCACTGCAAGGGGGCAGGAATAACACCCCTGTTGATGTAAAAGAACTTCTCTTTCCAATCATACATGGACTTGGGGTTTTCAGACACAACTTGTGTCACTTTTCTCCGTGGAGAAACATTGTACCACCCGGGACCACCACGAGCCTCTTCAAGAACATAGAACACATTTAACATCTCGAAGGTTGGTTCCATGTCTATCGATAGACACGTCGCCTCGAAATGGATTATTCTAGACAGACCAAATGGAGTCATCTGTGTAGGATGAACACCATATTTCATAAAGACACTTACCATAAACTTTGTAATTGGAAGACGAAAACAACATCGAGTAAAGAAGGCTTCATAGAGAGTAATTTTTCCTGGCGGGGCCTTCAAGGCTGTTTCACCACCAGCCGGTAATTTAGGCTCCCAATCAGCGTCGATTCCATAATGATCAAGAAACGTGGAAAAGGAGGTAGCATTCCACTTAATAACAATGGTGTTAATCCCCTTCTCCACCTTCTCGGCGGCCTTAGATTGATCTAGGGGCAGTGTTGAATCTTGAGACATTTTAGGATGAGAGAAACCTGTGAGAAAAGATGGATGGAGAAGAGTGGATAATGAAATGTTTGGAGAGAAAGAGGTGGGAAAAATGGAAAACTGACATTTTGAATTCATTATATACTGTGTGCAATAAATGCGGATGATGTCAGCATGGGTAAATGCGAACGAATTTCGGCACGCTCAGCCACCGAGGAGATGACACGCGTCAATGAGCAGTCTCACAGACGGCACACGCGCCTCACGCTCTCACGCGCTTGACACACGCTCCGCTTTTCTGCCTGATGTGATGCCAATTGACACAGCACATAGTTGGCTTGTGACATGCGCTACCCATCATCTATTTTTCAAACTTCGCTTGGGGGATGACAACTGTCCTCCACCAATGTGACGTGGCCAGGAGCTGCGGAGAACTAACGTCAAACGAACTACCGTTCTCCGCATTCCGCATTCCGCAGTTTCAGCACTCCGCACAGATTCTCCCATTCATTCCAACTTGACACCAGAGCCTAGTCTCCACTACAAAAGCAGGATGAGTTGTCATCTAACCACCAATCACTTAAGTCCAGCATCCACCCCCTCCTCTCAAACACTCGAGAAAAGGGTACACGCTGGACTAGGGGGACTTGATGGGATTGGGTACTAATCACTACGCGGACATACCCAAACCCGGAGTACAATCCAGCGGTGTAACTCTCCGTGCAGCAAGGAAACTTCTCCAGCAAGCAAGGCAATAACTAACTTCCTATAATCGCGGAGCGATGCCCGCATGCGGAGCGGTAAAAGCGGTAATTGTTCCATGTTTCCTTAGTTATAGTTCCCCTTAACTACTTTACTAATATACTTTTAGGGTAGTGGAGACAATCCTAATCGGGCCTGGCCCATTACGATTAGGGTTTTGGGTAATGGTGGCATACGTCCACCTCTATATAAGGGATCATATCCCTAATAGAGAGGACACTTTTTGCTAACCCAAAGAGCTATCACACTTGATAGTATCCCCATTCACCCTGTTTTTGTTATAAACTACTATCTTGTGTAGTCGTCCCCCTACCCGAATCTTACTTTACTTGCAGGTTAGTCCAATCTAGGAAGTGCTAGTGAAGGATCAAGTCTGTGGAAACCTTAGTCTGTCATCCCCTAAAGGAGGTTAGACTATTTGTTTCTTCAGTTGGTTAATTAACTCATGTTACATATGTTTTGAGACTTGGGTTGGTTAATCGGGTGTTGCATGTGTAAATGGAAAATGTAATGAATTCCTAAGATCGTTTGGGCTTTGCTAGACTCGGGACGACATAGTTAATGTAAAATGTCTAATGCACACATGAAATGACATAGTTTAAAAGGGCGTGTGCGAATCTTGACCTGGAAATTCGACGGGTGTCACACACTAGAAAATGACACAACACGCCACGTGCCTTTAGAAAACGACAAAAGATACTCTAAAGATATTTTGAAGATTTCCTAGGGACCACAAGAGTGGACCATGGGTCGTGCCTCAGTACCATATCCCATGTCGGTTTAGATGTTGAAGATTTCGTGGCCATGTCATCGAGTCACGAGCCATGTCCGGTGACCTAGTTTATTGTATATATTTGGTTTGTATTTGAAATCCTGGCAGGCGATCCAAAGTCTCGAGTTGGATCGACTCATACACACGCTTTGGCCTTCTTGTAAAATATTTTAAAAACATGTGTACAAAACCCAACATGTTATTAACCTACTTAGGTTATATATATGCACGTTTAATATGGCTTATTTTACTATCAGTGACATGTTGTATGGACTTAAATATTTTTTCCATTCGGAGTCATCCCCCATGCATGAAGCTTATAGTAAAGTGTCGGTGTAATACCAAGGGTTGTAACTGTACCAAGGGTTGTCACTATGCAATTCTGTGTTTCATCTAAGTGTTGGCGAACTTAAGGTTTTGGAAAAGTTAATTGGTTGGCGAGGTTGTGACATCGCAAAGCCACCAGCGAACGTAACTTATTGTCGTCGTTAGTTGGGTTGTATCTATTAATATGTATGTATGTGTGTAAATTTTCATTATAGGATTCCAGGAGAGAGTCTTGACCTGGATAGAGTGTTTTTCAGAGAGAAATTAATGTTTAGGACTAGTTAACTTATTATATTTTGATCAAACAATCTTGTGTGTGTTTGTTTATTTAGTGTTTTGCTTGATTATTTTATGTGAAAATGTTTATGATACAAACTTTTACAACCAACAAACTTGTTTTTTTTTTCAACAATATTAATGGTCATAATTAATGCAATCTTTTTTTAAAACCAAATGAATTGAGTTTGTAATGAGCGTTGCACCATTATGGATAATCTTAGAAAAGATTTGGCCTTTAATTTGTTAAATTTTGTGTGCCACCACTTCTCTCTCTCGATCTCCCACTCACATGCACAGCAATTTATAAATATGCATCATCACCTCTTACTACTTGCATTACTTCCTCTTAATGTACCCTATATTTTCTGCCCATGAATTTATCTATCTTTAGGTGGCTAGGTAATGGTGCTGAGTGGTTATTTGAATTTTGATAAAAGAAAACCTAGCCAGCCATGGAGGCTGCCGAAGAACAAACCTCCATCATCGACACCACCGCAACAACGCTTGGCGGCGACGTTGATTATGATGTTGGTCATATGGATACGACCACCATTGCTAAGGGAAAACGTACCAAGCGTCAAAGGCCACAATCCCCAATCCGTTTCACATTTTCATCATCCAACAATGATTTAACGTCGTTATCTTCTTCTAGTTTTGTAGCGGATACCTTTACCGCAGAAGATGAGGACATTGCAGAGTCCCTCATCCTCCTATCGAAAGGTCTACCTTTAGACCTTTCGACGTCCAGAAAAAACAAAGACGATTTTGATGGAATTTTCAAATTTAATAGCAAAAAGTACATACAATCACCAATCGCAGGATCAGCCGGAATGTTCGTTTACGAATGCAAAACATGCAGCCGCACGTTTCCGTCATTCCAAGCCCTCGGTGGCCATCGAGCCAGCCATAGAAAGCCGAAAAATAACAACGAAGACATACGAAAACCGCTACCCTACACGGCTGTCATAGCCAACAATGATCCACCACCCGAATATGAAAACCACAACCCTAGAAATGACCATTATTATTCATCCTCCTCCTCTATCTCTTTTCAATTAAGTAATCGCCTTTCTTTTATTGGAACCACCACAAAATCCACCTCCAAACATCACGAATGCTCAATTTGTGGCACCGAATTTAGTTCCGGCCAAGCATTGGGCGGTCACATGAGGCGACACCGCGTAGCCGGTGGCAGAAACAAAGGTGGACATAACAATGCCACCACATTGTCTTTGGTTCCGTATAATCCGGTTACCACCATAAAGGTGTATGATCATAAGTATAACAATGATGCATTATGTTTAGGGCTGGATCTCAACCTTCCGGCACCACAAACGACCGCGGCAACTGCGGCTAACGACAATCAACATACAAAACCGAGCATTGAATTCTCACAGGTGGTGGAAAATGAGGACCAACAACAACCGGCCGTTCATTTGTCCTCCGCCCCAACATTGGTGGATTGTAACTACTAAAAAAAATGTGGCCTCATATTTTAATTTGTTTTTTATTAGTGATGACTTAAATTAAACTTGTGAAGGTAAATGTTCAATCATTAATCAAAACAGATTAAGATTTGTACAAGAAATTAGTAGTTGTATTACTTTTAAAGAAATTAGCTAGGGTGTTGATCACATGTCAAATATGTAAATGACTAACATTTGTATTATGTTGAATAAAAGTTAATCTTTTTTCTATTGGAGAGTTGCATGAATTTTATAGAGGTTATACATTAGTTCTCAACTTAATATTAATAATGATGGTATTCACTTTGCACACTTTTTAGCCATTCGTGACCCTCCACTGGTTTAAGGTTATGAAGCAAAACGATTGTTAGGAAATGTATGAAGTCAATTTACTTATTTCACCAAATAAGTACATTAAATTGGATTTTTGGACAGATTATAATTCATATGAAATCAGATGGGTTAGGCTAAACACCCACTTTGATTCTTTTAGTTGTCATCTTGTTAGCTTGTTATTTACGTATTACAAGATCAAAATTGGTAGTACGTATAGGGTTAGGATCAAATATACAGTGAAAGAAAAATAGGAAGTCGTAGAAAGAGTATCAAATGGAGTCTGATTGAACTCATTCAAGCAGCATTGGAACTGTCTCATCGAACCCTAAGATCTTAGTTTTTAAGTTTTTGATTTTTCAGATTTTTAGCTTTTGGCTTTTAAAATTGTGTTATATCATTATGTCTTTTATGTTGCATTGAGTTTTTTCTTTATTTTCGTCATTGTGTCATTTATGCGATTAATGGTGTCATTTTTTCCTTAGCATTGTGTTATATTTATTGGCATTGTTATATTTTGTGATTCATTGTGTTATATTTCATTATCCAACATGATTTTTTTATCATTCTCACCCTTCTTATTTTTGCTACACTGTGTATGATAACTTGACCCAGTATGTTATTATATTATACAACAAAATGTCTCCAATAAGGATATTCAACTCGTGTTTTACATCGATCGAAACTAAAAATATGAATTCTAATAGCGGATCTGATTTTGTTAGGTCGACAATAGTTCCGTTGGTTACGGCCTGGTATAGCATCAGTACGAACGCAAGTGAAATATCAAATTCAGTGATAAATGAAATTGTCAAAAAAAGTAAAATGGACATGGTATCGGTGTACCGGTGTTGTTAGGTTGGTATCGATTTGGTTTAGTACAATATCACCAATTCACCATGAAAACAAGTACCGTTACCACTTGCGATGTTATTTTTTAAGTAACTGTTTGGTTTGTTACAGCCGTAGATGTTAAAAACTTTCTCTAAAAGTTGTTTATAAAACACTCTTCTGAAAAGAAAAAAAACAGGCTACCTAAAAATTTTTAATATGTTCTAAAAATATAAAAACATAAAACAGGCACCAAATGTATAAAAGGAACTAGGCAGAGGTAAAAACAACCGCGAAGGGACTTGTGTATTAGAGCCGTCCCTAAAATTCCCTGAAAATTTACGTAATCCATCCTAACGGTTAAAACATAGGCCCCTTAGGCCCAAGTTTAAGTGTTAAATGAGTTACATAAAAAAAATATATACATATATATAGCAATTTTTAAAAAAAATATGCCCCCAAGATTTATGGACTCTATCCGGTTAGCCTCCTCGGACCTCCCCAAAGACGCCCCTATTGTGTATACAGTGTCAGGCATGGGTTTCATTTTGATGTGGTTGATGTTGGTTAAATATGCCCAAATAAAGACATTTATAAATCTGCTTGAGAGGTATGATTAAAGGATTACACTAGGGGTGGTAACAACTATACAAAGGTATGTATTTGGTAGTGATTATTGAAGAATAATCGTATAGAAATCTAGATTATATTTCGGAAACTTTTTGAATAGACAAATTTAATAAGAAGTGTTAAAATACGTGTTATGATTTAACATAAAAATTAATGTACTACAATATGAAAAAACAACAATTTAAGCATTTGAATAAGAATGAAAATGTATATTACAAAGAAGATGTATGTTTGGATGAGAAGCAGCGCCAGAAGCAACCATTGCAGAGTATGATTGAGGCGGTAGTCAAAAAAAGGAGGATGAAAATAGAAAAGATATTTACTGGTTTGAACATGATTAGTGATTTGCCTATACATGATTAATGAATTACCTGAACACATAGTGTTTATTTCTTGTATGAACAAAACCCCACAAAAAATCGTTTTTTTTTTCTTCGTATTTTATATAGCACTATAGTACTCGATGTAAAGATAATAAAACACTCGTTAATTTGGTGTAATTTTTTTTCTTTTAAAAATCTAATATAAAAGTTATTATTGTTTAAAAATTGTGGGGGGAAATATGTAACATCCGTCCCTTTTATTTTAACACTTTTACAACTTTAGTCCTCCTTGAGTTTATGTATATACAAATCTAATCCTTATGCTTTTCATTTATCCGAAATTAATAAAAATTTGAGTCATGTATTATATATATATATATATATATATATATATATATATATATATAAACACGTTTTATTTGAATACATGTATATGAATTTATATAAACTATTTTGATAGAATAAGTTTGATGTTACTTATCAAGTTTTCAAATCTAAGTAAGTTAAAAAAAACTTACATAGATATTTATTTTAAACTTTTAAAGCCTAACTTAAAGTTAGAATTAGAAAGTTTATAATGTTAGATAAAGGTAAAAGAAAATTATTAAGTTTTTATACACAATATATGAAGTTCAAAACTTCAGGGGCCTTTTCGGACAAAACACAAACTTTTAAAAACTGTTTCTCCCTTTCTCGTTCGTTGTGTGTTTTTCTGGCAGAAGACCTTTGTAATATCTGCATTTTTCACTTGTTGTAATTAAGATTCAGTAATAAATAAAATCGTCAGAATTTATATATACTGTCGTTTTATCCATTTTTATACACGTATACATATTTGTATATGAAAATACTTGCATATATGCCTTTATTAATATCAATATTTATAATTTATAATGGTTTTTATTTATTAAAATTTTCTATAAATATTTACCGACTACTAACCACATTCATTAACTATTTTTCACCCGCCTTCTAACTCCCAACCTCCTTCTTTATTACCCCCAACCCTCATATTCCTTATAAATACCAATCTCCACCACCGACTAAATACTTTCCACACTCTCTAATCACTTCCAAAGTCTTAAATCCTTCAACTTTTTGCAATTTGGACAGATTTGATTAAGTTCAAAACAAGTAAGTTTTGAGCTACTTCTTCATTTTCTTCTTATTTCTTACTTCTCCTTCCTTGGGTAACCACTAGGAGCGTTACCACATGTTTACCAAAGTGAACAAAGTTGGTACATCATCATTTTGAGGTCCCAAAGGTGGTTTATTTCTATGTTTTTTTTTGCACTAAGAGTTTAGTTAGTACGAGATACCAACCAAGTTCACTAACAACTAAATGTTGGAGGGACTTGTGTTATGGTAATGGTTGACAAAGGAGGACCAAGGTTCACCCAAAACAAGTCACCATACCCCACTTCAAACACTTAGCTAAATATATGTAAGTAATAAATATTTTTTCGTCTTCTTCTTCTTAAATCCTAATACTAAGTAAACTTAAAAGGTTTGTGGATACATCCCTACCTTTCCACTCTCTTGACCCACATTGTGACCCAGATTTACTTCCACACAAGGATGAGAAAATCCCATGTCCAAGACTCATGCTTAAACTTATAAGCAAAGTAGTCAAGATATGAAATACTCAAAATCGGATTCTCATTCCTAATCTAACTTTTAACCATCCGAATAACCTATTTAGTGGTTTGTGCTTTGGTTTTAACCTCCTAACAACCTTGACCATCCGAATCACCTCTTTGGTGGTTTGTGATTTGTCCGCCATTGGCGATGAATGACATTCTTGTCGCCAAAACAAATTCCTCCGAAACTAAACACTCCGTTATTCCTAATAGGATAATCGGAGCTTTACCAAATCCTCCTGAGACTCTCACCCGAAGTCTTGCCAAACGCACCCAAAGGTGAGTTCATACTAGTCCCTTTTTCCGTTTTATCACTATTTGGGACTCAACATGTATTCTATTAAAAATCACACTAAAATCACTCTATGAATATTTTAAGCACATAAACTCAATCTATAAACCATGCTTATATGTTATGCCATGCTATATGTCAAATACTAGACCCAAATGTCTTAAGCATAACTCATTGACTTTGCAAGCCTACCTTAACATGTATAGAGCTATAAGAGCAGCAAACCGCCCATTTTGTGGGTCATTGTTAAGTAATCTTGTTAGTGCATATTGTGCGACTAATGCTTTGGATTGCGAATACAAAAGTTGTTTTGTTAATCGTGAGGGCGAATGTAGAATTTTGTAAGGTCGAATGTAGAATGTTTGGGACGAAAGTGGACTAGAGAGGACGAATGAAGACCGAAGACTGAAGTTCTTGTTTTGTACTACTTAAAGGGTCGAACAAAGAAGAACTTGAACATTCGACCTAGCGATAGGGGCGAATGTGCAGCGCTATATAAGCTAAAATTTTGTTTTTCAATGTAACTTTTGCCATTTGAGTCAGTGTATTCGGTATAGGTTTTCTCTCTAGGTTGTGATCAGATTCTAAGTGTTTTATTAACTTGAAACCTGAATTGTAAAGATCTTATCTGTAGATGCGTTTTGCGACTAATGATTGGATATTAACATATGTTAGAATGCTGGTCTGGTCGAAGGAAGGCTTTTCTGGGCGAAGGAAGAAGTTTAGTGGGCGAAGGTGATTGGAGCTTGACTAGAAGAATACATTCGACCATTGTATGTGGGCGAATGTGGAACAAGTCCACATTCGACCAGGACAGATGGGCGAATGTGCAGTGCTTATAAATAGAAATTGTGATTTTGTAATGTTAAGAGAGTTATTAGTTGTGTGTGTTTTGAGTTTTGAGGTGAGGTTCCAGGATAGATTGAGATAGTGTGTGATTGTTCTAGATTAACCTAAAACTGATTGTAAACAAATTTATGCAAAAGTTAATCTATGAAAACATTTGAAAATGACTTTGATTGTGTTTTGACTTGAGTTTTTATCAGTTTGTTCAAAGCTAGGGTTTCCGCACCTGGTTTTGCAACTTGTATGATCATATAATCCTGTTTTAATCAAAATCTTTCGCTCACAAAGTGGTATCAGAGCATAGAAGATCATACAACAACAAATTTGATAAACTCAGAGCTGATTTGGACCTAATTTTGATCAATTCACATCTATTTTTGCATAAAAATGGTTTTTGAGTGTTTTTGAAAGATTTAGAATTGATTTTGTGGCTAAAATTCAAAATTCCAAGAATTAAAGTTGTTCCAAATCAATTCCGAATCAAAACCTGATTAAGATCATTCAAATCCACAGACTTTTGAAAATCAGAGATCAAAATAACCGTTTTTCAAAGTGTAACCGTTTTTCAAACTTGAAATGGGCGAACCTGGAACCTGAGTGGTCGAAAGTGAGAGTTTTTGGGCAAACCTGAGTATTTTCGGTCGAACCTAGGTAGTATTTGGGCGAACCTGGAAAGTTTTTGTTGAATTTTTTCACCTTCGGGTCATATTTCCACCTTCGAGTGATCGGGCGGTCGAACCTGGAATTGAAACGGTCGAACGTAGATAATTTTGGTCGAACGTGGAAAAGTGTTAGTGTGTTTTTACATTCTGGTGAGATTTTACCTTCGAGTATTACTGTTTGGGCGAACCTGCATCAGAAAGGGTCGAATCTGAGATTAAACGGGCGAACCTAGGATTAAGTTTTTGGAAAATTTTCTAAGTGTTGAATTTTTTCGAAGTTCGTGATCATGTGGAATTTTCTGACAACTCCGACTCAACCACAACAGCAAGTGATGGACCCATGGTCGGTGGCAGCACAAAAGACGAACACACAGTCTTCGCAGCCGATTAACTACATGGCTCAAAGTGCACCTCCAGCACCACAATCTGACTACTGGGGAGTAGCAGCAGCGGTGGTAAACACTCAAACTACAAATGCTATTTCCACACTGATTAATGATTTGTCTTCAGGTAGCGGGAATCGGCCACCGAAGCTTATGGAGATACAAGAATACAATCAGTGGCAGAAAAAGTTCAAGATACATTTGGAAGGCATGGGAGTGGAGGGTGCAGAGGCATGGAACATGATTGCTAGAGGTTACACAGCACCAGTCTTGGAGAATACGGGTGAACCAGTTCCATTGGAAAGTATGGCTGAGGATGAGAAAAAAAAATTTGCTGTGGAGAAGAAGGCTTTTTCCCAATTGACACAGGCAATCACAAATGATCTTTTGCATCAGTTTGGGACTTGCACAACATCCAAGGCACTATGGGAAGCACTTAAAAGGAGGCATGATGGTAATGAGAAGACTAGAAGTCTAAGGATGGAAGAATTGAGAAAGGAGTTTGAGAATTTTTCTTATATTGGAAATGAAACTTTAAAAGAGTTAACTCCTAGATATAGCCATTTACTAACTGAATTGTCAAGTTATGGTATACAGATTCCCATGACAAAGCAGGTTGATAAGTTTGCAGATGCTTTACCTCCACACTGGGATCAGCATGTGGAAGTTCTCAGGGAAAAGGATGCATACCAATTCTGGTCAATTCAAGAGTTCATAGAGAAGCTGGAAAACAAGGAATTGGAAGAGAAGAGGAAAGCTAGAAGATCACAGATTCCTCAGAATCCCAACTTGTATTTTGGAGGCACTCCAGTTCCAGCTAGTAACTCAAGTTCAGGAGGATTGGTGGCTCCACATGTTGCATGTATTTCCAATGTTATGGAATCACCAAAACCTACCATCAACTACCATCAACAAACATCCTTTTCACAACCATCAAACCCACCTCCACAACAACAATACAACAATTCATACATTCCACCATTTTCCCCAATGCAACAAGCTGCTTTTTATACTGCTAGCCAGTCTCAACAACCAATGAACCAAGTTAATCAACCGAATCAACAACCGGTGGTTTTGGAGACTTCTAACTTGGGAAATGTGACGGTTGAAGTTGCTCAGCAACACATTGCACTAGTCTCTACAATGGTTTCATCTTATAATGGGTTGGTTGCTAGTCAAATTGGTAACAACAATTTGACCAATGAAGACTATGCACAGATTGACAAGGAAGAGATGGAACTTATTGATATTCAGTGGGCTTTTGCGAGCATCATGAGAAGAGCAACAGAGTTTATTGAGAAGACTGGTAGAACAGATTTGGGAACTTCTCCTAACACAACCTACGGGTTTAACAAGGAGAAAGTTACTTGTTTTAACTGTGGAGGAAAGGGTCATTTTAAAAGAGAATGCACCCAGCCACCAAAACAGGGTAACAGAAACCCATTCAATGCAAGCTACCAGAACCGTCAACAACAAAATCAAAACCAAGTTTCTTACCAAAACAATACCAACTACCAAAACCGTCAAAACAATTTCAATAACAACCAAAACAGACAACCAAACACATCAAACCAGACTCAAAACCAATCTCCTAACAACACTAACCGAACTGTTATACCAATCACTACACCTAATGAGACACACCAGAACACCAATCAGAATCAAGCATTGGTAACTCAACAAGATGAAAGGTTTGATTGGTCGTCAATGCAAATAGGTGTTGAGGAAATCACTACTGGTGGCAATGTGGCTTGTGTTGCATATCAGGTGGATATTGAAGATTCGGTAAAAGTTGATGAGAAGGTAGAAACTGAGTGTGAGAGTGATGAGTCTGAGGCTGAAATGGATGTGGAGACTGAGCCTGTGGAGGTTAATGCTGAAGAAGCTAATTCTGGAGTGGTGATTAATACTGTTTCCGATGTTCCTGAGGAGTGTGAATCGGTTTATTCTGACTCAGACAGTGAATCAGACACGGAAGCAAGTGTTACATCACTAGATGATGACATTGATCAGTTGCTAGCAGAAGCGGATTTTCTGATGACGAGGAAGTCGTGCATTGCAGATGATGCTTTCACCAAGATTGACTATTCTAGATTCTTTGCTGGAAAGGAAGCTCATTTCGCTTTGATGGCCATGACTGATCCGCCAAAATCTGTAAGTTCTGAGTGTAGCACTGATAATAAAAGTGATAAATATTGTGGTACATGTGATAGATTGACTGAGGAGAATAAACAACTCCGTGTTCAACGTGATAGTGCTATAATGAACAGTCAATCTACTCGCAAAGAGTTGAATGCTTTTAACAAAGTATTAGAAGGCTATAAAAAGGACATTTCCGACTTGAAAAACACTTTATCTTTAAAACAATTGGCAATTAACAATTACATAAATGAAATTGAAAATACCAAGTTGGAAATGGCCGCCATCAAATGCTTTGCTGAAAACGTAAACAAAAAGTTGGAAAGTTATAAGCACATTGCTTATGTGGTAGACCACATCATTGATGATAAAACCACAAATTACCGATCGGTGCCATCTCCGGTACTTTTTGAAAACCATAATTGTCATCAAGTGACACCGGAGAGCTCGGTAAAATCAGACTCATCGTCGGAAAATGAATCAAATACTTCAAGTATTGGTGATCCACATTCCGATGAGAGGCCGATTTTAGGTTTCAATGATGAGGGTGTTACTGCTGAGAGTGTGGATTCAGACTCAGAGAGTGATGATACTGGTTGTGTTCAAACTGTGAATGCATGTGAAATTCCAAAAGAAAATCACATCATTACAAATGAACCAGTTTCACCATTTCAGAGTGTGATTCCGATGGCAAATGCTCATCGTGAGAAAAAGTCTGAAAAGGAAGTTGTTAAGAAAGATCTTGAGAAGAATGTGGTTAAGAATGATCTTGAAAAGAGTGTTAAGAATGAACAATGTGATAAACCTGTCAAGGTGTTTTATCGGATGGAAGGATCCGATAAGATCATCTCTGACGAGGAATTTCCAATCAAAAATGTTAACTATGCTAAAATTGACAAAATATGGCAAGAAAGCACAATTTGGTTCCCAAAACATGAGAGAACAAATGAGATTCCACCTGCCATTTTAAAAAAAATTGTATTGGGATGTTCCTCAAGAACCAAAGGTCCATGTCACAGAGTTCATTCGACCCAAAAACAGAGCTAATGGTTTTCATGAGCCTGCTTACTCAAAAGGGCCACTTCCTGAGAGTTTGAGGAATCATCAGTATAATGATCAATATCCTGTTAGATCATTTGCTGAACCAAATGCTCCGAATGTTTTTGAAGAGTACCGTGCATGTTTTAAATGTGGGGAACGAGGGCATTTACTTGCTCAGTGCCCATATGTGAGACATAAAAGGCATGAAGTTGAAGTAAGGAATTCTAATAGAAAGCCGATTGATCATTATGTTCCACCACACAGACGAGTTGTTCCTCAACAACAACAGTTTTACAATCAAAACAAGTTTTATCAAATGAGGAACAATCGTCCAATTCAATATGATCAAAGGAATCGGATTGCTATGGAACACTCATGGAGAAAACCTGTGGTGAACGCAACAATTGATAGGCAAAAGGTTCCACTAAAACCGATTGTCAAGTCAAATGTTGGACCTAAGTCTGTTAAATCAGATAAGGTAACCAAGAAAGTTACATTTGTTAACAATGTTCAGAGACCAACTGAGAACCCAAAGTCTCAGATTCGTATTTTGAAAAGGTCTGAACAATCTTGGACACTCAATGGTACTCCAGGAGCCTCTACTTCAAAGGTTGATAAGAAAAAGGAAACTGTTGTGGACAATCAGAAAAAGATTGATCCAAAACAAAAAGTTGTTGAAAATGTGTCTAAGAATGTTTCTGTGAAAACTGATATTCCAAGACCCAAGACTCAGGCTTGGGTCCCCCGAAAGAACTAAATGATTTACTTTTTGTGTGCAGGGAGCTTCAGCTGGCCCTATTAGCAGTCTTTGGATTGTTGATAGTGGAGCTTCAGGCCACATGACAGGGGATCTTGCGTTGCTGTTCGACGTGAAGAACATCAATGGTGGGTATGTCGCTTTTGCTGGAAACAAAGGTGGATATATTACGATGGAGGGAAGCGTGAGTAATGGGATAGTGAGCTTTGAACGGATATCGTATGTGAAGCAGATTGATTATAACCTGTTGAGTGTCAGTCAAATATGTGATAAGCAATTTACTGTGCATTTTGATGACAAATCCTGCTATATTCTGAATCCGGACTTCACAATTCCTAAGGAGTGGATAATGTTGAAGGCACCTCGCGTCAACAATCTATATATTCTTGATATGTCCAACGCGATGACATCACAGGGGCAGATAACATGCTTTCTATCCAAGGCGACAGAGAAAGAATCAATAATGTGGCACCGAAGAATGGGGCACATTCATTTGAGAAAAATGAACCAACTTGTGAGAAATGGGCTTGTCGATGGAGTAAACGTGAAACATTTCCATCTGAATGACAAGTGTGTGAGTTGTAAAAAGGGGAAGCAACACAAACAGTCCCACAAAGTGAAGAAGGTTAATTCTGTAGAGATGCCACTTGAGCGATTGCACATGGATCTATTCGGACCGGTCAAGCGCAAAAGTCATCTTGCGGAGTTATATTGTTTAGTTGTCACTGACGACTATTCAAGATTTTCATGGGTGATGTGTTTGCAGAATAAAAGTGACACCTTCAACAACTTAAATGTTCTGTTCACTCGATTGGAGAATCTCTACAATGTGAAAATCAAGAGAATTCGGAGTGATAATGGGACGGAGTTCAAAAATGCCAAGATGGATGAACTTTGTGAAAGCAAAGGAATACATCATGAATATTCGGCTCCGTACACCCCACAACAGAACGGTGTTGCTGAACGAAAGAATAGGACTCTAATTGAAGCGGCTAGAACAATGCTCTCTGATTCAAATCTTCCGGTAATGTTCTGGAACGAGGCGATTTATGCAGCAAACTACACATTAAATCGGGTTCTAACAGTGAAGAAGTTTGGTAAAACATCTTATGAACTGTTACACCGACGAAAGCCGAACTTAGAGTATCTAGAACCTTTTGGGGCGCCATGCACGATGTTGAATCCAAGCGAGAAGTTTAGTCCTAAAGCCGAGGAGGGATACTTTGTTGGATATGCAACCCCGCTCAAACGGGTATACAACAAGCGAACTCGTCGAGTGGAGGATTGGGCTAACGTGGAAGTTCAACGTTATACTCAAAATTTGCAAGGCACGGGTCCTGATTGGATGTTTGATTACAAAGATTTCTTTGAATCATTCAATCTAGATAGCTTGGTTGAAGAAGCTGTTATCAGATTACTTTACGAGTGTGAAAACGCGGAGACTTCATCATTGGTGCGTCCGATCACCGTGAACCCCCTACCAGCTTCTAATGATACCAATGCTCCTATACAAGAAGAAGAAGTGTTTCAAGAGGCTTCAACTTCATTAGACACTTCAGAATCTGAAGATGAACAATTTGAAGAAGTCATTCTTGAACATGCAGAAGAACAGGAGGCACCGCCAGTGAACCCAACTCCAATTCCAGATGTTGCTTCATCATCAAATACGGGTCATGATCTGGATGCTGTAGAGAACATAACTGCTCAGACGGGAGTTACTGTACCTGAATATCCGGAATCTCGGATCCATCGTATTCACCCGCTGGAGCAAGTTATTGGTGATCCTGGAAGCAGTGTTATGACCAGAGGGCAGCTGAAAAGTGTCAATACGCCATAGAGTTTTGGTGCTTTAGCGTTATATGCTAAAATTCAACAATCTGGTAGTCAAAATGATTGGTCGTTTGCGTGTTATGTGTCGCAGGTAGAGCCAAGGACATACAAGGACGCTTTGAAGGAAGATGCCTGGGTTGAAGCTATGCAGGAGGAGTTATTACAATTCCAGAAATTGGGAGTTTGGACGCTCACGGATTTGCCGCCAGACAGGAAGAAAATAGGCACTAAATGGGTGTTTAAGTGCAAGAAGGATGATTGTGGGGTTATTGTTCGTAACAAAGCCAGATTGGTTGTGCAGGGTTTCCATCAAATCGAAGGGATTGATTATAACGAAATCTATGCACCAGTAGCACGAATTGAAGCTATTAGGATGTTCCTTGCGTTTGCTTCATACAAGAAATTCAAAGTTTATCAAATGGACGTTAAAAGCGCATTTCTGTACGGGAAAGTCAAGGAAGAGGTTTATGTCGGGCAGCCACCAGGCTTTGAGGACCCAATCCACCGGGATAAGGTCTACGTACTGAACAAAGCTCTATATGGTTTGCACCAGGCTCCGAGGCAGTGGTACGAGGAGCTAAGTACATACCTCATCACCAAAGGATTTAAGCGCGGACTCGTCGATTGCACCCTCTTCACGAAGAAGACTGGGGATGACTTGCTTCTAGTGCAGATTTACGTTGATGATATAATATTTGGTTCAACTAACGAACTTTTATGCAGGGAGTTCGAAACTGTCATGCAGGAAAAGTTCGAGATGAGCGCAATGGGGGAGATGCAGTTTTTCCTAGGCTTACAGGTGGACCAAAGACCCGACGGGATCTTCATTCACCAGACGAAATACGTTTCCGACATCTTGAGCCGGTTCCAGATGGAGGACTCCAAGCCGATGGATACCCCGATTCAACCCAATCACGGGATTGGAGTGGACGCTAAGGGGGAGCTGACGAACCCATTTACATACAGAGCAATCATCGGATCTCTGATGTATTTAACGGCGTCTCGACCAGATATTATGTACGCAACGTGTCTCTGTGCCCGCTATCAATCGAAGCCGAAACAAAGTCATCTGACGGCGGTCAAGCGTATCCTTCGATATCTGAAGGGTTGTCCCTCAAAAGGACTTTGGTACCCTAATGATGATAATTTTGATTTCATATCTTTTAGTGATGCAGATTGGGGCGGCTGTGACAAAGATAGCAAATCTACTACAGCTGGTTGCCAGTTTTTAGGGAGCAGGTTAGTCACCTGGCAATGCAAGAAGCAGACTTCCGTGGCGCTATCTACCTGTGAAGCCGAGTACATTGCAGCCTCGAGTTGCTGTTCGCAAGTGCTCTGGATCCAACAGCAGATAGTGGATTACGCTTTGCAGTTTCTTAAAACCCCTATATACTGTGACAACGAAGCCGCTATCGCATTAACTAAAAATACTGAAAATCATTCTAAAGCTAAACATATCCGGATCAAATATCATTTTATCCGTGATTGTTACGCTAAAGAATTGATAGATATGATCAAAATTCATACTGACTACCAACGTGCAGATTTGTTTACAAAAGCTTTTGACAGATCCCGCTTTGAATATCTTTTAAAAGTAAACAACATAAAGGAAAAACAGGACTAATCGGCACCTCGGTTTATCGCTTTTTAGTTTTTAGTTTTTAATATTTTGCTAATTGGGAATTTCTCTTTGCTAATTGGGAATTTCTCTTTACTATCGTAATCCTCAAAGAAGTTGATGCTTTCGAGGGGATTGTTTAATCCTCAAAGAAGTTGATGCTTTCAAGTGGATTGTTTCTTTCAAATTTTTGTTTTTATTGTTTTTCAGAAAAATTAAAAACCCAACAATATGTTCTTTATTTTAGGGGGAGCCATTTTATCAGAAAAACCAAAAACATTGGAAAATTCAAAAAGACCTAAAAATTAGAAAATCGAAAATGATTTCCTGGATAAAAAGAGGAAATGATAGTACATCAGTGGGGATCTGACACAGGCTAAAGAATTGTATAGTTTAATGAGGCGTGTGTTGACTACGTGTGATATGCTGATAGGCTTCGTAGACTAAAATATTGCGTGCATTAGTGATACAAACATAACGAACTACGTGTTCGTGGCTGAATACCTCATGGGCATATGGTCTTAGTACCGTAATTTCGTTTGATAGGACTGCCAAAATCTGAGGTTTCGGGTCGTTATGTTATGGTTATCCGGGATATTCTGATTAAACTTTTGTCGTATTGATTTACGGACCTAGTTTTATCAGAATATTTGCTAAAAGAGCTTAATTGCCAAAACCGGAAGTTACCGAATTGAGGAACTTTATGTTTTAATTGATCATAGATCATTACTACATCGTATTGGTCATCTGATGCAAATCAGTGATTAATATCAGCCTCAACCTAGTGTATACGCACATGTTACTCTGTTGCATTCGTTTGCTGACCTGTACACCTCTGTGCTATATACTTTGTAACTTTTACAGATAACTCTGGCATAATCACGCGTTACGACGAAGCTTTGTGCAATTACTTGATACGGGAGTATGTCGTGTGTGTGGGCACCACATCGTGTTAGTCTAATACACCTAACTCGTATCATTTTAAAGCATTGCGTAATTGTCTGCATGTGAGCTTACGTGGACCACAATATCAGCAATTGCCGTGTCACATACTGTTTCTAATGATAATATTAAACAAAAAGATCAACGCTGTGATCAGATTTCTCAGAAAACTGATATGATCCTCTTACCGGACATCACAAAATGTTTACTGCTTTTATTTCATTTTGATGCATTTAATTTTGTTGCATTTTACCTTTATTGTCAAAAAGATACAAAATCCAAAAAGATTTTAGGTGTGTTTTGATAAAATTTCAGAAAAACCCAAAATTTTTGCATTTCTGCTTTATTTTTGATAACCGGGGATGCTTGATGGTCAATTTCTGAGATTTGACAACACCATCTGGGCTTTGTATTATTCTAAATGAGAAAATATGAGTTTTGGAAGCTTAACAGATTGAAAAATGTTGAACGGGATTCGAATTCGTGATTTGGTAAAATTTCAAGATTTTTCCATTTCACATTCGCCCCTTAATTGGGTCGAATGTGGAAAAATTGTCACCTTCGGTTGTTTAAAACGGGCGAATGTGGGTTTGTTTATACAAATTTCACATTCGGATAAACTAATTTTACATTCGGCCAATTCGTTTTGGGCGAATGTGGAATATCCCCACATTCGACCATCAAAACAGTCGAAGGTGCACCTACTATATAAACATTTCACAGGTTCGAACCCTCATTCTACTTTTTCAAAATTTTCTTTCGATTAAAGTCACCTTGTTGCTTTGATTTCGTTTGTTTGTGCGTTTGATTCCTGGTGTTTTACTGATCATTTCCATATCAAAAACACAGGTATTGGAGCCTTATCAAGATCAGAATCATCGTTTTCATGAACGGATTTAGGGTTTAAGAATTCATGGACTTAGAGTGTTTGTTTTTGTTTAATTTTGATTACATTTCACTACATATCAGTTTTAGGGGGAGAATGATTGACAAATTAGGGTTATTACGAAGTTTAATTGAGTAATCGATTGATTGTTAAATATAAACCCTAATTTTCCTTAAAAACTGATATATAATGAAATAAAGGGACAATTGATGATAGACGAGTCTTAATCGGTCACTTTAGAACATGTTTGAATCAAAACCAAGTGTTAAAAACATAGTTGAGAAAATTTCAAATTTTGGGGAAGAACAGATTCTACCTTCGGTTGAACGAACGGGCGAAGGTGGAATGTGTTGGACGAATGTACCTTTATAACGGGCGAATGTGATGTTTACTCAAAACCAGTACACATTCGACCAAAATCTTCTACATTCGACCAGAAAAATTTACATTCGACCTTGATAAAAGGGGCGAATGTGGAATCCTAAAAACTTAAAATTTTGAAATTTTGTCGATTTTATGTTTTGACGTTTGTTTCTGATTTTGATGTGCAGATGGCTGATCAGACTGAGAATGTTGAAATTCCTGTAGAAAATGTTGTTACAGATCCTGTCCCAGAAAATGTTCAAGAAGGAGAATCGTCAAGTGGAAGCAATTGGCCGTTCGAGAAAACACATAATTGTTGTGCTTATCTGGGAGATGTAGAGAAGAATGTTGAGTTTGCCGATATCATAAAGTTTTTGAAAAGAAGCAGAGTGGTATATGCTTTGGCAACTCCAACTATTATTTACAAAGACATCATTGAAGAATTCTACAAGAACGCAAAGTATGATTTCTGGGATAATCAGACTATTATAAAGAGCAAGATACAAGGCATGGAGATGTTCATTACAGAGTCTGATATCAGAGAAGCTCTCCAGATAAAGTTTGAAGTGAGTGAAGATCCAAGAGAACTTTCATGGACCGAACAGAAGGCATGTTTCCTCAGGATGAAGTACAAAGGTGCTATAACTGATGGTTCGATGCACAAAGGGAAGTTGAGTGTGCAATTCAAATATTTTGCACATGTCATCATCCATGTGTTTGGCTGTGTTAGTGGAGGATACGATGTTATGAGGAGAAGCTTAAGTTCGTTGATGGTTGCGTTGACTCTCAACAAACCATTCAACGTATCTGGGATGATCTTTGATCACATGTTGGAGATGTTAAAAGGGTTAAAGATTAAGAAGTTCATGTTATATCCTAGATTCCTGATGATGATTTTTGATCACAAGTATCCTGACTTGAAAAAGGATCCTACACAGATACTTGGTCAAGATCATATGAATATTAGAACGTTGGCAAGAATGAAAGGCTACAAGGGTGTGCCAGACAATGAAAGGCCACCATACAGAAGATTGTTTGGAGCTTTAGCCAGAGAGGATTACACTGATCCTGGAAAGAACACGGCTAGGCATCCTGATAGTGATTCTGATAATGATGATCCGTTGGTTTATGCGGATGCTAGCACGAAGAGAAAGAGACAAGTGGTCAATCCTGGAGCCAAAGGGAAGGGTAAGGGAAAGACTGATCAAGGTAGCTCAAAGCAACAGGTGGTTAGAAAGAAAACAACTGCTAAGAAAGGTACTGGTTTGGTGGATGAAGAATCAGTGGATTCAGAAGAAACTGAGGAGGACGAACAGTGGGATTCTGATGCTGAGAATGTGAGGGCCACCAAACGTAAGGCCACTATGGTTGGTGAGTCTGAATCATTAAACAGATCAATTGCAGAAGCTGAGAAAAGCAAGAAGTCTGTTGGTGCTGAAGATGAAGGTTTAGGTGTGAATATGGATGAGTTGAATGAAGGAGAGTCTGTGGTAGTTAACTTGCCCAAGCCTAAGCACAAGACCATGGCTAAGAAAGCAAGTACAAAGCAGCTGAGAGAGAAAGAGTTAGCCCAGCTCTTGAGAGGTAAAAGAGTACCCGATGCTGGTACGTCATCAAAGTTATCTTCACTAGTCACTAAAAAGCAAAAGAAATCTAAAGAGGCAGAAACATTACCAGTTGATGAATTCAATGTTGCACTGGATAATGTACTTGACATGTTTAGAAAGCCTCAGAAAGGAAAGGAAGCTGAAGTTGAGCCATCTAGATCAAAGTCTAAGAAAGTCACTGTGGATGATGATGTAATGAAACAAGTGAACAAGAGAATGGATGACATGATGAAGATGATAGTGGCTCAGCAAGCTGAAATAGCCAAGTTCAAGCAGAATGAAGAAAAGATGCTTCAGATTGTAGTAGCTTCAAAGTCGAATCAAGATGAGATTGATGAGAAGGTTAAGAAGCTTGAAGCAAAGAATAAAAAGCTTGAGGGTAAATGTTCAAGAAACAAGAACAGGCTAAAGTTGATAAAAGAAGACAACAAAGAACTAAAGGCTGAGAACAAACGCCTTAGTGATTTGATTGATAACCTGTACAATGTTGCACCCAAGTTGAAGGAGGGTGAAGAAGATAAAGAAAAAGAAGAAGAACAGGTTGATTTTGAACCGTCTGAATCAGATAAGGAGAAAGATGATGATTAGGATGATGAAGAATCTGAGAAGAGTGATGATGAGGATGATAATAATGATGATGATGATGATGTAGAAGGATCAGGAAGTCAGAAAGAAGATGATAGTAGTAGTGATGATGATAATGATGGAGGAGATGATACGTCAAAGTTTACATTTGAAAAGAGATCACCAAAGAAGAAAGATACTGGAGAATCAAGTTCGAAGAAAAAGAAAGGTGAGAACGTTGATTCAGATGAGAGTATTTTCTGGAATGAAAAGGTGAGATCTTTGACAGATGATGCTAAACAAGTGTATAAAGATATGTTGGAAAGAAGAGAATGGACGATAGAGTTCACAGGACGTTTTGCTGAAATATTCCAAACAGATGACATGAGATATGAATTGGAATACAATGATCCTGATCTTGAAGAAGGAGAAGTACCTGCTTCTGTGGCAAAGGAAATTCTGGATGGACTTGCACAGAGAGTAGGGAAAACATTTGAGGAGTTTATAGTAGATGAGTCGATTCCAGATATTCCTGAAAAGGATATTGGAAGTCACTCAGATGATAAGAATACTCCTGAGTTTGAAGAAGTGGAAATTGAAGATATAACGTATGAGGAATATCCACAGTATTTCAGACAAACTGATGAAGATGTGATATTTCCTGACTTTACTGAAAGACCAAACGTTTCTGCAAAGAAGAAGGCTCAGCAGAGGAGTGCAGAGTTTGTAGAAAAAGTATTTGGAGCTGATAAGCCAGAATCTTCAAATCAATCTGATGAATTGAAGAGTTATTTGAAGAAATTGAGAGAAATGCTAAGTTCAAAGGCAGAGCTCTCGGGTGGACATATTTAGGCAGGCTGAAGTGTCTAGCTGCTAAATGGGAATCGGGAATTCTATACTTTTATAGATTCATTGATTTGCTAACTCTACCGTACTGGGCGGTCAGAGATTTATGCAGATTCCCTATGTCGGGTGCTTCAGTTAATAATACACATGTCGGTTGGTGCGCAGACAAGCTGGTTTGGGAAAGTAGAACGAGATGGAATAGATTCAAGCCACAATATCCCCGAAGGAAAGTTCATAGGGATATTGATCCTAAAACCAAGCTGAAGCGGGTTACTTTGATATATAAGGCACCTGAAGTGATGAGAAAAATACCTTTGATGCCCATGCCACAACATTTCAGTGCTGACTTTATTTTCTGGTATTATGATTGGAGAAAGGCTGAAGCGGTGATAGTGTTGAGAGACGGGAAGGACAAATACAAGCATGTTCATGTATTTGATCCAATGTGGTTGATAAACTGTTCTTTCGAAGACATCATCATGCTCTTTTATAATCCGATTCATCATGAGCCGAACGACGCTGATCAAGCAAAGAAATATACTCAAGTGGTTGGTGTATGTTTTGCATATGACATAAATGCTGGGAGTAATTTGGATGGCAAACTTGGCAAGATGGTGAAGATGGCGAATGTGTCGAAACCGGTGAAGAGAAAGTTAGAGCCTGAAATGACCAAAGAGCAGAAGAAACAGCTCAGAATAAAGTTGTTGAACAAAGCCATGGATGAAGACAGAAGACGATCCAATCAATAGTCAAGGGGGAGTTTGTAGATGCGTTTTGCGACTAATGATTGGATATTAACATATGTTAGAATGCTGGTCTGGTCGAAGGAAGGCTTTTCTGGGCGAAGGAAGAAGTTTAGTGGGCGAAGGTGATTAGAGCTTGACTAGAAGAATACATTCGACCATTGTATGTGGGCGAATGTGGAACAAGTCCACATTCGACCAGGACAGATGGGCGAATGTGCAGTGCTTATAAATAGAAATTGTGATTTTGTAATGTTAAGAGAGTTATTAGTTGTGTGTGTTTTGAGTTTTGAGGTGAGGTTCCAGGATAGATTGAGATAGTGTGTGATTGTTCTAGATTAACCTAAGACTGATTGTAAACAAGTTTATGCAAAAGTTAATCTATGAAAACATTTGAAATGACTTTGATTGTGTTTTGGTTTGAGTTTTTATCAGTTTGTTCAAAGCTAGGGTTTCCGCACCTGGTTTTGCAACTTGTATGATCATATAATCCTGTTTTAATCAAAATCTTTCGCTCACATTATCAAAGTTAATTAATGAAAATGGAGATTGAAAAGGTGAATTTGATTGTTTGATTCGTTTGCTATCATATTGTAACTGATCTAGGGTTTCCGCACCTAGATTGGTAGACTTATATGATCATTTAAACTGTTTTTGTTAAAATGATCCTCTACAAAGTGGTATCAGAGCCTATACAGATCATACAACTACAATTTGATAGTTTTTGAACTGATTTGGACCCAAATTTGATCAAAATTTTTCTGTTTTGAATGAACAATGGTTTTTGATGAAAATTGAATGATTTGGATTAGATTTCATGGATAAAATCAAGTTTTCCATTCATTAAAGTTGTTCCAAATCAATTCCGAATCAAAATCCGATAAACATCATCAAAATTCATCAACTTTTGAACAATTGGGATCAAAATAACTGATTTTCAAAGAATAACCGTTTTTCAAATGGGTCAGGTCGAATCTAGAGAGAATGGTCGAACGTGTGATTTTTGAGGGTCGAACCTAGAATTTACAGGTCGTAAGTGGTGATTTTAGGTCGAACTTAGGATTTCAGTGTGTTGTGTTTTCACATTCGACTTAGTGTGGTACATTCGACCTTACGTGAGGTCGAACGTGGAGTTTATTGGTTGAAAGTGAGTCAGGGTCTTTGCTTCTTCTACATTCGAGTCAGTTTTTAGGGGCGAACCTGGAGTACAAATGCTATATCTACCATCTCAGCCAATCAATTATCTTGCGATGAGTAGTTCGGTTTCACAGAATGTTGCTCAACCTCCACAACAACCAATGAACGACTATTGGGGCATTGCAGCGACAGCGGTACACTCTCAAACTACAAATGCTATATCTACTCTAATAAATGATTTGTCCTTAGGTAGTGGGAACAGACCACCGAAGCTGATGGAGATGCAAGAGTATAATCAATGGCAGAAAAAGTTCAAGATTCATTAGGAAGGGATGGGACTAGAAGGTACAGAGGCGTGGCAGATGATTGCTAAGGGATATGTTGCACCAGGGTTGGAGAATACAGGTGAACCGATTTCACTCAAGATTTTAGCTGAGGATGAAAAGAAGAAGTTTGCGGTGGAGAAAAGGGCGTATTCTCAACTAACTCAAGCTATCACTAATGATCTTCTACACCAGTTTGGATCTTGTACTACTTCCAAACAACTGTGGGATATGTTGAAGAATCGTCACGATGGGAATGAGAAAACCAGAAGGTTGAGGATAGAAGAGTTGAAGAAGGAATTTGAGAACTTCAGTTACGTTGGAAATGAGACTTTAAAGGAGCCGACTTCGAGATATTTTCATTTGTTAACTGAATTGTCCAACTATGAGATTCAGATTCCGATGTCTGACTTAGTAGACAAATTTGCTGATTCTCTACCACCGTATTGGGATCAACATATTGATGTTTTAAAGGAAAAAGATGCTTATAAATACTGGACCATCAATGAGTTGATTCAGAAATTAGAAAACAAAGAGCTAGAAGAGAAGAGTAAAGCAAAGAGATCACAATTTCCTCAGAACCCAGAGTTGTATCATGCCGGTACATCTTCTACTGTGGCTAGCTCAAGTGTTGGTAGTACAGTTGCTCCACACATTGCTTGTGTTTCAAGTGTGATGGAACCACCTAAAAACCCAATCAACTACCTTGCTCAAACTTCATCCTACACACCACCATCATACACATCACCACAATCATACACTAATTCTTTCATTCCACCTTTTTCACCAATGCAACAAGCAGCATATTACACAGCTAGCATGAATCAATCACAATAACAACCTTTCATTCCACATATGAATCAAAATCAAACCGGTCAAAGTCCAGTAGTGATGGAAATATCCAACATGAACAAGGTCACAGTGAGGTTGCTCAGCAGCACATTGCCTTGGTTTCAGCAATGGTTGCTTCTTATAATGGTTTGGTAGTTGGTCAAATTGGTAACAACAATCTAACCAATGAAGACTATGCGCAGATTGATAAAGAAGAATGGAACTTATCGATATCCAATGGGCTTTCGCTAGTGTGATGAGAAGATCAACCGAGTTTATTGAGAAGACTGGAAGAACTGATCTGACTACAACACCCAACACCACATATGGCTTCAAGAAAGCCAAAGTCACTTGTTTTAACTTTGGTACTAAAGGTCATTTCAAGAGGGAATGCACTCAGCCAGCTTTACAAGGTTACAGGAATCCTTTCAACTCAAACTATCAGAACCGTCAATCTAAGAACCAAGTAACCTATCAAAGCCAAAAAAACAATAACTATCAATCACAAAACAATAACTACCAAAACCAACAAAACACCTCACAGAACAACTCTACTAGACAATCAACTACGCCCAATCAAACTCAAACTTAAACACCACATAACCCAACCAGAACCATCATTCCTATATCAACACCGAATAGCCAAACACAAACTGAAACTCAAAATCAGGCGTTGGTGATCCAAAAGGATGAGGGATATGACTGGACAGGGATGCAACTCGGTGTTGAAGAGATCACAACTGGGAATGTAGCTTGTGTTGCTCAGAAGTAGGGCTGGCAAATCGTATCTTAACAGGTTTAACAGGTTTCTGACGATGCGAACAAATCAAGTTCTAATCATAAACATGACTCGTATAACTCATTTATATCTCATGTTTATAACACAGTTTTACGTTTTTTGTACCTAAAAAGGGAAATGAAGGATCTTTTCCACTTAATTCTAAGTATTTTAGCAAAAGCAAAAAATGACATAGTGTACTTTTCAGATAACAGGTCTTATCGTGTCTTATACAGGTTACCCATTGCCAGCCCTACTCAGAAGATTGAACTAGAGTAGCCGGCGATAGTAGAAGAGGTTTTGGAGATGTTGGGTCTGCTGACCTGGAGAAGAACAGATGATTAAAAGCCAAAATATACTAAGTGTTTGATCTTGAATAAAGAACAGTTGTTACAATAAAGCTTCCTCCAAAGATCTGTTGATTCCTAAACTGCTGCTGCTCAACAACTGTTAGAAGATAACTGCTGCTGATGAAAAGTCTGATGGACAAAGTCTGAAGGTTAAAAGTCTGATGAAGAACAACTGCTGATCAAAGAACTGAAGAACAAAGGTCTGTTGAACCAACAGCACTTTGGTTCAACAGATGATAAGAAGACATCAGAGTTTTTAGCTAACAGAGTCTTGTATTGTCAGTAGTTTCAATGTAACAGTAGTTTATAGCTTAACAGTTGTTAGAGTTTGTTAGACAGTTAGGGGTCGCTATCTAGGTGACGTCAGCAACTGATCATCAGAGGTTTGAGCTTGTCTATAAATAGAACAGTACTTGTACTGTTCTATTCATCACTCGTCATTCTCTTTTAGACAAACATTCTCTGAGTGATCAGACTGAGGGGGAGTTAATTGTACAATTGTAATTTTTCCTTTAATGAAAGCATTCGATTAAAAACAATTATTCTCTATGTTTTGATTTATTGTTATTCCGCTGCACTTTCCATTTATACTTCATTCATATTTCATACTTAATCAAAACAAACCAATACTCAGATCCTAACAATTGGTATCAGAGCTCGGTCATTTAAATCTGATCTAATCAATCAGTTTAATACACAGATCAGCTCATAATCATTGATATCGTTTGTTTGTCGGGTTAAAAACAGAGTAATAGTTTATTTTCGTTTCAACAGTTGATAAACAGACTTTGTTTTTGAAAAAACAATAGAATGACTTCACTTAATCAAGATCCACACAACACTGGCACACACAACAAGCCTCCGATGCTTGTCAGGTCAGAATACAACATCTGGCAGCGTCGGGTGGCTCATGTGTTAGCACAACAGAACACAGGGTGTTGGAAATCGGTAGTATTTGGACCACATGTTCCAATGGTACCGAGTGCCGAGGATCCAAAGATCCAAGTACCAAAGAGTGTTGAGAACTACTCAGAGCAAGATTTTCAAAAAATCGAGCTAGATGCCAAGGCTTTCAGCATAGTAGCCATGGCACTGCCGAATGATATCTATGCCGGTCTCTTGCACTGCAATAGTGCTAAAGAACTGTGGGATGCTCTCAAAGAGCAATTCGGGGGAACTGATGATGTGATTGAAAACAACCGTGAAATACTTAACCAACAATATGAAACGTTTAGTCACATAAAAGGGGAGTCATTAACACAGCAGTTTGAAAGGTTTAACTGTCTAATTAGTGAACTTAAACTGGTTGGTCTAACTTTTCCTAATTCAACACTGAATCATAGGTTTCTTAGATCACTTCAGGACAAATGGGACAGTATAGCCATAGTTATGAGAAACTCTATCGGATTCAAAGACCTAACCCTGACCCAGCTTCATGGTAAGCTCCTGACTTATGAAAGGGAGCTTAACCAGAAAAAGAAGCTCCAGGACTCTGGCAAAGTGTCAGATGACTATGTATTTGGGAATACTGGTACTGCACTGTTGGGTCAGGATGATGGTTCTGGAAGTAGTAAGGATCAGAGTTATGATCATTACATTGACATAACAACTGGTTTCAATAATGATTCTTACTCATCACCAAACAACTGTGCTTTCACAGCCAGTGGTGATATCCAGGCTTCTGATAATTCATCTTTTGTGTACAATGACTTGCAATATATTGACCCTTTGGACCTAGAAGAAATGGACATCTTACATCAGGTTGCCCTGCTCAGTATTAGAACCAATAACTTCTATAAGAAAACTGGCAGGAGGTACCCAGGTTTACATGGTGGGTCAAAGGTTGGGTTGGATAAATCAAAGATAAAGTGTTACAAGTGTCATAGAATGGGTCATTTTGCTAGGGAGTGTAGGAGTCAGAATGGAGTTCCTATGATTACCTATCCAAACCAAAGACCACAGACCAACACTTATCAAACCATCCCTAATGTACCTAATGTGCAAAACACTGCTCACTTTGCACAGACTCAAACCACTGTTCCTGTGCATTATGTCCAAACCACTGTTCCTCAGTATCACTATGTCCAAACACCTGTTACTCAGGCACCAGTGCCAATGACTGTTACTCCACCCTCTGCTCCTGCAGAGACCAGTCAACCAAGTCAACAGAGTTTCTTTACTCAGCGCTTTGTTGATTGGAGCAGTCTGCCAGATGAGATAACAGATGACAACATTGCTCTAGTTGCCAACTCTGAAAAGGACTTTTGTTTTATGGCACTAGAAACAATTGTTGAAGAAACTGATTCTGAGGATGTGGTGTCTTTGTCTGAAAATGTGACTGATGGTGTTGTTGGTGAAGTTGTTTCAGCGGAAGAATCTGAAGTGGAGGTTGTGAATCTCTCAGACCCCTGGGGTAGTGATGATTGTGACTGCCAGTGTAACTATGCCTTGATGGCTGCTGCTAAGGTATCTCCTCAAATCTTAAATGACTTGTGCTCAGAGAAATGTATTGTGGCATTTGCTAAGATAAAAGAGGTGAATGAAAACTTTAGAAAGAAAATTTTAGATTCTGAAATTCAGTTTGAAAAACTTACAAAAGAGTTAAAATCAAAAATATCTGAAAAAGAGTCTGAAATCAGCAGTTTAAAACATGAAGCAAGCATAACCAAAGACCAGCTTCAGACTATGATAACAAAATATCACAGTTGTAAGAAGGAGCTTGAGTCCACCCAAGTTGAATGTAAGAAATGGGTGGAATCATCAAAGGGTTTTGAGATGATTGTCAACCAACAATCTAAAAGTCATGTGAAATTTGGGTTTGGTTTTAAAACCACTGACCAAGGTTCACAAACCACTGACAAAAAGGAACCCCAGTTGGTTGAGGTCATCCCTACAAACTCAAAAGGTCAAGAAATCAAGGTTACTGAACCCAATGGCAAGAAAATCATTCTTGAAAAGTTGGAAGGTACACCCTCATTTGATGAAATTGAGAAATATCAATTCAAACCAACATGGTCAGATGAGTGTGAAGTCCTTGAAAATTTCAAACCAATGACCTTCAAAACCCCTGATGGTAAAATGGCACCACAGGCCAAAGTAATCCCTCTAGTAAATCTTCCAACAGATGATGAAACATCTGTTGAAAAGAAGAAAGAAAAAGGGAAAGCCAAGAACAACTTGTTTTGTGATTTTTGTGAAAAGAAGAACCATGTCACCAAAAACTGTTTTCTTCTAAAAGCATATGACATCAACAAAACAACAAGCTTAAATGATTCTAAAACTAAAGAATGTTCAATCTGCAAGAAAAAGAATCACAAAACAAAAGAGTGCCTATATCTCAAAAATTTTGATGAAAAGATAAAAGAGTATAAGGCTAAAACTCTGGAAAGTCAAGTGGTAAGTACTTCAAAAGGAAAACCCAAACAGACTTTTGACTCAGTCCAAACATCTGTTACCAAAAGTCTGAACAAAAACTCTGCTCCCAGAGATGTTCAGGTAACAGATGCTCCACCTGCTAACAGATTACCAAGAGGATATGGACAACCCACTTGTCACCGTCTGCCACATGTTTATGAAGAGCCCAAGAGGCCTTCAAAACCAAAAGTGAACAGACACCCTCATGGTTTTCAACAACTGATAGGAAATGATCAAACATCTGCTGGACCAAGTGTTGACATACAAGCACTGGCAAATGGTCAACTGCAGCTGTTGAACCTAGTTCAAAAGCTAGTCCAAACCACTGATCATTCTCCTCAACTTAAGGCTGAGACAGCTAAGGACCCATCCAAAGCCAATTTGGCTTTGGACACTCACCAAAACTAAAATCCTTACTGATGTGCAGGGAGCTTCTGCTTGTTTAGACAGTTTATGGTATGTAGATAATGGAGGCTCCAGGCACATGACTGGATGTAGAGCCCTTCTTCTGGACTTTCTTGCACATGGAGGGGGTGATATATCCTTTGGTAACGATTCTAAAGGTAAAGTGTTGGGTTCTGGTACTGTCAAAGCAGGGAGGCTTAAGTTTGAAAATGTTAATCTAATAGACAATCTAAAATTCAATCTACTTAGTGTGTCTCAAATGAGTGACAAAGGCTTTGGGTCATTCTTCACTAAGCAAACTTGTAAGATTGTTGGCCCAGAGGCTGTAGAAAAGATTAACACCATCATTGCAGAGAGCAAAGCACAACTTGTTGCTCACAGAAGTGGCAATGTGTATGTTGTTGATATGTTAAAGGATAATCCTATGGCAAATGTCTGTCTGTTCTCAGCTGCCTCTACCAAAGAGACATAATTGTGGCATAGGAGACTTGGTCACACCAACCTTAAAACTATCAACTCACTCTCTAAACAAAACCTTGTCAGAGGTTTGCCATCAAAAGAATTCAAATGTGATGAGCATTGTGTTTCCTGTCTAAAAGGTAAACAACATAAAAGCTCATACAAATCCATTGATGAGTCCAAAACTAGTCAGTGTTTACAAATGTTGCACATGGACTTGTTTGGCCCTGTAAAAATCATGAGTCTAAGAAGAAAAAGATTTTGTCTTTTCATAGTTGATGATTTTTCTAGGTTTACATGGACTTACTTTTTACACTCTAAGGATGAGACTGCAGGATTTTTGAAGGACTTTGTCACCAAAGTTGAAAAACAATATGACTTGCCAGTAAAAGTCCTTAGAAGTTACAATGGAACAGAGTTTAAGAATAAGGAGTTGGATGATTTCTGTGTGTCAAAAGGGATTGTAAGGCAGTACAGTATCCCAAGAACACCAGAGCAGAATGGGGTGGTTGAGAGGAAGAACAGGACCCTCATTGAGGCTGCAAGAACAATGCTAGCAGATTCTGGTTTACCTCTGTCCTTTTGGGCAGAAGCTGTAAACACTGCTTGCTATGTTCAAAACAGAGTTTTAATCAACCCTAGACATCAAAAGACTGCTTATGAAATTCTGTTTAAAATCAAACCACTGATATCATTTTTCAAAGTCTTTGGCTGCCCATGTTTCATTTTAAATCTTAAAGATTCCATTTCAAAATTTGCAGCCAAAGTGGATTGTGGATATTTTATGGGGTATTCTTCTACTGCCAAGGCCTATAAAGTGTTTAACACAAGGACTAAGACAATAGAAGAAACTCTGAATGTGAAGTTTAATGAACTTTCATCTTTGAAAATCCCAACAAACCCTGCTGAGTTGTTTGATTTAGATAAATTCAAATTTGAAGATATTACTGTCAAAACTCTGTCATTGCTGAGTCAGCCACTGTTGGCCAGTCCTATCTCCAAACCACTGATTCACCCAACCAATCCACTGCTCAATCATCTGTTGACAAAAGTCAAACAACTGTTGACAAAAGTCAGTCCAACCTTACACCACTTGGACCCATTCCTCCACCTCTATTCCAAACATCTGTTGACTCTTCAAAAGTGCCAACAGATGTTATGTCAACAGAGTCTCCAAACCTCTGTCCCTCACCACAAAATGCCATCATACCATATCAGGGAGATCTAATCTACCTCAGAGCTCATCCACCCGACCAAATCATTGGCAACATCAGAGAAGGTGTGCTCACAAGGAGCCAATCTTCAAACATCTGTCTTTTTGCAGGCTTTCTATCCCTTACACAACCTGTCAAGTACCAAGAGGCACTGAAAGACAACATTTGGGTAGAAGCCATGCAAGAAGAACTCCTTCAGTTCAAAAGACAACAAGTATGGGAACTTGTACCACTGCCTAAGGATGTCTGTCCAATTGGCACAAAGTGGGTCTTCAAAAACAAAAATGATGAAAGGGGTATAGTTGTCAAGAACAAGGCCAGGTTAGTGGTTCAAGGCTTCAGACAAGAAGAAGGAATTGATTATGATGAAACCTTTGCCCCTGTAGCAAGGTTAGAAGCTATCAGACTTTTCTTAGCCTTTGCTGTCAACCACAACATCAAGGTGTATCAGATGGACATCAAGTGTGCCTTCCTATATGGCAAAATTCATGAGGAAGTCTATGTATGTCAACCACCTGGTTTTGAAGACACATTCCATCCTGATCATGTCTACAAGCTTAACAAAGTATTGTATGGACTGAAACAAGCACCAAGAGCATGGTATGAAACTCTCTCTACTTTTCTCTTATCCATTGGTTTCACAAGAGGTAAAATTGATAAAACCTTGTTTTTAAAATGGAAAGGAAAAGATTTAATGATTGTTCAAATATATGTGGATGACATCATTTTTGGATCCACATGTAATAAAATGTGTGAGGAGTTTAGGGAACTCATGACAGCAGAGTTTGAAATGAGTTCTATGGGTGAACTTCAGTGCTTTCTTGGTCTTCAAGTAAAGCAACTGCAAAATGGCACTTTCATTCATCAAAACAAGTATGTGAAAAACTTGTTAACAAAATTTGAGATGAATGATTGTAAGCCATGTAGTACACCCATGAGCACTGTCAAGCCACTCACTATTGATGAAAAGGATGAACTAGTTGATCAGACACACTATAGATGCATGATTGGGTCTTTATTGTACTTAACAGCATCCAGGCCAGACATCATGTTTGCAACCTGTGTGTGTGCTAGATCTCAGGGTTCTCCTAGAAAGTCTAACCTTATTGCTGTGAAGAGGATATTCAGATACCTAAAAGGTGCTCCCACACTTGGTATCTGGTATCCTGCTAATGGAAACATTGAGCTTTCAGGTTATTCAGATAGTGACTTTGCTGGCTGCCATACCACAAGGAAGTCCACCTCTGGAGGGTGCCAGTTTCTAGGGAATGCCTTAGTCTCTTGGCAAAGCAAAAAGCAAGCAGCTGTTTCAACATCCACTGCTGAGGCTGAATACATTGCTGCTGCAAGCTGTACAGCCCAACTCATGTGGCTTCAAAATCAACTACTGGATTTTGGGATAAATGCATTAAGGACTCCACTCATGTTGGATAGCCAAGCTGCTGAAAATATCATCAAGAATCCAGTCTCTCATTCAACCACCAAGCACATAGATATCAGACATCATTTTGTCAGAGATAGCTATGAGAAAGGTTTGATTTCTCTGCACCATGTTCCAACAGAGGATCAGTTGGCAGATGTGCTAACAAAAGCTTTAGACACATCTACCTTCACAAATCTGATCTCTCGAATTGGAATGTTAAACATGGATTAAAACAACAAAAATGTTTCAATAAAAGCATTAAAATGTTTTCAGAAAATCAAATTTTGCTAAAATGACACTTTGGTTGAAAAATCTGTTTTAAACCACTGATCAGATAAAACAACCACTGTTTCATTCAAACCACTGATAGTTGAAAAATCTGTTTCAAACATCTGATCAGATAAAACAACCACTGTTGGTTGAAAAATCTGTTTCAAACATCTGATCAGATAAAACAACTGCTTTCATCAGTCTTTTGGTTAAACAACAGTGGTTGGCAACAGATGTTTAACAAAACAGCTGTATGCCACCAGATGTTTCAACCATCAGATGTTTGCCACGTCTGCTCTCAAAAGCAGAGTTTTGCCACATCAGCGGTTTCACCAGAGCCTATAAAACCCTGTTTTTTCCCCCAACAGCAGTTTTACTGTCTCATTGTATTCAAAATACTGAAAACCGCCTTCGTCTTCCTCATAACCCTCAATCAAAAGTTCATCACTTTCACAATCAAAATCCATTAAAATGGATCTCCAAACAAAAGCCACTCATAATTTCCTTCCCTATTTGGTAAAAACCGAAGATAACACTCCATTCCATTCCACCATCGACATCATCAATAACTCAAAATACAAAAATGTTCTTATTGTTGATGCTCCCATATACCTGGCCACACTCCAAGAATTCTGGGCAAATGCTGAAGTCTTGTATCAAGACAAAAAGCCAACTTCCATAATTTCCAAAATTCGAGACACCAGTATCGCCATAACCCCTGAAATCATATCCACTACCTTCTCACTAAACGACTTGTCAGGTATGGAAACTTTTCCAAAAACAGAGCTTCACATTGAGTTTCAAGAGAGAGGGTATGATGCACAAATGACTGGTTCTACATTATATAAAAAGTTTTTCCCACCAGTCATGAAATTTTTCTTTCATACCCTACTCCTCTGTGCCTCAGCCAAGACTACATCCTTCAATGAAATCCCATTGAGGATACAATACTTGGGATATGCAATGTTGTCAGATTCTGACTTCAATCTATCTCAGGGATTGTTCTTAGACTTGGTCTCTAATGTGAAAGCCATAAAATCTGGCTCAAACAATGCTTTTCTGCTCTACCCTAGAATTCTAAGTGTAATTCTACAAAAGATTTTACCTGAAAAGGATTTTCAAGAGGGAGAGTCTTTCAAAATGAAAAGTTTAACTGATGAAACTTTTACTAGAATGCTGGGTTCTTCAACCCAAGAAAAGGTATCAAAAGTACAAAAGGTTTCAAAAACACAACCAAAGAGGACAAAGACAACAACTGTTGTTGAAACCTCTGTTGGTGAGCCCACTGCTCCTGGTGATCATGGCACTTCATCCAGTGCTGTGAAACCCACACCAGCCTCCAAAAGAAAACGTCCATCCTCAAAAACCACCTCTAAACCCAAAAAGGGACTTCTGGAAGATGAGATACCAGAAGCTAACCCTGTTGCATCACCAAAGCAACATGAAACCACTGTTGTTACTTCCTCACAACAGTTGGAGATATCTCAACCCCAGCAAACTCCTCAAGCATCCTCACAAAAGGATCTTGTTGTAAGCCAAAGGGAACCTCATACTGAGGCATATGAGTCACTTGATCATATGTTTACAAGTCCATCTCCCAGGGCTAATCAGCTTCTTACTCCACCTACATCACCACCACATGTCCCACAAACCATGCAACCCCTGTTTGAAGCTATTGACAAATCTCAGGACAACCCCAGTTCCTCTCCATCACCTGTCACTGAGAGTACACCACCACCAGTGACTGGGGCTGAGGAAAGTCATTTAGCTATCCCACAAACAGAAGAGGAGGTTATACTCCCAGAAGTCAATGTTACTTCTGATGAGTTTTCAAGAGAAGCAGTCACTACTGTTGTTGAGACCATTGTCTCACAACAGGACAGTGATTCCATTGCTAAGACTTCCTTGAAGGCAACAACTGATGAGGCCACAATTGTGTCCCCAAAATCAGTTGGAAGTCCCCAGTACCAAGAAAAAGGGGCAGCAGGTTCTCATTCTATGGACTCACCTCCTAGAACTGAACCAGCTAAAACTACCTCTGGTAGGGATTCAGATGATCCTATTAACTTAGGTGATGAGTCAAAACTTCAAGAACTGACGGTTAAGGTTCAAAACCTTGAATCCTCTGTTGCTGACATCAAATCTGATGTCAAGTCAATATTGGAAACACTGAACAACTTTACCAAAAGTCAACCCTCAACCTCTGATATTGCCAGTGAGCTATGGAAATCAGTTTCACCCATCATCATAGCTCACAGAAAACTGGCAGATCAGACCAAAGAAACCTACATGTCCTTGATCAGAAACATGGTGGATGCAAGATTCAATGACACCAAGGCTGACATCAAGGTGATCAAGGAACACCTGCTGAAGACTACTGGCTCTGCCCCTACCACCATTCTCAGAGATGAAACTTACAATGAGTTTACGGCTGATGATGCCAAAAAGGGGGAGAGTGGCAGAGATAGGCTGCCAAAGCTAGATCCATTTGGTGCACCACCCTCACAAAAAGGGAAGCCAGCTGCTGACAAACCAGAGTCACCAAAATCAGCTCCACAATCACAGCAACCAAAAGTTCAGATCCCTGTCACTGAACCAGCTCAAGCATCAAAGGCAAAAGAAGTTGACACTTCAGCTAATGAAAAAGCTGAGAAAGCTGCTCAGGATAAAATGAAAAGGGCTGACACTTTGGAAGCAAAGGCAGAGATGTTGGTACAGCTGAAAAAGGAACAACAGCAAGAAGTGGAAGATGTGAATACTTCTAAGAGAAAGAAAATGCCAGCCAAACACACTAGAAAACCACCTTCCAAACTATCTGCTGAAACCTCTGCTATTCAAACACCTGTTATCACAACCACTGCTCCTAAAACCACTGCCACCACAACCTCTGCTACCCAAACCACTGAACCTAAAACCTCTGCTACCCAAACCACTGAACCTAAAACATCTGCTCAACCCAAACCAGTAACCAAACCAATCACCACACCATCAACAACTAAACCAGCCACAACTCAAACAACTCCCAAACCTACCACAACACAACCTAAAACCCAAACAACTGCTGGTTCCACAAAAGGACCAACAGATGTTTCCCAAACAACTGCTTCATCCTCACCTTCACCCAAAATCTTGTATAGCAGGAAAAGGAAATCCACCTTTGTTGTACAAGATGAAAACATCCACAACACACCACCTAACACCCCAAGCTCACAATCCACACCAGTCAATGCCATTCCACTCTCATCTTTCTCACCACACACTTCACAATTCAGATCCCATAGACCACCACCAATCATCACCCCATTGGCTGAGAAGTATCCCCTTGAGTTGGATTTAATCAAGGGGGAACTTCAATCCTTCTACAATACTGATCAGCCATCAGAAAGAACCTTCCCATCTCTCAAAGGCTTCCCTGTTCCACCCAACATTGACACTTATCTTAAATACAAGGGTGAACAGGCTGATGCTGTCATCAAAGAGAAATGCAAAGGGAAGGATGACAGGACTGCTCAGGGCATCCATTCAGCAGAGCTTAGCAAAGTTCGAAGGATTGAAGACTGTGCTAAGACCCTGAGCAACTCCATGTCTACCATGCCTCTCAGCAGAGACTTGGAAATGGAAGTGAGGGATTCACTGCTAGAACAGATCTTGGCAACCAAGCCTTACAAAGTAACAAAGAATCAATTCACAGGCTGGACCACACATGCTCTCAGGGAAGAACTCATTAGAATTGAGAGCATGGCCAAGAATCCTCCTACTAAGGCCTCTGCCCCTGATTTCAGTAAAGGGAGAGATCAAGCTAGAGCCTTGAAATTCAAGAGAATGAGACAAGAGCTTGTAGCAGCCAAGTATGGAGAGATGAGATCTGTTGCTAGATGGTCTGAGGTCAGGTTAATTGAAACATACAAGAAGCTTGAACAAGAAAGAAAGACCAATCCCAAACTACCAAGAAAACCAGTCTATGATGATGCACCCAAGAAACCCTCACAGGCCTTTACACTAGACAGTTTACTTGAAACCTCTGATCTTTCTATTGCTGCTAGAAGACAATACAAGAAGCAGAAGGAAATGTCTGAAGAGGATACAAGAAAGTTCACTGAAACCTATGTAAAGGAGGGCCTCTTGAACCAAATCATATATTTCTCTGACCCTGTCACAGAGAAGTTCAGAGAACTCATTGGCAGGCCTCCATCTCCTAACTCATCTAAAATAAAGATGCATCCCAGTCACTCCTCTGACTCTAAAATTCTAAAATGGAAATCTGATAAAGAGACCCATGAATTGACACTGCTCAGGTCAGATGGTAGTGTTCAGAAGTTAAGTATGGATGATGCACCTGGCCTAAGTGCTGAAGATCTCCAGACCCTTCTGAACTTGACACTGGATAGAGATGCTGAAGACCTCTTCTCTCTAAGCTTGGAATTACAACTAAAAGGGCAAATAAGAGAAAGTCTGATGAGGAACAAAAATCAAGAATAAAGCAGAGTTTTGGCATCATCTGTTCTAGGGGGAGATTGTTGGGTCTGCTGACCTGGAGAAGAACAGATGATTAAAAGCCAAAATATACTAAGTGTTTGATCTTGAATAAAGAACAGTTGTTACAATAAAGCTTCCTCCAAAGATCTGTTGATTCCTAAACTGCTGCTGCTCAACAACTGTTAGAAGATAACTGCTGCTGATGAAAAGTCTGATGGACAAAGTCTGAAGGTTAAAAGTCTGATGAAGAACAACTGCTGATCAAAGAACTGAAGAACAAAGGTCTGTTGAACCAACAGCACTTTGGTTCAACAGATGATAAGAAGACATCAGAGTTTTTAGCTAACAGAGTCTTGTATTGTCAGTAGTTTCAATGTAACAGTAGTTTATAGCTTAACAGTTGTTAGAGTTTGTTAGACAGTTAGGGGTCGCTATCTAGGTGACGTCAGCAACTGATCATCAGAGGTTTGAGCTTGTCTATAAATAGAACAGTACTTGTACTGTTCTATTAATCACTCGTCATTCTCTTTTAGACAAACATTCTCTGAGTGATCAGGCTGAGGGGGAGTTAATTGTACAATTGTAATCTTTCCTTTAATGAAAGCATTCGATTAAAAACAATTATTCTCTATGTTTTGATTTATTGTTATTCCGCTGCACTTTCCATTTATACTTCATTCATATTTCATACTTAATCAAAACAATCCAATACTCAGATCCTAACAGGAGATGGAGAAGGTTTCTGACGTTGAAATTGAGGAGATGGTAGAAGAAGTTGATGTTCAAGTTTCTGATCAAGTTGATGACATTGTTGCTGAGAAGACCTCAGAAGTTATTATTGATTCTGTCACTGATATACCCGAAGAGCATGATTCGGTGTATTTAGACTCGGAGAGTGAAACAGATTCAGAAGCACGTGTTAATTCATTAGATGATGAGATCGATCAACTCTTGGCCGAAGCTGATTTTCTTATGACTCGGAAGTCATGTATTGTTGATGATGCCTTCACCGAAATTGACTACTAAAAGTTCTTTGCTGGAAAAGAAGCACATTTTGCACTCATGGCTATGACTGATCCTCCGAAACAGGTAAGTTCTGAATCCACTACTAATATGAAAAGTGACAAGTATTGTGGTACTTGTGATAGGTTGACAAAGGAAAACAAGCAACTCAAGGTTCAACATGAGAGTGCAATAATCAACTGTCAATCATATCGCAAGGAAGCCAAAGAGTTTAACAAAGTACTTGATGGTTATAAAATGGATATTTCTAATTTAAAGAAAACTCTTTCTTTAAGACAACTTGCAATAAACAGTTATATCAATGAACTTGAAGAGACAAAGTTAGAAATGGCCACCATCAAATGCCTTGTAGAAAAGGTCAATAAAAATCTTGAAAGTTATAAACACATTGCATATGTGGTTGACCATATTATTGAAGAGCCAACACAACCCAGTAGTGAAAACTATAAGGCTGTTCCGTAACCAGTGTTATTTGAGAATCACAATTGTTACTCAGTAACACCGGAGAGTTCAGTTAAATCAGACTCTGCATCAGACAATGAATCTAACACTTCTAGTGCTGGAGATCCAAACTCCGATGTGAGACCAATTTTGGGGTTGAATGATAAGGGAGTAACAGCTGTGACTGATGATTCTGACACATAGAATGAGGAATCTGAAAAGTGAGTGATATTCCTAAGGAAAATCATATTATCACAAAAATATCACCTTCTCAGATTTCACATCCGATGGCAAATGCGCATCGTGTGAATCAGTCAGTAAAGAAAGAGATTAAAAATGAATCAGTTGACAAACCCGTCAAAGTATTTTATCAGATGGAAGGATCTGATAAAATTATCTCTGACGAGGAGTATCCGATAAAGTTACTAAATTATTCAAAAATAGAGAAAATCTGGCAGGAAAGTACAATCTGGTTTCCTAAACACGAGAGGACCAATGATGTACCTCCAGAAATTTTAAAGAAAATCTATCTGGATACTCCAAAAGAACCTAAGGTTCACATCACTGAGTTCATTAAGCCTAACGAGAAGGCGAATGGTTTTCTAGAGCCGGCTTACTCAAAGGACCCAGCTCCTGAGAGTTTAAGACGCAGATGTGTGGATGATCAATATCCGATCAAATCATTTGCAAAGCCACATGCTCAGAATGTTTTTGAGGAATACCGTGCGTGTTTCAAGTGCGGGGAGAGAGGACATTTACTTGCTCACTGCCCGTATGTGAGGCATAAAAGGCACGAAGTGGAGATGAGGCAAAACTATAGAAATCCGGTCGACAATCATAGTTCTCCTTAAAGACGATTTGTTCCTCAACCAGCACCATTTTACAATCAAAGTCGGTATTTTCAAAGAAGGGATAATCGTGAATTTGCCTATGATCGTCGAAATAGGATTGCTATGGAAAAACCGTTGAAGAAACCAATGGTGAACACAACGGTTGATAAACAAAAGGTTCCACCAAAACCTGCTGTTAAGTCTACTGTTGGACCTGTCTCTGTTAAGTCAGAGAAGGTAGCTAAGAAGGTTTCATTTAAGAACGATACTAAGAAACTGACTGACACTCCAAAATCTCAGATCAGGATTCTAAAGCGTTCAGAACAATCTTGGACACCATCGGGTTCTCCAGGTGCTTCAACTTCAAAGACAAATGAGAAACTTCAAAATGAGAAAGGTTTGAACGATCGGAAAAAGGTCGATTCAAAACCTAATGTTTATGTGAATGAATCTTTGAAATCTGTTGTTCAAAGACCAAGACCAAGCAGGCTTGGGTCCCCCGAAAGAATTAATGTTTTCCTTGAAATGTGCAGGGAGCTCCAGCTGGCCCTGTTAGCAGTCTCTGGATTGTCGATAGTGGAGCTTCTGGTCACATGACTGGTGATTTGACGCTGTTATTCGATATCAAGAACATCAATGGAGGCTATGTAGCGTTTGCTGGAAATAAAGGAGGTTATATCACAATGGAGGGAAGTGTTAGTAACGAGATTGTGAGTTTTGAGAAGATTTCTTACGTGAAGAAAATTGATTACAATCTGTTAAGTGTGAGCCAAATCTGCGACAAACAGTTTTCTGTGCACTTTGACGACAAATCTTGCTATAACCTCAAACCGGGCTTTGTTATTCCAAAGGAGTGGATCATGCTGAAGGCACCGAGAGTGAATAATCTTTACATTCTTGATATGTCTAAAGCGATGATGAACCAGGGCCAAGTCATGTGTTTCCTATCAAAGGCTACAGAGAAAGAATCTATTATGTGGCATAGGAGGATGGGACACATTCACCTCAGAAAAATGAATCATTTCGTGAAGAATGGGCTTGTCGAAGGCGTTAATGTGAAACATTTTCATCTAAATGACAAGTGTGTGAGTTGCAAGAAGGGTAAGTAGCACAAACAGTCCCACAAACTGAAGAAAGTGAACTCTGTTGAAATGCCACTTGAGCGTTTGCATATGGACCTATTCGGACCTGTCAAGCGTAAGAGTCATATCAGAGAGCTTTACTGTCTTGTAGTTACCGACGACTATTCACGATTCTCGTGGGTGATGTGCTTACAACATAAAAGTGACACGTTTACCAATTTGAAAGTTCTATTCACTCGACTGGAAAATATCTACGGTTTAAAGATTAAAAGAATTCGGAGTGACAATGGGAAGGCGTTCAAAAATGCACAGATGGATGCTCTTTGTGATGATAAAGGAATTCATCATGAATATTCTGCTCCGTATACCCCGCAACAGAACGGTGTCGCTAAAAGGAAAAACAGGACTCTGATTGAAACGGCATTTACAATGCTCGCAGATTCCAACCTTCCAGTAATGTTCTGGAATGAAGCTATCTACACAGCTTGTTACACCCTGAATCGTGTGTTAACAGTGAAGAAGTTTGGTAAAACTTCTTATGAACTGTTGAACAGACGAAAGCCGAACTTGGAGTATCTATAACCATTTGGAGCTCCGTGTACGATGTTGAATCCGACTGAAAAGTTTAGTCCAAAAGCTGAAGAGGGATATTTTGTTGGATATGCAACCCCGCTCAAATGGGTTTTCAACAAAGAACTCGACAGGTGGAGGAGTGGGCAAATGTTGAGCTTCAACGATATACTCAGAACGTATAAGGAAACGGTCCTGACTGGATGTTTGATTACAAAGATTTCTTTGAATCATTCAATCTAGATAACTTGGTTGAAGAGGACGTTCTAAGACTATTTTACGAGTGTGAAAACGCAATGACTTCACCGTTAGTGCGTCTGATCACCGTAACTCCTCCAGCAGCTTCTGATGATGCCAATGTTCCTGCAGCAGAAGAGGAAGTTTTCCAGGAAGCTTCAACAACACTTGATACTTCAGAATCGGAAGATGATGAAGAAATTTTTAGTGAAGCTATTCTAGATCATGCAACAGAGGCACCACCAGTGAACCCAAATCCAGATGTTGCTTCATCATCTAACACGGGTATTGATCTGGATTCAGTGGAAAATTTGACTACTCAGATGGGAGTTATAGTACCTGATCATCCGGAATCATTCACCCGCTCGAGCAAGTTATTGGTGACCCTGGAAGTAGTGTCATGACTAGAGGACAACTTCGTAGTGCAAACTCAACGGAAAATCTTGGCGCTTTAGCTTTATATGCAAAAATTCAAAAATCTGGTTGTCAGAATTATTGGTCATTTGCTTGTTATGTTTCGCAGGTTGAGCCGCGGACGTACAAGGAGGCTCTTTTGGACGATGCTTGGGTAGAGGCGATGCAAGAAGAGTTGTTGTAGTTTCAAAAGCTGGGTGTTTGGACACTTACAGATTTACCTCCGGGAAGAAAGAAGATAGGAACCAAATGGGTTTTCAAATGTAAGAAAGATGACATAGGCGTAATAGTGAGAAACAAAGCTCGGTTGGTAGTTCAAGGTTTTTCATCAAGTTGAAGGAATTGACTACAATGAAATCTATGTACCTGTGGCACGTATAGAAGCTATCCGTATGTTTCTAGCGTTTGCCTCATATAAGAAATTCAAGGTGTACCAAATGGATGTCAAAAGTGCGTTTCTCTACGGTGTGGTCAAGGAAGAGGTTTACGTCGGTCAACCTCCAGGCTTTGAAGATCCTATCCACCGGGATAAGGTTTACGTTCTCAACAAAGCACTATACGGGTTGCACCAATCTCCACGCCAATGGTATGAGGAGCTTAGCACGTACATGCTATCCAAAGGATTCAAACGCGGCTTGGTTGATTGTACACTGTTCACCAAAAGAATAGGAGATGACTTGCTTCTCGTCCAGATTTATGTAGACGATATTATTTTTGGTTCTACTAACGAACTTTTATGTAGAGATTTTGAAAAAGTGATGCAGGAAAAGTTCGAGATGAGTGCAATGGGAGAGATGAAGTTTTTCCTCGGCTTGCAAGTGGATCAAAGACCAACGGGAATCTTTATTCATCAAACCAAATACATATCTGAAGTCTTGAGCCGGTTCCAGATGGAAGATTCGAAACTGATGGATACCCCGATTCAACCTAATCACGGGTTTGGAGTTGACTCTAAGGGGAGCTGACAGACCCATTTACATACAGAGCAATCGTCGGATCTCTGATGTATCTCACTACATCAAGACCAGATATAATGTTCGCTACATGCCTCTGCGCATGTTTCCAATCAAAGCCAAAACAAAGTCATGTAACAGCAGTCAAGCGTATCCTTAGGTACTTGAAGGGTTGTCCGTCGAGAGGACTTTGGTACCCTAATGATGATAATTTTGACTTCATTGCATTTAGTGATGCAGAATGGGGTGGTTGTGACAAAGAAAGCAAATCCACAATGGCTGGATGTCAATTCTTGGGGAGCAGGCTCGTGACCTGGCAGTGTAAGAAGCAGACTTCAGTTGCCCTATCTACCTGCGAAGCAGAATATGTAGCAGCATCAAGTTATTGTTCACAGGTTCTGTGGATTCAGCAACAGATGGTTGATTACGGTTTGCAATTTCTAAAAACCCCTGTTTATTGTGACAACGAAGATGCAATTGCATTAACTAAAGACACGGTCAATCACTCAAAAGCTAAGCACTTCCGGATTAAGTATCACTTTATCCGTGATTGCTGTGCAAAAGAGTTGATTGATATGGTCAAAATCCACACTGATTATCAAAGGGCGGATCTTTTTACCAAAGCTTTTGATAAATCCCGATTTGATTATCTTTTAAAAGCTAACGGTATAAAAGAGAAACAAGACTGATCATCACCTCGGTTTATCACTTTTTGTTTTTCAAATCTTTAAGTTTTTTACTGTTTTTCAGAAAAATTCAAAAACCCAAAAATATGTTTTACATTTTAGGGGGAGTCTTTATTCAGAAAAACCAAAAACATTGAAAATTTCAAAAAGCCATAAAAATAGAAAAACCCAAAATTATTTCCAGGAGTAAAAGAGGAAATGATAGTACATTAGTGGTGATCTGACACATGCTAAAGAAATGTAATACAATATGAGGCATGTGTTGATTTCGTGTGATATGCTGATAGGCTTCGTAGATCTATTACTGCGTGCCTTAATGATACAAACATAATGAACTACGCGTTAGTGGCTGAACACCTCATGGGCATATGGTCTTAGTACAATAATTTCGTTTGATAGGGTTGCCAAAATCTGAGGTTTCGGGTCATTATGTTAATTGTTATCCGGGGTATCCTGATTGATCTTTTGTCGTATTGATTTACGGACCTAGAACCAATTAGGATATTTGCTAAAAAGAGCTTAATTGCCAAAACCTAAAAGTTACCAAATTGAGGAACTTAATGTATACTAATGATCAAAGATCATTAATTGCATCGTATCAATTCACTGATGAAAAACTGTGATTGATATCAGCCTTAACCTGGTATATATGCACAAGTTACTTTGCTGCATTAATTTGCTAACATGTACACCTCTGTGCTGTATATCTTGTATAATTACGGATAACATTTGGCATAATCACGCGTTACGACGAAGCTTTGTGCAAATTCCTTGATACGGGAGTATGTCGTGTGCATGGGAACCATAAACGTGTTAGTATAATACATCTAATAGCGTATCATTTTAAAGCACTGCATAACAGTCTGTATGTGAGTTTATGTGGACAACAATATCAGCAGTTGCCAGATCACGCATTGTCTTTAATGATAATATACTAAAAGATCAACGGTGTGATCAGATTTCTCAAATAACTGATATGATCCGCTTACCAGAAATCACAAAAATTTTATTGCTTTATATTTACATTTCTGCATTTTACTTTTGTTTTTGCAAAATATACAAAAACTCAAAAAGATTTTAGGTGTGTCTTAACATAAATTTCAGAAAAATCAAAATTTTTTACATTTCTGAGTTATTTTTTATAACCAATGGTGTTTGATGGTCGTTTTCTGAAACTTGATGAACCAATCTGAGTTTTGTATCTTTTAAATGTGAAATGATGAATGTTTAAAGTTTAAAATGTGAGAAAATGATTGAACGGGATTCGATTTTGAGATTTGGTAAATGTTTAAAAATTCCAATTCTCATTCGCCCCTTCGATGGGTCGAATGTGGAATTTTTGGTACCTTCGAACCTTAATTTCAGATGAATGTGAGAGTTCAAGTGATTGTTTGTACATTCGAACCCTAGGTCTACATTCGAGCCTTTAAATAGGATCAAATGTAGAACTAGATTCACATTCGCCCCTTGACTACGGTCGAAGGTGGCCATCTATGAAACCCATTTCTCTCTTTCGAACCATCATTCTAAACTTTTTCAAAATTTTTAAAACTAACCAGACCTTGTTGCCCTTGATTGTCTGATTCCTGATTATCATTCCCTGTTTAATTTTCAACATACTGATACTATATTTGCAGGTAATGATTCATTAACCAAGTCGGATTTAGGGTTTATGTGTTCGAAACCTTGTGTTTGATTGTTGGACTATATTGAATCGTTTTTAATCAAAATTGTGTGTTACGTTTTAGTTATAGATAGTTTTAGGGGGAGAATGAAGCACAATCTAGGGTTAATTCAGGTTAATTAAGTGTAGTTGATTGTTTAAAAATGGTTAAACCTAGATTGATAACGAAAACTATCTAAAACTAAACTTTTAAATAAATTGATGGTATGCAAACCTTAGTCGGTTGTTTTAGGTTCTATTCAAATGAAATAAACAGGTTAAAATGGTTTAGATTGAAGTTTTGATGTTTGGTCTTATGAAAAAACACATTCGACCATAAAGAAAGGGTCGAATGTGGCATTTTCGGTCGAATGAAGTCTGATCATAGAGACGAATGTTTGAAACTGGGCGAATGTGGATCTGTGTCTATGGTTTTTCACATTCGAACTATTTTTGCCACTTTCGTACTTCAGAACTTTCTCATTCGTACCCCCGTAGGGTCGAGTGTAGAATATTGAAGACCAAAATTCAAAATTTGTCGATTTTGTCCGTTTTTAACAAATTTTCAATGTGGCATTTTTGCAGATTTACAAATGGCTGAACTATAAGCTGAACAACAGAATGTTGAAATTCCAATTCAGGAAGAGTTTCCATTTGAAAGTGCCCATAATTGTTGTGCATATCTAGGGGAAGTAACGAAACACCAAGAGTTCTCTGGAATTATTGATTTTCTGAGAAGAAGCAGGGTCATTGATGCTTTAGCAACACCTACTATCATTTACAAAGACCATCAAGAGGATTTCTGGAGAAATGCACGATATGATTTCTGGGAAGATAAAACTGCAATAGTTAGTAACATTTAGGGGGAGCTTGCGATTGTTACAGAGAGTGATATTAGAGATGCACTGAAGCACAAGGTGGTTTCTACAAATACCACAATCAGTTGTTCAAAGGCAGAGCCTTAGGTTGGAAGTACTTACGACAACTGAAGTGCATAGCGGTGAAATGGGAAAAAGGAATTCTGTACTTCTACAGATTCCATGACATTCAGACTCTATTGTACTGGGCGGTGAGAGACATATGCAGATTCACAATGTCTGGTGCTTCAGCGAATAATGACGTGGTTGGTTGGTTTGCTGATAAACTAACTTGGGAGAGCAGAACTAGGTGGAACAAGTTTAAACCACAGTATCCCAAGAGGAAAGTTCATAAGGAAATTGATCCAAAGACGGGATTGAAGAAGGTGAATCTAAATTATGATTGGAGAACAGCAGAAGCAGTGATTGTGTTGAAGGATGGAAAGGATGCGTATAAGAAGATCCATGTTTTTGATCCGATGTGGATCATTAACTTTACATTTGAGGACATCATCATGCTCTACTACAATCCAATCTATTGTGAACCGAAGGATGCAGATCAAGCGAGAAAGTATCAACAGGTAATGGGAGTTTGTTTTGCTTATGACATCAATTCGGGAAGTAATCTGGAGAAGAAACTTGGTGAGAAAGTGAAGATGAACAAAGTGCCGAAACATTCGACAAAGAGAAAGCTTGAGCCCGAGATGACAAAAGATCAGAAGAAACAACTCGGGATTAAGCTGATGAACAAAGTGATGGACAAAGAACGAAGACAATCCAAGCAATAGTCGAGGGGGGAGTTTGTTAGTGCATATTGTGCGACTAATGCTTTGGATTGCGAATACAAAAGTTGTTTTGTTAATCGTGAGGGCGAATGTAGGATTTTGTAAGGTCGAATGTAGAATGTTTAGGATGAAAGTGGACTAGAGAGGACGAATGAAGACTAAAGACTGAAGTTCTTGTTTCGTACTGCTTAAAGGGTCGAATGAAGAAGAACTTGCACATTCGACCTAGCGATAGGGGCGAATGTGCAGCACTATATAAGCTAAAATTATGTTTTTCAATGTAACTTTTGCCATTTGAGTCCGTGTATTCGGTCTAGGTTTTCTCTCTAGGTTGTGATCAGAGTGTAAGTGTTTTATTAACTTGAAACTTGAATTGTAAAGATCTTATCAAAGTTAATTAATGAAAATGGAGATTGAAAAGGTGAATTTGATTGTTTGATTCGTTTGCTATCATATTGTAACTGATCTAGGGTTTCCGCACCTAGATTGGTAGACTTGTATGATCATTTAAATTGTTTTTGTTAAAACGATCCTCTACAAATCTAATTGGCCTTTCAATTCGGTGATAGGATATGCTAGTGGTAATCTATGGTTTTAGTATGCCTTTTGTATGGTTGTATGTCCGTCTAGACTAGCAAACTATAGCATAAGGATTCGAGTTAAACATTCTTTATACTATATATGTAAACCAAAACTAGTTTGCTCACCAATGCTTTATGTGTTGATGGATATTTTATACATGTTGTAGGAAATTTTTGATTTGATGATTGAAGAACTTAATTAGGATTGGACTTATAAATGCACTATTTTAATTGTGTTATTATGTTATTATCATAAGTCGCGCCTCGATGTATTCTACCATCGGTCGGGGTGTGATAACCTCACCACCGGAGAGTTTTTCGGCTGGCCTTAAAGCCCGTTTTAATGCGTCTTTAATCATCTCATTTATGTTTCTCCATCACCCTCCATTAGTTTTGAATAATTATAACCGCCTTAATCACGTTTTAATCAAGATTTAGTCATGAGTTTATTGTGTAACCGTCACTTTTATGATAAAAAAATAACAAAATGAATTAAAGGTTCGTTTTTGATCAACCTCTATATAAACCGAGAACACAAATCATTTTCTACACACTCCATCATTTCAAACAACCCAAAAACATTCGTTAAATGCGTCCACAAGCTTGGTAAATCGACTCTAAGGTCGCGCCTGAAAAACCTTCTATCTCGGATCAAATCGTGTTTATAAGTCCCTAGTTTTGTTGTTGTTTTGTTTGTTGATTCTTGTCGATCAATAGCCCCCATGAAATCAAGGTCTAATTCGTTTTGTATTGGCTTAATTGAAATCGCCTAGGGTTAGGGTTCTTCTCTAACACATTTGAGGAAGAAGATAATCCTTTTTATGTGTTAAATACTTTCACATTTCAATAAATAAACAAACTCAGCCATGTAGTGCAGTGGTTAGTTCTTGGGTCTCAGAAACAAAGGACTCGAGTTCGAGACTCCTCACACACACGGGTCTGATGTATTATTATTTTTTGAATTTCTATTATATAATATATATACACATACATTATTTTTATAATATATATAGAAAATTCATTTTTGCTCCAAAAATCATGAAAACTTATGTGTCGTATCTTGACACCATAAAATTAATTTTCACACTTTTATTTTCTAGAAACTTATTATTTTCGTATGTTTATTAATTTTAACTTTTTTAACCATAATTAATTGATTAAAACGTCTTTTTAAATGATTTTAACTGTAAAATTTTTGTGAAATTATTTCTAAGTATCATGAACTGATATAAGAATTACTTCTCCAGTAAATATTTATTTTTACTGATTTTCCTATTTTTAATCATTTAAACATGATTTAAATTAAATAAATTAGTTTTAAATAAAAATAAATTTAGAAAAACTATGAAAAAATTTATTTTGAAGATTTCTCCTCAGAATAGAACTTTTTTTCAAAAAAATGTTAATTTTTGAAACACATCTTTTATTTTTTTTTTGTTGTATTTACGTTATTTTTGAAATAATAAACCATTTGTTAATTTATAATACTTAAAATATGTTTTATAAAAAATATTTTTATAAAACATAAATAAGTTCATATTTTAAAGGCATAATCATCATTTGTTTGAATCATTTGTAAAACTTATAATTATTTGTTCAATTATTTTAATAATTGTAATTATTTACAATTATAGTTTAAAGTAATTAACTATTTTCTTTTGTATAAATTATTTTGGAATATTTTTAATTAAATGTTCAATTGATAATGTTTAGATTACCTAATCATGTTCATGGCCTTAATCATACTTAATCATATTATTTTGGATGTACGAGCTTGATGTTAATACCATTTATCGTAAAAACTCTAATTCCCCAAATCGACTTAGCAAACCCTAATGCCTTGGAACCCTAGATACCATAGTGTTTTTAGACATTTCCCTTATTAGTATTCTTAATCGTTATAGGTAGAATTCCTTGGGAATTCCTAGTTCTTTAACTCACGACAGATTAAGTTGGTTTTGGATCCCTTTCATAAACTGTGAGTATACTTATCCCCTTTTTCATTTTTACACTTTTGGGGTGAAACATGTACACATATACAAACTTACACATAAACTTACACATAATCTTTTATACATTTACAATTCATATACGTGTCTCATTATCTTTGTGCTTTATGCTATACTTAAGCGTAGTTTACTTACATTGTTTGCTCGAAATCGTTATCTAGACTTAACTAAAGTTAAAGTGCTCAAATGAACAAATGCTCGAATACTCGAAATCGTTATCTAGACTTAACTTAGGTTAAGGTGCTCAAATGCTCAAATAGACGTAACACAAGTTACGATGCTCAAATCATTGTGAAACATATTATGATGCTTTATGTGAATCATATTCGTTTGACTTTATCATGTTGTTTACTATGTGTGTACATAATGCCTTGATAAATCTTGACACATGAATTGTAAAAAAAAAAAATTAAACTTATATCATACGTATACAAACTTAAGTATGCTCACCAAACATTATTTGTTGACAAAATTATTTTCGTAAATGTGTTAGGTTTGCTTCATGCTTCACATAGGACTTTGGGCTTAGAATGAATTTAATCAGTTTAGTTTGTTAAGACACGTTGGAATTGCAATCGTTGTAAATCAATTTATATTTAATAATACTTACACTTTAGTACCATGAGTTTTTGAACAATCGTCACTACGTGACACCTCAATGATTCTGCCATTGGTTGGGGTGCTACAAAACATGAGAGAGAAAAGGACTTTTGAAGGGAAATAAGGGGGAGGATTCCACGTGGAACACTCAAGAGGGGAGGATGGTCTCATTACACGGCATGTCATCTTAGTGCTTTCTTTTATATATATACACTAGATTAAAGCCAGTGTAGACACACGGTGCAACAAATTAAAATACTTTGAATGCTTATTTTTATTAATTAATAATAAAATTGAGCATGCATAATAGAAAGTTAAAAAAACAATAAGAACAAACTTGTCATCTAGGTAATCATGCTCCTCCACAGGAATTCTAGTGGTGACCTGCCATAAGTTTTAAAATGTTTAAGATGTGCTAACATTAAGAACAAACTATGTCAACTTTAATGAATTTAGGGAGTAACACATATCACTTGAACAATTTGAATTATATAAGTCTAAGTTTAAAATGTTTAAGATGTGCTAACATTAAGAACATATTATTTTAAGTTTAATGAATTTAGGGAGTAACACATATCACTTGAATAATTTGAATTATATAAGTATTGTTTATAAATGAATGAAATAGAATTGAAATTACATATTACATCAAATATTGAAAAAAGTAAAATTATAGTTATAGTTAAAAAAGCTATAAATCATTCATAAATCTTTAGGTGGTGGTGACCATTACCAAATCTTGTCCTATCAAATTGTATGCAAAGATAAAATGATGATGCTCGTCTCAAACTTTCGGTAACCAACAATTCACATGTGAAAGCGAGTCCATACGTTGTATCCAATAAACAATGAAACCTAAACAATTAGATTAAAAAATAAAAACAAACAATAAAATAAAAACAGAGATGATAATACATAAATCTCTCATCAACTACAAACGGTTAGGTACAATAAGAAATATATCTAAATGTTGCTGTAAGATTAACTTATCTCATCCAACTTTCAATGACATTAATATTACCTAAAAAATCATAAGTGTTGGTTAAAAAAATAAAATGAAAAGAAAAAGGCCGATAATTCCATAACTTCATTATGGGCATACAACTAGTAACTCTCTCAAAAGGTTCAATCTTTATTATATCCTTCAAAAATTTATAATATCATGTCATATTATGACAATAAAAGTATCAAGTACCCACTTCATAGCCATTAAAATAGCTAATTAACTATAATGGTGTTTTAGCTATAAAAACCAAGAGAACATTATGTTGAATGATTCATATTAATAACATTCTTTCCTATTTGTTTGTACACAGAGTGTAGTAGTAATCAAATTTGTTTATTATACTACGAAATTACTAAAAATATGATATAAAAGTATAAGTAATTGAAACTATAAATATTAGCCAAGGATTTAAACAGTTTTTCTAGTATGATTTAAAAGTATATCAGATAAAATAAGGGTAAAGCTAAATATATATCATCTACCATATAGTTGTTGGCCATTTGAAACATTTGTAGAAGTTTTACCTTGTTTTGTTAACCAAGAACTAAACAGCGGTTGACTCTCACACTAAAGGAAGAGTACTAAAAAACAAACCGAAACAAGTAAATAGTGAAATATTAAAAAAAAACACGGAATGGAGTTACCATGTCGAGTGAATCAGCTTGTGAAGAACCCAACCTGCAAGTGATGGTTCAAACCAATTAACTTAAAAAGAAAACAAAAGAATAGGTTTAAAACCCATTTGAAAAATGCAAAAGCTATGCTGAATATGACATAGGTCACAACTAAAGTAATCATCATTATACTTAAAGACTAAAAGAGAAAAATGTTAGGTTCAAAACTCGTTTAAACGTGAGAATGAAATGGGCAACAAACTAATCATTCATTTATTTAACAGAATGGTCTAAGACGTATACTGTATGCATAATGAATACACTCTATCTTTTTTATAAACAACCCATCAAACGTTATGCATTGAAAAATGCTTCAATAAATTACGGAGTATATAGCTTACCAAGGGGATCAAAACTTAGATTTCGATTACCGTGTTCAGTGTATTAGCTCGTGAAGAACCCCAACGTGCAAGTGAAGGTTCAAACCAATTAACTTAAAAAAGAAAACAAAGAAATAGGTTTAAAACCCATTTAAAAAATGCAAAAGTATGTTGAATACGAAACGGGTTGGAAATAAAGTGCCCGTCAACAAACTTAAAGACTAAAATAGAAAAATGTGGGTTCGAAACCCTTTTAAACCTGAAAATGAAACGGATCCAATGGGTTAAAAACGAACTGTTATTTAACAGATCGATCTAAGACAATGTATGCATAATGAATAAACCCTCTATCACTTTTATCAACAAACCAATTGGGTTGAAAATAACCACATTTAGAAATATATGAATTTAATGGTCTGCGAAGGGTTTTGCACGATCTTTGTGTCCTTCAAGTACAACATATAAATTTAACTATAATAATACACCTTTTTATTTGAACAGTAATTACATTATATTTTATTTTTTATAGTGTTTATAAACATTGTTTACAAAACATATTTCAAAGTTACTTGCAGCCCAATTGGATCCCTTATGCCTCTCATACAGCCGACACCCAGGTTCGATTCTCTTGAGCAGCATTTATCCACCCATTTTTTTAATTTTTTCCTGTTAACACTTATAATCATTCCAACAAGACAACCCTTGTAGTTTTTGTTTTCAACCCACGTGTCTACCCTTTCCACCACTTTTACATGCGTCTCATTCCTCATTTTATACCCCTTACCTTACCCTCTGCACACAAACATCTCTTTCTCACTCTACATTTTTGTCGCTTCTTTTTCGTCTCATCTCGAGCTACATTTCTGTCGCTTCTTTTTTGTCTCATCTCGAGCTACATTTCTGTCGCTTCTTTTTCGTCTCATCTTTGCAAAACCCTAAACCCATCTCTCTCTCTGTACTCATCTTCTTTCTGTGTGTTTTTTGAGGTGCGATTTTGGAGACCTGCGTATACTAGGGTTTCTTCACCATTTCTTCCAATTTTCTTCCTGATCGTGTATTCTTTTCCCATTCTAGAGGGTAGGGGATTCCATCTACAAGCTTTATTCCATTAATTATCTCATTAGATGATGGTTAATTCCAGCAAACAGAGGAAACAAGGGACCGACCATGGTGACCCGCCTGATCCAGTGTTGAAAGGGCGCCTATGGGTTTCAGATGGAGAAGAATCAGATGATTATGATCAAGAGTCAGCCTGCAGGGGTGGGTGGTGTGGTGGTAGGCTTGATGTGATTATAACTGTTGTGCTCACTGATGCTATCTTTTTTGCTCTTATACTGCAGGTTGACCAAATTTGATATTTTATATTGTTGCTGCTTGAATAGTTTAGGCTGATGATGTTTGGCAAGGTTTGAATTGTTTAGCCAGTTAATTCATATTCATTGAAAGGAGATGGGTATAGTGATGACTAATGAATTGTTTAGCCAGGTTTGAATTGTTTAGCCAGTTAATTCATATTCATTTAACTGCACCTTCATGAACTATATTCTTTAATGTTATGTATTGTTAGTTTAATTTCTCTTTGAAGTAACGGTCTTGACGCCCACTGATCTTGACACCCCTTGTCTGAAGAACTTGAATGATGTACTATACTTGCTTCGGTGCATAATGGCGGACAAAGCAGATGCTTTGTAAATTGCAACTCTGTTGTGCGAACTGGTATGCAAATCTTTTCAAATTATATCTTTGTAAATTGTAACTCTATTGTGCGAACTCGTATGCAAATCTTTTCAAATTATATCATATTTAATCACTCACTAATTACAATATGTTTCATTACAACTATTACATATTGTATTAAATGTGGCAACTACACTTTTAAACAACAATGGAATACCCACACTCGATCCTACTACGTGCTATGCATATGCAGGTTTTTAACGCATTTATGCAGGATTTTGCGAGCCATTTCTATGCAATTTATGTAAGTTTTATGCGGCATTCTTTTGTGTTACCTTATACAACGTCATTGGGTTGTTCTATGAGGCATTTTCGCCCATTTTTAGTACTTTTTTGCAGTTTTTTATTGTGTTTTTCCAGATTTTTCATGCAGCTTTTACTACCTTATTCGTAATTTTTATGTTGTTGTTTTAGCCTTTAGATGTCGTTTTTTCCAGCATTTTTTGCACCCTTTTTAACAGTTAAAGATTCTGATGACCTCTAAACGTAAAACATGTATCAGATTCAAACAAATAGGTGGACGACCACATATATTCAACTTTTCAGGCGATGTTTGGGTCCTGTTCCAGCGACATGTTCATTTTATGGCAATAATGGTGTTATTTGATTTGTTTCTCTTTCTATTGTGCTATCCGAGTACTTAATTTAGAAATAATGTAATAATATTAATGATTGATGTGGCCTATGTTTGATTTCTAACAGGTTTGCACCTGCATTAAGAATTCAGGCCACTTCATTTACAAAACGACCACTGCTGCCACTAGAGGTAAAGAAAGCCGTTAACAAAATTCTTTTGAATTATATATGATGGCCATGTTTTGTTTCTGCACTAATTATACCCAATTCTTTTGAATTATGCATGTTGTGCATGTATACTTTTAGTGTGTTATTTTGTAATAGGTGTTTACCTTTGTGGAAATTGAACATTAGAGTAACCAGTTGCTACTTTGTTGATTTGCTTTTTGCAATACCAACAAATCTACATTGACCGGCCTACCGTTAACACGCCATGTAAAAATCGTGTAACTCCTGTGTTAATATACCTAGGTTACATAATAACTGGTGTCTATATATGAAAACCGTAGAAAATAAAAAATTAATACCATCTATTAGATAATTGAAAGCAATTTATCCTAGATGGCATTCAAAGAGGACATCCTCTCCCTTGAGTGTGCCATGTAGGGGTGAGCATTTCGTGGTTCGGACCCACGAGAACCTTAGACCTGACCCGCGAGAACCTTGGACCCGAACATTTTTAAATATATGTGTCGGTTCGCGGTTCTAGATTTGTATGAATTATCGGTTCCGAGTCGGGTCGGTTCCAAACCCACGGTTCCAATATAAGAACCACAAGAACCATTTGTATTTTAATTAGAACATAACTTATTAATAGATTGATAATATATGAAAAACTATAATTTATAAAAATGATCCAATAGATATGTATTGTTAACAAAAAAAAAACAATACTCTTTTTTAGTCTTTTCATTATTCTTTTTTACGTGTTACTGTAATCGATTTCAGGTAATGTTAATACAATATTAAAAAATATTATTTATAAAAATAACAATGTATTTTTCTTGAAATATTTTTTTGGCTTGATGTATATGCATAGATGCGATATATTATATCCAAAATTGAAGTAAATATTTATGTATGTCGCTCTAATGTGTGTGTGTGTATTTGTGATGTATATATAACAGATTCACTGAATGTTTTGAGTGATGAGAATGACAAAATTGTTACCAAAACATGTCAAGAAACGAAAAATGATAAAAAAAAAGGCAACTCGTGAGCTATTGTTAGAACCATATGATGGAACTCTTTGACGATCATAGTAAAAGAATAGGAATATGTAACCCTTTAAAAGCCTATTACATTAAAAGGTTCTAGAGGGTCAGACCCTTTATCCGACCCATGAGAACCTTTAGGACCCGGAACCACATAGTCTTTTAAGGTTCGGTGCATGGTTCCTAATTTCAACAATAAAAGGGTATACGGTTCTAGTGGGTTTGGGTCGGGTCGGTTCCTGACCCTTTGCACAGCCCTAGTGCCAGGTGGCATTAACTTATTTTAGGAATAAAAAAATTTAAAAACAAAATTGGATTTTCCTCTCTCATGTTCCCTCCCATAATTTTTAAACGTTAATATCTTTTATATACGAGATTTTTTCAAGAAAAAAATTACACCAAATTAACGAGCGTTTTATTATCTTTCCAACGAGTACCATAGTATTATATAAAAAATGGAGAAAAAATGACATTTTTCTGTGGGGTTTTGTTCATACAAGAAAAAAACACAAAGTGTTCAGTTAATTCATGAATCATGTATAGGTAACTAACTAACTATGTTCAAATCAGTAAATATGAATTATGTTTTGAACATTTGTTAGCATTGCAGTTGTACATTGTTTTAGGTTATGTATTAATATTAGAGTTATATATTGTTTAAAGTTAAGTGTTAACATTGATGATAATAAAAACACCATCATGTGTGTGAGAGAGAATGTGAGCAAAAATACACTCGAGGAAGGGGAGATCCCAAACGGCAACGGCGAAGGTAATCAAGGGAGGCATGAATCAATAACGTTTTTCATTTCCAATCTGGTGGAAGGTATCGATACGGAAGAGGTGAGGGGTGAGTTTCGTAGGTGTGGCCAGCTTGTGGACGCTTATGTGGCAAAGAAGAGGGACAAGTTTGGTAAACCTTTTGCTTTTGTCAGGTTCAAGAACGTTATAGACGTTAACAAAATGGTTAGGGCGCTGAATAACATCAGTTTTGATGGTAGAAGAGTGTTTGCTAAGGTGGCAAGGTTTAGCAAGGGAGAGAAGATTAATAGGAGACCTGTGCGGAAGAATCAAACAGCAACACACAAACCTGAGTTCAATGTCAACAGGGCTGAGTTCCCTCCTATCTCCAGAACGACGCCGAGAGGTGCTCAAAGGGTTTGGGGGCAGGTGGGTACAGGGGGGTGGGACAATCAGGTTGTAATGGATGGGCCTGAAGCTGGGGATGTTAACGTTGGGTTAGGTAGGGCTATGGTTGTGGAAGCTGCTAGTCTACATTGGTTGAGTAATATGGACAAGGCTCTATCTGCATGGGGTTAGGCCAAAATGGAACTGAGCTACATAGGTGGTAAGAGAGTTTTGATCAAGTTTGAGAACAAGGATGAAGCTACGAGATTTTCCGAATTGTCTGAGGTATAGGATAAGTGGTTCAAATCAGTAGTTGTTTGGGATGGGCAGGAACTCAAGTTTGAGAGGCTAGCTTGGCTGTTGATCGAAGGCTTGCCGATAATTCTAAGGTGTGAAGAAAATGTGCTCAGGATAGGTGACCACTTCGGGAAATCAATTGATGACCTGGGAAATGGATTAAGTAAATCGAACCTTGCTCATGTTTATGTGGGGGTGGTCATGGAAACGGTGAAGAGGGTGAATCAACAATTAACTATTTGGTGGAAAAGCAAACAATGCTCTGTTTGGGTGGCGGAAACGGCGCAAGGTTTGGTGCTGGACTTTATCGATAGAGAGGCTGGTATCATTGTTGGGAGAATGGAAGATAGGCCGAAAGAAGATATTGCGGTGCAAAACCCGGTCAACATGGAGAACACAGCGACCGGAGTAGATGGAATGTCACCGGAGACAAATCGTGGGAGGGAAGAGGAAGGGTTGCATGGGGAAGGGGAAGGGATGCATGGGGTAGGGATCCATGGGAAAGAAACTGGTGGGGGAATCGAGGGTGCTGAGGTGGACATGATAGTGGATGACGTGGACCAGGCTGGTGGGGACATTGTCGGTCAGGATAATAATTCGGTTAGTGATGCTGGGCCGGCCCAACAAGAGAATGATTCACTAGGCTGGAATAATGGGGCTCAACACAACTTGGAAAAAGTTAAAAGTAAAAGGAAAAGGGGCAATGTATTATCAGTTAAAGGTAGAGCCTCTAGGAATGGTATTTTCAAAAAAACACAACAGTGCAACCGTATGAATTATGAAGGTGAGATGTCTGGATCCGGGTCGGGTTCTGGGGGCATAAAGAAGAGAAGAAGAAAGCTTAACCGAATGTCGAGGAAACCTAAAGTGGTGGTTGACTCACCTGAGGATGTACTGGATTCGGGCAGGGGTGGAATCGAAGATGAATTCGAATCTGAATGGGAAGAAGAAACACCAAATCCGGTAACACCTCCAATGGACCAAGCTGGTAATGTAATTGCCGAAGAGGATGTTGATGCGATCCAGGAAGGAATCAGGAAGGAAGTTGGGGAAACCATGAAGGTTGGGGTAGCTATGGGGCTGCAACTGGGTGGGTTCGAGGATACTGTCGAAGCAACTGTTGATGCTGATCAGGTGATGTCTGGTTTAAAATGAATTATTTGGTGTTCAATATCAAAGGGGCGGGGGTCGTGATAAAGCGATTAAGGTTAGAAACTTAAAGCGTTTATACAATATTTCTTTTGTTGCACTACAAGAAACACAAATGGAGGCAATTACGGATGCTCAGGTGGAACAGTTTTGGGGAGGGGCTGGGTTTGGGAAGGAAATTGCGAATGCGGCCGGGAGATCCGGGGGTCTTATTTCGTTATGGGATAATTATGTTTTCAGTGTTCATCACGTCAAAAAAGCACAAAATTATATTTTGGTTGGGGGTTGTGAAAGGGGAAACGGAGTTATTATGGGTGTTAAATGTATACGCACCAACAAATTCCGGTCTTAGAAGGCAATTGTGGGAAAATATTGTGGAATTGAAAGAAGAATTCTTGGGTAGGTGGATTGCATTAGGCGATTTCAATGAAGTAAGAAATGCGGAGGAAAGGGTGAATTCTAATTTTATCCTTAGCAATGCCTTGGCGTTTAACGATTTCATTGCGAAAGGGGGTTTTGTGGAATATAACATGGGTGGGAGAAAATATACCTATATGTCATATGATGGATCCAAATTAAGCAAACTGGATCGTATGTTGGTTTGCGCGGAATTCATATCGACTTGGCCGAATGCGAAACTTATGGCTTTAGAGAAAGATGTCTCGGATCACTCTCCGTTGATACTTGTCGTTGAGCCAAATAACTCGGGTGCCATCCCATTTCACTTTTTTAATTCATGGCTTGGCAAAGATGAACTTGATGTTATAGTGGAGGAGGGTTTCAATACGTATATCTTGGCGAACCGTGCGGATATGGCATTGCTTCAAAAACTGAAAGTTGTCAAAAGGTGGATTAAAGAATGGAGGAAAAGGATCGGGGCTGAAGAGAAAATCAGTCTTCAGGTGGTCGTGGATGGTGCTGCTGGTTTGGAGTCAGTGGCTGAAACAAGAGAACTCTTGGAAATGGAACGGATGCAATGGAAAGAATTTCAGAAGACAATTAGGCAAATGGAGTGGGACAGATTAAAGGATTTGCACCAAAGATCGAGGGTGGAATGGGTTCTACATGGTGATCAAAACTTCGCATTTTTTCACGGGGTAATTAATAATAGAAGGAAAAGAAATAGAATTAACGGGATTATGATGGATGGTAATTGGGTGACTGATCAAACGGTGATTAGAAATAGGGCGGTTCAACTCTTTGAGGAAAAGTTTAAGGAGCCACTACCGAGGAGACCAAGGTTACTCGGGGGTGGATTTAATAGACTATCCAACGTAGAAGCTGCGGGGCTGATTAAAGTTTTCTCCAAAGATGAAGTTAAAGCGACAGTATGGGAATGTGGGAGTGAGAAGTCACCGGGTCCAGAGTGAGAAGTCACTGGGTCCAGACGGATTCACTTTTGCTTTTGTCAAGAAGTTTTGGGGAAAGATTGAAGATAACTTTATGGAGGTAATGAATGAATTTTTCATTCATGGGTCAATAACTTGCCCATGTAACTCGTCGTTTATTGCATTGATACCTAAGGTCAATGACCCGATGACGTTTTCGGACTTTCGCCCGATATCCCTTATAGGGGTGATTGGGAAAGTCATTTTGAAAGTCCTCGCGGCCAGGCTTAAAGGTGTTCTAGGGAGTATTATTTCTAAGGAACAAACGGCTTTTATTCAAGGTAGACATATCTTTGATGGCCTATTAGTCATCAGTGAAGTTTTGGGTTGGGCAAAAAAAGCGAAAAGGAAATTGTGTTTATTCAAAGCAGATTTTGAAAAGGCGTATGATTGCGTATCTTGGAAGTTTCTAATCAATGTGATGCATCACATGGGATTTCCTTCCAAGTGGAAAAATTGGATGATGGGTTTATTATTCACCGGGAATGCGTCTGTCTTGATTAATGGGGTACCAACAAGTGAATTTTCTCTTAATAGGGAGTTGAGACAAGGCGATCCACTATCGCCGTTTCTTTTCACGATCGGTATGGAGGCGCTTCATGTGATGGTTTCAAATACACTCTCGGCTGGGTTGTTTTCAGGTATGAAATTACCACATGTTGGCCCGGAAGTGTCGCATTTATTCTACGCCGATGATGCGCTCTTCATGGGTGAATGGTCGGAAGCGAATATACAAAACCTGAATAGAATGTTGAGGTGCTTTCAGATTGCTTCGGGTCTAAAAGTGAATATCCACAAAAGCCAGCTGTATGGGGTGGGGGTAGAAGATGGGGAAGTTGACATCTGATCTAAAAAAGAATTTTGTGTGTGTGTGTGTATATATATATATAATCACATCTGATCTTCATCATCTTGACCACCACCAAAACCACCTGCCACCACCGTCAGCAACCGCCGTCTCCGACCCACCACCACCACCACAAACACTCTCCCGCTCTCTCTCTCTTCACTGCTTCCCTTTCTCACTCTATCTCTCCCCTTTGTTTTCCCTCTTATCCCATTAATATTGATTTTCAACAAATCCATCAACCCAATAATATTACACCACTTCGTCGATCACTCTCTGATACAAGTGATTTTCAACTACCAAATAAAACTCCTAAGGTATCTTCATCTCCCCAGTCTTCAAGTAGAAAACAGGGTCCACAATATTCAACTGGAAAACCGAGTCTTCAATCTTCAACCGGAAAACAGAGTCCCCAAGTTGAGGTGAGTATAATAATATTGTTTGAACGGTGGTGAAAGGTTTAGGGTTCATCGATTTAGGGTTTTGATTTAGGAGTGAGATGGAACGATGGTGAAAGGTTGGTGGGGGTGAATGGTGGTGGTCGGACGGGTAGTTGATGGTGGTGGCAGGTGGTGGCTTAAAACTAGGGTTCATCGATTTATGGTTTCGATTTAGGAGTGAGATGGAACGATGGTGAAAGGTTGGTGGGGGTGAATAGTAGTGGTGAATGGTGGTGATCGGACGGGTAGTTGGCGGTGGTGGCTGAAAATTAGGGTTCATCCATTTAGGGTTCTTGGTTAGGTTTGATGTTTGATTATTCCAGGGATGGAAGATAGATACTGATTATAAATGTTTGTGGGGCCCCATTTTTTTAAAAAACAATAATAAAACATTTATTTAATTACATATACACATGTGGATAAGGTGGGCCACCCTTTTTTTGACAGGTTATCACTTTAGTCCACGTAGGATGTCACGTGTGATGCCACGTAGGCATTCAACAGAATAAGTTAACGGTGGTTAGTTTGGGACCAACAAAATAAAAATATTAACAAGTTGGTACTGTTATCTTACAAGTTTCTCTTCCAACCCCTCAAAATTGAGATTATTTAATTCCATTTCCCTTTTTATTTAATAACAAATTAATAATCATGTCAAATAAGTTATGAAGTATGCATTGCAACCGGTATATGGAAACCCATACCGATTAACACAACCCGAATGAACCTAAAACCGATAAACACAACCCAAATGAACCTAAAACCGATTAACACAACCCGAATGAACCTAAACCGATTAAACAAAAAGATCTTCACTGATGGAGTTATGGGATGGATTCCTGTTAAAAAACAAACACGAATAACCCGACTCAAATAAAATAACCGAAAGCCCAATTACAAAAAACCCAAACAAAGACCCCTATCCATATACCTGTTTCGTGCTAAAAAAGAAACACTTAGCTTACCTATTGATTTCGTGTAAAGCAAGCATCCAATCACACCAAATATAAACCCAATCAGCAAAAAGATACTATTGGTGTAGATCACTGACTTCACCTACAAGCCTCCAATCTTAATTCCAATGTCTTCTTCGTAATCTGTTGATAATATTAATCAACTCCTTCAATCTTCAATTTCAAATTCCAATCTATATGGGTCATGAATTAACAATCGCGCCGCCGCCGCCGCCGCCGACATGTCTGGCACCGGGGTTTCGGTTCCATCCGACAGATGAGGAGCTGGTGAGATATTATTTAAGGAGGAAGGTGTGTGGGAAGACGTTTCGGTTTCAGGCTGTGTCAGAATTTGATGTTTATAAATGTGAACCATGGGAACTTGCCGGTACTTTTCTTCTAATGTTTTCTGCTTTCATTAATGTTTGGTATGGTAGTTTTTTTTTATTTTATTTTGTTTTTTTAATAAATGCATCTGTTGTAGTTAAGTAAGTTATTTGGGGATTTAGATTCAGAAACTAAAGATTGTTAATTTAGTTCAAATTATGTAAAGGTTGTGTATTGAAATGGTGTTGTTACTTGAATTATGAATTAGTATGTTCACAAAGTTGAATAATTTCCATATGAAAATTAGTTCATAGTAGTTTTGTAGTAAAATAATTTGTTGTTTTGTTCTGTATCTATCATATATGACATGTAGATTTTTTTAATTAAAATTGGGTTCTTTTAATACATAATTTTTTTTTTTTTTTTTTTGTAAAAATTACACTACGAATCAAAACGGATTGATGTTCATATGGTGGCCATAGTTGTCAAAGGCGTAAAGCGCACTCAAGGCGCTTTAGGACCCCTGTGGCCTAGGCGAGAAGTGCAAAAAAAAGCGTGGGTCTGAGAAAAAAAATGTGCAAAGAAAAAAAAGGGAAAATCACCAAAATCACTAAAAAATAACAACTATTAGCAATAAAGATCAATATTATAAAGTAGCACCATCATTAAAAACCACCAAAATATCCAAATAGCAAATTGTTCATACTTGAAAACCAAAAAGTAGTTCAAAATGTTTCTCTGCTGTGTTTGAGACTTTGATCCTATATAGGGAATAGGGTTAGAGGTTGTTTATGTAGATCTCTATGCATAACCTGTTTAAAAAATAAAAGATATGATTTATCTATAAAAGTTGGTAAGTAGATATTATTGGTTTTGGAAAATCGGCTAAAATTTGGTAAAGGGATAAAACTTTCAAAAAGAAAAATCATTGCTTTATTTATCTAGGAGAGAAAAGCGGCAGAAGGTCGCTTCTAGGAATTTCATCGCCTAGGCGAGTGCTTTTGACAACTGCGATGGTGGCTTTATGGACACTGGTCTGATAGGTGGATGAGAGAGGAGGGAAGGACGTTTTTTTGTGTATGAATTACATCAAAAGCGTTTTGTGAATGCGGATGAGAGAGGTTCCGGGGTTTTGGGCATCCTGTGGATGTTAATAGATATGTGTTTGAAGGATAAGGATGTTGATTTTTAATGATTTTTGTTTTTATAGACTTTTCACAATGGAACTCAAGAGACCAAGAATGGTACTTCTTCAGTCCTGTAGACAGGAAATATGGGAATGGTTCTCGTTTGAACCGTTCCACTGGGCAGGGCTATTGGAAGGCAACTGGTAAGGACCGAATCGTACGCCATAAAGCCCAAACCATAGGGACGAAAAAGACATTGGTTTTCCATAATGGGCGGGCCCCAGATGGCAAGCGCACCGATTGGGTCATGCATGAATATAGACTGTCAGATCAGGAATTGGAGAGAGCCCAAGTAGCACAGGTTTGAATCACATATGGTAATTTGAAGTATGTAATATTGTACTTAAATATGTGATTATGATGTTGTTTTGTGGGGAGAAGGATGCCTTTGTGTTATGCAGAATCTTTCAAAAGAACGGTTTAGGCCCGCCAAATGGAGACCGTTATGCACCGTTTCTTGAAGAAGAATGGGAAGATGACAGAGCACACTTTGTTCCTGGTGGAGAAACGGAGGATGAGATGACTAACGGTGATGGAACTCAAAACGACGTTATACAGGTACTACAAGATTTGCCACACATGTGTATGTGTTTTTATGTTATTACCACTTGTCATTATAATGCTGATGAACTCAGTTTACAAACGCGTGTATGTATGTTTTACTTGTGTGATTTCGTATGTCATTAGATTGTTAAGTTAACTCGCAATATAAATAGGTTGAAACAGCAAATATTTAACTGCTCTTGTTTGAAGTTTTAAAATTTGAACAGATTCTTTCAAGAAAAGTTGTGTTGATCCATAAATTATGTGATCAACGCGCGTATTGACATCTGGGTGTTTGTTCTTTTACTTCATTTTATCATAAAGTTTCAATACTTTTGTTGTTGATTGATTAATTTGCAGATGGATACACAAACAATTCCTTTTGTCTGCAAAAGGGAAAGATCAGACGACGAAGGATTAAAAACAGAACCTGAGCTCGAAACAATCTCTTTGTTTACCAAAAAGTCAAAACAATCTGACCCAGATTCAAGCAATGCAAATGGTTCAGAGGATTCAACAACTAGTCAGAATCCGATAACAACCAATTACTCATCTGCACTTGTTGAATTCCCTTTACTAGAACCGATTTCAGCAAAAGAAAGTCAACCTTTGACCACCTCATCATCATTTGACGCTTCTACCCTTGAGAAATCGGTGCCTCCAGGGTATCTGAAGTTCATTAGTAATTTGGAAAACGAGATCTTAAATGTGTCGATGGAGAAGGAGACTTTGAAGATTCAAGTGATGCGAGCCCAGGCGATGATCAGCATTCTTCAGTCTCGCCTTGACTGTTTGAACGAGGCGAATACTGAATTGAGGAAGGGCGTTTAGGTAATTACCACCGATACTTGTGTTCATTAGTTGAACCATGTGGCTAATGAACAGAAGGTTTTAATCAAATAACGTTATAATGTCTAAGACCTTGTTAGATGTTCTGTTATAATTACATGGTTAAAACTTAGAAGGGATCAGTTCGGTTCTCTTTTTTTCGAGTATATTTACACATTTTGACATGACGGTGTTTTTGGTAAATTAATTGATTTAATTAAAACGAACCTAATTATCTAAACATACAAATGACCCTGTTAAGGTAAATATGAGGCGTCCCTCCTCATGAGGGTGAGAGTTCGAGACCTGTGATGGACGAAACTTTTAGAAAATATGAGAACGTAGTTCAAAGAAAAAGAATCCTTTTGACAAGAACATCCCGTTTATGATGTTAACGCGCACCCATAACTCATATTTGACCAAATTTGCTTTCATTGTAGTTGACTAGTTGTTCTGCGTCCTTTTAGAAGGCACTTAGTACCGCACCTTCGTTTCTCAGTACTCCCTAGACTCCATATATATTGAACACAAAAACGAATGTGCCTAGTAAGACTCGGACACACCTTCCTAGTTAACGTTGTTTTGTGTCTGCCTCTAGAGGCGCATAGCCCCATACTATATGCGTCATCCCTGAGTTCAAGCTGATCAGCCACTCGATTGATGCCCATTGAGCAACCCTTATACAGCCATAAGATATTCCTAAGCCTGATGAGTTGTTTGGTTTGTGATTTTTTCTCTTTTTGGGTTAATTGGAATTTATTAAAACAATTGGATAAGGATTGAAATTGGGCATAGAATCTGGAGTTAAAAAGTTTGAATTTATTAAACGAATTTGAATTTATGATATATTCGGCAGCAATTGCTCAGTTTTTTAGTAGCAAAGATACTAAGGCCCATATAAAAATACGATCCCAAAACCGAATATCCCAAATCTTTGCCTGTCATTACCTTCCAAGACGTTGATTTCCTAAACGAGAGAATCGTTCCTCCCAAAACCAAATACATTCAAGATACATACAAATGAATCTAAGTGGAAAACCAATCTAGAAGGGGCGATGATTTTGTTACATGGCTTGTTAATTTCTCCACACTCTTCGTTTATTTACACAAAATTGCATTTTCAATACATCTTTAAATTAATAAGACTGCTAATGTAGTAATTAATTTGAATATTTTTCAAAATGTACAAAAAATGTTAATAGCGTTACTGTAGAATGATTAGTAATTGGTTGGTTGATTGAAAGCAACTTCGAGTCCGTTAATTTATGTAACAAGTCTCATTCTCACTAAAAAAAATTATGTAAACATGTAACACATGCATTAAACTTGATATTTTTAGGTCGCTCTATTAATAAACACAATAACTTAGCAATGAATTATTGTAATATCATACTCAAAGAATAAACAACGAAGCAAAATGATACCAAGATACAATATAATTCATCACAATAGTTCTCTACCTATTGTTTTCTTCCTTTCGTACAGACTCCCTTCTCATGTCTTTTCAATTCCTTAAACTTACGTCGGCTTTTATATCTATCTTCATTCGGTGAGGAAGCTTGAGCGAAAATCTCGAGGGTCGAAACCGTATATACCAAAAACAATTATATATAGATACTTATATAATCCTGCCCCTATGAAGTTGCGGCCTTGTCTTCATCGCCCCTATGAGACTAAACACTACTAGAAAAGTGGCATTTTGCTACAAAATTGTCTTACAGAAAAAAATGCGTCACAAATTTTAACAAAGTTGCAACTCATCTGTGACGACAAAAAAACTATATTTTTTTAGCAAATTTGCGACACAATATATCTACAAATACTTGGAAAATTGCGTAGGAAATGGGTCACAAATTTCCTACACCATGTTTTCGTAGGAAATAGGTTGAAAATTGCGTTACAAATGTGTAGGAAGTGGTTTCCGACAAGGTTTTTTCTAACATCAAGGTTTTATTGCAAATGCGTTACAAATCAAATTTGTGACGCATTTAACTTTTTAGGGCAAACCACAGGGACGAAAATTGCAATTAACTCTTTAGGATTGTAATTATTTTTTAGCCGTCCAAATAATATTTCATAATATTTAATTATTTTACAGAACTCGAGTATAAGACTTTAAGTTTATTATAAACATTTATAAATATAGAATTGCCAATTGTTATAAGTTAACATTTATAAATATAGAATTCCCAATTGTTATAAGTGTAATTTAACTAATATTTGATAATATTTAATTCTTTTATAGAACACAGTATAAAACTTTAAGTTTACTGTAAACATTTATAAATATAGAATTGCCAATTGTTATAAGTTAACATTTATAAATATAGAATTCCCAATTGTTATAAGTGTAATAAGTATAATACTTTCTAGAGTAAATTGCTATTTGAGTTTATGTGTTTTGGTGGTTTAAACTAGTTGAATCCAAAACTAAAATGTTTAACTATTTGAGTACCTGATTTTTCAATTTGTAACCATCTGAGTCCAATTTACTAACTTGGTTAGATTTTCTCAGTTAGTTTTCATGAAATGACTAAAATACCCTTATTTTATATTTTATTTGGAAAAATTACAAAAATCGTCCTTTATGTTTACCTATTTTTTCAGTAGATGTCCTTAAACTTCAAAAGTGATGAGAATCGTCCTATATGTTTTAAAATCTTTCAAGTCTCGTCCTTTAGCACTAACGTGGTTAGATTTTTTGGTTAAGTTAAGTCACGTGAAGGGCATATGAGGGTATTATTGAAATTTCACCTGTTCTTTTGATTTCCCCCATTTTAAAACTCTTATAAACCTGATATCAACATTCACCTCAATCAAATTCCCTCTAAACAAATTAAACCCTAAACTTTCATCCCTCAATTCCACTCTAAAAACACTGAATCTATGGCAAATGATCAAGATGGAACACAAGGATGGTTTATTCGTGATGCAAATGATGATGATTAATAACCATATTGTAAGTCTCTAACCCTAATTTTATGGTTTTTTTGTTACCTGAAAAGATCAAATTTTAAAAAAATTTGAATTTTTTTGTTGTTTGCAGATGATATGCCAAATCTATTCACCATACGACTTCATCATGGTGGAATGTTAACCAAGAGTCCAGGACGTACTTATGAAAGGGGTAAGATCGACTTTGTGGACTACATTGACATTGATCTTCTATCAATGCATGAAATTTCAGACATGGTAAATCTGTTAGGTTATTCGAGTGTTGATGCTATATACTACTATTTCCAAAATCCTCAGAAGAATTTAGAAGATGGATTAGAGAATTTAAGTTCTGACCAAGATGTTTTGAACTTAGCCAAACATGTGGAAATGCATAACATAATCAATGTCTATAGTATTCATGGTTTAGAAAACATTAAAGACTTTTTGTTGTCACCTAGTATACCTAGGATTGTTACCATTGAAGAAATAGACGAAACTGGACCTTATGCAATAGTCCCTGCAAAGTTAAAGGGTATAAGAAACCTTAATGTAGGCCAATCTTCTAAGGTTGTTGGTGGGCAGTTTAGTGGTGTTACTCAAAATGCTGATGGTGGAGAATCTACTAAGGTTGGTAGGTGTAGTGTAACTCCATTGGAGGTTGATCAGGATATGTTTTTATATGATAATGGACCTGTAGTTGATGAATAAGATATAGTAGGTGATGGGAGTGATAAGGAAGAAGAACATGATAATGAAGACAGTGACTCAGACTATATAGTTGATGAAAACAATTTGATGCCTGATCATGAAGTAGATAAGAGTGATTACAGAATGCATGTTGACATTGATGTGGAAGATAATGCAAGTAATCAACATGATGATTGGGATATTGATGATGAAGGGTTACAAAATGATTTCTTCCCAAGTGGGTCAGAATCTGATGACAATGAGCTCATGAACCAAATGCCTCATGTTCCACATGGCAGTCACGATAGAATATACACACCAAATGATATTTGTACTAGATTTGTAGCATGTTTGTCCCCAAAAATGTAGAAATAGTAAAATGGGGCCATGAAATCTCACCTGATAATGTCACGTGTGGTCTAGTGAAGTTGTAAATGTGAGATAGCTACCGTCCCGACACTGTTTGCCCTATGATTTATTAAGAGCATGGTAAATTACAAGTTCTCATTGTTTATCATACAAGTTGTTCACCCGACATTCGTGGACCCGAGTATTTGTGTATGTGGGCCATGATTTTGTGTATGTGATTACCCTTAGTGTACGTGTAAAGTGGTTCGGTTCTGGAAACCTCTTTTGTTTTATAAATCGATATTGATTGTAAACAAAATATTTCTTTTCATGTTGTCATGGGTCCAAATAGTTCCCAATCCATCATGCGTGGTTGATTTGTGATTAAACAAGTGCTTTAACATTTGTTTCGATCATTATAACATACAAGCTAATGTTAACACATGTTCTAGCTTCACTTAGCATGTGTTATAAATGTGATAGCCGATTCAAACACACATCATGGGCCTTGAAGCCGATTGTGTAATGGACTAAACTTGGTTGATTTGTGCTTGACAAATTCTCGTGGGGTTACCATAAGATATGTTTGTGAGTTTTGTGATAAAATCGAGCATAACCACCACATTTGATAGCCTTAGCTTAGGATATAAACCAAGTGAGTTTTAATCATGAAAGCCGGTTTCTAATTGATGTTTTAAGTTATGTATTGACTAGTCAACAACCAAATAAAGAAGACCACAATTGCTGGAAATATCATATGTTGGTCAACAAGAGTCAACAGGTATGTCTTGTAAAGTTGCTTGACAAACTGTTGGTTTACACCAACTGTTCTTAAGTATATAATTCAGTCCAGTAGTTTGTAACAAACTATCCAGCTCTGATTTATAAAACTTCTTTGATAGTTGTTAGATGTCACTTTCATGGTGACGTCTCCAGCTGTTCTCCATTTCTCTCTATAAGTAGAACAGTACATCAATACTTTTTACCATCTTTACACACAGAATCAGAACGTCTGATTGATATCATAGTATCCAACATAATCAAAACCTTATTAGTGTAGGGTGAGAGTGAGGGCAATTGGTAAGGGGGAGTGATCAAACAGTTTGTACTTTGAAATCTATCCATCATTTAAATCTGTGTTGACATCACATATTGTATCCAAGCTCAAACATTATAATTGATGTGTGTTGATGAATATTGATTATATTTTTACTTAGTATAACAGATATAAATAAGAAATCAGTTTTCAATCACAATAACACACACAATTTACTCTTAGGATCCAACAATCGGTATCTAAAGAAACAATAAGCCTAATCTCCGGTTAAGGATAACAAGACTCTTGAATATATAGGATTGATCATTGCTAAACACTATGGCTGTCAATTAAGATAAGCTGAAAAGAAAGAAGTATTTGGGGAGGAAGATGACTAACCAGAATTGTTCATTCGTAAGGAATACAAAAGATGTGATGTTGGTTACTACGATAGTAGCTTTTAGGGTTAGACTATGCGTTGTGGCCCGCGAGCAAACGGGCGCAAGCCACCCAACGAGCCATATGGCTCACGAAAACCACAACAGCCACATGTGACCGTGCCTGCGAGCAAGCTGGCTCGCGTGGGCTAGCGTGTTAATTTTTAAAAAAGTAACCATTAGCGAGGGGCTAACGGTCAATAATTAAAAATAAGGTCTCTCTCTCTCTCTCTCTCTCTCTCTTTCTTTCTTCCCCCCCTCTCTCTCTATATATATATAATCATTTACCCAATTAATTTTTTAAACCAAATCATTCCATATACTTTCATATACCTAAAAACCAATCCCAAATGGCAAACGAAACCCAAATCTAAACCCAATCCCAGCCCCACAAAACCGAATCCAATCCCACCCCCACAAAACCGAATCCAAGCACGAAGTTGGACAGTGGAGGAAGAACTCGCGTTGGTCAACAGTTATATTAACACATTTCAAGAAGGAGTACATGAGTAAACGAAAATGTTTTGGAGCATGGTTGTGACTAGATTCCATCAACAAATGGGTAACAACCATCGTTCCAGGGAAGAGAGAATAGGAAATTTTATGGCTTTACGGTCAAAGTGCACAATATTTTACGGGTTATTCGTAAGTGCGTTGAACAAAAATGAGGGTTTAAATGAAGACGAGGTGGTTGAGGAGTTATTCGTAAGTGCACAATATTTGAGGGGTTATTCGTATGTTGGACTGGTCATGGTTATAGTTAATAGGTAATCCCATAAAGAAGATTAGACTCCTCATAAAAGTTTTTCTGAGTTTTGTTTACTAACAAGGCCATGTGGTTGTCACATCAATCACTTTTTACTATTTCACACTATCTTACTTTAAGGAAATGGTTTAATGTCCCATAACTATATCATATCCACTCAATTTTATCTTTTTTGATTCTTGTTATTAACATGTTAACTTAGGGCCACTTTAGGGGGTCATGTGCAATGAAGATTAAAATGCCACATCACCGTTAACACCCTTAGTGTTAAGGTATACCCCGTGGCCTAAATCGAAAACTTCAAACAAAAACTTGAAACGTATACTAATTGATTGATTTCATCTTTTCAACATTCATCCGCAAGCACCGCTTAATCAAGCTCCACATTCATGGTATCCAGATCAACTTTGTCAGATATTTCTAAAAAAAAAATAAATAAAAATAGATAAAATACACATAACATATTAAACACCAGCAAATCTATCCCCACCTCTTATTTAATTTAATATTACAATCATTATTAACATATTAAACACTAAGACCAGCAGGTTACAATTATGCCTGATTGGTTTCTTTTTGTGTGTTTTAGGAGTCTATTCCAAGACCAGTTATGCTTTAGTTTCTTTAACTCAATGATCATATAACTATGAATGCCTTGTAATGCTCATCTTATGAAAGGTAAAGTACATAATAAATCTAAAAGTGCATAAATGTCCTGTAGAAGAGGCAGCAGCAAAGGCGCAGACGCGCTGCAAAGGCTGGTCAATAGTGTGCAGCAACAACAAGAAGCCAAGAACCGTAAGTTTGTGGCAGTTTATAATTTTCCCTTACCCGACCCGAGACCAAACACACACAAATCCCATAACCAACTTCTTACCCATAAAACATATGTGATTTTTCGGGCCAGGTACGGTATATAATCGATATGGTTCTCGTTTTTTTTGTTCCGGGTCTTGTATGCTCACCCTAGACTGGAGACGATAAGGTGGTAAGTGGTTAATCTTGATTGTTTATAGCCCATGAACTATATAGAAATGCCAACAGTAATATCATCCGGTTGGAGTTTTCACCAGATGGACGGGCGGTTCATTATTACTGCTAACCGTGATTTCAAAATTCGAGTAACACACTTCTCATACCCAAATGAGATCTTTATAGCCTGTAAATTCCACATTAACTAAACAAACACTTCTACTTTTTGATATCACAGGTCACCATGTTCCAAAAAAAAACTTTAATTGGAGCTCATGAGATACACAGTTATTGCCTTGGCCATACAGAGTGAGTGAATTTTGTGAATTTACATAGTTTTATCTTTTAGTGGTTAGAAAGGAAGTCGCTTTTCAGATTCACAGTTTAACTAGTCTACCATGTCTAAACATCAATCATGGCCTTAAAGCTTTATAAATTCGATTCTACATCAAATATGTTTTGGAAGTGCATATCTTATTCTATAAGGACTAAATTGAGTTTATTGTTGTAACACTATGAGCTTTACACCAGTTGTATTGCATCTATGGTAGATTTGTGTCCTTCTTAGCTTTCGTTTACAAATTACAACTAGGATTGTCCACAAGGGTATTTAGTATCCGGAAGCGGTGATGCAACAGTGAGAATAACAAGAACCTATATTTGGGTAGCTTGAATTAAACTTTTAATCTCTTCCTGATAAATTTGACGTTCTTGTATTTGTTGATTTGTAAATATAACTTATTTATGTTTTATGTATTTGTATTGTAAATATAGATACTTGTATGTATTATGTATGTTTTATAGAACAATATGTTAGGAACATTAGATTAATAAGTAGGATGATCAAGAAGAACAATGTAAATGGGTCAAACAACTTGGCTACAACCATATCAAGGCTGCACGTTTGAGTTTCAAGGCCGGACATCATCAAACAAGGCTGCATACTTGCAAACTTAATTGAACCAAGGAACAGACAACAAACAGAAGCAAAACAGAAGGTTTCGAATGCTGAAAAGGGACTGAAAAGACCGAAATACCCTTATGGTTGAATCAGTTACTTTGGCGCCAAAACTTATTGAACCGGTGGGAGAAAATCATCACAACGGTTCATTTTAGAGACACAACCATTCGAAAAATATATATGTTCAGGACAAGGCAACAGAAACAGTTATCAAGATTGTAAAACCTTTCGCAATCCTCTCAAGTCTGAAAAGCAATTCCTGAATTCATTGTTATCTGTATTCTTTGTTTATGTTATCAAACATTTGAATCTATAATATCATTTGTTCTTATATTGTGTCAATTATACTTGTGTTTCCTGTGTTTATCCGCTGCATAAATCGTATCTAGGCCAACAAACTGGTATCAGAGCGAGGTTGATTGTGTGATTAAACATTCAAAGTTTCAAAGTATGTTCTTTTCTGTGTAATCTTACTCGTGTCTGTCTTTTGTTTAATTCTTTTCTGCCCAAAGTGTCTATTATTGTTCATACATTTCTGTCAAATTCTATTGTTCGATTCTAGTTAATCATCCTTCTGTTTCAAAGTTCTGTTCGTTTTGTTTGAGTCTGTCCATTTGTTTGAGTCTGTCAATCATTCGTTTCCGTTTTGTCTAATTCACAAGTATAAGTCAATCATCAAGTCATATAATATTCGAGTCATATCAAAGTTTTTTTTGTCGAATTCAGGAAATAAAATTCTGTTTGTTTCTGTCTTGTTTCACATCAGAAAGTTCTTTGTCCTACGGTTCACTTGTCTTAGTCTTATAATCAATCGCATAAGATACGAACATGTCTGAATCTACTGGAATCTCATACATAGGATTAAGGCCACAATACATGGCAAGATTCAGGCAAAAGAAAGAAAGAAAGGCTGCACTAAGGCGAAAAGGGATTGAAACAAGGAAGTGTTACTATTGTAAACAACCGGGTCACTTAATTGGTGTTTGTGGCATAAAAGAAAGAGATGAGGGTGCACAATTAATAAGAGATGCCATCGACACTGGGATTTCATATTATCCCGAGAATTCATATGGAAATGGTGAAGATTACATTCTTCAAAGATCCGACAATAGTACTTGGAAGAATATGTGGTATGTGAGTCCCAACCTTCAAAATCATATATCGGGTAACTTAGATTTCTTTATTAAGTTGAAAAGATCATTTGGGGTTGAGAGTAGAATTAAAAACAACTTTGTTTTTATAAGGGGAATTGGGATGGTAAGTATTTCGGTCGAAGATCAACATTTAATCATACCAAATGTGTTCTATTCGACCGATATGTATGACAACAATATACTAAGTCTCCCACAACTTAAACTACAAGGATTTGTGGTTAAAATTAAGGGAAATTTCTGCATTGTTGAGAATATGTTTAAGAACAAGAGTATACAATTCGAGATCATAGAATCTCAAAGTGAATCAAAAGAAGAAATATCTAGAATGTTGGAAAAGGGTGATGAAGAACATAATAGAATGAAAGATGCTTACATATTTAGGGGCTTCACTCAAGCCGAAAAAGCCCTCAAAGAAGCCATTGAAACATTACCTACAAGTCCCATGAGCCCTAGTTATATTTAGGGGCGAGTGTTGATTTGTAAATATAACTTATTTATGTTTTATGTATTTGTATTGTAAATATAGATACTTGTATGTATTATGTATGTTTTATAGAACAATATGTTAGGAACATTAGATTAATACGTAGGATGATCAAGAAGAACAATGTAAATGGGTCAAACAACTTGGCTACAACCATATCAAGGCTGCACGTCTGAGTTTCAAGGCTGGACATCATCAAACAAGGCTGCATACTTGCAAACTTAATTGAACCAAGGAACAGACAACAAACAGAAGCAAAACAGAAGGTTTCGTATGCTGAAAAGGGACTAAAAAGACCGAAATACCCTTATGGTTGAATCAGTTACTTTGGCGCCAAAACTTATTGAACCGGTGGGAGCAAATCATCACAACGGTTCATTTTAGAGACACAACCATTCGAAAAATATATATGTTCAGGACAAGGCAACAGAAACAGTTATCAAGATTGTAAAACCTTTCGCAATCCTCTCAAGTCTGAAAAGCCATTCCTGAATTCATTGTTATCTGTATTCTTTGTTTATGTTATCAAACATTTGAATCTATAATATCATTTGTTCTTATATTGTGTCAATTATACTTGTGTTCCTTGTGTTTATCTGCTGCATAAATCGTATCTGGGTGTTTTGAATCTATAGTATTCCATCAATGTATTAGGTACATGTGCAGAATAGTTAGATATCCGAATCATAGAGGTTCAAGCATCTTTAGGTGTTTTGAATTTGGTAATTAGTTCAGGTATGTTTGGTGAAGATGGTAATTTGAGTTTAATATTTTTCTTATTTTTTTAATGTGTAGTGTCCATGCTAGCCGGGAATTACGGAATGTGGTTTTTATCTCATAAAATTCATGAAACAGATAGTTCACGGAGGAGTCGAGATATTAGGCAATGTAAGTTAAGGCAAAATAAACGTAGCGATGCGCTATGGATTTATGTAAATTAATTAGCCGGCCTTGACTAATGTATTAATTTTATTGTTGTCTCAGGTTGAGGGAGGAGTGGATTATTACGCGGATGAGGATATGGATGTCATTCGCGAAGAATGGTCAGGCTATGCCGCGCCATTTATTTTCAAGTGATCGACACTGGTTTTAAGACAATGTATTGTCGATACAATATTTTGTAAACGTTAAATGTGGTCTCAGATTGGTTTGTAATTTAATAAATATGTATTATATAATGAAATGATGATTTTGTTATTACCTTGCTAATGATTCTGCATATAATAAAATGGATATATATCCATGAGGGTAAATCTGTAATTTTAGGGGAATTTTTTTAGATTAATAAATTATGACATGCAAAATAAATGTCATAAAATTCTGTCATAATTTCTGTTATAAAGATATGTCGTTAAAATGTGTCAACAAAAAGTGTCATAAACGCGTGTCAACAAAGACTGTCATAAGCGCATATCATAAATAGATGACACGCAAAAAAAAGTGACATGTTAAATTTATAACACCGCCATCATTGACACTCTTCTTTGTGTCATCAGACTCCTTTCTTAACACGCAATACGCGTTAAAAAGGTATTTTTTTCTAGTAGTGCATATTTTCCAAGATTTTTTTGTCGTTCATTCTCGCTTACTACAATATCCGTTGCCTATTTCTAGATATATTGTATGGTTTCAGTTTATTTCTTCTTGCGCTTGTGGTCGATCGATTAATGTTCAAATCAACAGGGGGTGGAGGATTGGGCCCAATTGGTAAAACCATTGAAATTAAGGTGGCTCCCCTAGAAGTCATGGGTTCGAGCCTCCTCAAAGACGGATTGATATAAGAAATTTGCTTTTAAAAAACACACTACTTTTTTAAATGAAATTAAAACAAAATCCCTACTATTTACATACATAAATTTCATTATCACCTACAATCCCGTTAGCCACACCCAAAACCACCACAATTATATATTTTCCATGTCATCATCTATAAATGCTTTCCTAAGCACATTTTGGTGGAATATGGTAGAAAACAATTCTTTCGAACCATTTTACGTTTGTAACAAATAAAGATACATACTGATAGATGCACAACTAAAAAATCACGTATATAAGAAGTATACCAATTCTTTTTTCTTAGAATCACTATAAACACATAACACATACTTTACAAAATGAAGTAACTTACCACTCTATCCTTGTAATATCAAACTCAAAAAATAAAGAGAAGAACAAAATGACACCAAGATGCCAATATTATTCATCATAATAGCATTATCCCTTTTGTTTACTTCCTTTATTACCGACTCCCTTCTCTTTCTTTTCATTTCCTTAAACTCACGTCGGCTTTTGCATCTCTCTTCATCATCCACCACCTTTCTTCTTACATTATTTTCCCCCAACATTGCTCGTTGTAAAATTACCAAAAAGTCCTTACCATTTAACCAACGAGAATCCAAGTCCATTAGTTTCATCGTCACCTCTATCACTCGCAACCCCTCACATTCTTTGCCCAAAACCACCTGTATTCGACATTGTACCATCTCATCTGGATCACATCCAGGTAAAACGGTAATGTATTGGACAAGGGTCTCGTTAGTTATCCAATCCTTCTTTACAGAAACAGGTTTTATACTCGATAGATTGCCTGCTCGTTTCAGTGTAGGATCAATAACAATCCAGTTTAATGTCAGCGACTCTTTCAAATGTGATAATGCTTCTTCGTCCACACCCGCAAGCTCATCGACTTCCATGTCAATGTGTCTATGTGTTCCTTGATCTTCATTTAGTTTTATAAGTAATTCGGACGACAGGAAATCAGTTGTAGGGTTAATGAATTGGACCGCAGAGTATATAACATCGGTTTTGTATCTTATATCCACAGCTGATATGATTTGTGATGATAAAGGATGAGCTGAGGTGTCCAGATAAGAACAACAATGTGGTTGTTTAATACTAGAGCTTGAGCGACAACATGAGTTACGTTGGTTGATGTTGGAGATTAGAGAAGGAAACGAGTCGTGGAAGAACGATCGATGACCACCAGGGAAGGATGATATGACTTGATCAACACGCGGGTGGGTTATAGAGGGCCACATGCACTTGGAAACATGAGACCAAAGATTATGATCCAAACATAGGGTGTGTAGAGAGGATGATACGGTGGCTATGGTAGAAAGAGATCGACCGTCTAGTCGTGGTAAGATGTGTGTCTCAATGATGTCTGGGTGGATATTGGAAAGATTTGTTGACATGTTTATTGGGATATCTTTTGGTTTGGTGGGAATGGTTGAGACTTGAGTGTTGTATTTATAAATGAGGTTACAAAAAAAGGTTCTTCGGAATATTATAATTTTTGGCCGGTATGAATAATATTTGATAATGTCATATCCAGTTATATCTTCTAGAATACGTGTAAATTAAAGGTCTTTAATTAATATTGTGCTTTTAAGTATTGGGAAATATTAAATTCCCAATTGTTATGAAGAACAATAGTTTCAACGACTTTAGAAATCATATAATACCAGTAGGACTGTTCGCGCATTGTTGAGGGTCATTTATTTGTTGCCTTGTAGTTTTTGTTGGGGTTTATGTTGTGTGTATGGCGTTATGGTGACATGTAGTATGTAGGAAACAATATAAATTATCTAGTACTTTAAAAAAAATTATCTATTGTTCATCGGTTCTTGAGTGCCTTGAGTAAGTTTGTAAATGTACACGTTATATGGAAGCTTTATATGATCTTGTGATATTGCGACATCTATAAAACTACAGTATATAACCTAAACAAATACCTATAACAGAGATGCTATAAATATCAATAACTGCGACCCTAACCCGAATCCAAAGCGTATTGAACCGCAAGACCCGCGTTGTTTAGAAAGCAATAGCCATCAGCTTGAGTAGGCTGAGCATGATGACCAGGTGGTCTAACAGTGCATAACATATTTTTCCATGTCCAAGTATATACTTCATTGCTAAAAGTGTAGTGCCGACAGCTAGCAGTGCAGCATTTCATGATCCAACATTCAAAAATGTTGCAGCGCAGATCATCTTTCCACCACTTTTATCTGCTTCGAGTAGGGAATCAATATAATGACCCATTTAATTTGATTTATAGATGACTTTCTCCTGAACTTTTTTACACCTAATTTCCTAACTGTTAAAGGTAAGAATATTTTACTCAACCCACAAATATGTATTTGTTTAGATTTTAAATATTATAGAATATCACCTCATAGTTAAATGTGTTATATGTTCCGGAAATAGAATTGCGACCATAGGAAGTAGACGTTAAGAATTATGAGGTTACTAAAATATAAGTAATTCAAAGAGATATGGTTAAAACCTTGATTTGTCTTCAAGGTATGTTTTCAACTTCAATAAACATTTTTTTTCATGCCATCCCAGTCACATACACACTGAAAAAAGAAAAGGAAAAAAAAACAAGTCTAAAAAATATTCAGTTAGCAAGTAGTGTACAAAGAAACACACTCAAAGCTTTCTTAGAAAAAAAAAAAAGAGTTGATGATGCAGAAAGATGGCCATATTCAACTTATATCCTATATAGAAGGCCAACTTTATGAGAATGAAAAAGAATGGCTAAACCTTATACCTGCAACATATGCAGCATATTACAAGTCGCTTCAGGGAAATCAGGGCGTATGGCCAATGCTTGCATGTAGCTTTTAATAGCTGATTTAAGTAACCGTCATAGATCACACCACCAAGTTGTTCAATTCTCTGTCTTTCGGATACACTGTTTGGTTTGTGGTCGTTTGATAGTTCTTCCTTCAGTTTCTTTGCAACGGGTTCAAATGCCACTGCGTTCTTTATGGAACGCCTAATAATGCTAACATCACCAAGATTTTGCTGTATACACGGGAGTCACAACTTCAACAAGTGGCGTAATTTTTTGGGTGTCAATGGCATTTGCTTTGCTTTAAAAAATGACATATTAATATAAGAAGTTAATATTTTTTTTAGAAAGAAATTAAAAAATTAAAAAAGTAACTGAATTTTACCAACATGAAAGGAAATGTAATAAAAAAGAAAGAAATGGGTAAACTTGTAACGAACAACAACCACCTCATCATTTCAGCAGTCAATGGTCGTAATAGCCGATTCGCATATGGTATCTGCAAAGTAAAAAATAATAAATAAAAATAAGTCAATAAAAAGTAGATTTTATGTTATGTGTTCGGAGCAAATGGAGTAAAGCGACATACTCTTTATTTGTCGCGACCCCGCAGAAGTATCTCAAGAGATACGCTAGAGAATTTTTCTCCAACTTTATCTCTTTTGAGGCCTATACACTATGAAATACACCCACATTAAATTAATCTAAGGAAAATTTATATATAAAAAAAGCAGATTAAATAAAGAAAAAAAATAAAACATACTCAAAATGAGATGGTAATATGGGTGAAAGATAAGTAGATAACTTATCCAGTATCAAACATATTGCAAACATGTGTACCAAAGTCACGTTGCAGCAATATAATATTCCAATCAGCTCCATGCATATTTCTAGAAAGATCATCAGCTCGCTTCTACATTTTCTTGGTTCAGTTAGCACCTACAGAATTATGTAGCTGTGCTTTCTGCCTCTTTTCCTGTATACAATCACGTTGCCCTAAATAAGTTTTGCTAGAAACATGGTTTAGAAGTAGATAATGAGCAGAGGCGGCTAAATGGGTTGTTGGGTAACTGGTAACGACATGTATTTTTGTAAGGGTCAGGAAAATAAGAGAACAAAATCTTCAAACTTTACCCTGGTAATTGTAGCAAGAACCACTTCGGTAAGACTGTAACCCCTATAGCCTTTAAAGCTTCAATATGATACAGATAAAAGATTAATTTAATTATACCCTTAATATAAGATTAGTTTTCAAGAAAAAAGAGGGTGTATATGAATATGTACCTAGTGAAGGATCATAGGTTTGTTGCCAAAATCAACAAGTGGTTTTGTAACGCTGAGAGTTAACGGTCTCAATCAAGTTCCAAATCCTCTAACAAAATAAGGGCCTTCATATTGGTAAAGCTTTTGCTGCAAAATAATCAGAAACTTTAAGAAAAAAACGCAAGAACAAGAAAGTGATTCATATCCATTCAATTTAAAGTGCTAGCCAATAGTAGGCATAGAAAATTATACACAATGAATTAGAAAACATAGTAAAATTTACCTTTATGAGCTCAACATTTCAAGAAGAAGTATCCGGCATGGTGTCTTCTTTATATAAAATCTTGATATTGAAGTTCTAATACATCAATTTATACTTTAACATTATAAAGTCAATTCATAAATGAAACTTTTATAGTCTACTATAGTTCTGCTTATTTGATTTATACTTTAATAATTTCTCAGCACTTAACTTGATTTAAGAACATAATATAGCAAAAGAAAAGAAAATAGTTGGGGTAAAATGCTACCTTTTAGAAGTAGATTACACGGCCTGATCAGAAGTCTCTTAGAAGGAGCAAACTGGTCATCACAAATAAGAAAGGAATGTCCTGTACAGAAAAATCAATGTCAATACATTATTAATTCATCTAAACGACACATAAAAAGTTAAAACAAGTTCATTAATCTATCAAACAATGACACATGAAACCTTTACATCCTTAGTGCAGCATACACTTCAACTTTTTCCAAACATCTAAAAGGCTATAATTGGTAAGCTAGTGAACATAGGGGCGAACGATCCTTCTAAGGGTTTCCATGATCAACATGACCATCAACTGCCAGTGGATCGATATGTTTGGCTAACTCAAACAACTTAAAGTTCAACTAAAAAAAGAATTACCCAACTCTTTAACTTGAACAACAACTCAAACAAATAAATACAATACCATCATGACATCATCGATAAATTGTTTCAAAGTGAGGTTTTTTCCTTATTAGGATTATAGCACAAAATTTTATGGTTTTAAAAACTGGCCAGACTAAATAGGATTTAATAATTATTCCTAAAAGCCTAAAAGATGAAACAGAAGTTGCAGGGCTGGTAGTTGTTCAAGGAGCTCAAGATGGGTTAAAGGTTGTTTGTATTTATGTATATTAATTAGACTTTTAAAGTATATACAGACAGTTTTAGTATCACCACATATAGTAATAGAGATGAATGTCAACAATTTGCATTTTTATATTGTACACTAATAATTTCCTTAATGTGGTATTCATGTGTATCCTATTTAGGTTTCAAGACAAGCAACTTTATACGTACAAAACTACATGTGTCTGGGTTAGTAGTTGATCCAAAACGCAGTTTAGGCCAACAAAATATTTGGTGAGGCGATGATGGCTTGGAGTTATCGGAATGTCGCCAGTATGAATGGAGATGGCCAACAAAACCTAGCAGTAGCTAACAAAAAGAAAGTGGGTCAAACTATGGAGCTACTAAACGATTGATCATTTATTATTAAAGGAACTAACCAAATAGCTTATCAATGTGGTGACAGTGCTTCACGGTCTATTGTGACTCTGAACAAACAAACTACAGGTGAATCAGACCGGTACATGCCAAATACTGGAAAATCATATAGTGGGGCTATGTTCTCCTCCTGAATATAAGAAAAGATTTATTTATTGATGACTATGAAAAGGTATATTAACACATTTAAATGGTATTTCCCCAACTCTTTGTTGTTACTTTTTACCAGATAAGAAAACATAACTTGAATACACACGTGGACAACTAAATGGGTCAAAATTGCATTTGTGCTTTATGAGAAAGCAAGAGAATTGATTTGAGACCTTTGTTATGCGACAAGCTAAATCTATGGTGTCAATCCCAAGCTTCTTAATCCCCAAACGCCGTGTTGGATTGGTTTTGTTTTCTGGAAAAAAAAAAAAGAAAGCAAGCAAAATATTTTTGTGTTATATATTCATTAAAATCAACAGGGTGTCGAATGTAAAACTCACTTGTTCACCAACAATGTTTAGATCCATTCTTAAGCAACCTATCAAATGAACATGAAGAATTTTTATAGAAGATCAAAACATTATCATACACTCACTTTAAATATCCCTTTAGACTAATCGACTAATCACCTTTAAGTAAATCTATTTGAGATTGCAACAATTCACTGGCATGAAAGGCTTCCCTTCTGCATTTCGTTTCTGAACCTGGTCCATAAGCACATTGACCCCTACATCCAATAGAACAAACTTGAATACACATATGTCATATGGACCAGCTCGATAATTCGGGTCAGCTGAACTAAGAATGCAGCTATACCGCTTTTGGAGGGCAGAACACCAAGAACTACAGTCTCGCCACAGAACAAATTTGCATTTACCATATCCCAAAGCACTTCAAGCCATGGGATTCGGTCTTCATCTGACAAAGGAATCCCCTTCTTCAACTTTTCCGTTTTCGTATATATATTTCTATTTTCACAAATGACCACGATCACCACTGATATAAAAAATGTGTAGCAAGAACCCATTTGGGAAATTATTACCTTTGTTTGTTTGTGGATGGAAATTATCAGCATCAATAAAGCTAAGTTTAGTTCTACATAACCCATGAAAATTAAGAGTTTTTACAAAGAATTTCAATCAAAACATATGAAAAAGAACACTATGACCACAAAGGGACTACATAAAACAACACGATCATAAAAAAAAACCCTCACGATATTCCCGCATTACTAACTCACTATATGGGTGCATAAATTTGCAATGAAACTGATCAAATAGAGAAAGAACATGAGTCATAAAAGAGTTACCTAGAGACAAATATAAATGTGGGAGAAGACGAGAAATCGTACTGTGATAAACACAATTGAAGGGCAATTGAATGGATACTTTAACGCAGGAAATGATGAATGTGACTGATGATCACCCTTAAGTATTAATGTAGGGGTTTCAAGAAACCTCAGTGTTTGAAGAAGCTTAGAGGGTGTTTGGGATTGAGTTTCATATTAACTTATTGACTTATTAGCTTTTTGAAAAAGCTAATTAGGCAATAAGCTGTTTGTGTAACTCAAAAGCACTTTCTGTTTTGACTTTTGGCTTTTAGTTTTTTAAGGGTGGAAAAGCTGTTTTGAAAAGTTAGAAATCCTAGCTTTTGGCTTTTGACTTTTGGAAAAAAATTACAAATTTATCACCCATACAACCAATATTCACAATAAGTTAAGCGAAACACTTAAAAAAATAACAATATATTGACTTTTAGACGTTTCCCATCCCAAAATCTAATCCAAACACTTTTTTTAAAACTCCTTTTCAAAAAGTCATAAGCCAATAAGCACTTTTGACCAAAAGCACTTTTGCATTTCCAAACTCAATCCCAAACACCCTCTTAGTAAACGATTGAATGAGAAGGGTAGGGATGGAATAAATGAATAAGGAGGGTAGGGATGGAATAAGGAGTGTAGTATGGTAAAAGTGTCTTGATATTGTAAAGGAGGAGGTAGGTAGAATGTTTACATTACCTTTTTAAATGTTTTAATTGTCACTAACATTCTAATAATACCCTTAAAGTTTTTGCTTAAATATGTTGTACATGGTGCTTCAAAAGTTGTATGGAAATGAAAATTACTATATTGGCCATCACTCCTTCTTAATAAGATAATATAGAATATAGATAAGGACGAAGACGGTGCGTTGTATCATTATTTTGGTGTTGCCCTAGTTATGAATTGGCCTCACAACAATTATTTTATCATATGCCTTTTACTCTAGTGTTCTATGCGTTCAACCACCATATCAATCTATCTCGATCTTGATGGGTATACTTTACTGCAATGACGATACAAATATGGGTCGTACACAAAACTAGCTCGACCTCAGGATGATTACAAAAATTTAAACCTCTCGTCTTCATACTTCTTAAATATGAAAATTGTTGTTTTATTCAATAACTCAATTATAACAACTTTTCTCTCCCACTTCACTCCTCGAAACGCGTCATTTTATAAAGATAAACTGGATCTAAAGGTGCTTTGACATAACCCAAAATGGTTTAGGAGAGAAAATGTTCTTTATAGGATGCTTTCATGAAATATCTAGTAAACATGCGGTGGGGGTTTTAGTTCTAGATATAAGTTGTGGCTACGAACCACTATGTCAGGGTTTCAATTCCAATCCCTCCTCACCCACAACAGGCCTAAAAGGGAAGGCTCTTTACCTCTGTTTGTAGGAAAATCATGATCAAGTAACGAACCAAAAGCTAAGGAACTTGTGTCTGGGTCTTCTGTCGAGATGGAATTTCTTTTTTTAATCGTAAACGAGTGAAGCATTACACGTTGTATGTCCACTCCTGCCATCGTATCTTTTTGTTTACACATCATACTCTTCTTGATCATTAATATGTTTGCTTGCGACGATTGTTGCCTCTCAGTTTAATTGATGGATGACTGCAACTTTGTTGGAGTGTTATTACTATACCCAAGGGCTATGAAAGTATCATAGACCTACACTCAATAAGTTATGAGCCGTACGCTTTATCACTAAGATACTGAGGAACAACCGGAGGATTCGATCTAATAGAGTGCCACTGCCGATCTAAACTAAGAACTTTTTATAGTGGCTCTCGTCCATGCCTTATTTCACATGAAACCTCAAAGTGGCTCTATTTCATATTTATGAAATATATATCCATAATTTGTCCATATAATATCATATTGCTCATTATCATAACAAAAGTCATTTCTAACCATCTATTTCTATTTCTTTAAAATGTATGAAAAGTTTTAAAATAATCATTTAATAACACAGAGAAATAGCATTAGATAGGAAAAAATTGTAGGTGTGTGATGATTTTAAAATCTATTAGGAAAACTTTATACAATTAGGTAGACTTTATACGTCTTAGCTCTACTTTATCTTTTGCTTCATTTCTTTTAGAATAATAACAAACAGTTAGTTGAGTATGGTTCTACTCACAAAATTTCATTTCGTAATATCAACATTAAATATATAAACTTTAATAATCTTATTGTTTTAATTATTAAGGTGATCTTTTCATTTTACCAGGTTCAATATTAACTAAATAAGTCTAACATTTTATTGCTTCGTTAGTGTTATTGGTAACAACTAATATTATTGGTTGGATAAGAAATATGTCCACTTAGCTGTCTTGGACACTCATGTCCATAACATATGTGTCATTTCTTCTTGGAGCCCTCATGATAATCTACTCAGCTGGAATAATAACCCATGGTTTTAACACCAATGATTCAGACTTTGTGAAGTGAACCGAATGTCCTTTGTCGTAGATTTGAGACATACTCATGAGATTGTGCTTCAACTCCTCAATGTAATTAACTCCATCTAGGGTGATTCGACAAATTTGTTCCCAGTCGACTTTGTGGTTCTAGACATCAAAGAGGACGACACCGTGCTGTTCATTTTATTTCGACCATTCTTGGCCACATCGAGAGCACTAGTCGACATGGGTGAAGGAAAACTGAGGCTACGGGTAGGTGAAGAGGAGATTGTGTTTGAAGTTCGGCAGAATTTATATGAGGAGCTGATAGAGGAGGTTAAATTTATTAATGTGCACCTAGACTATGAACGAGACAAATTCAGAACAAAAGAAGTGTGAGATCCACGAAAACGGCCACGGTACGGTGTTGGTATGGAGGCGGCTTTTGATTGGTGGACTAGATGGGGTGGCGGTCAAAGTAGAGGAAAGGTAATGGAGCACACTGCTAGGAATTTAGCTTATCATGTTGACAAGATTGCAAACGGGAGCCACCAGATATATTTTGAGGAGAATAGTGCATACTTGAGAATTAGCCCAAGTTGTAGAATTTGTAGATTATTGCTTATTTTATTTTTATTTATTTTATTTTTCTTTTATGTTATGGTTTGTGTCTAAGTATGGGGATTGTCTGTATTATTTATTGCAAATTTGAAAGGATCTCGCCTGTACTCAATCTCTATTTAGACAAGGTTAATCCAATAATATTTTATTTGTAAAAGGAGATCCATAGTTTGTCGGCAAACCACATCTATTATTCATTTACCCTTTTATTTTTGTTACATTCATATGATGGTGCCATTAGTCATCCAGTCCTTGAAAGTAGTTGCACTTTAATGCATATGATATGTTGTTTGCTCGTTTCTTGATAGAATCAATCACGATTTTTTCTAAACATTCAAAAACTCCTTACCATTATTTTCCACCAAAACACTCAACTTATTGCAACATCAATCTCAAAAAATAAAGAGAAAAACAAAATGAAACCAACATGCCAATGTAATTCATCTTAATATCACTCTCCCTTTTGTTTTCTTCCTTACCTACCAACTCCCTTCGCTTTCCTTTCACTTCCTTAAACACACGCAGGCTTTGCCATCTCTCTTGGTCATCCACCACCTTCCTTCTTACATTATTTTCCTCCAAAATTGCCATATGCAAAATTACCAAAAACTCCTCACCAATTAACCAACGGGAATCCAAGTCCAATAGCTTCATCACCACCTCTTTAACCAGCTGCAACCCCTCCCCTTGGTTACCCACACCCATAACCACATGTATTCGACATTGAACCATCTCATCCGGGTCACATCCGGGTAAAACGCTGACGTATTGGACAAGAGTCTCGTTAGTCATCCAATCCCTCTTTACAGAAACAGGTTTGATACTCGATAGGTTGCCTGCTCGTTTCAGTGTAGGATCAATAACGATCCAGTTTAATGTCAGCGACTCTTTTAGATGTGATAATGCTTCTTCGTCCACACCCGCAAGCTCATCTACTTCCATCTCAATGAGTCTAGAGATTCTGTGATCTTTATTTAATTCAATCAGCAACTCGGACATCAGGAAATCAGTTGTAGTGTCCGTGAACTGGACAGCGGAGTATATAACCTCGGTTTGGTATCGAATATCAACGGCTGATATGAGTTGTGATGGCAAAGGATGAGGTGAGCTATCAAAATAAGAAGACGAACAATCTTGTTGTTTAAAAGTATAGCAGTTATGGGCGTTAAGTTCGGTTATTAGAGAAGGAAACGAGTCATGGAAGAACGATCGATGACCACCAGGGAAGGAGGATATGACTTCATTAACATGTGGATGGGTTATAGAGGGCCACATGCACTTGGAAACATGAGACCAAAGATTATGATCGGAACATAGGGCGTGTAGAGAGGATGATACAGTGGCGATGGTCGAAAGAGATCGGCCGTCTAGTCGTGGTAAGATGTTGGTTTGAATGATGGTTAGGGGGACATCAGCGAGGGTGGTTGACATTTGAACCAGATCGATAAATTGCTTTCCGACTCCTTCTTGGTGGGGATGGGTTAGACTTGATAGCATGAAGCAATATTTATAAATAAGATCATTAACTAAGGGAATATAAGCATTATTTGAGGTCCGAATAACATTTGATCATATAATATTTAATTCTGTTCTAGAACATGTTTAAAAGACTTTATTTTCATTTAAAAGACTTAGTTGTACAATAATAATTAATAAAGTAATATCTATACAAATTGTATGTTAGTATCTACAATAACTTTTTTTTAATTTCAGTTTTACCCTGAAGTGTTGTTTTTCCTGCGACCAGAGGCTTCGATCTCGTCTAAGAATGATCTTTGATTCAGGTTTTTTCATGGTAGATTTGCGCGCGATCGCAGATCAAAGTTTTTTTCATTGTACATAGGGCTGGCATAACATGTTACACGAACCTGTTATGACACGAACACGAAACATGTAAACACGAACACGACACGAAATCTAATCGTGTCATTTTTTTCAAACACGAACCTGTGTATAACAGTTTAACGATAAGACACGATAAGGAACACCTAGTAAAACAGGTTAACACGATAAGACACAACAAGACACGATAAGAAATACGATAAGACCTGTTAAGACACGAACGTGAAATAGGTAAACACGAACACGACACGAAAATAAACAGGTCTTAACGTGTCGACCTGTTATAGACACGGACCTATTAAGGCCAAACACGAAACCTGTTAAAACCGTATAGATTCGTGTCAGGTTATCGTGTTCGTGTTTTAATTTTCAGCCCTAATTGTAGAACTATTGTTTGAATATAACTATTTTGGGAATATAATTATTTTAAAATATCATATTTAATTCCCTTCTATAAAACGTGTGAAACATGTTAACAGCTATAATTATTGAATTCCCAATTGTTATTAAGAATACTACATTAGTACTTTCTATATGAATTTTGTAAGTATATATAACTATGTTAACATGTTAACAAACGTACAAATACTTTATTGAGTTATATTCTGGAGTTTCTCTTGATAAATAAATCCAATATGAAATACAAAATGTGTGTTACAATGTAGCATACAATTAATGTACTATAATATGAAAAAACAACAATTTTAATCATGTGAATAAAAATGCAAATGTATATTAAAGAAATATTGTATGTTTGGATAAGGAACAGAGATAAAAACAAGCATTTTTAGAAACGACTGATTTTGACCTATTCTGCTCTGGATGAAAACAGAACTCTCATTTACAGTTTCTTTAGTGTAAAAAATTTATTAGAAACTTGTGTATCACATGGATTATAACAATTTATTTATTTATCATTACGGAAGAAAATTTAATATTACATGACGTTGAATCAATAAAATATTAAATGGTTTTCAATAAGAGGAATACAAAAAAATAATAGTTAAGAAAATAACTATTAAATAAATAAGAGATAAATATGAAACTATGATTTAATAATATCATTGCACATGAGAAATAATTGAGATAATCATGAGATTTTTATTTATTATATAGAAAAGTAATACTCCCTCCGTCCCATTAGAAGTGTCCATATTCCCTTTTTTATTTGTCCCATTTCATGTGTCCACTTTAAAAAATTAATAGCCAATTTCCAAATTTACCCTTAAAAACACAACTAAAATAAACAAATAATATGATGGACCCACCTATGACAAGGGTATTATTGTCATATGGCAAACAAAAAAGACAATCATTTAATATTCCTAAAACTTTGTGTTTTTCAAACTAAGACACTTTTAATGGGACGGAGGGAGTAATAGATAAAAAAGATAAAGTTAAAAATTATAAGTTAATAAATTTTAGGTTAATTGAGTTACGTATAACCTAATATTTTTCTTGCGAAATTCAAGACTAAGGATAGTGTCAGCAAATGTTATGTGTTATCACCCATATTGCTTTATTATATAAACAAAATTTTACCCCGGGAGCGACTCAGGGTTGACAAATTAAAAATTAAGAATCAAATTAAGCTAAGGAGAAACATATACACCTAACTAATCACATACTATCCAAATCACAAATAACAATAAAAAAATCGAGGGTTTAGGTAAATATGTCCAGCATCAGTTTACCATAAAATAATCAATAAATACCTTAATCCCTGGAAATGGCGTATCAAATCCATTTGATACTCTCTGTCTCATTTGCTTTTCCTCTTCAGTTTCGATTACACAGAACAGATGCATCATTAGAATTAATTCGTAAGAAAATATCAAAATAATCAAATGTTTAAATTTTGAATTTACTCATGTAAAGCAAGCCGAATCGATTAATAGACTCTTTCAAGCACGCTTTCTTTAATCCCTTTGGATCTACATGACAGAGAAATCAGATAAGAAAATAAGATACATTGGCTTCACTCATTTTGATTTCATATACCAGCCATGTACAACACGAACCTGTTTGAATCTCCGTCATCTATAGATTTTGACGAAGTTCATACACCTATCATCAATGACCAAAAGAAAACAAAGCGAGTTCCTCCAAAAGACCATCAGGTTAAACGAACATTGGACTAATCTTAGGCCTATGACTATTTGTGCATCAATATCTCTCTCCCTCTCTCTAAAAGAATTGACATTCTAACAGCCTGAAAAGGATCAAAATTAATATAATCTTCTTGCTTGAAGGTAATTAAAATAAAGGAAAAATTACAGAAATCATCTTTTATGTTTACAGCGTTTTTCAGTGGTTGTCCTTTAAATTCAAAATTGATGAGAATCGTCCTTTATGTTGTAAAATCTTATAGCTCTTGTTCTTTAGCACTAACTTCGTTAAATTTTAACGCTAAAAGGGGTCATGTGTACCCCACATGAGGCAACTTCGTAAAATTGTTCATTTATTTAAATATACTTAATAAATAATGTTATATTAATTTTTTTAAAACTAAAGAATAAAAATATCTCCCAACTAACTCACACACTCTCTCTCCCTCTCTGTCCAAACTTAATTATCTATCTCTCTCTCTCTCTCTATCTATCTATACATCTTCCTCACAACTCCTTCATGCCCTCCCATCCACCACCCGCCACCAAATCCACACCATCACCACATGCCACTAACTACTAACCATCAACAAATCCAACAACCACCACGAACCCTTCACATTCGAGAACCACCATGAAACCCTAACCCCAAATGGAGCCCTTGACCACAGTCTGATAGGTGAGAATTGTCTGACAACAACCACCACATGTGACGACCACTGTCGTCACCCACCTGTGACCACCACCACATGTGCCTTGAATAGGCTTAGCCTTCTCCCCCCTCTCTATCTTTCCTTTTCTCCCTCCTGAATCCCATACCGCTTCTCCAGACAGATCTATGTCAAATATCCGAAATATGTTAAGGGAGGTGGTGGTTGGTGGTTTTGTAGATGGTGGTGATGGTGATGGTTGATGGTGATTTGGTGGTTTTCGATTTTGGTGGTGAAGATTGCTAGTGTTGTGGTGGTTTTTCGGAGATGGTGATTGTGGGTCGTTTTTGGAGATGGTAGTAACTGTAATTGGTGGTAGGCCGCACTGTGGCAGGTGGTAGTTGTAGGTCACACTATGGCGGGTGGTAGTGGTAGGTCACACTATGGCAGGTGCTGGTGGTGTAGGGTTTTTGATCGCTGGTGGTAGTGGCAGGTTGGTAACAATGGCGGATTTGGTGACGGTCATAGAAAATCTAACCTTCGTTAGTAAAAAGGATGAGAGATGCAAAATTTTACAACATAAAGTACTATTCTCATCAATTTTGAAGCTAAAGGACAACCACTGGAAAATGCTGTAAACATAAAGAACGATTTTAGTAATTTCTCCTAAAATAAATCCCTCAAAAATTTGAAGTATGTGGTTGCTTTAATAAAACGACGACAAAAAGACAAAGTTTACATGGCTGCATTGTGTTATAACTTATAACATTATTAAGCAAAGTCACCTACAATGGTAATAATGTAAAATCCATTAGTTTAATTATGTATGGCTAACACCAAGTGATCGATGAAATGCGTTAGACACAAAACAGAACCAACAATTCTTGCTTGCAGAGTTCATCGTTGATTCGGTAGTCTGTTAGGACGTTGTAGGATGTCTTTGGAAATACCGCCGCAACCTTCTTTGACGCGTGCACAAACGCGAGGACTAGCGTTTCCATGATTGAATACCTTATTTCCACCTCTAGGAGAGTGCGGCTGATGCAATAGATCAGCGTTTGAACTCCCTTGCGATCTACTAGGAGTACCACGCCTACTGCTCGCTCAGTGACGGAGAGGTACAATGTTAGCGGCTCTTTCGGTAAAGGCGCAGTCCGCGTTGGGAGGTTCATTAGGCACCGTTTCAGCTCTTGGAAAGCTGTTTTTGCCTTGGATGTCTACCAGAACTTGCTCTTTTTCAAAATATTATTCAAGGTATCCACGATTGGTAAGGACCTTGAAAATAATTGGAGAGGAAACGGTTGAGGGCGGCCAACTGGCCCATCGACATTTGAACTTTCTTGACAGATGCGGGGGAAGGCATTCGCTTTATTGCTTTGACCTTTTATGGGTTTGCGCGGAAACCATCCCGCGTGACGATGACGCCAAGGAATTTACCTTCCTCCATTCCGAAAGAACATTTGCTGGAGTTAAGCTTCATGCACACGTTGCGCAACAGATCAAACGTTTTCTAAATATCCCCCAACATAGGATCTTTTTCCATTCACTTGATTACCAGATCATCGACACACACTTCCAGTCACACACCGATTTCATTGATGAAGGTCATGTCCATCAAGCGCTGATATGTGGCACCCACATTTTTAAAACCAAAAGGGCATTTTTGTGTAACAAAAGGTGCCCATGTCTGTGCGGAGGGATGTTTTGTCTTCATCTACCTTCGCCATCTGTATATGATGGTAGCCCTTGTATGCGTCCAAAAAACATTCGAACTGGTAAGAGGCTAACGAATCAACTTTGAGGTCGATTCCAGCAAAGGATAGCAGTCTTTTGGACATGCCTTCTTGAGATCTTTGTAATCAACACACGTGCGCCACCCCCCGGTGGCTTTCCTGAGCATGAAGGGGTTAGCGACCCAAGTTTGGTATCAGATGGGGCGTAAGATGCCTGCATTGAGCAGCTCGGTGACTTGCTCGCTCATCGCGTTTGTTTTCTCTGGCCCCATGCTGCGCTTCTTTTGGACGACTAGCTTTATCGATCGGTACACGTTGAGCTTGTGTTCCGCGATATCGTGGGGAATACTGAACATGTTTGCGATGAATAGTTTCCTCTGATGGGTGTGAATGGTGTCGGAGATTACATGGCCAATGACCACCGTTTGCTCCGAAAATTTAGGACTAAGAATCCATTTTTTCCGTCTCATCGAGGATGTCAAATTTGACCATTTGTTGGGGCTTGGCGGTGTCAGTTACGTGACCATCCTTGTTCCACCGTATGAAAGCGACGCTAGTGCGGGTCGGGCAGCCGATCATTTGATGCGGCATTGAGGCGTTAGAATTGAATCGCGCAAGCCCTTCCCGCACAAGGAGTATGTCATGGTGGGACGTCGCGGGCAAAATCATGAAGTCGCACACTTCAGTGCACTCATGTTTGTCGTCTATCATTGTGATAGGAAAAGAGATCATGTCGCAAGGCATGATCATTTCAAGCCACGAGACATGATCATCTCATGAATGATGTCTGAGATTGCTCGTTGACTGAAACGAGCCGAGCTTTGTCTTCGTCATCAAGTTTTTAGAAACACTGATCATACATGATGTCAGTGCTGCTTTCGACGTCAAGGAACGTGTACCGCGTGCGATAATGCACGAAAACTGCGGTGACAATGATTGGGGCAGTGGATGATGCACCGCCGTGGACTCTTGGTAGAAGAACGTCAGCCTCCTTCCAAGAATCTTCAGATTGCTCCGCCCGAGATCATTTCCCTTTCTATGATTCTTCTTCCTGACCTTGGTTATGTTACACTGGTGGCGCGTGCTTGGCGGAAAGACTTCATAGAAGATGCGAAGATTTTTACCGCTCGGATGACTTCATCCCAAGATTCAGGGATGCCATCTTTGCCCGTGAGGCATTTCATAAGATACTCACTACGGACTCCTTGAATAAAGCCGACATGAGTGAGTTCTTCTCCATACACCCATTTGTACCCTTCCTTGTTGTAGCGCACAATGAAGTCCTCGATGGACTTGTTGTCGTTGCGTTGGCACAATAGGATGTGAGCTTTGTCCTTCTTGTGCTTCTGTAGATGGGAGAAGTGATTACTAAATTTGGTGATGGGATCGTCAAATTCTATAATGCTCCCCGCAGGGAGGTTGTCAAACCATACTCTTGGGGCCCCGGTCAGCGTCCAGGCGTATATGTGGGACTAGACTTGAACTAGCAAGAGTACCACACTTCATGCGCACTTAAAATCCTGCAAATGATTGTCAGAGTCACGAAAGCCATCGTACTTGCCGATGTTGCTGGGAAGTTTAGTTTGCTTGGGGATGGGAGCTAATGCGATGCGAGAAGAAAATTTTGATTTCTCCACGAAGGCTCTTATCCTGTAGGGTTTGACAAGTCATCGTATTCATACGCATGAGTGTCATGCGTAGCAGTGACAGAACGAGTGTTGTGTGGATGACTTCGGTGGTTGTAGTCTCCATCGTTGGATGACTCATAAGCATTAGACATGACAGACGACTTGGCATAGCCTGGAACGTGTGTATTTCCACCATGTTCCCCGCTACGACCGTCGTGACGATCATCGTGAGTCACAGCTTAGCGTTTTCCCTGCTCTTTGTTTCCATTTCATCAGTATCTGCTGATATCTTGTAGTTGTCTTCGCATGCTGGTAGAAGAACCAGTCGTTTGGGTCAACTGCCGCTTCATCTTCATCAGTCTCAGCGTCATGAACATCAAAAATCAATTTTTGAGACCTTATAGTGGCTTGTTTGGTGAGTGTTTTGGGAATTTGAGCGTCCCTGTCGAGTTGGACATGTGGGTCCTTGTCAGACGGGTGAATAGAAGAGTGTGGGTAGGGATCGGCCATGAGTCGGGCTTAAATTTGAACAATGAAGATACAACGGGTTATACTTACCTCAACGGAGATCAGTATGGTGTTGAACCCGGGTTGCAGTAGGGTATAATCCTTTGCACACACTCATAGCACGAACTGAACCTACAAGAAAAGAGTGAAAGGGTCGTACAAAGGGAGGCGACTGCCAGAAAGTCCAAATGACTCCAACGTACTGACACAAAAATGGTGTTGGCTTGCTTATAGCAACATAACATGTCCATACAAGGGAGGGGTGACCTTCTTCATATAGAGCATGCATGAGCCAAAAATCACTAACCCATAACCACGACGATGGGCTTGGGGGTTATGGGCTTGCCTCCCTTTGGCCCATAAAATTAGTATAAGACCAGGTAGTCGAAATAAGACTAAGTGCAATTAATGCCAAAGAGAGAGAAACGGTGTACTGCCCTGCCATGTGTCCACTTGGCATGATGCGATTGGATTCTGGCGGGTACTTTTCTAACACGGCATAATTGACCTTCGGGTGGTGTATGACGTGACGTCTGACCAGTAGTTGGAGGACATGCGTGAACAATACTCTGACTAGGGGTGAGAATTTCTTACACGACCCGAAAACACGACCTGAACCTGCGAACCCATTTAGCTAAACGGGTCAGGTTCGGGTCATCCCGGGCGGGTTGGCGGGTTGACCCGTTTACCCTATTTATACTACACTTACAACTTAAAATGAAAATTGGTATGAGATTTTAATTTTAATACACTAGTTTGCGAAAAAATAAAAAAAATCAGGTTGAACGGGGTCGGGTTCGGGTCAACCCAAGAATATCAGGTCGGGTTCGGGTTCATATGTATGTCACAATTTTCGGGTTCGGGTCCATGTAAAATTTTCGGATTTGGGTCGGGTTGGACCCGCCAACCCATTAACCCGACCCGTTAAGCACCTCTAACTCTGACGGTACGGTGCACAGCATGGTGGAAGCATGGAGGCTTTCACTGTTCACGGTCAGAGGTTGTTGGACCAACCCTGACACGTGTTGTCTTCTAATTGGCACAACATGCACCCTGAATCTGACTAGATCTTTCTGAATTATGATTGTCCGTACGTGTTTGTACTTGTGGACAATGTTTCCTGATTGTCCTACGCGTATATGCACGCGTGGAGATTCCCTTTTGCTGATGAAGTAAGCCCGTTGAATTTTACACGCGGAATTCTTGTCCGCGCAGGATTTGCTCCGCGAAGACCTGGGAGTTAATATTTTTATAGGTTAGGGTCGTTATCCGCGCCAAGATTTAGGACCTTATCCCTTCAAACGTTAAAAACAACATGCAATTGATCATGTATCATGTGATGACATTGATACGAAAGACAAAGGGTTACATGCATCAATTGGTCTGTGTCTCGATTACTGAGTTTTATTTGCCTTATGTTTAAGGCTTGATGCAAACTTACTAATTGTCCGTACGCGTTTGTACTTGTGGACAATGTTTCCTGATTGTCCTACGCGTATATGCACGCGTGGAGATTCCCTTTTGCTGATGAAGTCAGCCCGTTGAATTTTACACGCAGAATTCTTGTTCGCACAGGATTTGCTCCGCGAAGACCTGGGAGTTAATATTTTTATGGGTTAGGGTCGTTATCCGCGCCAAGATTTAGGACCTTATCCCTTCAAACGTTAAAAACAACATGCAATTGATCATGTATCATGTGGTGACATTGATAAGAAAGACAAAGGGTTACATGCATCAATTGGTCTGTGTCTCGATTACTGAGTTTTATTTGCCTTATGTTTAAGGCTTGATGCAAACTTACTATCAAGCCAGATGTCTCATTGGAAACAACCTCTCTATTAATACAAGGTAGAGTTAAGGTTGTATACATCACCCTTCTCAGACCCTATCTAACCTAGCTATTGATGGGACTTATTGAGTATGATGATGTTAAACATCATTTTATATTTGATGTTTCTCTTGTACGCATTCCACTAACCTGAAAATTTTAGTTAGTTGTCTATAAATTACTAATAGTTTAAACTAATGTTTCTTTTGTACGCATTCCATTTGGTATCAATGTTGTCAAGTCTTATTTTTTACTTTGAGAAAGTATACTGTAGAAAGTATCTTAACGTAAGAAGGGTAGGAAGATACTAGGGGATGACACCTGTAAACCATAGTTAAGTCTATAAAACTAAATCTCGGATGATTAAAAGGGTAGTTTAGACTTTTTTTCTTTCGTTAATCTCTGATCCAAATTAAATTCAATTTCGATTAATATAATTTGACAAGCCAGTTTATAAGAAATTTATATTCAATTCAGGTTCGATTAATTATATTTGATATTCGATTAAAAATTTTAATGAATCCCTAGTAATTAACAATAGTGGTCGACGATTTTGTGATACTCTGTTTTTTTCATCCAATTTTACAATCTGTTGTTCACGATTGATTACGAGTGTTGATCCTATGAGTGACTTTAGCTTTACATGTTGATTATATGCTGTAGAAGGACGATCATGGAGGTACCGTAGAGAGAGAGAGAGAGAGAATGAAGTACCAGGAGATTTGTTCAAGATCAGCAATATGATAAAGAAGACAAGACATATTAAGTGCATTTTTATTTATTGAAGTTAAACAACGTGTGTTTGTTTCTAATAATATCAATTTTCAAAATTTTTAGAAGTTCTTATAATATCAACGTGCGTTTCCCATTTTGTGAATGTGTTTAAAAAGTTAACAGGCTATTTTATTCTTCCCATTTTATTAACACAACAAGAGAAGGACAGGTACAAAGAGAAATATTGGGGGAAATCTATACAAGAACCTAACCTCTCTAATAGTCAAAGATGAACTCCAAATTGTGCTTCACATCTTTTACTTTGCTTTCTTTGGCATTCTCTCATTTAGAGCCTTAGTGGTATACATTTTTGGATCTTTTCTTCTTTGACTTGCAACACAACGTTCAGGATGGAAATCCGTGTCTCTCAAATCCTCCTATTTGTTTAAATCAGAGACATGGTGTAAGAAGAAAAAGCAGCATCATTTAGATTCGAAGAGATTAAGATTGTGAGGGTTACTCATCCTACCAACCTGATAAGTCACGTCGAATGGGTTACAAAGCCGATCAGGTACCCTTCTACTTTGTTCAACACCTGCTCAAGTACTGAATGATCTCCAAATCATCTCGTTTCACATGTCACTTTATCCTGCTCTTCTTGAACGACCCTTCCATTACGTCCCTCATAAAACCACGCGTCCTTCCCTTTCAACTTTCTAGAGAAAGAAACAAACAAACAAAGAGAGTCTAGAAAGAGAACAGAGCAGAAGGGTACCGTACAAGCATAGCAATTAAAGCAAGATGGAAACATTTATTTCAAGAAGAACTGATTTGTATGCTGCAATTGATGCTTATACAAAGGTTTTTTTGATCATTTGTGATGGAATCTTGGAGAAGGATATATTCTTATTAGAAATCAAGATATAAACGCACGTTATATCTGATTCATTAACAAAGGTGCGTTTAAATTTAATAACAAGTGTGTTTAAAGAATATACAATGTGGGTTTAAAGAATATACAATGTGCGTTTATAATAATGAACATACATGTACGTGCGTTTTTACACCCTCAGTTATCACCATCTTCTTCATTTTCTTTTGTAACATCTGTTAACTTAATTTTTTTTAGGTTTAAAAGCTCTTCATGAAATATAATCGAAAGTATTTCATAACAATAATAGATTTTTATTTTGTGAATGATTCTCTGTTCTAAAGTTCAGTATAATAGATTTTTATTTGTCTATTTGATTGTCTAATACTACGAAATGTATAATCATTCATAAATCGTTTGAATAGAAGTTTTGATTTTGGCTCTGTTTAACCAAAAAAAGAAGTTTCAAACATTTAAGTTTGTTAATTACAATCTTGCCATCGCCTAAATCTAATGGTTGTGGATCCTTCCCACACTTTCAACGTTAATAACGCTTTGTACGTTATCTCTTCCCTTTTACTTTTTAGTCTATGCGTTGTAGTCATAGCTATGAAGGGGTGTAGTGTGACATGTAGCAGCCAAGTCATTAGAGGGGGTTTAGTCCTTCAAGCCGTAAAATACCACGGGAAAATGGAGGGGCACGTTTTTTGTTCTATTTTTTTTAGTTCAACAACCAATCATAATAGGTCACATCACCCCATATATGCCCCCATGCCGGTAAAAACCATCACCCCCTGGCACACACCACATAGTGGGTGGTGTTGGTGGCGTGGAGGGGCTTCACGAAATTTTTCACTGCCCGTGACAATACAAGGTTAGATAGTTATCATTTTTATTATAGGCATCCACTAAACATGAGCCATGGATCATGACCATTCGAACGTCCAACTAATCTGTTACTTAATAAAGATTTACGGTGATAAAATCTGATCTTGATTACATACACATATAGGGTTAGGATCAAATACACAAGAAACTTTTTCTAGGAAGGGTGAGAAGGATTGTGATCCATTGATCTTATGTTTGAAGGGTTGAGAAGGATTTGTTGACTTTCTCTCTCCACATGTAATGAACATGTCAATTCCCCCCATCATTATAAAACGTCTATATCTTTTTCATACGATATTTTTTTAGAACATTTTCTCCATATTAACGAGCGTTTTTACCTTTAATATGAGTACCACATTGCTACATTAAAATTGAAAAAAAAAAACGTGTTAAATGGGTTTTCTTCTCCGTTGTGTCTTCTGCTCGTTCATTGTGTTATAATATGCACATGTGCTTTATAAATATGTTATTTATGTTTTTTTAGTCTACACATGATTTCACTTTGTCCATTGTGTTTTTAGTACGCGTTCCATTGTGTTTTATGCAAATGAGTTTTGTATTTAGGTGTACATTGTGTTTAATTATATTGTTCATTTTGTTTAAGTCTATTATTCATTGTGTTTTAGTCTTCTGTTCATTGTGTCTTTAGTATGTGGTCCATTGTGTTTTATTAGACTGTTCATTGTGTTTTATACCCTATTGTTTATTGCGTATTTAATTGGTACTCATTGTATTTTACGTTATCTCCATTATGTCTTATGCAACTGGGTTTTCAACTTTATTGTTTCAAAAGTATTCATTGTGTTTTAGTCTTCTGTTCATTGTGTCTTTATTATGTCCTCCATTGTGTTTTACGCAACTGGGTTTTTGACTTTTTTTTTCAAAAGTATTCATTGTGTTTTAGTCTTTAGTTCATTGTGTCTTTAATATGTCATCCATAGTGTCTTACGCAACTGGGTTTTCAACTTTTTTTCAAAAGTATACATTGTGTTTTAGTCTTATGTTCGTTGTGTCTTTAGTATGTCGTCCATTGTGTTTTATTAGACTGTTCATTATGTTTTTTACCCTATTGTTCAATGCATATTTAATTGATGCTCATTGTGTTTTACACTCCATTGTGTCTTACGCAACTGGGTTTTTGACTTTTTTTTTCAAAAGTATAACAATATGGTATTTATATTAAAGATAAAAAGACACTTAATTTTATGGTATAATTTTTTTTTAGAACGATAACGTATAAAAAAGTTACGGATATTTAAAAATGAAGATGGAAATGGCATCTGACTTGCATGTGCATTTTTTTTTGACAAAATTACCCTCCCACTTGTTTAATCCTTTGAACACATGTCATTTTTAGTGGTTTCTCACCCTTCTCATTTTTTGTAGCCTTTGTATTATAACTCAACCCTACACCTATAAGCATGTTCACTATATCTCACATTGTAACCAATGGCCCTTACAATATCTCGTCAAATAATTACGTTTTGAAAATTCTACTAGCTAGTAAGAATAGCATATACACAAAACACTGTATCGTGATATCAAAGTTTAATAAACCGACAGAAATACACACTAATACACAATAAACAAGTTACATATAAAGATGAAAAAGAAATATATCAAACAATATTTTCGAACATCATCAAACTCAAAAAGTAAATAGAAAAACATAGTGATACGAATATGCCAATATAATTAGTCCTTATATCATTCTCCCTTCTATCTTCTTCCTTTCTTGTGGACTCCCATCTCTCTCTTTCATCTTTCATCTTTCTTTATCATCAACCACCTTCCTTCGTACATTATTTTCCATCAAAATCGTCCTTTTCATAATTACCAAAAAGTCCCTACCATTTAAACGACATGAGTCCAAGTCTAATAACTTCAACACCACCTCTTTCACGTGCAACCCTTCACCTTCGTTAGCCACACCCAAAACCACTTGTATTAGACACTGAACCATCTCCTCTGGATCACACCCAGGTAAAACAGACCCATAATATGATAGAATTAGACTTAAAATGTTAATGTTGGGTACTTAATTCGTTCCTATTTGTGTTTATCAGGAAACTGGAGCTCCAAGCCGAAAATAGGAGATTTTCAGGAAAAAACAGGCAAAATCTGGAGATTCCTGAGGATACGAGTATGTTCCCTGTGTGTTTGAAGGCCCTTCCGGGACTTATACAGTGATAAAACCAGCACGGGACAGACCCACAGCACGCCCAGGTACACTTGCGCAAAGGCCCTGCACGCTAGAAGACAAAGCAACAAACTTGGGGAAAAAGAAATCTAACACAAAATGTCTTACATGCCCGTGCTCACTACTGTGGCATGCTCGTTATCAGATAAAAAGTACAAACAAGACAGAACTGCATCCAGCAGAATGTACGAAGTGCCGGAGCACGACTGTGCACACCAGTGGCACGCCCGTGCTTGCCATGAAAACTCTATAAATAGCAAGCTACCCCCTTCCATTTGAGACATCCCATATCATCCCATTGCACTAAATTCTTTTGGTCTTGTGCCTTCTAGGGTCGACTTCCAGGAGACTTGTAGAGCTCTTGGGGTCTTGTGGGAGGCCTTAGGGCCCTCCTAACACACCTAACAAGGTTAGGCCTCATCCTACCTTGATCATCAATTCCAAGCATAGGATCTTAGAGTAGTTCATATGCAATAAACATCGAGGGACATGAGGTTGATTGACACATAGCATTAGGAGATGGAGAGCTTGTCTATGAGTAGCCATGTTCTTGTGTTGATCATTCGATATGGTTGTATCTTTCTATCATTCATGAACCCACTTCTATTTGTAGACTTTTATATTAGTAGTAGTAGTTTATTTTTAGTTATTTGTTGTGTTATCTTCTTCTAATCCTTGTTTGTTTATCTTGTGACAGGTTCAAATGATGATTAACTTAATAAACTTAAAATCAACTCTAACTTAATAAACTAACTAGAGGTTTAATCAGCTTCTGGTAGTCCCGAGCTAGAAACAAGGTGAGGAAACCGGTAGTGAGACATATCCTTTGGCCTTCTGATATCCAAACCGGATTCTAAACAATGGCTTCTGATGTGGACCAGATCTGAGTGACACAGTTTTGGTACTTACCAGATGTTTGAATGATCTTCTTGGTAATGGGAGGATTCTCTACAGGTGCACCAGTGATCTTCGGATTGCACACCTTTAGGATTATATTCCACCTTTATCAAGGATTTCATTCAGTTTGGGAGGTTATGGGTTGGGTAAATTAAGTTATCAATCATCGAACCAACTTTATATTTAATTAATCACTAAATAATAAAGTGTCACTTTAAAGATAAACAAAACAAGAATGTTGTCTCTAGGTCTCGTTAGTACAAATCCGTTAACCATTAGGGACACATGTCATCTGAGCTGACTGTAAGAGAGATCCGTCGATCTTCATGATCGTTAACCTACTTGGGGGATACGATGTCGGCAGGACTGACTATAAGAGAGATCCTTTGGCAAGGACAGTGAGAGCTAAGGGAGGTGTACGGTGTTCCAGGTCGGAAGTGAAGCCTCCATTCCAAGAAGAAGATGAGTTTGAGGACCAGAGACTTGACCGCAGTTAGGAAAGCCTGCTACATGCAAGGCTTGGGCGGAGTACCTTCATGCGGACGCGAATTGGGATGTTTCGCATTCTACTCAGTAGTGGCCCCGCTTCTCTATCAAGGAGTCAACACTTCAAGATCACTCTTGTCCTCCTAACAAATAATTAATCTTAACTATTTATTGTAATAATAAATTTTCCTGCTTATACGGAGGGTCCCACGATGTGCATATTTGATAACTCTACTATTTTATCTTTTTCTTTTATCAAAACCAAAACCTGTTTAAAACCATTTAAGAACCCCCTCCGTTTTATTTTTCTTTTTAAGCCCGATCAGTTAATTGATAAAAGGTTGAGTAGGGTAAAGTGTGTTCTCTGGAATACGATACTCGGTATTTACCCTTGAAAGCTATGCTATACATGTCAGGTTCTCTGCCTATGTGCTGGTTTTAGTTTCTAAAGTAATTATCGTTTACTTTATAAAATTAAAACTTGTTAAAAAGCTTTAAATCAGTCATTTTCCCCAAACCAATGTTTTGGAGTTGACACATCAAGTTTTTGGCACCGGGAAAATTAACATATTTCTAAATTACTAAAACCATACGCATCAGTGACGTATTGAACAATGGTCTCGTTAGTCACCCAATCCCTCTTTATAGTAACTGGTTTGATACTCGATAGGTTGCCTGCTCGTTTTAGTCTTGGATCAATAACAATCCAGTTTAATGTTAACGACTCTTTAAGATGTGATAACGATGCTTCGTATACACCCGCTAGCTCATCGACTTCCATGTCAATGTGTCTATTAATTCCTTGATCTTCATTTAACTTAATCAGCAAATCTGACAAGAGAAAATCAGTTGTAGTGTTTGCGAATTGGACTGCGGAATATATAATCTTAGTTTCGTAATGTATATCGACTACTGAAATGAGTTGTGATGTCCATGGATATGTTAAGCTGTTGAGATAACATGACGAACAATCTGTGAGTTTGGAACTAAAGCTTTTTTCATATGAGTTACGATGGTTGACGTTAGTGATTAGAGAAGGTAACTAGTCGTGAAAGAACAATCGATGACCACCAGGGAAGGAGGATATGACTTGATCAACATGCGGGTGAGTTATGGAGGGCCACATGCACATGGAAACATGAGACCAAAGATTATGATCGGAACATAGCGCGTGTATAGTGATGATACCATGGCGATGGTCGGTCGTCTAGTCGAGGTAAGATGTTGGTTTGAATGATGTTTTTAGGGATATCAGCGAGAGTGGCCGCCATTACAACTAGATAGACATGTTCTTTGGCTTTTAGTTTGGCGGGGATGGAATACTTGTGGGTGAGGCAACAAAGGATAAAAAGAGATTTTTGTTGTATCCAATGTTCCTAATGCAATGTATTATAAATGAACTTGGTGAGGGAATACTTGTGGGTGAGGCAACAAAGTTAAATCCTTTGATCTCACAAGTATTCTCTAGGCATAACAAACCGGCTACCTTGCCAGAAGATGACCAAGGGGAACAAGAAACAGTCCCCAGGGAACCCACATCTTCCAAACCCACTCCTAAAAAGTCTAAACAGCCGAAACAACAAATATCCAAACCCACCAACCCAAAAAGAAAAGCAGTTCAGGAGGTTGAGATGCCTGAAACTGCTGATGTACAATCTGTACTTGAAAAAGATGTGAATGAAACTTCCTCTCAGTTACATCTATCTCAATCCCCTAAAAGAGCTAAAATTTCTATTCAATTTTCAAGAAAGAAACACAAAAAGACTATAACTACTGACTCTATTTTTGAAACTACTGAAACCTTTCCTTCTACTGAACCAGAAGTTTCACACCAAACAGTAGAAATAGCTCAATTTCTCTCTGGGCTGAAACAAAATATCCCAACTGAGAATGTCAATCCCCAACAACCACATAAAACAGGGGATAAAACCTCAGAAATAGACATGGATGTGGATGTTATCAGCCCTATCCAAAGAGATGAGGAGGAGCCTAGGTGTCTAAGCCCAAACTTAGATACCTTAGGTACATTTGAGGATGCTACTACTCTTATACCACCCAGTGGTGGATCTGAGGACAGTGGTAACATTGTTAAGACCTCACATGTGGCAACTGCTGATGAAGGCCTTGTGCCTGAAGCAGGAAATCTCAAAACCAAAACAAAGGGGTTCATAAGACTACTAGGTTGGGCCTAGCTCATGATAAAACTGATGACTTCATCATTGATGATGTCACGGATTCAGATGATTCCATTAGTTTGGATGATGTTTCAAAGTTCAAGGAATTGACGGCTGATATGAAGGTCCTGACTTTAATGTATCCAAACTCAATGAGTTGGTCACAGAGGATCAGGTTAAAGACCACTTACACCCATATTCCCCAAAAGTGGCATCCCCAGTCTTTACTGAGGATCACCTAAAAACACCCCCTTCACAACCAAAACAGCCTACCCAACCTTCTTCATATGGTGCTACAAGCATAGACCTTAACCAGCTATGCATCCCAGGGGGTCCATTATACCAAATGGCTCACCAACTCCTTTCTGCTCATCTCCAAACTTTCACCACAACCATGGAACTTAAAAATAGAACCCAATTGGAGATGATAAACAATGCCATAGACCACAAAATGGGAGAGTTGTCAAGAAAAGTTAAAGACAATAGAAGGCAGCTTGAACATCTTTCTAGTGTTGCCTCACCTGTACCCTGGTTTCCAGAGGTTGATAAAGCCAAAAGGGGGAGAAAGAGAAGGAACCTGAGAAGATAGACCTTGAACAATCAAAGAAAGCTCTTGAAGCCCGGAAGCTCAAAGAAGCCAACAAAAGGTCACAACAAGAAAAACAAGAAAAGGCCTTAAAAGAAAGCCACATGTACCAAGAAAATCAAGAAAGGCTTCTGAGAGAACAAGCTCAAAAATCTGTCAATGGCAAAGAACCCAATGCTGATGAGGTCTTGCAATGTACTGAAGACAATCCTTTAGTAGTTTCTGCTGAGAAACGCCCATCAGTAGTTGCAACTCAAACTAAACCACAAACATCTACTCCAACCAACTCTCCAAAACCACAAACACAACCTGCCCCTTCTAAACCTTTAGCTGTTTTAAACCCTGAATCAATTGCCTTCAGTTTAGAGGAATTGGAGAAAAGCTTAAAGCTGAAGAAGAAAAAGCCTAAGGAAGATGTGATATGAGAGAAAGTGGATGAAAGGGAAGATTTGAGCTATGAAGACAAGTTAAAACACTGGTAAGAAAAGATCAATGAGCTAGAGAGAGCTGAAGAAGAACAACTGCTGATTGTTGAGAATGACAAGAGACAACAACTGATGAACTTCATTGTCAAGAACAACAAGTCAAAGAAACACTCTCTCAAGGGTCTCTCAACTGCTGAACTAGAACACAGAGCAAGACTCATCTCAGAAAGACAAACTCCTGAGAAAGAGAAGAAGTTGAAGAGAACCCAGATAATAGAAGAATTGGCAGCAAATGATTATGGCACAAAGGCTCAACTTTCAAAATGGAAGGAAGTAGACTTAAATGAAACATACAAGAGATTCAAAGCCTTGCAGAAGTCTCACCTAGAAAAATTCTTACCATCAGAAGTTTCACAAAATTCTGATTCTGCAAGAAAGAAGCCTGCTGCCAAGACAAAGAAAGGATCAGGGGAGCAAATAAAGACAAACTTCAAAATGGTTTTGATTGAATGCAACACCATTGTTGAAGATGACTTCATGATAGAAGAGAAGCCCCAGGTCAAACAAGATAGGGATCCAACCACATTTGCATATCAACATAAACAAACCATAACTGATCAGAAGCAGACGAAGGTAATTACTGAACATCACATTCCCATTTCTAGTAATGAAGCTGGTACTGTACAAGTTGAACATAGAAGGAGATCTGTAACATTTCGCATTTAAATCTATGTATGTTACGACATTTATTAATAAAACATCAAATTTTTATCATTATCGTACCTTTTAAAAAAATATTTCGTGACACGTTTGGACTCCTAGAACCATACTATATATATATATATATATATATATTATTAATATAGTAGTGGAATTATTGTAAAAAAAATGCCTAGGCCGGGAATCGAACCCGTGCCCAAGGCCGGCTCAAGCAAACACAAGACACAACCAGCTGGGCTACCCATCTTCTTGTGAACTTAACCCAACCCAATTACATATAAGCCTTCCATGTTCATCACAGTTGACTTGGAAAAAGTCAACTGCGACCCTAACGCCCATAATTAACCATCCAATCCGCGTTTTAATCCCATTAAGGCATGATTACTGATTGAAAAGACTAACTCGCGTATTCAACACGCATAATTATCATTAATTCTTACCAAAATCGTTGCCTATCACGCGTTTTTGAATTAACCACGAGTCAACTTTCCAATTCGAAACACACGAGTGTTACACTATAAATTGAGCATTCATCATCAGTCCCAAATAGCCGAATACACTATCCCCACTATCAATTTATTCTAAAAATCCCATTTCAATCTTCAATCGTTCACGTTTGACTTTACGGTTGACCGAGATTTACATCCACGATTTCAGTCCGTAAGTTTAATTTTTTGTTGGGGTTTGTTTATTGGCCATAGAACAGCAATAACCCCATGAATAATCGGGTTATTGCCTGTTCGTTTAGATTATTGTAAATCCTAGGGTTCATACAATTTAATTTGGGGATAAACATGTTGCAGACTTCGTTATTTATATATTGCAGAACAACATCAGTTGGTCTGGATCTTTTCACTAAGACGCGAACCGGCCACGGCCAGGGTTCGAGTCCCTCTTTCCACGCATTCTTTTCTTTCTTTTTAAAAGGATTATATAACTGATTCATATAGACTATTTAATTAATTCGAACCTAGATTATTCGTTGTCTGGGCTTGTGATTTAGAACCCTGACCCGGGTTTGACACGGGTTCGACCCCTAGCACATACAAACATTTTTTTAACCCTTTATACTTATATATATTCATTATTATTTTTAAAAATGGTTTTAAAATACTAAAATTGCTTTATAAATTCTACAAAAATTATTTTATGATGTTCTAATAGAAAAGTTTATCATACAATTTTTAGTTTTCCAAAAATTATTTATTTATTATATATAATAAATATTACAAATTTATTCTATTATAATTATAAAATTCTATTAGAATATCAAAACGATTTTACAAAATTCTACAAAAATTATCCTAAGTTTATAAAACAATAGACATTCCAGAAATGATTTTTATTTCTGAAAAATCATTTATTTAATATTTTTAATCGATTTTTGTTATTTTAATCATAAATAAATCATAATAAATTCATTTTTCAATATTTTTATACCAAAATTTTATATAAATTATTTCTCTCCATTTAGAACAGAAATACAAATTTTAATTTAAAAATTCTTTAATTTTAATATTTTTAGATATTAAAGTTATATTTTGACAAAATAGATATAAATAGACTAAATATTCAATTTTTAAGAAAATAATTTTATAAAATTATTTTCATACTTAAAACCTTATAATGTGATCATCCTTAGTCAAACACCTACAAAAAAAGACTTTTGTTTATTTTTTTTTTTGAATTTCTCTTATGTATTAAACAATTTGTTTAATAATTAAACGAACCCTTATCCCCAAATTAGGAACCCTAGAAAATACTTGTAGACTATAAAGACTTAGACTTATTTATTACCTTAAACATAGGGTAATACTTGGCAACGTTGGGCTACACATATTCTATTTCATGAGACTTAACACTTTGCTAAGGTGAGTTTACATAGCCCCTTTTTCTGTTTTACATTTTGGGGTGAAACATGTTTAAACATGTTTAAACATTTTATACACTATCATTTACTCATACTTACATTATTGAAACTTGTGATTCAATTACACTATCATTTACTCATTCTATCATTTGACTGTAACAAAAAGACACAGTACAATCATTAACATTGATCAAGCTACCTGTTTAGATTATAGCGCTATAGGTCTGACAAACCCACCCCCCCTCATAAATTCAGGGATGATCGATAACAGTTACACTTTTACTAACTTGCGAGTGAGGTCTCAGTCGACATAAGGTTTGATTGTACAAAAGACGCATTGTTACATGTCGGACTCATATTCTATCATTACTCGTTATTATACTTCAACTATGATTGCTATACATCATATTGTTTTCAACTATATACAAAACCTATGTATTCTCACCAACTATTTATGGTTGACCCCCCCATCTTTCCAACTTAACATGTTTCAGGTTTATTTGCTATTGGAAGTTGTACAAGTCTTGGAATACCTAGGAGCTTTGGATCTAGTTTATATTAATCAACTTTTGTAATCTTTACTTGTAAGATGAATTGTAAATTGTTTAATATTATTCAACTTTCATTTAGTACCATGAGCTATTGAACAATCATCACTACGTGACACCTCGATGTTTCCGCCATTGGTTGGGGTGTTACAGACTGGTATCAGAGCCATGGTTATAGGGAATTAGGTTATTAGAAAAATAATCTAGTCTATAACCATAGGATTACAACCAGTATTTGCTCCTTTTACTTGCTATTCTCTATCTCCCTCCTATTTCTTATCCCTACTTTAATCCCTACAAGAAGATTGCTCTCCATCACTGGATCTACTCTTAGACTAAGTCTTAACCTGTACTGCCTTGAAGATCCCGTCGAAGTTCTAGATTTTAATAACGAACACGTGCAATCTGGAAGGGTGAACGCCTGTATTCTGAGTTTTCTGTCTAGGACTGGCATTGCGCATATATCCCAATCAGACGAGGGACCCGGATGCCTACCTGGGAATTCTCGGGATGAGTGTTCACTTATAGGCTAAAGCATGTCTTCACTATGTTATTAGAATCTAGAATCTTTGATAAGTCAACGTTTTCGTTTATTCGTTTTAATTAATGGATAAATGATTACATTCCTTATATTATCTCATTATCCTTGATCCATTCTATGTCTCATTGAAACCTACATTGTATCTCTTACAGATAATGCCTCCTCGTCGCAACTCTCGTAATAACAACGACCATGATGGTGAAAGCAGCAACAACAACAACAACAACAACAACAACCATGACAACAATGTCCAACTCGCTGCAATCATTTCACAACAGATGGCTCAACAAATGGCGTCAATACTCCCTAACTTAGTAGCCCAAATTGCTCAGGTGAATGGAAACGGCAATGGAAATGGCAATCACAATGGAAATGGCAATGGGAACGGGAATGCTCACCTTGTTTGCACCCTCAAGCACTTCAACCCTTGCAACCCTCCTAAGTTTAGCGGGGACGAAGGAGCCACTGGCCTCCTTCAGTGATTCGAAGGTATCGAAAATACCTTCATTAATAGCGAGTGCCCCAACAATCTCAAAGTTCGCTATGCTATGAGTGTCCTCCACAAGAGGGCACTCACGTGGTGGAACGAGGAGAAAAGAACTCGCGGAGTTGAAGTCGCACTAGCTTTGACTTGGGAGCAAGCTAAAGATATCATGAAGGCGGAATTCTGCCCTCGCAATGAAATCAAGAGGTTAGAAGATGAGTTTCACGATCTTGCCCAAGACAGTGGGGAAAACCTAGCCTACAACACTCGTTTCCACGAACTTAGCTTACTGTTACCACATAAGGTCACTCCTCTACCTGTTGCAATCGAAAAATATATTGGTGGCTTACCCATGCAGATTCAGGACACGGTATGGGGAAGGAACCCTGCTACCCTCGAAGAGGCCAAGCGTCTAGCAGCTACCTTAACTGATAATCACGTAAAGAACGACACTTTGTTTCGGAAGGGCGGGAAAGCAAGTATTGTAGCCGCAGTAACTACTGAGAACCAGAAGCGCAAGACTAGGGATCCTGATGCAAACCTCACTACACAAACTCCTAACAAGAAACCTTATACGGGAAACTTTCCTTTGTGTAACACATGCAAACGTCATCATCCCACTGTTTCACCATGTCGCTTGTGCACCAATTGTGGTAAGTATGGTCACCTGGTCAACACATGTCGAGAAGCCCCAAACCCCAATACCAACCAACCAACCAATCCTGCACCGGCTGCCAACACTAATCGTCTCGGCAGGTACAACTATGGTCAGTGCTATGAATGTGGAGACCCAAATCACTTCCGTAACCGATGCCCAAACCTAAACCGAGATCAAGACCCTCCAGCTGCCTAATGACAAACTCCTACTCTTGGCATGTTATTTACTTTTGAATTCCATGTAATGACTCATTTGATTCAAGTAATAAATCCTAGTATTGAAACTTTTGACTTTTATATGAGAGTTTGTTTATCTAGTATGTTCATGACACTTGAATACATGCCTGGTTGAGTGTGAACTAATTGCTATATTAATATCTAAATCTATACAATTTCAACTCACACACTATATTATTACACCTATAAACTTGCTTACGTTAACATATTGCAACTTATGTGTGAAATAATTGTTACACTTAATCAACAACTGGCAGAAGATGAAGTACTTGTTCAACAGTTAGTTGAGTACCAAATAACCTGCTCAACGATTGGGAGAGGCCCTAACAACCTGCTCAACAATCGGTAGAGGTTCTTACTCACTGACTCGTGGAGGTCCTAACAACCTGCACAACAAGTCTTTTCCTGCTCAACAGTTGGACTCATTGATACAAAGATTCAATCGCAAGGTTATTTGCATTACTTACATGTGTGTTTAGAGTCATAGAAGGACACAAAACCCTAATGTAAGGTAAATTGGTGATTGAGGTCCGGAACGTAATCATGAATTTACAGGTACGTTAAGGTAGTGTGAAATTCTATTAAGGTTTCGGGAGATAACTAAATGTAAACTCTAGTTATCTGGTAGTTCAAATACCCACCCCTTTTCCCATCAGACTCTCCAACTCCAACTTCGGGACGAAGTTCCTAAAAGTAGGGGAGACTGTAACATTTCGTATTTAAATCTGTGTACGTTACGACATTTATTAATAAAACATCAAATTTTTATCATTATCGTACCTTTTAAAAAATATTTCGTGACACGTTTGGACACCTAGAACCATAATATATATATATATATATTATTAATATAGTAGTGGAATTATTGTAAAAAAAAATGCCTGGGCCGGGAATCGAACCTGTGCCCAAGGCCGGCTCAAGCAAACACAAGACACAACCAGCTGGGCTACCCATCTTCTTGTGAACTTAACCTAACCCAATTACATATAAGCCTTCCATGTTCATCACAGTTGACTTGGAAAAAGTCAACTGCGACCCTATCGCCCATAATTAACCATCCAATCCACGTTTTAATCCCATTAAGGCATGATTACTGATTGAAAAGACTAACTCGCGTATTCAACACGCATAATTATCATTAATTCTTACCAAAATCGTTGCCTATCACGGGTTTTTGAATTAACCACGAGTCAACTTTCCAATTCGAAACACACGAGCGTTACACTATAAATTGAGCATTCATCCTCAGTCCCAAATCGCCGAATACACTATCCCCACTATCAATTTATTCTAAAAATCCCATTTCAATCTTCAATCGTTCACGTTTGACTTTACGGTTGACCGAGCTTTACATCCACGATTTCAGTCCGTAAGTTTAATTTTTTGTTGGGGTTTGTTTATCGGCCATAGAACAGCAATAACCCCATGAATAATCGGGTTATTGCCTGTTCGTTTTGATTATTGTAAAACCTAGGGTTCATACAATTTAATTTGGGGATAAACATGTTGCAGATTCGTTATTTATATATTGCAGAACAACATTCATCACCAACTGATCAGTAGATCAGTTGGTCTGGATCTTTTCACTAAGGCGCGAACCGGCCACGGCCAGGGTTCGAGTCCCTCTTTCCACGCATTCTTTTCTTTCTTTTTAAAAGGATTATATAACTGATTCATATAGACTATTTAATTAATTCGAACCTAGATTATTCGTTGTCTGGGCTTGTGATTTAGAACCCTAACCCGGGTTTGACACGGGTTCGACCCCTAGCACATACAAACATTTTTTTAACCCTTTATACTTATATATATTCATTATTATTTTTAAAAATGGTTTTAAAATACTTAAATTGCTTTATAAATTCTACAAAAATTATTTTATGATGTTCTAATAGAAAAGTTTATCATATTATTTTTAGTTTTTCAAAAATTATTTATTTATTATATATAATAAATATTACAAGTTTATTCTATTATAATTATAAAATTCTATAAGAATATCAAAACGATTTTATAAAATTCTACAAAAATTATCCTAAGTTTATAAAACAATAGACATTCCAGAAATGATTTTTATTTCTGAAAAATCATTTATTTAATATTTTTAATCGATTTTTGTTATTTTAATCATAAATAAATCATAATAAATTCATTTTTCAATATTTTTACACCAAAATTTTATATAAATTATTTCTGTCCATTTAGAACAGAAATACAAATATTAATTTAAAAATTCTATAATTTTAGTATTTTTAGATATTAAAGTTATATTTTGACAAAATAGATATAAATAAACTAAATATTCAATTTTTAAGAAAATAATTTTATAAAATTATTTTCATACTTAAAACCTTATAATGTGATCATCCTTAGTCAAAACCTACAAAAAAAGACTTTTGTTTATTTATTTATTTTTTTTTTGAATTTCTCTTATGTATTAAACAATTTATTTAATAATTAAACGAACCCTTATCCCCAAATTAGGAACCCTAGAAAATACTTGTAGACTAGAAAGACTTAGACTTATTTATTACCTTAAACATAGGGTACTACTTGGCAACATTGGGCTACACATATTCTATTTCATGAGACTTAACACTTTGCTAAGGTGAGTTTACATAGCCCCTTTTTCTGTTTTACATTTTGGGGTGAAACATGTTTAAACATTTTATACACTATCATTTACTCATACTTACATTATTGAAACTTGTGATTCAATTACACTATCATTTACTCATTCTATCATTTGACTGTAACAAAAAGACACAGTACAATCATTAACATTGATCAAGCCGCCTGTTTAGATTATAGCGCTATAGGTCTGACAAACCCATCCCCCCGCATAAATTTAGGGATGATCGATAGCAGTTACACTTTTACTAACTTGCAAGTTAGGTCTCAGTCGACACAAGGTTTGATTGTACAAAAGACGCATTGTTACATGTCGGACTCATATTCTAGCATTACTCGTTATTATACTTCAACTATGATTGCTATACATCATATTGTTTTCAACTATATGCAAAACCTATGTATTCTCACCAACTATTTATAGTTGACCCCCCCATCTTTCCAACTTAACATGTTTCAGGTTTATTTGCTATTGGAAGTTGTACAAGTCTTGGAATACCTAGGAGCTTTGGATCTTTTTTATATTAATCAACTTTTGTAATCTTTACTTGTAAGATGAATTGTAAATTGTTTAATATTATTCAACTTTCATTTAGTACCATGAGCTATTGAACAATCATCACTACGTGACACCTCGATGTTTCCGCCATCGGTTGGGGTGTTACAAGATCCAACCTGTGTATATCTGAAGTAGAAGACCAATCAACATCAGGCCTATCTTCAAACAAGTAGATAGTACCATTCAAAGCTGACTTCTTCAAATCTAAATCACCAATATTCAAGTGATACTTCACCCATAAGTCCAATTCAATTGTCATGGAGAGAAAAGACTTCACAACCAAGGTCCTACATCACAAGACTGAACTGGTTAAACTATCAGATGACGATCTTCTCACCATTCATTTCATGGAACCAGACCAAGGACCAATCCTCACAGGACAACAAGTCAGTGAACTCAAATACTTAATGATCAAACAAGTTTGGAGAGTTCTTGACTGCAGAATAAAAGGATCTTATAAATAAAGTTAGACAAAGGTTCTGACTTCATCAATCCAGGGGGAGATTGTTGGGTCAAAGAGGATTGACAAGCCAGAATGAACCTTAGTCTGATATCCTCTCTGCATATTTTGCTAAGTATAGAATCTACTGAAGAAGAAAAAAAACAAAGTACTGAAGAAGCTGATAAAAGTGCTGAAGAGTAAAGTTCAGAAGTTCTGAAGATGAACTAGACAAACATTTGAAGAACAACTACTGAAGATCAAACTTCTGAAGAAATACCCATCAGAAGTTTGTCACTCATCAGCAGTTCTTATAGAAGCTCCCCACCGCCCTTAACTTCAGTAGTTTAGTATAATATTAGTTTTTAATAGCTTTTTGTACAAGTTCCAATACTACAGCCTGTTGCAGTATTATTATAATCTTTTTAATACTTCACTTGTACGTATTGTTCAGTCTATAAATAGATCGGTTCATCCCTTCTATTTAAGACATCTTGTGTAGTTAACCTTTTCTAATATATTGAGAATCATTTGAAGCATTTACTACTGTTACATTCATTAACTGTTTGATTCTCTCATTAATTGCTTTAGTTCATTAACTGAGGGGGAGTAATAACTCCTGTTAAAAGTGAAACTTTAACTTAGAACACTTATACTTATTTCGTTATGCTTTTACTTTGATAAATCCTATACAAGTGTTCTTAATAAGAAACTGTTAAAAGAAACTGATCCAACACAGAGCTCTTGGGGTCTTGTGGGAGGTCTTAGGGTCCTCCTAACACACCCAACAAGGTTAGGCCTCGTCCTACCTTGATCATCAAGACCAAGCATGGGATCTTAGAGTAGTTCATATGCAATAATCATCGAGGGTCATGAGGTTGATAGAAACATAGCATTAGGAGATGGAGAGCTTGTCTATGAGCAGCCATGTTCTTATGTTGATCATTTGATATGGTTGTATCTTTCTATCATTCATGAACCCACTTCGATTTGTAGACTTTTATATTAGTAGTAGTAGTTTATTTTTAGTCATCTGTGGTGTTATCTTCTTCTAATCCTTGTTTGTTTATCTTGTGACAGGTTCAAATGATGATTAACTTAATAAACTGAAAATCAACTCTAACTTAATAAACTAACTAGAGGTTTAATAAGCTTCTAGTAGTCCCGAGCTAGAACCAAGGTGAGGAAACCGGTAGTGAGACAGATCCTTCGGGCTTCTGGTATCCAAACCGGATTCTAAACAATGGCTTCTGAAGCGGACCAGATCTGAGTGACACAGTTTTGGTACTTACCAGATGTTTGAATGATCTTCTTGGTAATGGGAGGATTCTCTACGTGTGCACCAGTGATCTTCAGATTGCACACCTTTAAGATTATTTTCCACCTTTGTCAAGAATTTCATTCAGTTTGGGAGGTTATGGGTTGGGTTAATTAAGTTATCAATCATCGAACCAACTTTATATTTAATTGATCACTAAATAATAAAGTGTCACTTTAAAGATAAATGATACAAGAATGCTATTTCTAGGTCTCGTTAGTACAAATCCATTAACCATTGGGGATACATGTCATCTAAGCTGACTGTAAGAGAGATCCTTCGATTTTCATGATCGTTAACCTACTTAGGGGATACGATGTTGGCAGGACTGACTGTAAGAGAGATCCTTCGGCAAGGAAAGCGAGAGCTAAGGGAGGTGTATGGTGTTCCAGGTCGGAAGTGAAGCCTGCATTTCAAGAAGAAGATGAGTTTGAGGACCAGAGACTTGACCGCAGTAAGGGAAGCCTGCTACATGCAAGGCTCGGACGGAGTACCTTCATGCGGATGCGCATTGGGAGGTTTCACATTCTACTCAGTAGTGGCCCCGCTTCTCTATCAAGGATTCAACACTTCAAGATCACTCTTGTCCTCCTCACAAATAATTAATCTTAACTATTAATTGTAATAATAAATTTACCTGCTTATACAGAGGGTCCCACGATGTGCATATTTGATAACTCTACTATTTTATCTTTTTCTTTTATCAAAACCAAAATCTGTTTAAAACCATTTAAGAACCCATCCGTTTTATCATTCTTTTTAAGCCAGGTCAGTTAGTTAACTGATAAAAGGTTGACTAGGGGAAATGTGTTCTCTGGAATACTATACTTGGAATTTACCCTTGAAAGCTATGTTATACATGTCAGCTTCTCTGCCTATGTGTTGGTTTTAGTTTCTAAAGTAATTATCGTTTACTTTATAAAATTAAAACTTGTTAAAAAGGTTTAGTAAAAATCAGTAGTTTTCCCCAAACCAATGTTCTGGAGTGGACACATCAAGTTTTTGGTACCGGGAAAATTGATATCTTTCTAAATTACAAAACCATACGCATCAGTGACGTATTGAACAATGGTCTCGTTAGTCACCCAATTCCTCTTTATAGTAACTGGTTTGATACTCGATAGGTTGCCTGCTCCTTTTTGTCTAGGATCAATAACAATCCAGTTTAATGTTAACGACTCTTTAAGATGTGATAACGATGCTTCGTAGACACCCGCTAGCTCATCGACTTCCATGTCATGTGTCTATTAATTCCTTGATCTTCATTTAACTTAATCAGCAAATCTGACGAGAGAAAATCAGTTGTAGTGTCTGCGAATTGGACTGCGGAATATATAATCTTAGTTTCGTAATGTATATCGACTGTTGAAATGAGTTGTGATGGCCATGGATAAGTTAAGCTGTTGAGATAACATGACGAACAATCTGTGAGTTTGGAACTAAATCTTTTGTCATAGGAGTTACGATGGTTGACGTTAGTGATTAGAGAAGGAAACTAGTCGTGAAAGAAGGATCGATGACCATCAGGAAAGGAGGATATGACTTGATCAACACGCGGGTGAGTTATGGAGGGCCGCATACACTTGGAAACATGAGACCAAAGATTATGATCGGAACATAGCACGTGTAGAGTGATGATACCATGGTGATGGTCGAAAGAGATCGGTCGTCTAGCCGTGGTAAGATGTTGGTTTGAATGATGTTTTGAGGGATATCAGCGAGATTGTTCGCCATTACAACTAGATAGACATGTTCTTTGGCTTTTAGTTTGGCGGGTAGGGCGATATTTATAAACTATATTATATCCCAGGAACGTCCCGGGGTTGAGAAATCTAATATGACATATCAATTTTACATTTGAAATAGAATGTTGCGCTTTACAGTTACATGCAGGAAAACTTCGGGTAGCGCCTAACCAAAAACAATGTTAACGCCTAACTTTAAACAATGTATAATTCTAATATTAATACCTAACCTAAAACAACGAACAACTCCAAAGCTAAAACATGTTCATATTTACTTATTTGAACATAATTATTGACTTGCCTATACATGATTAACGAATTACCTAAACACTTTGTGTTTTTCTCCTGTATAAACAAAACCCCACAAAAATATTGTCGTTTTTTTCTCCGTTTTTTATATAGCACTATGGTACTCGTTGGAAAGATAATAAAACGCTTGTTAATTTGGTGTAATTTTTTTCTTTAAAAAATCTCGTATATAAAAGATATTAACGTTTAAAAATTATGGGAGGAAACATGAGAGAGAAAAATCCAATTTTGTTTTTAAATTATTTTTTTTTTCCTAAAATCAATTGGGAAAAGATATTGTACAAAGCGTCTCAACATAAAAAGTGTAGGAAGCAGTCTGGACCATTTGATCATGAGCAGATCAGATCATCTAACTAAACATCTAACTAACGCGTTTAAATCAAACTAGGGGTAATTAGTCAAAGAAAATATAAACTCGTTTAATTTTTTTTAATTCGAACGGCCAATTCATCTCCATTAACACGACGGTTACTAAAATTGAGAAACAAAAGCATCAGACGTCATTCAATTAGGGTTTATTTCACCAAAAATCAAAAACACACAAAAACAGAGACGACCAAAAACACAGACGACAAACATCAAAAAATACAGAGCATCATGTCTTCAAAACGAAAATCAGGTGCATTTTTATGATTACATTTTCAAAATTTCATCTCGATATACTCTCGGATTATTATTGTTATTACAGCAAACGATTTTTAAAACAAAAAATTTCAAAAATGAAAACAGATAAAGAAGGGGAAAGAAGGAAAATCAAGCATGACAAACCAGCATCAAAACAGAGTAAAGGTATGAACAAATCCAAAACAAAAAAACTCACTTTATTTGTGATGAAACGCACTTAGGTTATTTGCATGTGCATATTCATTGTTTAATTACAGTCATTTTTTAATTACAGTAGGTTTTTTAGATGAAACGCACTTAGGTAATTTTAGATGAAACGCACTCTGTTTATTTTAGGTTAAAATGATACATAAGTGCGTCTCAATTACCTATGAGTGCGTCTGTATGTTTAGATTTATTTAGGTTAATTAAAACATGAGTGCGTCTCAACTAGGTCATGGGTGCGTCTCAACTAGTATATAAGTGCGTCTGTAAATGCTTTATGAGTGCGTCTGTAATGTTTTATGATTTTTGTCTGGTAAAATAAAGAGTGCGTTTGAACGGATTTATGAATGCGTCTAAATGATTGGTGTATTTTCTTGTTACTACAGAACCAATTATAACAGGAGAATATGATGATTTTGAAGAACAACCAATAAAAAATTTAGTTAACATTAAAAAACGGATTGAAAAGGTCAACAAGGAAGCTGCTAAACGATTGGAATCTGATGTTCAAAAAATGAGACAAAAGTTGCAGAAACAAAAACAAGCCGTTGAACAAAATTCAGAATCATCAGACAACGATTTCGAGATGCCGAAGAAAAAAGTAAAAGTGGATTAACCTAAGAAAAAAGTAAAAGTGGATGAACCTAAGAAAGTGAAGAAAATAAAAGAAAGGGAGTTTGTGGAATACAAAGATAAAAAGTTAAAAATACGATGCTCTCCTGCTGACTTTATTGAAAGCATCCAAGAGTACATAGATGAACAAAAGGATGAAGTTAGAAAAATGGGGCTGGCATCTGTGTTGGACATTAAGATTGAACATATATCAACAGGCTTGGGTTATTGGTTGTTAGTGAATTATGACAAGGAAAGAAACCATCTGAATGCAGGAAATTGGAAAATCAAGATCACACCTTCATTGGTACATGAAGCTTTAGGCATACCAATGGGAAAGAAACCGGTGCTTGAAAAAACTAGGGCAAGGAAAGGTTCTGACTCTACGATAGATGAGTTCAAGAGTCAATTTAAGAAAAAGAAAGCCAGTATTGTGATGGTTAAACCAGTTGTTAGGAAACAACCAAGGGGTGGACGGCTGTTTAAATTGAATTTTCTTGTGTTACGGAACATAGTTTTCAGGGAGATCACAAAGTCAACAATAATCAATCAAAGATTTTTGCATGGGGTGGAGGAAGAGGCAGAAATTCCTAACATGGATTGGTGCTCGTACCTAATAGAATGTCTAGTGAGAACAAAAAAAAAGATGGAAAGAAGACCAGTATAATGGTCCAATTGAAATGTTGAGTGTAAGACTTCAAACGCACATATGAATGCTTTTACACGCATTTGAATTTTTTTGATTAATTATTTGGACGCACCTATTGATAATTTAGACGCATTTATATTTCTAACACATATATGATGTTTTAAAACATGCAGGTTATCTACACACATGAATACAACAAGAGACATCCATCTGAAATAAGAATTAGCATACCCGCAGTTTCTTACATAACCAGTAGTTCACTTGCAGCGATGAAGGAACATATTTATAACAACGGGGCGTTGACTGACATGGAAGAAGATGACGGAGATGATGAGGGTGATACTAATAAGGATGATGAAGAAGATAATGTGGCTGATGATGATGATGAAGAAGAGGATGACGCAGATGATGCGGGTGCTGAAGAAAATGATCAGTTACAAAATGATCAAAATCTAGATGAGGTTACGGATGTGCTGGTGAGAATGCAAGGAAGGGGAGTTGATAATGATTACACTCTGCCAATGGGGAAAACTCCACAAAAAAAGAATCAAAATTGACGATGATGTTGATGAAGAGGCAGATTGGAGACAGTTCGACATGAGTACTAAGGCACAACAAATGTTTGAGCATTCATAAACTCAACCACAACTGAGCATTCATAAACTCAACCACAACCAGATTGGACGCACGTATATTGAAATTTGGACGCTCCTATATATTGTGTGATCTGTATATTTGGAATCATCTGGACTATACTTTGGACGCACTAATATTACTTTGGACGCACTAATGTTGGTTTTGAATGCACTTATATTGTAATTTAGACGCACTTATATATTTTCTGATCTGAATATTTGGAATCATTTGTACTATTAGTTTGGACACACTAATGTTTGTTTTGGATGCACTAATGTTTTTCCACAGGTATGGATAAAAACCATGGAGAGGAACATAAAAAAATATGAAGCAATACAAAAGGAGATGGGGGAAATGGTTAAGGAGGCACGAACCAAATACTTGTGGGTTCCAGAGTTGATGAAGTTATGCGACAAGTGGGACGACTTGAACAATAAAGGTAAGGATGATGAAAATGTTCACGCTGAGGTGGACAAGGATGATGAAGGTGTCAAAGAGAATGTTGATGCTCAAAACCAATATATTGAAGTGACTGAAACTTCAAATATGAATCAGCGGAGAAATGAGGTGGTAATGGATGATCGGGCTGTTGATGCAGTTTTGGAAAATCAAAATGAAGAATATGAAGTAACTGACACATCAATTAACATGCTGCAAACAGTTGAACCAGGTGTATATAGGGTAAAAGATGTGAATGAGACAGCAAACGAAGAACCTGAGAGAGAAGTGGAGAAAGACAGAGCAGAAACACTGGATGATGGTGGTGTTTCTTTAGAATCACAAGAAATAACAGACGCAACATTCATTAAGCTACAAACAATAGAACCAGGTGTGTATGCAGTTCGGGATGAACAAGCAACACCAAAAGAAAAGCATGCTGAAAAAGACAAAACACCAGAAAAGGAAGCAGGAGAAGAAAGGGGGGGAAGCAGTGGCTGGTTATGAAAAGCCAGTTAGGGACAAAAACCCTTCATGGGCATAAAGATCACCATACACCGGGAAACAAGTGTGCCCAGTTGAAAAATTAACAGAAGATGAAGTGAGGATAACAAAATACATGTTTGCACCAATTCGAGAAAAAAATGTAAGTGTATTTTTTTCCTTTTGTTTCTCAAATATTATTGACTGTTTATTGATTCTTTTTAACATATTCAAATTTAGAAAATTTGTTTTTGGGATCAAGCTGGGAATGAGATCATGAAAGTGATTTTTGAAAGTTTCCATCCTAGATTATGGCTTTGTACAAATGCAATAGATGTATGGACCGATTTCTAAACTATGAGGAAGGGGGGAGAAAGAAGGATGGGTCTGTACGAAGATTGTTTCTTAGTTCCAACATGATGGTATGAAAAAATTTAAATTAGACGCACCTTTATTAAACATTCAAATGCACTCTACTGAAAAATGCAGTAATTCAAACGCACTTATAAATCTATTTGGTCGCACTCATCAATTTTTACTGTTTTTTTTTTATTTATTTTTTTGCAGACTCCAAATTTCTATGAAAAGGATGTTACTTGGACAGCAAGGGAAAAGGTTTACCTTAGCAATCTTCAGAATATCTTCAGAAAGTTCAGCGCATCATCTTTAGATGAGTTTGACATGATTCTTCAGCCAGTGTGGATGGACAAACATTTCTATGTCTTAGCTTTTGATGTAAAGAATGGGATATCAGAGTTGCTTGACAACTCTAAAGAGGGAGATGACCAACAGGTATGTACTTATTTAACACAAAAAAACATGAAAAAGTTATATTGCTGGAAAAATTATGAAAATAACCTAATGGTTTTGTAAAAAAATGTTTGCAGAGACACACTTTGTACCGGGTGTGGAAGAGCACATGTCCTACAACCCCGACGACTGAGAAAATTCTAACAGGTCCTATTATAAGAAGAGAAATGCCATGGAGGACTACAAAAAACCATGTAGACTATGGCATATTCGCTATGAGACACCTCAAAACCTTCAAAGGGTATCAGGTTTGGAACTGTGGTTTTGCAGGTGAATCGGCTTTTCAATAGACACAGTTGGATGCATTGTGGTTCAAGTACGTGGCAAAGATTATACTTTCACCTCACAACCTACTCAGGGATGAAATAGTTGAAGAGGCTAACAAGTTTGCAAAAAGGCCAATCAAAGCAAAGACAAAAATGTTAGAGAATGCCAAGGCAAAATTAGAGAAGAGGGTTGCTGCATTATAAACATTGTTAAGGGTTTTTTATGTCATTTTGTTTTAATGCTTTTAAACAGCTTACTTACTGATTTAGTTTCTAATATATTAGTTTGGACACACTCATCAGCAAATGAGTTTGCATTTGGACGCACTTACAGTTTAGACAGGATTAATATTATTAACTTTGGACGCACTCAATTGGAAAATGACTACATTTTGGACGCACTTATAGTTTAGATTATATTATTGTTATTTTATTTGGATGCACTCAATTGTAAATGACATTACATTTGGACGCACTAATGATTTGGATTATATCAATGTTATTTTGTTTAAAAGCACTTGTAATATGTTTTATTATTTCAAACGCACTTTAATTAAAAACAAAAGCAAAACAACATGTAGTAACAAAACAACAGATAAATAGTGAAGTTTACATAGACTTTAGGAATTGAATTTTAAATTCAATAGAACACCTCAAAAGAGCCATGCATTTTGTAAGTTGTTCGACAAGATTAACATCGCCTTTCTTTGCATCAATCATGAACATAACCGCCAGTTCATGAAGACTTGAGTCAGGCATACGCATAAGAAGCTTGAAAATCTCATCTCTCTTACTTATGCCATCATTTATCCTGCTTAGATTATCCGCCAGACGACCCTCAAGAGCATAATCTTTTGCAATTTGCTCTTGCATCCTTTTGATCATTTCAGATTTTGATGATGAAGATGAGGAATCCATTACTGGAAAACAATAAAAAAAATAAGTTGTGATTGAATTGTGTGGTGAGAATCCATTCTGTATACATCAAATATATAAACAACACAATAATAACAATGTGACAATAAATCATTCACGAGAATTACTGTTATTATTTGGTTCCCAATAATTGATTTGTACAAGCACGTGTATAATAATTCAACACTGATACATATAGACACACTCTTCATTACATTAGACGCACTCATTAAACAAACAAATAAAAAAACAAACCATCTAAAACAAGCGCACGTTCAATCTATTTTCCAAAACCTTTAAACGCACTCTATTATGATCATCTTCCACATGTTTTAACCCTAATGTTTACTTCTCCAGATAACAAACTCTGCAAACTTAATTCTGACAAAAAACACATCTACAACTTGATTTTAAATAACAAAGTCTCCAAATTTATAATCAACAATCTAAAACTATCAAAACCATATGATAAACAGACGTATTATTTCGATAAAATAAAAAACAGTATTCAACACCTGGTTCGATCAAAACAGAGCATCATAGTAATCGAAAATTAAAATTGGGTTTGATTGAATCCTCGTTTGATTAGATGTTCGTTCTAAAAATATCGATCATGAATTGCATCTAATTAATTGAATTCGATCGTATTAATTGAAACGTCAATTAGAACGTGATTGAAGGAACGTAGATGGACTAATTTACCCTTTTAATCAACCAGGTTTAGGTTAAGTAAACTTAACCATAGTTGACAGGTGGCATGATTTGGTTGCTTCTTACACTTTTTACGTTAATAATCTTTGTACACTATAGTTTCTCTTATATCAATTAGTGCCACATGGCATACCACATGACACACCATAGGCTATAGGGTGTGGAACCCTTCCCCCTTCCCTCCCCCTCGTCCACATCAGCGCCACGTCATTTCCTCCTTTCCCCTCCCCCAAACCAGGTAAATGGTTTCCCTTTCTTCCCCCTTCCCCTTTTCATTTTATTAATATTTTTTAAAGGGAAAAAGGACATATATATATATATATATATTACTAGGGAAAAAGACAAAACAATAATAATAATAATAATATATAATCGGGGAGAACGGGGATAATCCACCGTTGGCTTCGAAGGGGGAAAGGAGGGGGCGATGTTTCCCGAGGGGAAGGGTGTCCACCTTACCTCCCCGAGCTCCACACCCTTACGTCTTAGAGGGGGAATGTCCTCTTTAAATGTCATGTGAGATTTATTGTTTTCAATTATAACATATAGATGGTATTTGGTAAACCTGGTCTTTTAGGTAAAACAATTATATATTTCAAGTTGTTCTTGAATATGCTTATTTGAACGTGGGTTAGTCTTTCAGATATGTTTATTTTAACAATCTATAAATATTAAATTCCTACGTGCATAATTGTTTCTATGAGTGCATGGGTTATGCCTGTTTGTTGGAGAAGTTACTTTTGAAAAGAAACAGTATATGTTTTAGTATTATTGTTCAAATATGGGTCAAAACATATACATACATCATATTTTTAACACTTTTATTTCTTACTTATGAACTTGTTACTTAGACACTTTGTTTTATTTTGCATAATGTTGATTGTTTACAATGGAGCATGGGCTGGAGAGTAGATGAGCTAGAGTAGATAGCTGATAGAAGAGTTGAGGCCCATTGTCCAGTAGTGGGTCATGCCAGGTTGGCAATCCGGGTGAAACAAACACAGCATGGTTTCACCCGTTGGATTATTATGAGATCTTTTATCCTAACCGTTCATTCTTTGGTTCGTACAACTTGCTGAGAGGACTATAAAAGGAGATGTGTTTCTTTATCTCAGCTTTTTAGATCAGATCACTTTACTTTTTTGTATACATTCACTTTTCTCTCGTTTCATCTCTCACCTAGGGTTAGCCAGATAATCTTGTTAGGTTAGATTGTTAAGGGTGTAATCACAGATCATCTATTGATGATCTGTTGGGTTGGGTTTAGAGTTTGTTGAGAGGTTGATGTGATTGTATTTCTTTGTTGATTGTTTTTAGTAAAGTTCTTGATAATCAGTGAATATTTCATAAATTTCACATGGTATCAGAGCTTAGGCTTTGATCTTGAGATTCACTAGGTATTATCTTAGATCTGGTCGATTACTGTGGTTCTTGTCCATTGGTTACCGTTCTTGGCGTTGGTTACGAGGAGCTGATATAGCTTGTAGCCGCTTGAAGGCGATGTGCTAGGGGTCGTAAAAACCCTGGCAAACTGTTCTTGTTACCCCCAATCAAAGGGTAACTTGATTGGAGAAACCCTAACTTGGGTTTGCTTTGGTGAGATCGTTCTTACTTGTTTCTTTTTGGTTCTTGTTTGTCTGTGTCTAGGAGTCGACTGGCCGGGTTAGGGGGAACGGCATTGAGACTCAGTACTTGGTTGTGTCAATTTAGGCGTCTAGGTTAGAACGGCTCCCAAGTTAAGGCTTGCACAGGCACCCTTGAGTGACGAACCTGTGATCTGGTCCCTGGCTTGGTTTCGCCTAGGTCTTGATTGATTAATTGTTGGTGTGTTCTTATTCTGTGCTCTTGTTTGTTTCTTGTTTTTGTGTGTGATTATCTGGTTGTTATAGTTTTTGTGCAAAAACATGGCTGATGATGATGGACATAGTGTTCATAGTCATGCTGATGATACTACTATTGTAAATAATAATGGTACAACTTTAATTGCTAAACTTGACCCTAGTAATCCTCTGTACTTACACCCAAGTGACTCTGCCAATCTAACTATTGTCAGTGTTAAACTTAAGGGTACAGAGAATTATACTGTATGGTCCAATGCCATGATTCTAGCACTACAAGTTAAAAACAAATTAGGGTTTGTAAATGGTGAATGCACTAAGCCAACTGATGATTTAGTTTTAGAAAGACAATGGAATAGATGTAATTCTGTTGTCTTGACTTGGATTCTTAACTCAATCTCTGAGGACTTATACTTGGGACAAGTCTATTCCAAGTTGGCCTCAGAGGTTAGGAGAGATTTAAATGAAACTTACAATAAGATAGATGGGTCTGTTATATTCAATCTATATCAACAAATTAATTTGTTTACTCAAAATGGTACTTCAGTTTCTGAATATTATCATAAACTAAATGTCATGTGGAACCAGCTTGATCAAATACTGCAGTTACCTGCATGTACCTGTGAAGCTGCTAGACAGTTCAATGACTTTAGTAGTATGATAAAGCTAATGCAATTCTTGATGGGATTAGATAGTACTTATCAATTAGTTAGAACAAATCTGTTGATGAGGGATATATTACCTACTGTCAAAGAGGCATTTGCTGTAATTTCTAGGGAAGAATCCCATAGAAATTCCAGCAACTCTGGACAAAAGGATCCAGGTCAAACTATGAGTTTCTTTGCTAAAACTAATCTAGCTAATGACAATAAAAGGAAACCTAATAGAAACAGCAATCAGAACCTTAAGTGTTTACATTGTAATAAAAATGGCCATAGTATTGACAAGTGTTTTGAGATCGTTGGCTATCCAAGTTGGATGAGACCTAGATCTAGTCAAAACAAAAAAGGGGTGGGTAACAATAGTACTAACACTGCTTCTGCTGAAAGTAACAATTCTGTTTCCCAGAATGTTTTGACTTCTGAACAGGTTGCTCAACTTTTGAACCTGTTAAATAAGAAGTCAGATGAACCTTCTACCAGCTGTAATGCTGCAGGTAGAAGTAATATTTTTTGGTGTTCATTCAGTTTTTGTGGAAATTCTAAAAGAATCTTTTCATTTGCTAGCTTTAATGATAAATATAGAATTCTAGGATGGATTTGTGATTCAGGGGCAAACCAACACATGGTCATGAGTGATAAAGATTTAATAAACCAGATTGATGTTAAAGATTTAAACATTAAAATTAACCATCCAAATGGTACATTTGCTAAAGTAACAAAAATTGGTGATATTAAACTAAGTAATGATGTCACTCTTTATGATGTATTTGTGGTCCCTGATTATTGTGTGAATCTATTATCTGTTAACAAGCTTGCTAAAGATAGTAACTAACTGTATCATTTGATGAATCAAAATGTTACATTCAGGATTCTTTAACCAAGAAAATTCTGGTGACTGGTAATGAACATGATGGTCTTTATTTTTGTGGTGAGTCCTCTACTGTGTCATGTGCTAGTGTGTCTAGTAGTGAAATGTCAAATTTGTGGCATGCTAGGTTAGGACATCCTTCAGATGTTGTATTAGAAGTTTTAAAAACTGATTTAAAATTAAAGAAAATAGGAAATGAAGAACCATGTGAAACCTGCCATAAGGCCAAACAACATAGGGAACCATTTCCAATTAGTGAACATAAAACTACAAGCTTAGGAGATATTGTTCACTTGGATGTATGGGGTCCCTATAGAGTCACTAGTAGGGATGTTTTCAGATATTTTCTGACCATTGTAGATGATTACACTAGAGCTGTTTGGGTGTATCTTATGAAGTCTAAAACAGAGGTTTTTGATAATGTGGTTCATTTCTCTACCTGTTTAATAAATCAGTTTAAAAGAAGTGTGAAAGTTTTCAGAAGTGATAATGGAACTGAGTTTGTAAATACTTAGTTAAAAGGTTTTTGTAATAAAATGGGTATTTTTCATCAAACTTCATGTCCTTATACACCCCAACAAAAAGGCATCGTTGAAAGAAAACATAGACACCTTTTGAATGTTGCTAGGTCACTACTGTTTCAGAGTTGTTTACCTTTAAAATTTTGGTCTGAATGCATTTTAACTGCTGCTTTTTTAATAAACAGGACCCCATCTTCAGTATTAAAAGGTAAAACACCATTTGAACTAATGTATAACCAAAAACCCTCTTTAGAAAAACTTAGAGTTATTGGATGTTTGTGTTACAGTACTGTTTTAAACAATTCTGATAAGTTAGATAGTCATGCTGAAAAATGTGTGTTACTTGGGTATTCTAATGAAAGAAAGGGTTATAAACTTTGGAACCTTGAACAAAAACAAATTATGTTTTCTAGGGATGTTAGATTCTATGAATCTATTTTTCCTTTCAAGGAAAGTCATATAATAAAAGAATTTGATCCTAAAAATTATGAAACCATTAATAACACTAATTTTTTTGACTTCTGTGATGGTACTGATACACAACATTCAGGAATTCTAGGTGTGCCCAATGATGAAAAGAGGGTTATAGGAAACATAGGATCAGAAGCTCATGGGTCTCAGCATCCAACTCAGTCTTCTGATATCACTTATGGAGATGCTGAGACTGGTAGCAGTCAGCAACCAAGTAGGTCTAGAAATGAGTTAGGCAGGGCTGAGCATGATCATTATGACAGTGATGAATTACAAAACTCTGAGGGACAAATCACACCTCAGAATCATCCTAGTGTTGTTAGAAGGTCCACTGGAAGTTCTGTATTGCCAAAAAGATTAGATGAATTCATTGTTGAGGGTAAGGTTAAGTATGGTTTGGAAAGGTTTGTAAATTACTCAGATTTGTCTTCTGAGAATGTCTGTTTTGCTTCTGTGTTAAATAAGTCTATAGAACCTAAGTTTTATCATGAAGCTTGCAATGATCCAAACTGGATCAATGCAATGAATGATAAGATTGAGGCTTTATTAAAAAATGATACTTGGGATATTGTAGACCTTCCTAATGGAAGAAAACCCATAGGATGTAAATGGGTCTACAAAATCAAGTATAAAGCCTCAGGTGAAATTGATAGGTATAAAGCCCGGCTTGTTGCCAAAGTCTTTAGTCAAAGAGAAGGTATAGACTTTGATGAAACATTTTCACCAGTTGTGAAAATGGTTACTGTAAGAATGGTCATTGCTTTGGCTGTTCAGAACAGTTGGCCATTATTCCAGTTAGATGTTAATAATGCCTTTTTATATGGTGATTTAATAGAGGATGTCTATATGAAATTACCAGAAGGTTATTATTCTAAGACTGACACTAGGGTCTGTAAACTAAAAAGGTCTTTATATGGACTAAAACAAGCCCCTAGAATGTGGACTGAAAAACTGGTTGGTGTGTTACTTGAAAATAACTTTGTACAAAGTGTTTGTGATTATTCTATGTTTATAAAACAAAAAGACTCTGTGGTTATTATCTTGTTAGTATATGTAGATGATATTATCATTACTGGAAACTGTGTAGAAGAAATAGAACATGTTAAAAGTTTTTTACAAACCAAGTTTCAAATTAAGGATTTAGGAACTTTAAAGTATTTCCTAGGCATAGAAGTTGTGAACACAGCTGATGAATTAGTACCGACTCAAAGAAAATATTGTATGGAACTATTAGTAGAGTACGGCATGACTGGATGCAAGCCTGCTAATAGTCCACTTGAGTCCAATTATCTAATGACATCAATGTGTTCCAAAGAAAGTGAAAACCTTATAGATATTACTGGATATCAAAGGCTAGTTGGAAAACTTATTTACTTGTCTCACACTCGTCCAGACATAGCTTATTCTGTACATGTATTGAGTCAATACATGCATAAGCCTACTAAGGCACATTTTTAGATTGCTATGAGAGTGTTAAGATATTTAAAAGGTTCTCCAGGTAATGGCTTAAGTTTCAGAAAAAGCACAAGCTTTAACTTACAAGCTTATGCTGATTCTGACTGGGCCAAATGTTTGGTATCCAGAAGATCTGTTACAGGTTTGTGTGTGTTCTTAGGAGATAATTTGATAACTTGGAAAAGTAAAAGGCAGTCGACTGTATCACGGTCTACAGCTGAAGCTGAGTATCGTGCAATGTGTACTACGACATGTGAATTGATTTGGTTGATAAATCTTCTTAATGAGCTTTTTATTCAGGTAGCTGTTCCAATGTCTTTGTTTTGTGATAATACTGCAGCAGTGTCTATTGCAACTAATCCAGTGTTGCATGAGAAAACCAAACACTTTGAAATTGACTTGTTTTTCTTAAGGGAATAAGTGTCAAAAAGGGTTGTTAAACCTCTTGGAATCAAATCAGCAAATCAGATTGCTGATGTTTTCACCAAGGGCCTACTTGTTTCTCAACATACTGAAATGTGTCAAAAGTTAAAGATGGTAAATGTGTTTGGGAAATAAAAGTGAGGGGGGTGGTTAAAATATGGGTCAAAACATATACATACATCATATTTTTATCACTTTTATTTCTTACTTATAAACTTGTTACTTAGGCACTTTGTTTTATTTTGCATAATGTTGATGGTTTACAATGGAGCATGGGCTGGAGAGTAGATGGGCTAGAGTAGATAGCTGATAGAAGAGTTGAGGCCCATTGTCCAGTAGTGGGTCATGCCAGGTTGGCAATCCGGGTGAAACAAACACAGCATGGTTTCACCCGTTGGATTATTATGAGATCTTTTATCCTAACCGTTCATTCTTTGGTTCGTACAACTTGCTGAGAGGACTATAAAAGGAGATGTGTTTCTTTATCTCAGCTTTTTAGATCAGATCACTTTACTTTTTTGTATACGTTCACTTTTCTCTCGTTTCATCTCTCACCTAGGGTTAGCCAGATAATCTTGTTAGGTTAGATTGTTAAGGGTGTAATCACAGATCATCTATTGATGATCTGTTGGGTTGGGTTTAGAGTTTGTTGAGAGGTTGATTGTGATTGTATTTCTTTGTTGATTGTTTTTAGTAAAGTTCTTGATAATCAGTGAATATTTCATAAATTTCACAATTATGAACACAACTCGGTTTGTAACCTTATAAAAAACGTAAATAAAAATAAGTGAGTCCAAACACTATGTTTGGTATGTTAGAAAACATCTATAACTTATAATAAAAGAATTGAGTTTGTATGAGGTGGCATTCAATGAAGGCCTTAACCCCTCATTGAATGTGCCATGTGGCACCTTGAGATGATAGTATTGAATTTATTATTTTAATCTATTTTTAATCATTAATAAAAAAACCCGATATTATAATTTATTTAAAAGAAAATAAAATAACATATGGATCAAAAATATCTTAAAATCTAATCTACTAAAATAAATATTAAACCTTTATTATTTTTTATCTCATGTTTCCTCCCATAACTTTTAAACGCTAATATCTTTTAGATACGAGATTTTTTAAAGAAAAAAGTATACCAAATTAACGAGCGTTTTATTATCTTTCCAATAAGTACCATAGTGTTATATAAAAAACGGAGAAAAAAAAAAACGATTATTGGTGATACCCGACTCGATTACCCGAAACCACATACCCAAATACCCGAACTACATACCCGATCATATACCCATGAATTTTTTAACGCATCACATAACCCTTAGACTAATGCGTTCGATATTTGCAATATACGTAACTAAAATATATGTATGGTTATTATAATACTATTTCAATAAATAACTATTTTTTCTTATTTCATGTTAGTTCTTTTTAGAATAATCGATTACAAACTTCCGTATTCATTTGACATTATATAATATTTTGTAATGACACTAAATTTATACCCCGGCGCAGAGATTCGTTTTTTTATAGTTGAATATGATAACTTATGGCAGGGATTTGTTCAAAATAAATATTATTATTATTATTATTATTATTATTATTATTATTATTATTATTATTAATCATATATTGGCAAGTCATTAATTATGTTGTCATATTAGATATTTTATAATGTCATATTAGATATTTCAACCCCGGGACGCTCTCGGGATAAAAGCTAGTATATTATATATGAAAAGAAAGAACCTAGTTGTAACGCTACCAATATTAAATATACATTAAGATACCGTAAAAGATAATAAGATATTTATAATGATTTGATTAAAAAATAAAATTTTCTATTAAGTCGATCTTAAAAAAATAAATTTGTCATTATAAAAAATAAATTTGTTTATAATGATTTAACACCAGCACCCCCTCATCTTTCACCACACCGATTGTCAGTGGGATGGTGTTCCCTAGCGGCAATGCTAAGCAACATAGGCCAGCACGAACGTACCACCCCCACCAATGCTCCGTCTGTCCAAACCTTCGGTAACAATACTAAACATTCTTTATATTTAAAGTTTTTCTAGTGTGTCATCCTTTAAATGAAAACCATAAGCAATGATGGAAATCAAACATTTATCATCCTTACCCCAGAAAAGATGTCAATCGGAACCCGACAATGTATTTGCTTTCTCTGAAATCAAACACTCTCGTCTTCCTTTTTCTTTGTATATTTGTATTTGTTCTCACACTTGACTCTTTTTAATCTTTGCCCGATTTGTAAAAAAAAAATGTGCCTCAGTTTCCCAAATCTTTAGACACCTTCGTCAAAATAGGTCCAACTAATAGATGATTACTGTTATATTAGATATTAACAAAAATTATGTTAAAACATTATAATTTCCCGTAATTAATCATGTAACAATATATTTCCCTAAGCTTAATTACAAAATCCTTAATTACTTGAAGTCTAAGATACCCATCACGACCATTGCAAATGGTTGATAGATACTTACTAAATAATAAACGATACTTACAAAATAATCAAGTTGATTAATACGTAGATTAGGCGACACTATATGCGTCCGTATAATTAAAATGTGAACAAGTACACAACACATATACGCTAAAATAGCAAGGTTTTGAAACCCGGACCGGATCAGGCTCCGGACCCCCGGCTGGTCCGGGTTGGATGGTTGGACCGTTGGTGCATCGAACCGGCTGAGAACCGGTGAACCGGCCGTTCGGACCGGGAAACCAGCCGGTTGGACCGGAAAACCGGGAGGTTGGACCTGTTTTTTGTATTTCTTTTTATTTTTTTTTTGTTTTTGGGCCGGTTCGTTGGACTGGTCGAACTGGTCGGACCGGTCGAACCGGTGAACCGGCTAGGGGTCCGGTTCAACATTCGGTTCGGTTCTGAAAACCTTGTAAAATAGTGACAATTATCATTGGTTATATATGTGTTTTTTTGTGCATTTATATATGGTATGATGTTCTAAGCAAATAATAAAGTTTTTTTTTTTATCAATAACTACAATAAATGAAATACCCTAAGTCACAGATGAAAATACGGATGAGATCGGGACGGTATCGGTATCAACCGAGACCAATTTCGAAAACTCCCAAAACTCAATACCGATACTGATATCGAAAACACACGGCATGGTACGGTATCAGTTCGTTATCGATACGGAACCGGTATGGTAACGGTATTTTACCTTAAAATACCGATACCATACCGATACCGAAAATACCGAAACCGAAAACCTCTAAATGCAAGTACCGATACAAACACCGAACACCCTCAATTCGGTATGGGATCGGTATCAGTTCGGTATTCGGTGCAATATGCTCATCCCTAGATGACAACAAAGTGTATGGCAATTTTAACAATTCTTACGAAAAGTTTAAAATACGGATGTTATCGAATGATCTATATATCTCATCTAAAGCTCTAAATAAACCAAAACATTAAATCCTACATGACACTCAAATAGGCGACCCTCTTTAGGTGTGCCACGTGACATCCTCCTCCTTATTCCATCCAAAAGTCTATTTCTCTATCATGTTCCCTCACAATTTTAAAACGTTAATAACTTATATGGGTTGGGTTATTCTACAAAACCTACAAAAAATGAGAAGGGTGAGAAACCACTAGAAAATCACATGTGTCCAAAGGATTAACAAGTGTGAAGAGTAATTGTGTCAACAAAATATGCACATGTAAGTCACATGTCATATTGCACCTTCATTTTTAAACGTCCGTAACTTTTTTATACGCCATTTTTTTATAAAAACATTATACCATAAAATTGAGTGTCTTTTTATCTTTAGTGAGAGTATTTTATTGTTATACTTTTTTAAAAAAATCGAAAACCGAGTTGTGTAAGACACAATGGGGATAACGTAAAACCCAATGAGTACCAATTAAATATGCAATGAACAATAGGATATAAAACACAATGAACAGTCTAATAAAACAAAATGGACGACATACTAAAGACACAATGAACAAAAGACTAAAACACAATGAATACTTTTGAAAAAAAGTGGAAAACCAGTTGCGTAAAACACAATGGACGAGATACTAAAGACACACTGGACAACATACTAAAGTCACAATGAACAGAAGACTAAAACACAATGTATACTTTTGAAAAAAAAAAGTCGAAAACATAGTTGCGTAACACACAATGGACGACATACTAAAAATAGAACGAACAGAAAACTAAAACATAATGAATACCTTTTGAAAAAAAAGGCGAAAACCCAATTGCATAAGACACAATGGAGATAACATAATACACAATGAGTACCAATTAAATATGCAATGAAGAAAAATGTATAAAACACAATGAACAGTCTAATAAAACACAATGGACGACATATTAAAGACACAATGAACATAAGACTAAAACACAATGAATAATAGACTTAAACACAATGAACAATATAATAAAACACAATGTACACCATAAATACAAAACTCAATTACGTAAAACACAAAGGAAAACATACTAAAAACACAATGAACAAAGTTAAATTATGTGTAGACTAAAAAACCATAAATAACATATTTATAAAGTACACGTGCATACTATAACACAATGAACGAGAAAAACACACAAAGAAGAAGAAAATCCATTTAACGTGGATTTTTTCCACTTTAATGCAGCAATGTGGTACTTATATTAAAGTTAACAAAATGCTCGTTAATATGATGAAATTAAAAAAAAAGAATATTGTACGTAAAAGTTATAGACGTTTTAAAATGATAGGGTGAATTGACATGTGCGTTGCATGTAAAGAGAAAAAGTCAACAAATGTGGATTTTCCTTCTATGCCCTTCCTTTAATTTATTATTTATTTTTTCCAACACCCTATTCCTAATAGATTGACCGTGAAATAGCATATCCAAATTATAAGAAAGCCTAAAGTTGCCACAATTGCGGGATTTGCTCCCTGCAAATTTTTCTTTGTTCAAGTATGCAAATAAATTGCGAATACGATCCAAGTAATAAAGGCCCAAGTTTCCTTTGGATCCCAAATCCAATATGATCCCCATGCTTCATTAGCCCATACTGCTCCTGAAAGAATACCTTGGTTAAAGAGATAGTTCCATTATTACCAACAGAATACAACAAATATAAACCCTTGCGTTGAAATAATCCACTAAGTAGGGGGGGTCCATAACATAGTTATAGTATAGTTTTTTACTATGCAATAAAGTTACGTAGTGTCTTTTTTCTTTTATTTGTTGAATCTCTTTTTTATTGAGCAATGTGTGATATTGTAAATCCGCATTACTAATGGAATCAAAATGATCACTGAATTGATCAGATGATCCTTTCAATTGGCTAGAATCCCTTACCTGAACGAAACAAGATCTTGTGGAATCATATTGAATATTTGACGATAAATTCCGTACATTGCGAAAAAACTGATCCTTGTTTACCAACCTAAAGATCTCCTCATTATATCCAAATTCATTTCCTTCCTTTGAATATAATTGAACTGTCTCAATTCTCGGGCAATCGCACCAAAAACTTGAGTTCCTTTAGGATTTCTTTCTTGATCAATCACATTGAATAAGTTTCTTCGTCTTGAGTTGGGTTAAAAGAATGAAATGTATTTGCGCAATCACCATCTTCAAATAAAGTATTTTCTACAGTAGCACCATGAATAGTGCATAGCAAAGCTGCGCCAAATACACCGGCAACTCCCATCATATGAAATGGGTTCTGTCACACCCTCAAATTTCCACTGCGGGGTTTTACCGAGTGGCGCATGACATACCAGGATCCCATAGCCATAAGTCATATGAACGAACTCTAAATGCCCAAACCATTTAGTTCGTTTTCCCAAAAATATAGTTTTAACGTTTAACCAAAAAGTTTAGATAAGTTGCGGAAGCGTAAATCAAACATAACCGTATAAGTTCATGCGCAAAACAACGCGCCCAAAATAAAACCATTGAATGTAAAGCAAAGTATAAGTTAAATAATGTTCATAACCCATGACACAATGATGCATGTCCTATCGTGCTCCAAACCTAAAGACCTGCAAAAGCATGCTATCGTGTGTCAACATAAAGTTGGTGAGTTAACAAAGTAAGTAGGCGAGTAGTAAAAGTGTAGGTTTCCCAAACCAAAATTAACAGTTAGGTTTCCCAAACCATGATCAACAGTTAGGTTTCCCAAACCCGTATATAGTAATAACAAAACAAGAAACCACTAGTTTAGCGTATGCCAAGGGTAGCTAACCCATTCATGATAACTAAACCATGTTATACCGAATTACTATTCAAACGATGCACTCGCCCCGCGAGTTAGTTTTTGCCTTCCATCATTGCCTATCAAAAATAATACAGTCTAAGGTCGTAGTTCACGCCCGGCTCCCAACACGGTGTGAGGTTTGTCAAACCTAATAGCGCTAACACCTAGTAACCCGCTTGCCATAACCCGACAACTCATTCGGTAAATAGTGAAGGACTTCCGTGATAGTATGCAGTTTAGTTCATCAAGGACACGGAGTGTGAAACTAGCAAAACGCGATCCACACAAGGAATCGAAAACGCGACCCTCACAAGGAGTAGAACCCTGAGTTGTAAGTGTAGTCCCATACCGGACCATAATAGTTAAGTATGTTGTCTGAAACCCGAGACGCATGCTTTCGAGAAAAGAGTAGTGAAACTCACCTTAGGTTGCAAGCAAATAAATCCAAACTCTAAAGTAGGGTGTGCTACCGACTCCCACAAGCACTTCAAAACAATCAACCGAATGCTCTCCAAGCTTCCCGATCGATGTTCTTGAGCTTTAGCAGGTGTTTAGGGGTTAATAATCCGTAAGGAGGCAGTAGGGGCGATTAGGGTTTGAGTTTTTGGGGATACAAGAGGCTTAAGGTTGCTTAAATACATGTTTAAGGCGGTTTAGGTTCGTCAGGTCTCCGTGAGCGGCCCGCTCGGAGCTGTGAGCGCCCGCTCACAGCTCCCGGCCCGCTCTGGGTGGCCTGCTTCGGTGTACGGCATGTTTTCCTTCGATGTTTTCGCTATTTTGGACCGTAACAAGTGTAACCCCATGTGTTAAGACCCCAACCATCCTAATGGTCCATCCATTATTGTTTTTATTAACGTATTCGGTTTAAGTTCACGTAATCACATACAGTTTTCACATAGTTTCACAGAGTATCATAGAAGCACGTAATTGCAATAAATCTCAAACAATTACTTCACAATCATTTTGTTTAACAATTCACCAACGTCTGGGGTTCACTACTCATGTAAATAGTTTGGTAATTCCTCGAATTACCACCTCATGCAGTTATTAACCTATAACCGTGCAATGTGTAACTTATGTAGCTAACCCTAGTTAACTAGAATGCATAGAATGTAACAAGAGTTTAGTTAAAGTGAGAACCTGAAATTGCGGGGTATCACATCATCCCCAAGTTGAAAAGAATTTCGTCCCGAAATTCAGCAAGCAAACAATAAAGTTGGCGTTAAGTGAGTGTCAAGTGAGAGAAAATTCTGAAAAATTTTCTGGGTGTCACATCATCCCCAAGTTGAAAAGAATTTCGTCCCGAAATTCAGTTCGAATTTTCGATTACGTGCTCTGAGTTCTCCTAAAAGAGAAGTGCCAATGCTGGCATTGTTCTGATGTTGCTGGCCAGATAAGATTTCCCCCACAGAACGAGGGACTCCAATCACTATCTCGTGCCAAGGGTTTAAGTTCATGGCTGGACAACCCGTCCACACCCATGACAATGTCAGAGCTACGAGGGATAGTTAGGATGATGAGATTAATACCTGATGGTTAGCTAAACTGTACGGGTTTCTGCTTGTAATATAGCTAGGTAACTTTGATAAGCTTACCATGAACTAGTGTGTTTGAATTCAAAGAGAGTTGGGTCTAACCCTAAAGTTGCACTAATGTCCAAAGGCGCATGCTCAATCAGCATCAGAATCAAGTAGAACATTAGTAAGTTACGTACCCGTCATGCGTTGTTGTCATCATTGTTCCCATTTTTGTTGTTACCGTTGAGCTGGGGACAGTCCCTTTTGAAATGGGTTTTATTCCACACTGGAAACACCCTTTTGCAGTATTTCGACGACTCTGCTGCCCCTGCTGACTCTTTGGGAATTGAGCACGATAGTCCTTAGCTGCATAACCAGCTTTTCCGCATCGTTCACACTTTCCATCCTCACATGGACCAGAATTATGATAGTTGCACAGTTCACACTTTGGGTGCCTCCCTTTGTAAGTGCCCTGGTTATTGTCAGAAGGGGTCTGGTCGTTGTTGTCGTTTGCACCTGACCTCTTTCGCTGCTGCTGACCGCCGCCAGCACTTGAGGCCTTGCCCGGGCTATCTTCCCATTTCCGTTTGTTGTCAGTAGTACCAGAAGATGAAGCACCTCGAGGGGGTAACAGTCCCTCTTCCACCTTCTGATCAGTCAGCTGGTGTGCCATACGAATAACTTGCTGAAGGTTGTTGAAGTTTGCAGCAGTGACCATACCCTTGATTTGCGGCACCAAACCCTTGATGTACAGTTCAATCCGCTTGTAGAGCGGTGCAGAGTAGTTAGGGCACATAGTTGCCAACTCATGTGACCTAGTAGTATAAGCTTCAATCTCCGACCCTACCATCTTCAGGTTCAGGTACTCAGTTTCCAGTTTCTGAATTTCATCCCGAGGACAGTACTCCTCCCTCATCATCTCCTTGAAAGCATCCCAAGGGGTAGCATTTGCCACATCCATACTCAGTATCTGTTTCTGAGAGTTCCACTAGGATAATGCCGCATTCTCAAGGGTACCAGCGGCATATTTGACCCTGTCAACTGGCAGACAGTTACGCATAGCGAAGCATGACTCCAACTTCTCGAACCACCTAAGTAGCCCGACTGCTCCTTCTGATCCTCCAAAGTTCTGAGGCTTGCAGTCCATGAACGTCTTGTAGGTACAGACTGGAGGGTGATGTGGAGGTTGGCCTATGTACGAAAGTGAAAGTCACGAATGAGTAAAAGAGTTTAACGCTGGAGTGTGAAAAGAGAATAAAGCAATTTGGCGTTACCAACTTGGATAGCTGCGAGGGCTGCAACCACCCTATCGTTGACAAGTGCAGTAAGCTCAGCTTGTGCTAGGTTGATGTTTCCCCGTCCATGTCCACGTCCAGCCATCGTGATCCTACATTTACCATAAGTTCATGAGACATAGAAATATACGGCCTTACTATCGTTCACACGTGATGTAGGCGATCTGGCATAAAGGACAAACTTCAAAAGAACAACTCAGTCTCGTCTGGGTCTAAGATAAAAGAAAGATGAAGCGAATGAAGATAGGAATCAATCGTCTCCGTTCTTAGTTAAGATAATATAGTCTCCATATTCAATCTCTTCGGGTTTGATGGGTTTGGGTTCCTTCTCTAATTCCTCTTCTTCCTCCTCAATGGCTGGTTCTTGCACTGGTACTCAATGGCTAACCCCCATCCGTGAAGCCGGTTGGAAATTCAGTCCCAATTGATGCGCCACATGGCCGATCCTTCGTCCTTCACTAGGGATGTACTCAATATCGGAGTTAGTGTTACAGGATTATGTATCTACTATAACTTCTTAAGCAAGTGTACGTAGCCTGAAAGCTAGTTGTGCACTTAAGCTGTGAGTGCACTAATGCAATGCTTATGCTATGACAATTATAGACTAGACTCAACATGCAGTCCTAGTTCACTATAACTAGTGGCTCTGATACCAATCTGTCACACCCTCAAATTTCCACTGTTGGGTTTTACCGCGTGGCGCATGACATACCAGGATCCCATAGCCATAAGTCATATGAACGAACTCTAAATGCCCAAACCATTTAGTTCGTTTTCCCAAAAATATAGTTTTAACGTTTAACCAAAAAGTTTAGATAAGTTGCGGAAGCGTAAATCAAACATAACCGTATAAGGTCATGCGCAAAACAACGCGCCCAAAATAAAACCATTGAATGTAAAGCAAAGTATAAGTTAAATAATGTTCATAACCCATGACACAATGATGCATGTCCTATCGTGCTCCAAACCTAAAGACCTGAAGAAGCATGCTATCGTGTGTCAACATAAAGTTTGTGAGTTCACAAAGTAAGTAGGCGAGTAGTAAAAGTGTAGGTTTCCCAAACCAAAATTAACAGTTAGGTTTCCCAAACCATGATCAACAGTTAGGTTTCCCAAACCCGTAAATAGTAATAACAAAACAAGAAATCACTAGTTCAGCGTATGCCAAGGGTAGCTAACCCATTCATGATAACTAAATCATGTTATACTGAATTACTATTCAAACGATGCACTCGCCCCGTGAGTTGGTTTTTGCCTTCCATCATTGCCTATCAACAATGATACAGTCTAAGGTCGTAGTTCACGCCCGGCTCCCAGCACGGTGTGAGGTTTGTCAAACCTAATAGCGCTATCAACTAGTAACCCGCTTGCCATAACCCGGCAACTCATTCTGTAAATAGTGAAGGACTTCTGTGATAGTATGCAGTTTAGTTCATCAAGGACACAGAGTGTGAAACTAGCAAAACGCGATCCACACAAGGAATCGAAAACGCGACCCTCACAAGGAGTCAAACCCTGAGTTGTAAGTGTAGTCCTAAACCGGACCATAAAAGTTAAGTATGTTGTCTCAAACCCGAGACGCATGCTTTCGAGAAAAGAGTAGTGAAACTCACCTTAGGTTGCAAGCAAAGAAATCCAAACTCCAAAGTAGGGTGTGCTACCGACTCCCACAAGCACTTCAAAACAATCAACCGAATGCTCTCCAAGCTTCCCGATCGATGTTCTTGAGCTTTAGCAGGTGTTTAGGGGTTAATAATTCGTAAGGAGGCAGTAGGGGCGATTAGGGTTTGAGTTTTTGGGGATACAAGAGGCTTAAGGTTGCTTAAATACATGTTTAAGGCGGTTTAGGTTCGTCAGGTCTCCGTGAGCGGCCCGCTCGGAGCCTATGAGCGCCCGCTCACAGCTCCCGGCCCGCTCCGGGTGGCCTGCTTCGTTGTACGACATGTTTTCCTTCGATGTTTTTGCTATTTTTGGACCGTAACAAGTGTAACCCCATGTGTTAAGACCCCAACCATCCTAATGGTCCATCCATTATGGTTTTTATTAACATATTCAGTTTAAGTTCACGTAATCAGATACAGTTTTCACATAGTTTCACAGAGTATCATAGAAGCACGTAATTGCAATCAATCTCAAACAATTACTTCACAATCATTTTGTTTAACAATTCACCAACGTCCGGGGTTCACTACTCATGTAAATAGTTTGGTAATTCCTAGAATTACCACCTCATGCAGTTATTAACCTATAACCGTGCAATGTGTAACTTATGTAGCTAACCCTAGTTAACTAGAATGCAAAGAATGTAACTAGAGTTTAGTTAAAGTGAGAACCTGAAATTGCGGGGTATCACATCATCCCCAAGTTGAAAAGAATTTCGTCCCGAAATTCAGTAAGTAAACAATAAAGTTGGCGTTAAGTGAGTGTCAAGTGAGAGAAAATTCTGAAAAATTTTCTGGGTGTCACATCATCCCCAAGTTGTTGTTGATTCCTTCTTTTCCTTATTCCATAACGTGAGCTCAGAGAAGGAAAAGATAGGTGGGTCATATGGAAAATGTGGTCAGAAATCCATAATAGAGTGCTACACTTGACTTAAACCATCTACAAACTCACCCATAAGGAAACTTTTCACCAGAAAGAGGGGGGGTGGTTAAAACCACTCAAAAAGAGGAAAATATTAATTTCTTACAATCTTAATTTCTTTAAGATATTTGATAATTATTGAACTTGAGTTATGAGTACAAATGATTTTTCTTTTTCAGGAATGAAGCTAAATAAGAGTATTCCCCCAAAAGACTCAGTTATTTTTCCTTGGGGTTCTGTTCCATATAGATAGAAGTATTTTAGTATTATTAAATGTTAAATGAGACCAAAAAGACGAAATGAAAATCAAATTTCTAGATTTTAATAGAGGAGATAACGATGTGGAAAATAAGACAGGAATTCTCTACAATGACATTGTAGACTAAAGGACTGGATGTAGCACAGCATGGTAGTGCGTTTGTTTTTAGTACAAAATGTCACGAGTTCAAATCATGTCATCCCTACCTATTACTGCTCCTTTAAGCAGTAACGAGGGATTTTTGAGATCAACTGACATTGGACATATCATATAGAATCTTTCATTCTTATGATTCTATATTGTATGCATACAGGAAGTATTTGGAACAATCCTTTTCTTTATAGTCTTATCTTTTATGATAAGAAAACGCTTTTAGCTTAGTTCGGTAGAACGCGGGTCTCTAGAACCCGATATCGTAGATTCAAATCCTACAGAGCGTGATTCGGATCTTCTTCGATCGAATTCAACTTAAACACTTAGTGGAACTGGAACAACAATCTTAATTTGACCTCTTGGATATTAAATAATCTCAATCCTTCAAATATAAGATCAATGGACCACAATCCTTCTCACTCTTCCTAGAAAAAGTGTCTTGTGTATTTGTCCTAACCCTAACTTTTATATATCACATTTAAAAAAATAACACCAAATTAACGAATGTTTTATTATCTTTCCAACGAGTACCATAGTGGTATACAAAAAAACAAAAAAAATCGACTTTTTTGTGGATTTTTGTTCATACAAGAAAAAAAAATACATTGTGTTTAGGTAATTCGTTAATCATGTCTAGGCAAGTCACTAATCATATTCAAACTAGGAATTCTATTTTCATCAAGAATAGAATAGCTTAAAACCACTCATTTAAAAAAAAGTCACACCTTCAAGACCACCGCCTCAATCACGCCATGCAATGGTTGTTTCTAGCTCTGCTCCTCATCCAAACATACATATTCTTTTAATATACATTTTCATTCTTATTCACATGATTAAATTTGTTTTTTTCTCATATTATAGTACATTAATTTCTATATTACATCGTAACACATATTTTAATCACTTATATTAAATTTATCTATTCCGGAAAGCTTCGGAATATTATCTGGTTACAAATAAAGCTTATCCAAAGAAATTAGGAATAATATTGGGCCACTACATAACTACTCGGTGCTATTAAAAGAAGCATAACTATGTGATTTAAAAGCATTCACATTAGCTCCTTCATAATGGTGTGAGTGTAATCTCTATGTTATATAGAGTGGATATAAGTAGCTGTGAGTAGAGGAGAGAGAAAATATATGAAGGGGACACTATTCACCAGTAAATTTGGATGAGACACTGTTTATTCTTCATAATTTTTTAATATTTTTAAAAGTGATTGTGAGTAGAGAAAAAAGATAATGATAAAAGTATAGAAAAAAGTATTATTAAATTGAAAAGAAGAGAGAAATGTAGTGATTTTTAGTGTAATTATAGAGATGGAAATAGAGCGGTTAATGTGAATGCTCTAAGGATATATCATATATACACAGCATAATTAAAAATAAATAAAGTCGGTATATATTCAGGTATACATGTATAGATTATTAGGTAATCAGGTTAGATAAACGGGTATATCATCATATCTCATGTCTTGGATAAACGGATATATATCATCATATCTCATGTCTCCTCACACTGGTGTATACGTAAATATAAAAAATAGTATAATTCCTGATTACCTAACCCATACCGATATCAAGTGTTTCGATTTCGTGTTTGCCACTCAAACCCGGATTCGATTTTTAACTCCCTATTAGAAAACCCTTTCTGGTTTTAAATTGAAAAGCCCTTTTTTTATTGGTAGGCCGTTATATCATTAAGCAAAAAAAGGGGTCAATCAAATAAACCTCTACGTAAAAAGTTGAGGTACATGCTTTCCTCTTATGATACACTAGCTTTTATTCCGGGAGTGTCCCGGGGTTGAAATATCTAATATAACATAATAAAATATCTAATATGATAACATAATTAATGATTTGCCAATACATGATTAATGAATAATAATAATATTATTATTATTATTTATTTTAAACAAATTTCTGCCATAAGTTATCATATTTAAATATAAAAAAAAAGAATCTCTACCTATGAAGTTATGTTTATCATTTGTGATTTATTAGTAGAGTAAAATATATTTGAAAACAAAACCTCACAAAAATAGTTGTTTTTTTTTCTCCGTTTTTTATATAGCACTATGGTACTCGTTGGAAAGATAATAAAACGCTCGTTAATTTGGTGTATTTTTTTCTTTAAAAAATGTCGTATATAAAAGATATTAACGTTTAAAGTTATGGGAGGAAACATTAAAGAGAAAATTTAATATTGTTTTTAAATTCTTATCTTTTCCTAAAATAATTATAATATATATAGATTTATTAAAAAAAAACTCAAAAATTAAAAAATCCTACATGATGCCACGTGGCACATTTAAGGAGGGGTTGAGGCCTCCATTAAATGCCACATCATCAAAGTTGAATTCTTTTATTATAAGTTATAGATTCGTTTTACAAATAGTTAGGGGCTGTTTGTTTACCCTCTTAATGATTCATTAAGAGGTTCACCTCTTAATCGGGCAGAGGTGATAGTGTTTGGTTGGAAAAATGCAAGGCTCTTAATGATTCATTCAGTGCTTAATCCTACAGCACATGGAAGATGCTGAATAAAACATTTGACTCATAATACCCTTCATCCTTCACAAACCACAAACCCTATCTTCCACCTCTCATCTCATCTCCTCCACCCCAAACCTCCGCCCCACCCGCCGGCCGCCCCTCCTCCTCCGGCCTCCTAACCACCAGCCGCCTCCTCCTCCGACTCTCCACCACCACCAGCCCTCTTCCTCCGTCTCCCCACCACCACAGCCGGCCTTCCTCCTCCGTCTCCCCACCACAGCCGGCCTCCTCCTCCGTCTCCCACCACCAGACGCGGAATGAAACTGAAAAAAAAACCATCTCTTCTTCTACCCCCACTCTCCTCCATCTCCTCCCCACCTCCTGCCGTCGCACCTGCCGCTCGTCCCTCTCCTTCTGCCGCTCGTCCCCCACCTCTTGCCGCTGCACCTGTGTTGGTTAAAGGAAAAGAAAAAAAAAGAAAAAAAATAAAGTGAGAGAGACAGAGAAGAACGTTGTGTGTGGTGTGTGTGTGTTTAGTTGTCTAGAAAAGAAGAAAAGAAAGTAGGTAGAAAGAAAAGAAAGTAGGTGATTTTTATATTTTTATAAAAAGAAGTGAGGATAAAAAAGTAATTTTGTAGAGTCATTCAGAGGTCTAGCCAAACAACTCATTACTGTTCAGCACTTACTGGTTCAGAGCCTCTTATCCATTCAGGCCTCTTACCGATTCAGCACTTACTGGTTCAGCACTTGCCAAACAGCCCCTTAGTTACAATATACATATACGTGAAGTATATGTATATTCGTATTTAATTAATGCTCGTTTCCATCATCGTTTTCTCCCTGGTTGACCCAAATATGTCTGTATCGATAAATGTTATAAAGAACGTTATATGTGTAATAAAAATTATCATAAGTCCTATTGTTTAAATATATAATTAGATCAATTTTGACCAAAAACATTGTTGTGACGTTTAAAAAAATACCAGTTCTACGCTTTCGAAGATGAATACGTCAAGATGTTCAACATCAATAATCCCATCAAAATAGATAAATAAGTAAATATTTCTATGTAAAAAATTTGGATTTGTTAGAAAAAAAATATAATATAAGACTATTATCTATTTATCCCTTTCATTAAATATTGATATTCAACGTACATGACGACAGAATCAATCTGTATTATTTGAGGCTTACATACCGTCAATTGGTTTTTCGTTGATCGCTTTTGTAGCTTATTATTTAATTTTGAACTTTTGAATGGCTAATAAGTAAACGTGCTCCCGTTGGTCTCAGAGGTATCAGCTGACTTTTTAATCAAATGGTAATGTGACAATATGTGAAAATAGTGTGCAGAATAAGAAATCAAACTTTCAAAGACAAAATAGAACGCAATGGTTTTAAGAAGTTTTGAGTTTATATATTGATCACTTTGTTACGGCGATCACGTTTTAATCTTTACAAAAGAATGAATCAAAGAATTCTTATGGCTAATATGAATGTGGTGTGGAGTTGGTGTTAGAAAGATTTATCTAATGAATTCTTTTGGCTATGTTTATCACAAAACTCAAGTTCACACTTGGCACTCTTCTTCGATGTGTGGTGTCTTCTATTTATAGAAAAGAGTTGACTCAAGTTGATGAATATATAAACGATTAATTTATTTCAACTTGTATTCTCTGCAGGATAATGTAGGAAAGAACTTTTGCATGGTTAATTGTGTCCAAGTTGCATGCATTTTAACTTTCACACTGGTCAAGATTCCATATTCCATATTCCAGAAATCTGAAGTCTGTGTATGAGAATGATGGACTTAGTTTTCCCTTTTCTGTGTCTAGAAATTTGGTTCTTTTTTCCTAGATTTCAGTTATTTTTCTTAGATTTTATCAGTTAGAAGTTCTACTTGTATTCAATTGTCTGTTTCTATAAAGAGATATAATTCTTGAATCTTTGATTACTTTTAATCACTTCATCTAGAACATATTTTGGATGTTCTTCTTTAGTCAGCTTTGGATTCCTTGTGTTCGTTTTTTTCAACACTTTAATTTCTATGTTTTTGGTTCTTACAAGTCCAATTACTTATTACCAACTATATTTGAAACTAAAAAACCAACCAAAATAGAGAAGACACTAAAGAAAGCTGAATTATGAAACCTCTGGTCAATATGAACAATTAAAAATGTAGCTTTTTCAATATTAGAGAAAACGACACATAAAACTTGAGTTAGTTAGATTACTTGTTTACTCAAAATAACACCCTTCATGTAAGCTTTTAAACTGTTGGAAGTCTTACAGTAAAATGGAGCCTGTGACGATTCTGCAAACAAAACAAACAGAAAGAAATAAAATAAATTAACAGAACCGGGCTTGTGTTTGACACAATTCCCTTAAACAGATTCGTCGTCGGTTCCCAGAGTACACCGGTTCAACAGTGATGGTGCACTGCGGACTATTCCACTTGCCTGAAAAGAAACCGGAATTGGACTGGGTCTAAAAATTGTTACTGCAGCAATAGACAAATGTGAGAGTATATGTTTCTGTTGTGAGTTGTGTGTCCTGTTCTGCACAAATGATCTGTCCTATATACTTGAACAACCAACACAGAAACTGATAAAGCATTAAACTTATGATTAAACATGAATTAATCACGAGAATTAATCACCATCATTAGGCTATTAATCGCTGATAAAAACTAGGAGTTGAAACTGTTGGAAGCTGAAGGCCAAGAGTTTTTCTAGAAGAGTCAGTTACATTATGCAAAAAATTAAAACAGATATCAAAAACCAGTGTCGTGCGGACCCGGGTTTTTCGAGCTGCATTCGTGTCCGCAGATGCGGCGTCGCGTTGGTTCAAGAATTTTTTTCCAGCCAGAACCCATTTTTGCAGCCCCCACCCCCACCCCCGCGTGCGGGTAGGAGCCAGAGGATAATGTAACTTTAACATTTTAAATCTCCCACTCAAACTTTACCTTATAAAGTCTTCCAACTTCCATCTTCCCACCAATGTGGGACACAACCAACTCACATTCACTTCTATAATATCCAATAATCCCCCACATGAATGGGAGTTATTCTCAGAAACAATCTCATTCCGATTAAATTTCAACAGTTGAGTTTTGCATACGATAGGTAGGTGTGACCCTTTGAACCTTCGCTTATGAAACGCACTTAGCCTACTGGCTCTGAGTAGAACGTGATGTCTTTGAACTCGTCTGCCATTTGTGTAGACGACAATACGCTTCACACAGAACTCTCCCTGACAACGTCAAGTCCTCATAGTTGTGTCCGTTATGGTCATGGACACGTGTCTGGTTCTGCGAGAGCTCTTAAGTATTGTGCCCCAACAATACCCTTCGAAGCGACCCCACTTTTCTCTCACATAGGTGATCTACTGAGACTGGTTACCTCAGTCAAATAATTAAAAGCCATAAGCTTAACCTCAACCTTGTCCCTTTTAGGAATGGACTAGGAAGCTTATTATATTTATAGTAAGCTCCCTTTTCAAAACGTGGGGTTTTCACCAACTCTCCCCCACAGTGACCTTCGCCAGTTCATACAATTAGGTTGTCCTATTGAACTCAGATCTTGGGATCTCCAGTCAGTTGAGTTAGGTTTCCTTCGCATAAACCAACCTTTCATAGGCTTTAGCCCCATTCCCATTGACGACTTCTGAACTAACTCTCTGCTTAAGCCTTTATTTAGCGGATCCGCGATGTTATCCTTTGACTTCACGTAGTCAACAGTGATAACTCCTGTAGAGATTAGTTGTCGTACCGTATTATGTCTACGTCTTATATGCCTGTTCTTATCGTTATACATTATGCTACGAGCTCTGCCAATTGCCGATTGGCTATCACAATGTATACATATGGCCGATGCCGGCTTCGGCCACTTTGGTATATCCTCAACAAATTGACGTAGCCATTCTGCATCTTCACCTACTTTATCTAAAGCGATGAATTCTGATTCCATCGTGGATCTAGCATGTACAACTTGCTTAGATGATTTCCACGATATCGCTGCACCACCAAGTGTGAATACATACCCACTTGTTGCTCTAGAATCATTTGTGTCAGATATCCAGTTTGCATCGCAGTAACCTTCAATAACTGCTGGATATCTACTAAAATGCAGCCCGTACTCTCGTGTGTATCTCAAGTACCAAAGCACCCGTGTCATGCAACCCCAATAAGTTAAACTTGGGTTGCTTGTGTATCTACTTAGTTTTCTTACAGCATATGCTAAGTCTGGTCTGGTACAACTCATCAGATACATCAAGATGCCAATAATTCTTGAGCACTCTAATTGGCTAACAGGCTCACCTCGATTTTTAGTAGGGGTGCAAACGAGCCGAGCCGAGCCCGAGCTCGACCAGGCTCGAGCTCGAGCTCGATTAACTTATAAGAGCTCGAGCTCGAGCTCGGCTCGGTTCGAGCTTTGTTTTTAAAGCTCGGCTCGGTTCGAGCTTTGTTTTTAAAGCTCGAGCTCGGCTCGTTAGTAGTTTCTCAAGCTCGAGCTCGGCTCGGGCTCGGCTCGTTTAGTATTTATTAGTTAATATATTAAATTAAATAATATATATAATAGGCTCGTTTAGGCTCGATAAGTCAAAAGCTCGGCTCGGCTCGTTTATTAAACTACTTAAAATGTGGGTAAATAATATAAAATATTAATAAACCAAATATTATATTAGGCTCGATAAGGCTCGACGAGCCTGGCGAGCTTCATATGCCAGGCTCGAGCTCGAGCTCGATAAGTAAACGAGCTTCATTTTAGGCTCAAGCTCGGCTCGAGCTCGATAAGGCTCGGCTCGTTTCGAGCTTTTTACCGAGCCGATCTCGAGTAGCTCGCGAGCTGCTCGGCTCATTTGCACCCCTAATTTTTAGCTAGATGTTGACTTGTGTCAATGGGAGTTCTAGCTACATTAGAGTCATTTGTATTGAACTTCTCAAGAATTTTGTCCACATAGTGAGATTGACTTATCACAAGTCCATTCTGGGTTCGTGTGATTTGTACTCCCAAAATCACATCCGCTAATCCCATATCTTACATGTCACACCTTGCTCTTAGAACGTCCTTTGTAGATTTTATCATTTTCTCATTACTACCAGCAATGAGCATGTTATCCACATATAGACACAAGATGACATATCCATCTGGTGTGTCTTTCACATACACACACTTGACACAGTCATTGATCTTGAACCCAGAATCAAGCATGACATGATCAAACTTTTGATGCCATTGTTTTGGAGCTTGTTTCAAACCATACAAGGATTTTACAAGCTTGCATACTTTCTTTTCTTGTCCCTTGCCTATGAAGCCCTCGGGTTGTTCGATGTAAATCTCTTCCTCTAGATTTCCATCCAAGAAAGCCGTTTTCTAATGGCTACAATCGCAAGAACCATCCTGATGGATGTTATTCGCGTAACAGGCGAATATGTGTCAAAATAACCCAAGCCTTCTCGCTGTTTATATCCTTTGATCACCAATCTTGCCTTGTATTTATCAATCGTGCCATCTGGCTTCATCTTTTTCTTGAAGATCCATCGATATCCTAGTGGTTTGCATCCCGCAGGAAGATCCACTAATTCCTAGGTGTGGTTTTGTAAAATAGAATCTATTTCACATTTTATGGCCTCCTTCCACTGAGATCCATCTGAGGAATTTACCGCTTGTTGGTAAGTTTGCGGTTCCTCCTCGACCATATAGGTGAGGAAATCTGGGCCAAATGATTTTTCAGTCCTTTGCCATTTACTTCTTCGGATCTCACCCTCATCAGTTAGAGGTTCATCATTTATAGTCTCTTCCCTTGAAGACCTTTCCCCAATTGGGTTTGATGGGCCGGGTTCATCAAATATAACACTTTCATCAAATTGATTTGGTGGACCCAGTTTAGGCCTTTCCAAGCATGGAAATATGTGCTTAAACCAAGATGCATCCTTAGATTCCAATATAGTGCCGTTAGACACCCCATGATTCTTCGAGTCATGCACAAGAAAACGAAGTGGACCACCCAGACGAGTGTATCCGATGAACACACAATCTACAGTTTTGGGTCCTATCACAAGACGCTTTGGTGGTGTCACTACCACCTTAGTTAGGCACCCCCACACTCGCAAGTGATTATATGATGGTTTGACTCCCGTCCATGATTCATACGGTGTTACGTCCTTCTTCTTACAGTGAACTAAATTTAGAATGAAGTTTGCTGATAACAATGCTTCCCCCCCCCCAATATGTCCTTGCTCATCCCAAAGCTTATCAACATGGCATTCATCATTTCTTTCAATGTTCGGTTTTTCCATTCTGCCATGCCATTTGATTGTGGAGAATAAGGAGGTGTGAGTTCATGTATGATTCCACCTTTTGCATACACATCAGCAAAAGGTGAAACATACTCACCACCTCTATCACTCCTCACCTTTTTTTATCTTTCGGTTATGTTGATTTTCAACTTCGGCTTTGAACACAACAAATTTGTCAATAGCCTCATCCTTACATTAAGTAATTATACATAGCAAAATCGTGTTCTATCATCAATAAATGTTATGAAATACTTATTCCCACCTCTAGTAGGAATAGCTTTCAAATCACACAAATCTGTGTGGATCAAATCAAGGGGACCAGTGATTCGTTCAATCTTTTTTAATCAAGTACGTGTTTGTTTTGCTTCGATGCAAGTTTCACATTTATAGTTTGAGTCGATATCAATTTTTGGTATGCTATTTAATTTAATCAAGTACGAATAGAATTAAAATTCACATGACCTAGTCTACCATGCCACACATTAGAAGACTCAAGCAAGTAAGAAGAACTAGCGTTATTCATTTCATTCATCACGGTTACATTCAACTTGAACATACCATTAAGGGCATAGCCCTTACCAACATACATACCACCTTTGGTCAACACAACCTTATCAGACTCAAACACCATTTTAAAACCAAACTTGTTCAACTGCCAACCAGATACGAGTTTCTTACGAATCTCAGGAACATACAACACATTTGACAAAGTGAGTTCCTTTCCCGAAGTAATCTTCAAGATTATGTTTCCTTCCCCTTTAATTTCAGCAGTTGCAGAATTTCCCATGAAGAGTTTTTCACCAGTAACTTCCTTAAAAGTGTTGAAAAAACTCTTGTCAAAACACACATGCCGGGTTGCCCCGGTATCAACCCACCAATCCTTGGTATCATTACCAACTAGGTTTGCTTCGGTCACCATCATTAACAAATTAGAAATCATAGCAACAAGCTTATCAATCATGTTAGCTTGTTGGGCATTTTCTTTCTTGGGAAGCTTGCATTCAGTAGCTTTATGCCCCGGTTTGTCACAATTATAGCACATTCCATTGAACTTCTTCTTGCCAACCCCACCTTTAGGTCCAAGGTAGGAGCTCTTCCCGTTGGCTTTCTTAAACCCACCCCGTTTGTTGCTTTTGTTACCCTTTGATGATTGACCATGTTCAACAACATTGGCTTTAGCGACTTCATGACCGATAGTTTTCTTTTTAGCGACGTTGTTGTCTTCTTCAATACGAAGACGCACAACCAATTCTTCAATTGTCATTTCCTTTCGCTTGTGCTTCAAATAATTCTTGAAATCAATCCAACTTGGTGGCAATTTTTCAATAATAGCCGCCACTTGGAATGTCTCGCTAAGCATCATTCCTTCGGCATGAATATCATGAAGAATCACCTGCAATTCTTGAACTTGACTCATAAAAGTTTTTGAGTCAATCATAGCAAAATTCAAGAATTTCGCCACCACAAATTTCTTAGTGCCCGCATCTTCAGTTTTGTATTTGCGTTCCAAAGATTCCCATAATTCTTTGGCAGTAACAGCTTTGCAATACACATTGTAGAGCGAATCAACCATTCCATTCAGGATATAGTTTCTGCACAAGAAATCTGAATGATTCCAAGCCTGAACCGCGCTCACAGTTTGAGCATTCATATCCTCTTCAGCAACACGAGGAGCAGTTTCAGTCAAGAACCTAGCAAGGTTCAATGTTGTTAAATAAAACATCTTTTGCTGCCACCGTTTGAAGTTTACACCAGCAAACTTCTCGGGTTTTTCTGCGTGGCTTGCCATAGCAGCAGGCAAAGGCGCCACCAAGGCAACGGTAACAGCAACTGCAGACGTGAACACTCCAGAGAGTCCAACAGAACTAGAACTCGTGAGAGGAGCAGAGGAAATCAAGGGCTGGGATGTATTCTCCATTACTGAAAAGAAACGAAGACTGTTACAACAATAAAAATCTGTTTAAGTTTGTTGGAAGTCTTACAGTAAAATGGAGCCTGTGACGATTTTGCAAAAACAACAAACAGAAAGAAATAAAATAGGTTAACAGAACCAGGCTTGTGTTTGACAGAATTCCCTTAAACAGATTCGTCGTCTATTCCCAGGGTACACCGGTTCAACAGTGATGGTGCACTGCGGACTATCCCACTTGCCTGAAAAGAAACTGGAACTGGACTGGGTCTGAAAATTGTTACTGCAGCAATAGACAAATGTGAGAGTATATGTTTCTGTTGTGAGTTGTGTGTCCACTTCTGCACATATGGTCTGTCCTATATACTTGAACAACCAACACACAAACTGATAAAGCATTAAACATATTATTAAACATGAATTAATCACGAAAATTAATCACCATCATTATGCTATTAATCGTTGATAATAACTAGGAGTTGAAACTGTTGGAAGCTGAAGGCCAAGAGTTTTTCTAGAAGAGTCAGTTACATTATGCAAAAAATTAAAACAGATATCAAAAACCAGTGTCGCACGGACCCGGGTTTTTTGAGCTGCATTCGTGTCCGCAGATGCGGGCGTCGCGTTGGTTCAAGAATGTTTTCCAGCCAGAACCCATTTTTGCAACCCCCCCTGCGAGCGGGTAGGAGCCAGAGGATAATGTAACTTTAACATTTTAAATCTCCCACTCAAACTTTACCTTATAAAGTCTTCCAACTTCCATCTTCCCACCAATGTGGGACACAACCAACTCACATTCACTTCTATAATATCCAACATAATCTTATAAGTGTAGGTTAGGTAATTTTGATTTTATTACAAAGTTAGGTTCTAAGGCTAACTGCCTTTAGTTTTTCTGTCAAATTCACGTAAATCCACCCAAGGCATTATAGCCTAGTGGTATCTTGGTGGTGAGATAAGACTTAGGGGCCATAATTAAGGTTCTGGGTTCGAATCTCACAAAGGGGGTTTTCTCATAATTATGAGTTTCCTCCTGAATTGGTGACTTGGTGGTGGAATATGATCGCGTGGCAACACTGATGGCACGATGATACTCCAGTGTTCCGTGAGTGATTCTAATTTGTTGGCCGTTCAAAAAAAAATTCACGTAAATCCGTAAAATTTACCCTTTTACAAGTAGTGGAAGCATTTATGTAGTAAACTCTAATTCACATGCACCATTTGTGTTAATTACTAAGGGTGGTGGGAGTGCCACCATGATAGGTGACACGATGGCCCATGAGACGTGAAACATTGTCACCGATAGCGTGAAGGCGTGATTATGTGGTCATTAACACGGTAGTGATGAGGGTGGATGTGTGTAAACACTAATATTACCGTTTGTTTTTTTAACATCCTCTTATAAAAAAACAAAAATTTAACCATTTATCACAAGCAATAAAAAAAATACAAGCACTCTTTTGTCCAAACAAAACCATTTCTCACAGAATAAAAATACAAATGACAGTCTCAAAGTTGCGTTTCAATAGGAGTCATCAAGTTCGTCCGACTTTTCCAATTAACACTCTTGAATTTTCGCCACGGTTTGCGGAGAAGCAAACAAAAAAGAAGATACAGACCAACCAAAGAAAAAGAAATGTATTGCCTGGTCAAGAAAAGGCGAGTGAAGTTCTACTGAACAATTAGTGTGACGAAAACCTAAGGTACAATGTTGTCACGTTTAAAGCGAGATTTTGTTTATCAAAAGAATTAGTTTTAAAAAACGTGAGAGATATAGATACTCAATTTGACTGGTTTCAAGAGGGACGCATGAGTGGAGATCCCAAAAGAGCTACACACCGCTACAAAATCCACATTCACAAATCGTCAGCTTCCAACCAGAAGTGCTCCCGATGAATACAATAAACATTTAGCTATGTCTGCTAGGACTCCACACGAATGTCTTGAATATTTTACAATGCGGTTATTAAGTTATATGGTAGATAGTTTCTACAAAGACCGACTAGACAAGACATACATGTTTTTACGCCACTCACGAAGTTAGATGACACCTTTAAGTGATGCTAGGTAGCATCGACTGTACACATATATTTTCAAGAAGTTTCCGATGTCTGAGAGGTGATCACAAAAAAAAACAGATAATTATGCTCGAAGTGGTGGCGTCGAATGATTTATGGATTCGGTATGCACACGCCATGCTCCTAGTTTCCAACAACTTCAATGTTCTACATCAATCACCTTTATTTAATAACGAAGTATACGAAAACTCATCAACATGTTCTTTTGTGGCCAACAAGAGATATTAGAAACCTGACTACTATCTTGTTGATACCATTTACCCGACGTGGTCTCTCTTTGTTAAGGCTTATTTGTATCCAGTCGATGAGAAAGAGAAAACGTGTAAGAAGTTGCAGGAATAGGTGGGAAATGATATTGAGCGAGTTTTTGATATTTTGCAAATTAGATGAGGTATAATTAATGTACCGGTATGCTTACTTGAGAAATCAAAATAAGGAGCTTGGTATTCGTGTGTATTACATTGTACAATATGATTTTAAATTATGAGGGACTCGCAATATCCCAAACTATGATATGGACACTCCTTCCAAATTGTTGTTCCCGGTGATATTGTTGTGATAACGGTTAAGGACCGTTTACAGGATCCTTTAAACTATTGGGTCTGCTGACCTGGAGAAGAACAGATGATTGAAAGCCAAAACATACTAAGTGTTTGATCAAGAATAAAGAACAGTTGTTACATTAAAGCTTCCTCCAAAGAACTGCTGATTCCCAAACTGCTGCTGCTTAACAACTGATACAAGACAACTACTGCTGATGAAAGGTCTGATGGATAAAGTCTGAAGAGCAAAAGTGTGATAAAGAACAAGTGCTGATCAAAGATATGAAGAACAAAGGTCTGTTGAACCAGCAGCACTTTGGTTCAACAGATGATATGAAGACATCAGAGCTTTAGTTTAACAGAGTTTATTATCAGTAGTTTCAATGTAACAGTAGTTTATTGTTTAACAGATGTTGTAGTTTGTTAGTCAGTTAGGGGTCGCTTTCTAGGTGACGTCAGCAACTGATCATCAGAGGTTTGTACTTGTCTATAAATAGAACAGTACTTGTACTGTTCTATTGGTCACTCGTCATTCTCTTTCAGACAAACATACTCTGAGTGATCAGGCTGAGGGGGAGTTTAATTGTACTATTGTAATCTTTCGGTTTAATGAAAGCATTCGATTGAAAACAATTATTCTCTATGTTTTGATTATTCGTTATTCCGCTGCACTTTCCATTTATACTTCATTCATATTTCATACTTAATCAAAACAGTCCAAAACTCAGATCCTAACAATTGGTATCAGAGCATGGTCAATTAAATCTGATCTAATCAATCAATTTAATACACAGATCAGCTCATAATCATTGATATCGTTTGTTTGTCGGGTTAAAACAGAGTAATAGTTTATTTTCGTTTCAACAGTTAGTAAACAGACTTTGTTTTTGAATAACCAAGAGAATGACTTCACTTAATCAAGATCCACACAACACTGGCACACACAACAAGCCTCCGATGCTTGTCAGGTCAGAGTACAACATCTGGCAGCGTCGGGTGGCTCATGTGTTAGCACAACAAAACACAGGGTGCTGGAAATCGGTAGTATTTGGACCACATGTTCCAATGGTACCGAGTGCCGAGGATCCAAAGATCCAAGTACCAAAGAGTGTTGAGAACTACTCAGAGCAAGATTTTCAAAAAATCGAGCTAGATGCCAAGGCTTTCAGCATAGTAGCCATGGCACTGCCGAATGATATCTATGCCGGTCTCTTGCACTGCAATAGTGCTAAAGAACTGTGGGATGCTCTTAAAGAGCAATTCGGGGGGACTGATGATGTGATTGAAAACAACCGTGAAATACTTAACCAACAATATGAAACGTTTAGTCACATAAAAGGGGAGTCATTAACACAGCAGTTTGAAAGGTTTAACTGTCTAATTAGTGAACTCAAACTGGTTGGTCTAACTTTTCCTAATTCAACACTGAATCATAGGTTTCTTAGATCACTTCAGGACAAATGGGACACTATAGCTATAGTTATGAGAAACTCTATCGGATTCAAAGACCTAACCCTGACCCAGCTTCATGGTAAGCTCCTGACTTATGAAAGGGAGCTTAACCAGAAAAGGAAGCTCCAGGACTCTGGCAAAGTGTCAGATGACTATGTATTTGGTAATACTGCACTGTTGGGTCAGGATGATGGTTCTGGAAGTAGTAAGGATCAGAGTTATGATCATTACATCGACATAACAACTGGTTTCAATAATGATTCTTACTCATCACCAAACAACTGTGCTTTCACAGCCAGTGGTGATATCCAGGCTTCTGATAATTCATCTTTTGTGTACAATGACTTGCAATATATTGACCCTTTGGACCTAGAAGAAATGGACATCTTACATCAGGTTGCCCTGCTCAGTATTAGAACCAATAACTTCTATAAGAAAACTGGCAGAAGGTTTCCAGGTTTACATGGTGGGTCAAAGGTTGGGTTGGATAAATCAAAGACAAAGTGTTACAAGTGTCACAGAATGGGTCATTTTGCTAGGGAATGTAGGAGTCAAAATGGAGTTCCTATGATCACCTATCCAAACCAAAGACCACAGACCAACACTTATCAAACCATCCCTAATGTACCTAATGTGCAAAACACTGCTCACTTTGCACAGACCCAAACCACTGTTCCTGTGCATTATGTCCAAACCACTGTTCCTCAGTATCACTATGTCCAAACACCTGTTGCTCAGGCACCTGTGCCAATGGCTGTTACTCCACCCTCTGCTCCTGCAGAGACCAGTCAACCAGGTCAACAGAGTTTCTTTACTCAGGGCTTTGTTGATTGGAGCAGTCTACCAGATGAGATAACAGATGACAACATTGCTCTAGTTGCTAACACTGAAAAGGATTTTTGTTTTATGGCACTAGAAACAATTGTTGAAGAGACTGATTCTGAGGAAGTGGTGTCTATGTCTGAAAATGTGACTGATGGTGTTGTTGGTGAGATTGTTTCAGCTGAAAAATCTGAAGTGGAGGTTGTGAATCTCTCAGACCCCTGGGGTAGTGATGACTGTGACTGCCAGTGTAACTGTGCCTTGATGGCTGCTGCTAAGGTATCTCCTTAAATCTTAAATGACTTGTGCTCAGACAAATGTATTGTGGCATTTGCTAAGATAAAAGAGGTGCATGAAAACTTTAGAAAGAAAATTTTGGATTCTGAAATTCAGTTTGAAAAACTTACAAAAGAGTTAAAATCAAAAATATCTGAAAAAGAATCTGAAATCAGCAGTTTAAAACATGAATCAAGCATAACCAAAGACCAGCTTCAGACTATGATAACAAAATATCATAGTTGTAAGAAGGAGCTTGAGTCCACCCAAGTTGAATGTAAGAAATGGGTGGAATCATCAAAGGGTTTTGAAATGATTGTCAACCAACAATCTAAAAGTCATGTGAAATTTGGGTTTGGTTTTAAAACCACTGACCAAGTTTCACAAACCACTGACAAAAAGGAACCACAGTTGGTTGAGGTCATCCCTACAAACTTAAAAGGTCAAGAAATCAAGGTTACTGAACCCAATGGCAAGAAAATCATTCTTGAAAAGTTGGAAGGTACACCCTCATTTGATGAAATTGAGAAATATCAATTCAAACCAACATGGTCAGATGAGTGTGAAGTCCTTGAAAATTTCAAACCAATGACCTTCAAAACCTCTGATGGTAAAATGGCACCACAGGCCAAAGTAATCCCTCTAGTAAATCTTCCAACAGATGATGAAACATCTGTTGAAAAGAAGAAAGAAAAAGGGAAAGCCAAGAACAACTTGTTTTGTGATTTTTGTGAAAAGAAGAACCATGTCACCAAAAACTGTTTTCTTCTAAAAGCATATGACATCAACAAAACAACAAGTTTAAATGATTCTAAATCTAAAGAATGTTCAATCTGCAAGAAAAAGAATCACAAAACAAAAGAGTGCCTATATCTCAAAAATTTTGATGAAAAGATAAAAGAGTATAAGGCTAAAACTCTCGAAAGTCAAGTGGTAAGTACTTCAAAATGAAAACCCAAACAGACTTTTGAATCAGTTCAAACATCTGTTACCAAAAGTCTGAACAAAAACTCTGCTCCCAGATAAGTTCAGGTAACAGATGCTCCACCTGTTAACAGATTACCAAGAGGATATGGACAACCCACTTGTCATCGTCTGCCACATGTTTATGAAGAGCCCAAGAGGCCTTCAAAACCAAAAGTGAACAGACACCCTCATGGTTTTCAACAACTGATAGGAAATGATCAAACATCTGCTGGACCAAGTGTTGACATACAAGCACTGGCAAATGGTCAACTGCAGCTGTTGAACCTAGTTCAAAAGCTAGTCCAAACCACTGATCATTCTCCTCAACTTAAGGCTGAGACAGCTAAGGACCCATCCAAAGCCAATTTGGCTTTGGACACTCACCAAAACTAAAATCTTTACTGATGTGCAGGGAGCTTCTGCTTGTTTAGACAGTTTATGGTATGTAGATAGTGGAGGCTCCAGGCACATGACTGGATGTAGAGCCCTTCTTCTGGACTTTCTTGCTCATGGGGGGGTGATATATCCTTTGGTAACGATTCTAAAGGTAAAGTGTTGGGTTCTGGTACTGTCAAAGCAGGGAGGCTTAAGTTTGAAAATGTTAATCTAATAGACAATCTAAAATTTAATCTACTTAGTGTATCACAAATGAGTGACAAAGGCTTTGGGTCATTCTTCACTAAGCAAACTTGTAAGATTGTTGGCCCTGAGGCTGTAGAAAAGATTAACACCATCATTGCTGAGAGCAAAGCACAACTTGTTGCTCACAGAAGTGGCAATGTGTATGTAGTTGATATGTTGAAGGATAATCCTACTGCAAATGTCTGTCTGTTCTCAGCTGCCTCTACCAAAGAGACAGAATTGTGGCATAGGAGACTTGGTCACACCAACCTTAAAACTATCAACTCACTCTCCAAACAAAACCTTGTCAGAGGTTTACCATCAAAAGAATTCAAATGTGATGAGCATTGTGTTTCCTGTCTAAAAGGTAAACAACATAAAAGCTCTTACAAATCCATTGATGAGTCCAAAACTAGTCAGTGTTTACAAATGTTGCACATGGACTTGTTTGGCCCTGTAAAAATCATGAGTCTAAGAAGAAAAAGATTTTGTCTTGTCATAGTTGATGATTTTTCTAGGTTTACATGGACTTACTTTTTACACTCTAAGGATGAGACTGCAGGTATTTTGAAGGACTTTGTCACCAAAGTTGAAAAACAATATGACTTGCCAGTAAAAGTCCTGAGAAGTGACAATGGAACAGAGTTTAAAAATAAGGAGTTGGATGATTTCTGTGTGTCAAAAGGGATTGTAAGGCAGTACAGTATCCCAAGAACACCAGAGCAAAATGGGGTGGTTGAAAGGAAGAACAGGACTCTCATTGAGGCTGCAAGAACAATGCTAGCAGATTCTGGTTTACCACTGTCCTTTTGGGCATAAGCTGTAAACACTGCTTGCTATGTTCAAAACAGAGTTTTAATCAACCCTAGACATCAAAAGACTGCTTATGAAATTCTGTTTAAAATCAAACCACTGATATCATTTTTCAAAGTCTTTGGCTGCCCATGTTTCATTTTAAATCTTAAAGATTCCATTTCAAAATTTGCAGCCAAAGTGGATTGTGGATATTTTCTGGGGTATTCTTCTATTGCAAAGGCCTATAAAGTGTTTAACACTAGGACTAAGACAATAGAAGAAACTCTGAATGTGAAGTTCAATGAGCTTTCTTCTTTGAAAATCCCAGCAAACCCTGCTGAGTTGTTTGATTTAGATAAATTCAAATTTGAAGATATTGCTGTCAAAACTAACCCTGCAGGTACTCCACAATCTTCACAACAAGACTACAGAATAGATGTTGTGGTTCCAGACCACTACAAAGTCTATCCTGTATCAGAGGAAGCAGTGGTTCAAAACAACTGTCAAAACTCTGTCACAGCTGAGTCAGCCACTGTTGGCCAGTCTTACCTTCAAACCACTGATTCACCCAGCCAATTCACTGCTCAATCATCTGTTGACAAGAGTCAATCATCTGTTGACAAAAGTCAGTCCAATCTTACACCACTTGGCCCCATTCCTCCACCTCCATTCCAAACATCTGTTGACTCTTCAAAAGTGACAACAGATGTTATGTCAACAGAGTCACCAAACCTCTGTCCTTCACCACAAAATGCCATCATACCATATCAGGGAGATCTAATCTACCTAAGAGCTCATCCACCAGACCAAATCATTGGCAACATCAGAGAAGGTGTGCTCACAAGGAGCCAATCTTCAAACATCTGTCTTTTTGCAGGCTTTCTATCCCTTACACAACCTGTCTAGTACCAAGAGGCACTGAAAGACAACAGTTGGGTAGAAGCCATGCAAGAAGAACTCCTTCAGTTCAAAAGACAACAAGTATGGGAACTTGTACCACTGCCTAAGGATGTCTGTCCAATTGGCACAAAGTGGGTCTTCAAAAATAAAACTGATGAAAGGGGTATAGTTGTCAAGAACAAAGCCAGGTTAGTGGTTCAAGGCTTCAGACAAGAAGAGGGAATTGACTATGATGAAACCTTTGCCCCTGTAGCAAGGTTAGAAGCCATGAGACTTTTCTTAGCCTTTGCTGTCAACCACAACATCAAGGTGTATCAGATGGACATCAAGTGTGCCTTCCTATATGGCAAAATTCAGGAGGAGGTCTATGTATGTCAACCACCTGGTTTTGAAGACACATTCCATCCTGATCATGTCTACAAGCTTAACAAAGCATTGTATGGACTCAAACAAGCACCAAGAGCCTGGTATGAAACTCTCTCTACTTTTCTCTTATCCATTGGTTTCACAAGAGGTAAAATTAATAAAACCTTGTTTTTAAAATGGAAAGGAAAAGATTTAATGATTGTTCAAATATATGTGGATGACATCATTTTTGGATCCACATGTAATAAAATATGTGAGGAGTTTAGGGAACTCATGACAGCAGAGTTTGAAATGAGTGCTATGGGTGAACTTCAGTGCTTTCTTGGTCTTCAAGTAAAGCAACTGCAAAATGGCACTTTCATTCATCAAAACAAGTATGTGAAAAACTTGTTAACAAAATTTGAGATGAATGATTGTAAGCCATGTAGTACACCCATGAGCACTGTCAAGCCACTCACTGATGATGAAAAGGATGAACTGATTGATCAGACACACTATAGATGTGTAACACCCCAACCGATGGCGGAAACATCGGGATGTCACGTATTGATGATTGTTCAGTAGCTCATGGTGAATAATAAGTTTCACTAATTGATTAAATGAATTACATACAATTGTTCTAATGGAATTTGTACATCAAAATGAAAAATGCTAAATATAAATCTTCAAGCATTAACTCTAATCTTCATGCATAGCTATAACCTAAAACATGTTAAGTTTGAAAATATTTTGGGTCAACAAAAGTTGGTGAGAATTACATAGGTTTTGAATATTGAATAAAACTTGTACAATTTGAGTGTCATGGTAAGTCTAGTCCATATATGCGAACAAACTACTATCAGGTAAATCGGGTGCATAATCAAACCTTGATTGACTAGCTTGATGGGGGCCATACACCTATGGTCCACTCGATTCTGTTATGCGATAACAATCACCCACGCTACCTATGTAGGAGGTACACGTATCCGGGTGGGGTTGTCAGTCCAATAGATCTATCATTGTATATCGTTGGCTTGTACGGAGTTAATGATTATGCTAGAATAATGTTCTTACCACAGTAATGTTCAAGACATAATGCAACATAGAATAACACATAGACACTTATGATTGAATTGTAAATTGATGTTGTAACATGTTTCACCCCAAAAATGTAAAATAGTGAAAAAGGGCTATGTAAACTCACCTTTGGGTGCATTATGAAAGAATAGCAAACAATGTCTGAAGCTGGATTAACTGAATCTCTTGTGTCCTATTACAAGCAAATGATGTCTTAAAGTCTAATGCAAATGAGCTTATTTTGTTTCTTGGTTTTAAAGATAGTTTATTCAACCACCTAGACTCGTATTGAACTAATACGTGTCTTAAAGTGTGTAACTTAGCGAACCGATGATAACTTGGTTTGGTTTCTAGAAAGTATGCGTGTATGTATAGTTATATATAATGTGTATGTATACTTTATATAATATTCAATTTCACGGCTTGAACTAGATAGAAAGAAATATTTAAGACAGTGAAAATAGTATGTATAACTTGATTCGCGTTTTAGTTTGTTTGAAGACCGAACAATATATGTATTATGTTTATTTAAGTACGCTTTTATATCATGACGAAATAAAGTTTGAATAGCGTTTATTTGTAAACCATAGCTTCTTTTGTACGAAATAATAGATTCGACCATCCGATTTGTTGTTTATATTTTATAAAAATTTGGGCAGAGTCTCCTCTGTTTTTGTAAGAAACCAGACAACGCAAGTCGTCTATTTTATCTCAAAACAATAGTGTACCAATACACGACAGAAGGTTTAACTTTCAAAAGCAATAATAAGCGAGTAAAGTATACTTTTCGACAAGTAACATCTATATATTATAGTTCAACATTGTATAGATATCACAATAATTTGCATAAGCATAAGTAACTCTTTATTTGATGGCTCGAAAACAAATAATAAGTCAATTAGTATAATAGTGTTAATAGTATAAGTTTACTTATAAATAGTTATAACTTCGCCTACTCGAATGACCAGTATACATTATTAGCTACTAAATCTTCCATTTCCATAATACTCGACTTAAGTATAAACTCCAAATAATTTACATTTCGCTAAACATTGCGCTCAAATATATGAACCAATGCGTTTATATATAGTTTGATATTTGATTTTCCTCACGATAATAAGTATAATATAAGTTAGTCGTTTTTAGTTCGTTCAAAGGATTAGTAAAATAACTTCAAGTCAAAAGTCGGTTCGGTTCGTTACATATCTATAATATTTATATCTACGTACATAAACAACAAAACGCGATGTAATTAAACTAAAGACTCGGGTGCGCGTTATACCTTCCTGCAAACAACTCGCGAACCGACGCGTACGAGCCTCGAACTGAGCGTCAACAGATCTGACCCGGTTTGACCAGATCTGTACGTTTGACTCTGGTTGACTAGAACCAAACCGAACCCAAAAGATTGAATCATAACCCGAAAAGAAAACCACGAATCAAGACCCATTAACCAAAAACCCATCTGGTCCGTATCATGGTCACCCGAACCCAGCAACCAAGCATGACCACCTTCACTAGGCATATCCCACACCTCTCAACCACCAGACCCGACCCGATGCCACGAACAACCAGCACCACAACCGATCCCTGTACCATGACTGAGCTGACCTGAAACCCAATGACCAGAAGTCACCCCTCGTTGCCTTTGGTCGGCCGTCAGCTATGCCCATTACAGGCTTGAACCTTTACGCCGCCACCACCACCAAGCAAGGTGGTGGTCGGCCGCTGCTTAAAGGAGGAGAAGAGAGGCCACGATGAGGGAGAGGAGGAGTTGAAGGCCGCCAATTAGAGGGAAATAGAGCAGGATACGGTTTTAATGGTGGCTCGGTGGTGGGTGTAGGCGGTCGCCGCCGCCGCTGCTGTAGAGTGAAAAGGAGAGGGCAGGGAGATTAAGATGAGAGGGAAAGGGATTTGTAAAGGGTGGTAGGTGTCGATTGGTTAGGGAAGACGGAAAAAGATAGGTTTTAATGGTGTTGATTCTTGTTGTGCAGGGAAAGGTATAAGGGTTGGGAGCTAGGGTTTTGTGTTAGATGGTGAAATGAAAGATGGAGAAGATAAAGAAGTTATATACCTAGGGTTTGGTGTGGGTTAAGTGGTTGGGTACCGCGTATACGAGCCAGTTACTGACTCGGTCTCGTTTAAATTACAGAACTTGTTTAACCGCTAAGACAGTTATTTTGTTAAATTTATTTATATAAACCGACTTAAAACGAGTGATTGGACCATACATATATATATATATATATATATAAGAATTTACTAAGTGTCGGTTATTTGGCACGTTGTTACTCGTAACAAGTTGTTATTATTTTCAGATATTGTAAGAACAAAATTAAATAATTTAATTTATCCATGAATAACAATTGTATTTCTTGTTAACGAAATATTGTTGTTAACGAATTTAAAATCATTTTATGAATATAATATATTTTTTTTTATAAAACTTTATAAAATAGCTGGGCGTTACAGTCTCCCCTACTTTTGGGAACTTCGTCCCGAAGTTATTAAAAACACAGGGTTGAGGGTGATTGGGTAGAAATTAGGGCAACTATGGTTTGAAAAAAAAAATTGGGTTAAGGCACGACATGAATTTATAGGTAATAGAATAAACTGTTTCGAATACTTTGGATGAGAGGATTGATATGTGTGAGTTTTAAGTGTTGGATTAGGTTGGTCTGAAATAGCAAGGAGGATAAGAATCTCACAAAACATAAAACTTAAGTTTTAGGAATTCTAAAAGAAATGCATGAGTTGATTGACTATAGAAAGACTAAATGATTTACCAGGTAACTAGAGTTTATAATTGGTTATCTACCGAAAACCTTGATAGAATTTCACACTACCTTAACGTACCTGTAAATTCATGATTGCGTTCCGGACCGTAATCACCAATTTACCTTACATTATGGTTTTGTGTCCTTCTATGACTCTAGATACACATGCAGAATAAATTTCTGTATTAAATTATGGGTATAATGTATCCAAAATGTGTTCAATTGTGGAGCAGGAAAAAGACTTCCATCAGTCAGTGAGTAAGAGCCTCTATCGATTGTTGAGTAGGTGGTAGGGCCTCTCCCAATCGTTGAGTAGGTTATTTACTAACTGTTGAGCAAGTATTTCGCCTTCCACCACATAATTTGCAAGTTGATAATATACATGTAAGCAAGTTTGTAAATGCATCAAGTATAGCATGCGAGTTGTAATAGAGTTGTCCTAGACATGATTAATGATTCTAGGTGTGTTTATAGCATATGGTTTATATGTCATGCTTTCAAGTATCTTGAATAATCAAATGTTCAAGTATAGTAGATAATCAAATACTCATGTATCACTAAGAATCAAGTCTCATGTACAAGCAATAAAAAAAAATCAAGTATCAAGTTTTAAATGGTTTGGTTATCACTGAAATCAAGTTCACGTTCGAAACGGCAAGGATTACGCATTTGATCCCTCAGAGGATGATGAAAGTCTAAAGTATAATCAAGTTTCATAGAATAGTGAATGTAAAAATAGTTGATAAACGGTTTAGTCTATATGTCAAGAAAAGCAAGAAGTTAGTCAGACATGTTCGTGATGAGTAAAAAAAATGTGGATGGTTAACTTAGATTGAGGCAAATGAGATTGCGGACTGTGATCTGAAGAGGATTTCGTTTCTTTTATTTAAAGAAGGTTTTTAGATAAACTGCTTTATTGAGGATGCAGCTAATCGAGCGGAGTTGTATATTTCAAGGAGTCGATAGATTTTTGAAGTCTAATTGAGCAACTGGTACGGAAACCTTGATCATTTGTTTGGAAATAGTTTTATTAATACATTTGTGTAAGTATGCTGATCAAAATGCGATTAAAAAAATAGTGGGTAGGTTTGCATAATTAGATGAGATTTGGTGAAAATAGTGGTTGTTTGTACAGTAGGTGAAAATTTCGATGAAAACAGTAGTTTGTGGTTTTGGAGTCAAGGTCATCCTCGGGCAAAATTTCAGTATGGACGTTTAGGACTAAATCAATAGTTTTTCAATTTAATAAGGTTCAAGTATTTGACGTTTAAACCACAGGTTTCAAATAAAAGGAACACAAAAATTAAAGAGATTATAAAGCATAGCTAATTCAATAGAATGAAGCATAGTTAATTAAATAGCGCGTTGTAACAAGTGGGGGTGAATCATGAGGTTCGAATCAATGTTGTAATTAAATGTATGAGAAAACATGGGATCTTCACAAAGAAAGGCAAGATACAAAGGTTGTAAAAGTTCAAATCAGTTTAAAATAAATGGTATCAATAGAGAATTCGAAGGGTAATTTTTTTTTTATTTATTATTATTTTTTATTTTGAGGTTGGAAAAAAAAATTTCTCCTTTTTTTTTTTTGTAAAAGCAAGGATGTTTTTTTTTTGGGTAAATAGTACAATCTAAATGGATTTAGATTAGATTATTTTGGTGAATCGGAGATTTTAAACATGATGTCGGGTTTCAAAAATCAAGATTTTGTTAAGATGTTTTGCATAATAAACTTTAATTAATCCATAAAAGAAATGGTTCTTAATAGACTAAAGCATTTTATAATATAAATCATTTGTTTACGCCCATAAATTGTTACATAAAGTTTGAAATTTAGAAAACAAGTTTATGGAAATAAAAGACTCTTTGACAAAATATTTATTTGCTATAAGTTTATGAAATTCCCAGGTGATTAAAGTTTGCCAAAATTCAGTACTCTTTAGTATTGGCACTAGAGTATCTCCAATACACAGGTTATGAGATTATAGTTTGAACATGGATCTTAAAATCTTGCATATGATGTCTGATGGTTTGGGGTGTCTTTAAAAAGACATAAATAAAAATCTACGGGAGGTTTAAAATAAAACTGGCCGGAAACATCAAAGGTAATAGATTTAAGAAGTAAAATGTGTAACATGTTGTAAAGATAAACATATTATTTGGGTTAGATGTTGAAAATAAATAAACGTACAAGTAATATTATAAGTTTGTAAAATGAAGTGTGGTTGTGAAATCCACAAATGATTAATGAAATTTAGGCTAACAGAGGAATTATATAAGAAAGAAAATAGATTTGAATTGCAAAAATTTTGAGATTCAAAACTTAGAATTTAAACGGGTGTGAGGGGCATAAATGAAAATGGAACAGAAAAATCGTAATCATTTACTACGAATAAACGAAAACGATGACTTATAAAAACAGATCAGATCTACGCCCAAGGAATTTGTCCTAAATATCTATGAGTATGTTAGGATTGCGGCAAGTAAGTGATAGAGAGTGTAAGCAAGACCAAGCTGGGGTAAGAATAAGGAGGATAGGGATAGAGATAAGAATAAGGTAGAACTACAAGCAACTAAAGCAAGTACGGATTAAAGTCCTAAGGCTATAGACTAGGTTATTTTTCTAATAACCTAATTCCCTATAACCAAGGCTCTGATACCAATCTGTAACACCCCAACCGATGGCGGAAACATCGGGATGTCACGTATTGATGATTGTTCAGTAGCTCATGGTGAATAATAAGTTTCACTAATTGATTAAATGAATTACATACAATTGTTCTAATGGAATTTGTACATCAAAATGAAAAATGCTAAATATAAATCTTCAAGCATTAACTCTAATCTTCATGCATAGCTATAACCTAAAACATGTTAAGTTTGAAAATATTTTGGGTCAACAAAAGTTGGTGAGAATTACATAGGTTTTGAATATTGAATAAAACTTGTACAATTTGAGTGTCATGGTAAGTCTAGTCCATATATGCGAACAAACTACTATCAGGTAAATCGGGTGCATAATCAAACCTTGATTGACTAGCTTGATGGGGGCCATACACCTATGGTCCACTCGATTCTGTTATGCGATAACAATCACCCACGCTACCTATGTAGGAGGTACACGTATCCGGGTGGGGTTGTCAGTCCAATAGATCTATCATTGTATATCGTTGGCTTGTACGGAGTTAATGATTATGCTAGAATAATGTGCTTACCACAGTAATGTTCAAGACATAATGCAACATAGAATAACACATAGACACTTATGATTGAATTGTAAATTGATGTTGTAACATGTTTCACCCCAAAAATGTAAAATAGTGAAAAAGGGCTATGTAAACTCACCTTTGGGTGCATTATGAAAGAATAGCAAACAATGTCTGAAGCTGGATTAACTGAATCTCTTGTGTCCTATTACAAGCAAATGATGTCTTAAAGTCTAATGCAAATGAGCTTATTTTGTTTCTTGGTTTTAAAGATAGTTTATTCAACCACCTAGACTCGTATTGAACTAATACGTGTCTTAAAGTGTGTAACTTAGCGAACCGATGATAACTTGGTTTGGTTTCTAGAAAGTATGCGTGTATGTATATTATATATAATGTGTATGTATACTTTATATAATATTCAATTTCACGGCTTGAACTAGATAGAAAGGAATATTTAAGACAGTGAAAATAGTATGTATAACTTGATTCGCGTTTTAGTTTGTTTGAAGACCGAACAATATATGTATTATGTTTATTTAAGTACGCTTTTATATCATGACGAAATAAAGTTTGAATAGCGTTTATTTGTAAACCATAGCTTCTTTTGTACGAAATAATAGATTTGACCATCCGATTTGTTGTTTATATTTTATAAAAATTTGGGCAGAGTCTCCTCTGTTTTTGTAAGAAACCAGACAACGCAAGTCGTCTATTTTATCTCAAAACAATAGTGTACCAATACACGACAGAAGGTTTAACTTTCAAAAGCAATAATAAGCGAGTAAAGTATACTTTTCGACAAGTAACATCTATATATTATAGTTCAACATTTTATAGATATCACAATAATTTGCATAAGCATAAGTAACTCTTTATTTGATGGCTCGAAAACAAATAATAAGTCAATTAGTATAATAGTGTTAATAGTATAAGTTTACTTATAAATAGTTATAACTTCGCCTACTCGAATGACCACTATACATTATTAGCTACTAAATCTTCCATTTCCATAATACTCGACTTAAGTATAAACTCCAAATAATTTACATTTCGCTAAACATTGCGCTCAAATATATGAACCAATGCGTTTATATATAGTTTGATATTTGATTTTCCTCACGATAATAAGTATAATATAAGTTAGTCGTTTTTAGTTCGTTCAAAGGATTAGTAAAATAACTTCAAGTCAAAAGTCGGTTCGGTTCGTTACATATCTATAATATTTATATCTACGTACATAAACAACAAAACGCGATGTAACTAAACTAAAGACTCGGGTGCGCGTTATACCTTCCTGCAAACAACTCGTGAACCGACGCGTACGAGCCTCGAACTGAGCGTCAACAGATCTGACCCGGTTTGACCAGATCTGTACGTTTGACTCTGGTTGACTAGAACCAAACCGAACCCAAAAGATTGAATCATAACCCGAAAAGAAAACCACGAATCAAGACCCATTAACCAAAAACCCATCTGGTCCGTATCATGGTCACCCGAACCCAGCAACCAAGCATGACCACCTTCACTAGGCATATCCCACACCTCTCAACCACCAGACCCGACCCGATGCCACGAACAACCAGCACCACAACCGATCCCTGTACCATGACTGAGCTGACCTGAAACCCAATGACCAGAAGTCACCCCTCGTTGCCTTTGGTCGGCCGTCAGCTATGCCCATTACAGGCTTGAACCTTTACGCCGCCACCACCACCAAGCAAGGTGGTGGTCGGCCGCTGCTTAAAGGAGGAGAAGAGAGGCCACGATGAGGGAGAGGAGGAGTTGAAGGCCGCCAATTAGAGGGAAATAGAGCAGGATACGGTTTTAATGGTGGCTCGGTGGTGGGTGTAGGCGGTCGCCGCCGCCGCTGCTGTAGAGTGAAAAGGAGAGGCCAGGGAGATTAAGATGAGAGGGAAAGGGATTTGTAAAGGGTGGTAGGTGTCGATTGGTTAGGGAAGACGGAAAAAGATAGGTTTTAATGGTGTTGATTCTTGTTGTGCAGGGAAAGGTATAAGGGTTGGGAGCTAGGGTTTTGTGTTAGATGGTGAAATAAAAGATGGAGAAGATAAAGAAGTTATATACCTAGGGTTTGGTGTGGGTTAAGTGGTTGGGTACCGCGTATACGAGCCAGTTACTGACTCGGTCTCGTTTAAATTACAGAACTTGTTTAACCGCTAAGACAGTTATTTTGTTAAATTTATTTATATAAACCGACTTAAAACGAGTGATTGGACCATACATATATATATATATATATATATATATATATATATAAGAATTTACTAAGTGTCGGTTATTTGGCACGTTGTTACTCGTAACAAGTTGTTATTATTTTCAGATATTGTAAGAACAAAATTAAATAATTTAATTTATCCATGAATAACAATTGTATTTCTTGTTAACGAAATATTGTTGTTAACGAATTTAAAATCATTCTATGAATATAATATATTTTTTTTTATAAAACTTTACAAAATAGCTGGGCGTTACAAGATGCATGATTGGGTCTTTATTGTACTTAACAGCATCCAGGCCAGACATTATGTTTGCAACCTGTGTGTGTGCTAGATCTCAGGCTTCTCCTAGAAAGTCTAACCTTATTGCTGTGAAAAGGATTTTCAGATACCTAAAAGGTGCTCCCACACTTGGTATCTGGTATCCTGCTAATGGAAACATTGAGCTTTCAGGTTATTCAGATAGTGATTTTGCTGGCTGCCATACCACAAGGAAGTCCACCTCAGGAGGGTGTCAGTTTCTAGGGAATGCCTTAGTTTCTTGGCAAAGCAAAAAGCAAGCAGCTGTTTCAACATCCACTGCTGAAGCTGAATACATTGCTGCTGCTAGCTGTACAGCCCAACTTATGTGGCTTCAAAATCAACTACTGGATTTTGGGATAACTGCACTAAGGACTCCACTCATGTTGGATAGTCAAGCTGCTGAAAATATCATCAAAAATCCAGTCTCCCACTCAACCACCAAGCACATAGATATCCGACATCATTTTGTCAGGGATAGCTATGAAAAAGGTTTGATTTCTTTGCACCATGTTCCAACAGAGGATCAGTTGGCAGATGTGCTGACAAAAGCTTTAGACACATCTACCTTCACAAATCTGATTTCTCGAATTGGAATGTTAAACATGGATTAAAAACAACAAAAATGTTTTCAATAAAAACATTAAAATGTTTTCAGAAAATCAAATTTTGCTAGAATGACACTTTGGTTGAAAAATCTGTTTTTAAAACCACTGATTCAGATAAAACAACCACTGTTTCATTAAAACCACTGTTGGTTGAAAAATCTGTTTCAAACATCTGATCAGATAAAACAACTGTTTTCATCAGTCTTTTGGTTAAACAACAGAGGTTGGCAACAGAGGTTTACCAAAACAGCTGTATGCCACCAGATGTTTCAACCATCAGATGTTTGCCACGTCTGCTATCAAAAGCAGAGTTTTGCCACATCAGCGGTTTCACCAGAGCCTATAAAACCCTGTTCCTTCCCCCAACAGCAGTTTTACTGTCTCATTGTATTCAAAATACTAAAAACCACTCTCGTCTTCTTCATAACCCTCAATCAAAGTTCATCACTTTCATAATCCAAATCCATTAAAATGGAACTCCAAACAAAAGCCACTCATAATTTCCTTCCTTATTTGGTTAAAACCGAAGACAACACACCATTTCATTCCACCATTGACATCATCAATAACTCAAAATATAAAAATGTTCTTATTGCTGATGCCCCCATATACCTGGAAACACTCCAAGAATTCTGGGCGAATGCTGAAGTCTTATACCAAGACAAAAAGCCAACTTCCATAATTTCAAAAATTGGAGCCACCAGTATCGCCATAACCCCTGAAATCATATCCACTACCTTCTCACAGAACGACTTGTCAGGTATGGAAACTTTTCCAAAAACAGAGCTTCACACTGAGTTTCAAGAGAGAGGGTATGATGTTCAAATGACTGGTTCAACATTATACAAAAAGTTTTTCCCACCAGTCATGAAATTTTTCTTCCATACCCTCCTCCTCTGTGCCTCTGCCAAGACTACATCCTTCAATGAAATCCCATTGAGGATACAATACTTGGGATATGCTATGTTGTCAGATTCTGACTTCAATCTATCTCAGGGATTGTTTTCAGACTTGGTATCTAATGTGAAAGCCATAAAATCTGGCTCAAACAATGCTTTTCTGCTCTACCCTAGAATTCTAAGTGTAATTCTACAAAAGATTTTACCTGAAAAGGATTTTCAAAAGGGTGAGTCTTTCAAAATGAAAAGTCTAACTGATGAAACTTTTACAAGAATGCTGGGTTCTTCAACCCAAGAAAAAGCAACAAAAGTACAAAAAGTTTCCAAAACACAACCAAAGAGGACAAAGATAACAACTGTTGTTGAAACCTCTGTTGGTGAGCCCACTGCTCCTGGTGATCATGGCACTTCATCCAGTGCTGTGAAACCCACACCAGCCACCAAAAGAAACCGTCCATCCACCAAAACAACCACCAAAACCAAAAAGGGACTTCTGGAAGATGAGATACCAGAAGCTAACCCTGTTGCATCACCAAAGCAACATGAAACCACTGTTGTTACTTCCTCACAACAGTTGGAGATATCTCAACCCAAGCAAACTCCTCAAGAATCCTCACAAAAGGATCTTGTTGTAAGCCAAAGGGAAACTCATACTGAGGCATATGAGTCACTTGATCATATGTTTACAAGCCCATCTCCCAGGGCTAATCAGCTTCTTACTCCACCTACATCACCACCACATGTCCCACAAACAATGCAACCTCTGTTTGAAGCTATTGACAAAACTCAGGACAACCCCAGTTCCTCTCCTTCACCTATCACTGAGAGTATGCCACTACCAGTGACTGGGGCTGAGGAAAGTCAATCAGCTATCCCACAAACAGAAGAGGAGGTTATACTCCCAGAAGTCAATGTTACTTCTGATGAGGTTTCAAGAGAAGCAGCTACTACTGCTGTAGAGACCATTGTCTCACAGCAGGACAGTGGTTCCATTGCTAAGACTTCCTTGAAGGCAACAACTGATGAGGACACAATTGTGTCTCCTAAAACAGTTGGAAGTCCCCAGAACTAAGACAAAGGGGCAGCAGGTTCTTATTCTATGGATTCACTTCCTAGAACTGAACCAGCTAAAACTACCTCTGGTAGGGACTCAGATGAACCTATTAACTTGGGTGATGAGTCAAAACTTCAAGAATTGACGGCTAAAGTTCAAAACCTTGAATCCTCTGTTGCTGACATCAAATCTGATGTCAAGTTAATATTGGAAACATTGAATAACTTTACAAAAAGTCAACCATCCACTGCTGATGTTGCTACCTACCTTCGAACTGAGATTTCTTCTCTATACAATAAAAACTAGTACATGAAAATTGATAGGGAAAGTACGCGGGGCACTTACTTACTTATCTATTGCCCGGAATAAAGGAGAAAAGGGGGTGCATACGATCTCGTGCAATCATACGATCTTCCCTTTTTTTAAGGTGCATACGCTCTTGTTCAATCAGACGAGAATCCTAATGAGCTATGGAAATCTGTTTCCCCCATCATCATAGCTCACAGAAAATTAGCAGATCAGACACAAGAGACTTACATGACTTTGATCAGAAATATGGTGGATGCCAGATTTAATGACACAAAGGCTGACATCAAGGTGATCAAAGACCATCTGCTGAAGACCACTGGCTCTGCCCCTACCACAATTCGCAGAGATGAAGATGATGATGAATTCACTGCTGATGATGCCAAAAAGGGGGAGAGTGGCAGAGATAGGCTACCAAAACTTGATCCATTTGGTGCACCACCCTCACAAAAAGGGAAGAAGCCAACTGCTGACAAACCAGGGTCACCCAAATCAGCTCCACAGACACAACAACCAAATGTTCAGATCCCTGTCTCTGAACCAGCTCAAGCATCAAAGGCAAAAGAAGTTGACACTTCAGCCAATGAAAAAGCTGAAAAGGCTGCTCAAGACAAAAGGAAAAGGGCTGATACATTGGAAGTAAAGGCAGAGATGTTGGTGCAGTTGAAAAAGGAACAGCAGCAGGAAGTGGAAGATGTGAACACTTCAAAGAGAAAGAAAATGCCAGCCAAACACACTAGAAAACCACCTTCCAAACTAACTGCTGAAACCTCTGCTGTACAAACACCTGTCACCACAACCTCTGCTACCCAAACCACTGAACCTAAAACAACTGAACCTAAAACCACTGCTAAAACATCTGCTCAACCCAAACCAGTAACCAAACCTATCACCACACCATCAATCACTAAACCAGCCACAACTCAACCAATTCCTAAACCTACTTCAACACAACCCAAAACCCAAACAACTGCTGGTTCCACAAAAGAACCAACAGATGTTTCCCAAACCACTGCCTCATCCTCACCTTCACCCAAAATCTTGTATAGCAGAAAAAGGAAATCCACCTTTGTTATACAAGATGAAAACATTCACAACACACCACCTAACACCCCAATCTCACAATCCATACCAGTCAATGCCATTCCACTCTCATCCTTCTCACCACACACTGCCCAATTCAGATCCCATAGACCACCACCAACCATTACCCCATTAGCTGAGAAGTATCCCCTTGAGTTGGATCTAATCAAGGGGGAACTTCAATCCTTCTACAATACTGATCAGCCATCAGAAAGATCCTTCCCATCTCTCAAAGGCTTCCCTGTTCCACTCAACATGGACACATATCTTAAATACAAGGGTAAACAGACTGATGCTGTAATCAAAGAGAAATGCAAAGGGAAGGATGACAGGACTGCTCAGGGCATCCATTCAGCAGAGCTTAGCAAACTCAGAAGGATTGAAGATTATGCTAAGACCCTGAGCAATTCCATGTCTACCATGCCTCTCAGCAGACACTTGGAGATGGAAGTGAGGGATTCACTGTTAGAACAGATCTTGGCATCCAAGCCTTACAAAGCTACAAAGAACCAATTCACAGGCTGGACCACACATGCTCTCAGGGAAGAACTGATCAGAATAGAGAACATGGCCAAGAATCCTCCTGCTAAGGCCTCTGCTCCTGATTTCAAAAAGGGGAGAGATGAAGCTAGAGCCTTGAAGTTCAGAAGAATGAGACAAGAACTTGTAGCAGCTAAATATGGAGAGATGAAATCTGTTGCTAGATGGTCAGAGATCAGGCTAATTGAAACTTACAAGAAGCTTGAACAAGAAAGAAAGACCAATCCTGATCTTCCAAGAAAACCAGTGTATGATGATGCTCCCAAGAAACCCTCACAGGCCTTTACATTAGATAGCCTACTTGCAACCTCTGATCTTTCCATTGCTGCTCAAAGACAATACAAGAAGCAGAAGGAAATGTCTGAAGAGGATACAAGGAAGTTCAATGAAACTTATGTAAAAGAGGGTCTCTTGAACCAACTTAGATTCTTCTCTGACCCTGTCACAGAGAAGTTCAGAGAACTCATTGGCAGGCCTCCATCTCCCAACTCATCCAAAATAAAGATGCATCCCAGTCACTCCTCTGACTCTAAAATTCTAAAATGGAAGTCTGATAAAGAGACCCATGAATTGACACTGATCAGGTCAGATGGTAGTATTCAGAAGTTGAGTATGGATGATGCACCTGGCCTAAGTGCAGAAGATCTCCAGACACTTTTGAATCTGGCACTGGATAGAGATGCTGAAGACCTCTTCTCTCTAAGCTTTGAATTACAATTGAAAGGGCAGATTAGAGAAAGTCTGATGAGGAATAAAGATCAAGAATAAAGCAGAGTTTTGGCATCATCTGTTCTAGGGGGAGATTGTTGGGTCTGCTGACCTGGAGAAGAACAGATGATTGAAAGCCAAAACATACTAAGTGTTTGATCAAGAATAAAGAACAGTTGTTACATTAAAGCTTCCTCCAAAGAACTGCTGATTCCCAAATTGCTGCTGCTTAACAACTGATACAAGACAACTACTGCTGATGAAAGGTCTGATGGATAAAGTCTGAAGAGCAAAAGTCTGATAAAGAACAAGTGCTGATCAAAGATCTGAAGAACAAAGGTCTGTTGAACCAACAGCACTTTGGTTCAACAGATGATATGAAGACATCAGAGCTTTAGTTTAACAGAGTTTATTATCAGTAGTTTCAATGTAACAGTAGTTTATTGTTTAACAGATGTTGTAGTTTGTTAGTCAGTTAGGGGTCGCTTTCTAGGTGACGTCAGCAACTGATCATCAGAGGTTTGTACTTGTCTATAAATAGAACAGTACTTGTACTGTTCTATTGGTCACTCGTCATTCTCTTTCAGACAAACATACTCTGAGTGATCAGGCTGAGGGGGAGTTTAATTGTACTATTGTAATCTTTCGGTTTAATGAAAGCATTCGATTGAAAACAATTATTCTCTATGTTTTGATTATTCGTTATTCCGCTGCACTTTCCATTTATACTTCATTCATATTTCATACTTAATCAAAACAGTCCAAAACTCAGATCCTAACATAAACAATATAGCTCGGTTTTAGACAGAGATTGGAGACGAAACATAAATAGACGATAACCATGTCATCACAGATTTGTATTAATCGGAAACAGTTACAGACACTTCATCAGTAGGACAAACATCTATCTCGGGGTCAGGGGAGGTCGGGCATGACCTCCCCTAGAGAACATTCTAAGCACAAACTCACAATCTTTTTTGAACTCAACACATGAGATTGCTATTTATAGACCAATTTGGTTCAACCCTTCGAGGGTGCGAACCAATTGGTTCAACCCTAAGAAAGCACGAACCAAAACTATAAGTTTTGGTCCGACCCTTCTAGTTTTGGTTCGACCCTTCGGAAGCACGAACCAAAATCTGAAATTCTAGGTCGACTTAAACAAATGCGTCAGATCCATAAATGCCCTTATGGATCACCACAATCTCATGTTATACAACATATGACTCAACCCTAGTCAATTCAATAGCGACGACCAAACACAAAGTGCATCAACAATTGTTTAGGAGTTACGGGATGCAGAAACCCACTTTTGAATACGATATGATCTTGAAGATCATGTTGGTGCTTTTAATATGGCATGCCCAATCCCTACAATAATGAAGAGCAGATGTAATTTTTGTATCTTATTGTTTATATTAATGTTGTTTTTAATTTATGTTTATTTAATAAAAAATCCAAGTTTAATAATAAAAATGGTTTGATGATGGATGATGCAAATAATTTAGTGATGGTGTGATGGAATTTGGTAGAATGAAGTGGTAGTTTGTGAATGGCTGATTTGTTATGACGGGCTGATGGTGCAATAAGTGTCCCCTACATGGATCGGATCGAATTTGGTGTACTGAACTGAACATGTGTTTGAAAAAAGATAAACAAAACAGGAAAAATTATAGTTAATGAATGAACTAACACAGATTCATTGATATCGAAAGATTTTACTGTTGATGCATTTTGATGTGACAAATGCATCTCTAGATTAGTATCGTTTTTGTGGTTGATAGGTTCATCTTATTCAAGGAATTCTAAAATGTCATGAAGAAGAAGTTCGAGATGAGCTCAATGGGGAGTTAAAGTTCTTTCTTGGTCCACGGGTTGATCAGAAGACAAATGGAATGTTTATCCATCAGACTCAAGATGAATGATTGTACAACTTATGCTACGCCTCTACCAGTGAATCACAATCTTGGTCCATATACTAAAAGTGACAAGCACGTAGACCCAACAGAGTACAGGGCAATGATTGGTTCACTTATGTATTTAACTGATTCTAGACATAACATTATGTTTTCAGTTCGTCTTTGTGCCAGGTTTCAGGCTGATCCAAAGGAGTCGTAGATAATTGCTGTGAAAAGGATAATGAGATACCTTAAGGGGAAACCCAAATTAGGTCTCTGGTATCCATCAGATGGTGGATTAGATCTCACAAACCCAAATTAGGTCTCTGGTATCCATCAGGAAGTCAACAACTGGCAGATGCCAATTACTTGGGGATGAGATTAGTATCCTGGCAGTGCAAGAAGCAAACCTCTATAGGAGTGTCCTCATACAAAGTGTAATATGTTGTAGTGGCTAGTTATTGTTCACAGGTTTTGTGGATAAAGCAACTGATGCGGGACTACGGTTTGAATTTTCAAAATACCCCTATCATGATTGATAATAATGTTGCTATATCTGTCACCGAAAATCCAACAAACTTTTCTAAAACTAAACATATTCATGTCAGACATCACTTTATAAGAGATTGTTTTGAAAAGAAAATGATACATTTAAAAAAGGTGGACACAAAAGAGAATTCGGCTGATCTTTACACTAAGGCATCTGACATGGCTCATTTTGAACTGTTGGGGCAACTGAACGGGATGAGGAATCCTGAATGATTTTACATTTCCCATAAGTAACTGAAGTCACTTGTAAATAGTTTTTATAAGTAAAGACACGAGTCACCACTGTGTAAAACAGAGGATATGATTGTACATCAGCTGCTTGACTGTCACACTTAAAACAGCGCAAAAAACTTAAGCTGATAATTGTGATTACAGCTTCATCATGTGATATACCAGTAAGCAAATTTACCACGCGTACTCAGCCCATAATATGATATAAACATAACACATTGTTGTACATCTAGGTAACATAACATTGGCGTATGATTTTATGGTCTTAAATCTTGCGTTGATAGATTGCTAAAATCATAGGTTTTGGGTCTTTATATTGTTGATCTATCCGGGGTAACCTGGCAATCCTTCTGCTGCATCCAGATATATGCTGACCTAGGCACAACCAGGATATCTTAAAAGAGCATAAAGAATCAGGAAAATGTCAAATCCCGCAATGCTGAAAGGCTAACTTAAAAATGCCTCAAGGTAAAATACGTACCAAATGTTATTTGTCCTAACCCTGGTTGAGATCACACTGGTCACTTTGCTGCTTTCATAAATATGCTGACATGTACACATGTGTGTCTCGTACCTTGTAACTCACACGGATAACAACAATATACTCACCTGTTACGATGAAGCTTTGTGCATACCTTGATCGCGTGGGCATGTCATGTTATGGGACCCGCATTATCCATAGTATAACACACTTGAATCGTATCAGAAAAGTGAGGCCTTGAAGACGTAAGTGTACATTTGTTTAAATGGATTACATACTGGTAATCGCCTTGGACTGCAACTGTGCTTTTAATAATTTACTTTTAAGAGTACTAACATGTGTGTGCAGTCTTGTTCTAGCTGATATGATCCTTTCACCGGTGACCTATTATTTAATTTTCACTTTTCAGTGTTTCTGTTTATTTTCTTTATTTGTAAAATTCAAAAATTACAAAAAGATTTTATGTTTTTAGTTTCAGGTCTTAACACATGGGAAATGGTCATTCAATGGAAGTACTCGTACTGTTTGGGAAAACGTCTCATTTTCAAACCAACATAAAATTTCATAAAAAGCCAAGTCCATGTTTTGAAAAACCATAATGCAAAGTCTAAATCTTGTTCAACACAAAATCAGTTTAAACGAATTTGTGTTTGGTCCACATGAAGTAAACGAAGAGGATCTTCCTTTCGTCTGGGGTATAAAAGGGTTCAATAAGTCAAACACTTTTCAAAACTATTCCACCAACCAACCCTTTAAATGAAGACACCCAACACAACCATATTCTTTGTTTTTTCAGTGATTTTGATCTAAAAACAAGTATGTATCATTTTTGTTCACGGATTCATGTTCTAAAATGAAAAAACACATCAAATGATCCATAAAACATTGAACGTGGTCCGTAAAATCAGAGGTTTTGAAGCAGGTTTTGGGTTCGGGTTAAAAACTTGAATAATAAACTATTAAACGACATTCAAAACCTAAAATAGGTGCCGTTTATGGCTTTATCGGACCATTTAGAGTGTATGTGATGATCAAATCATGTTAAATCATCAAAAAATATTCTGGAGCAATCATCTATTCAACAGGCGAAGATGAAAATATAACGAAGATGCTGATTCCACCAAGATGCCAAACATCTTCGTCTGAGGGCATCTTCGCCAGAGGGGATCTTTTCATATGGGCATCTTCGTTCATAAGCCTTCTACGTTTATTTGTCTATGTTGGGACTTAGTTGTTTTTCAATAAAGAACATCGCAAGTCGACCTTTATGAGCATATCTAATGTTCATCTGTTTGACTGCATGACATGGCTCAGGCACCGAGACAGTTTCACAGCGTTCACAATAGGACGTTCAGTATCACACTAGGAGAAGCCAACACGGAGTACTTTGATCAGATTGCTTAGTTATTTTAGTATTGTTATATCAACTACGCAATCACACAGTCCCCCACTATCTGCTTGACTTACATTAGGCAGTTCTGGGATACAGCTGAATATGACTGTGTGAGTAACCACTAGTTATACATGCAACGTCCAACAACCAAGTTATCCGTTTCTTACAGTATCCTAGGTTCTTGACATTGATTATCAAGCACCTTACTCCCAATTGCCAGATGTTCAGCCCTTTGTACAGGTTGGAACAGTAGATCGCATAAAATTTACTGATTATCACACCAACAACATGAGACAACCAGAAAATGACCGAGAATAGGAGACACCTTTATTCGGGGATCTCATCAATCCAGCATATAGACAACCACTGAATGATGATTGGTTTGATACTCCTCAAGCCCCACAATAGCAACCTGCAGCACTTCAAGACCCAGTGATTCAGGAAAAGGAGGTGGTAGTTCAGGTTCAAGAGCCTGTTGTTGAACAACATGTTCAGCAACTAGCTAATGTTATTGAAGAGCAGGTACAACTCAGCAGGATGTGGGAGATTTATTCGTAGAGCAGTTAGATTTAGCTTCGGGTAGACCGGGTCCTTCAGGTACATCTCATGGAGGAGAGAGGTCTTCGAGAGATTTTGATATTCCTAGTTCTCCAGAGGAAGAGGAAGACACAGATTCTGATGACAATGTTATCGTATTAGAGCCACCGCTGTGTACAGTCCCTCCTACTGAGGCTGCGGGTGCCAAGAGAAAGAAAGATGATGATGAGACAGACAAAGACTATCAACCAGGAGATTCGGATGATGATGATGACACACCTATTGTCGGACTAGAAAGAGTCAAAGAGGGATTGTTATTCGTAAACCAGTTATGTATGCATATATTCCAGCTAGTTCACAGGTATCATTAGCAACTACAACAGCAACACCACCACCACCAGTTTTGGTTACCACAACACTTAGTACTTCAGTTTCAGAGTTGCCGATTACAACCATAGTTTCATTCATTGGGTCGGTTGGTGAATCTTCATTTGGGGTCACTACACCTCCAAGTTAACTAACCACTTCCCATCTGGAGCCTGTGTCTGTTGCTTCTAAAGTTATCACTCCAGAGCCAATTCCTTCTGTAGCTATGACTACTACTGTTGCTACCACTACACAGCTACCATCTGTGGGGGTTGAGTTTGATATTTCTACCCTTGACTTTTCTTTTAACTCTTCTTTTCCAGACAGGGAAATAATACTTAGGCTGGAGCGCAGGGTGGCTGAACTTAAACTCTGGTGATGATGAGTAATCAAACTATCACAAAATTAGTGGAGTACAATGAGTTACAACAGAGGTTGCAGGCTCATGATCTCATTCAGTGATACAAACTCTTATCCAGCAAAATGTAGAGTTAATGAAGCAATTGATGGCTTAGGGGGAGACATCATGTAGAGGATATGAGTTGAGAATGAAAAGGCGTGAAGAAGACCTATACAATGATCCCAACCGTGCTATGGGAAGTGAGCCTCCAAGTGCTTCAACTACATTTGGCATGGTTGCTACATCTTAGGGGGAGTCTGGAAGTGGAGTAGGGCCTTCAGGAACTACAGATAAGGGAAAACATCTTGCTGATGCATGGCAATATGACTACTTTTGCTGACTTGTTTCCAGAATCTGAGTTTAACTTTCAGTCCTTTGAGTCACGTCTTGATACTGAGGACACTGAGTGCACAGAACGACTAAAGGAAATAGGTTTACTTTCAGAAGGTTCAAATCAGGAAGATGTGTTTGACATAGAAGAAGGTGAGTTCATTCCTGATAACTTGGATGATTGGAACTCTACTAATGATGAGTCAGAGGTTGAAGTTGGTTAATAGGTCAGTGAGGTTGTCATTCCTAAACAACCGTTTAATGAGACTTGTGATTGAAGTTTGTGATCCTGAAGTACAAAAACAGCTGGGATTGTGGTGTGGTGGTAAAGGTGTTGGGGTTTCAAATGAGAGGTTGAGAGTTCAAGTCTCATAAGAGGCGAAAAAAGGGGTGTAATAAAAGGGTGTAGAAAATGAGGGAAGAAATTAGCCGTTCAAAAAAAAACATCTGGGAGGAAATGAGACAGAAACTGACTGAAGACACTATTGAGAAAGATCCATAAGTTGTTACAGATTCAAAAGTTAGTACAGATCCAGAAGCTGAATGGAAAGCTGTGAGGAAGAAGACGATAGAAGAGTGGAACAGGTCGAGACCCAAGCCTCTCAGGTTCTTGGAAACATACGATGCTTCTAACTCCAAAAAAGCTATCAGTGGTATTACCAACTGCTTTTATAATGCGGAGTTGAAGCTATTTCTGATCAAGAGATATGACGGGGGTTAGGATTTGCCACCTAAGGTTAAGTATTTTTAACTCTCTACCATTTTTGGAGCTTAGGGACTTGACAATACATTGTAGATAAGCAGTTAAGGTACGAAGTCAAAGAGAACAAGTTTGAGTTTTTCAAGCCGTTGAAGGGGAAGTGAGTCAAAGACAAGACACGTATTGATCCTAGAACTAACAAGCCGTGAATGAAGATGTATTACAAGCCAGTGAAGTGGTTGAAGAAGTTCCTTTGACAATTGAATTAGTTAAATAAAATATTTACATTCTAGTACCATGAACTTTTGAACAATCATCACTATATGACACCTCAATGATTCCACCATCGGTTGGGGTGTTACAGGTTGATATCAGAGCCGTGGTTATACGGAATTAGGTTATAACTAATCTTACACACACGAGTCCTCTCGTGCATGATTTACCTTATTTTTCATATATTTTCATATTTTACTTTCAATTGATATACTCCCTACTTATTCAATCGCATCCTTTCTAGTTTACATTGGGAATAAAGACAATCATATTCCACGAAGGATACAACATCGCCAATTTAGGAGTGATATCCTTACCTTGGTGATTAGTTTCACTCCTCAACATGTTTGATACCTTTGAAGTATGTCTTTTAGATAGGAGTGACATCCACACCTCAAGGATTTATTTCGATGTTTCGTTTTGAAAATCACTCAAAAGAAACTTCACCACTAAGCTAGGAGTGACATCCTTATCTTAGTGAATAGTTTCACTCCCCCATATGTTTTGTGATTCTTGAAATACATCTTTGAGTAGGGAGTGATACCCATACCTCAAATATTTATTTCAATACCTTGTTTTATTTAAATCTCACCAAAGTTTTAGGACCACTACGATGACGGGACACGTGCAATCTGAAAGGGTTAGCGCATGTATCCTGAGTTTTCTGTTTAAGGCTTGGCATTTCATATAAATCCCCATCAACTGAGGGACCCGTATGTCTACCTAGGAACTCTCGGTATGAGCATTCACTTATATGCTAAAGCGTGCCTACCATAAGTACTAGGAATGTTAAAAAAGATTTAAGTTAGACTATGAAAACACTTTTTAAACTACCAAGTGGACAAGAGTTCGTTCCTAATCTGACTCCAAGTTTCACTTCCGATGCATCAATAGTGTTGATATATAGGTTGTACCGTAGCTAATCCACCACAACTTTGATACCTCGACTAGCCAAAGTATTAAGAATCTTTTGACTAGCCAAAGTATTAAGAATCTCTAGTGACTTGTGGGAGACATTGGGATTGTTTCCTATATATAAACACTAATGTTCCATCGGAAGTGAAACTAGGAGTTGAACTAGGAACGAACTCTTGTCCACTTAGTAGTTCAGAAAGTGTTTTCATAGTCTAGCTTAAATCTTTTTTAACTATCCTAGTACTTGTGGAAGACATGCTTTAGCCTATAAGTGAATGCTCATACCGAGAGTTTCTAGGTAGACATACGGGTCCCTAAGTTGATTGGGATTTATACGAAATGCCAAGCCTTAGACAGAAAACTCAGGATACATGCGCTCACCCTTTCAGATTACACGTGTCCTATCATAGTAGTGATCCCAAAACTTTGGTGAGATTTAAATAAAATAAGGTATCGAAATAAATCTTTGAGGTCTGGGTATCACTCCCAACTCAAATATGTATTTCAAGAATCATAAAACATATGATGGAATGAAACTAGTCACTAAGATAAGGATGTCATTCCTAGCTTAGTGGTGAAGTTTATTTTGAGTGATTTTGAGAATGAAACATCAAAATAAAATCTTGAGGTGTGGATGCCATCCTATCTCAAAGACATACTTCAAAGGTATAAAACATGTTGAGGAGTGAAACTAATCACCAAGGTATGGATATCACTCCTAACTTGATGATGTTGTTTCCTTCGTGGAATATGAATGTCTTTATTCCCAATGTAAACCAGAAAGGATGCGATTGAATAAGTAGGGAGTATATAAATTGAAAGTAAAGTATGAAAATATATGAAAAATAAGGTAAATTATGCACGAGATGACTCGTGTGTGTAAGCTTAGTTATAGACTAGGTCAAAAACATTCAAATAACCTAATTCCCTATAACCATGGTGTAAGATCCCAAAAATCCGTTTCGTTTAATTACGCTATTAGGCGTGATTAAGATATAACAAAATGAATTAAATAGTTGAATGAACTCTTATGGAAAATAAAACGGGATGATAAGAACGTGGGTTATGTTCCAATATGGAAATAACCTTGTTAGTGTTATCTAAATATGTAAGTAAATAACACTAGGAACTAACTTGGTTAGTTAAGTTTCATAATAAAATTGTGAAAGGGAAAACTTGAGGGACCATTAATGTAACTTTTTGGTCAAAATAAGATGGTCAAGAAGACCCATTTGGGGTCATACGTATTCAGCCCCAAACGGGCATCCATGAGCCAAAAACCTAACCTAATAATCCCTTAATTGAAGAAATTATGCAAGAGAAGGAAGTAGCAAGGTGGAGGGTGTGATCTAGATGGTTTATCTTCAAGGTATAAGCCATTTATACGAACACTTAACTCTTGATCTCTCTAAATCTCGAGACCCATATGTGGGTTTTGAGCAAATGATGTTAACTTCATATTATTTCTTGATTGTAAGTGATATTGATCATCTCTAATGGTTTAGACATGAGTTAATTACTCGAAGTTGCTTGGTTGCAAAAGATGATGATTTTAGGTTTTCATTAGTAGCTTTGATGTATCTAAATTAGTTGTAAATCCGTGTAATGGAAGAAATAATGTGTAGTTGATGATATTCATGTGGAAATTGGTCATAATTGAAGGTGATTATGTGTTTTGGTGGAATGTGTGTAGTAGGAGCTTGTACAATATGCTCAAAATATGGTATGAACACCAGGTGTTTGATGAAATGTCTAGATGAGTATGATATATGAATTTGTATGCAAGACTTGACAACTATGAAAGTAATATGATAAAAGATATAATTGATAGTAGGTTAACATGAAGATTGTGTTTTAGATAGTATTCATGTGAGAATTTAGTTGATTGTATGATTTGGTAAAAAGTATGCATTAGTATCATGTACACTATGCTTAAGTGATATGATGCACACCATGTGTTGGATTAACTGGTAAGATGAATGTTCTTGTATGTTAATGAGATATGAGTATGATGTTTATGGTGAATTTCATATGGTCTAGCATGTCAATGTGGAAATGTGTTTGTAAGAAGAAAGTTTGTATAGTTGAAAGTTGAATTTCTGGAAAGTCAACTGATGTGGAAATAACATGGTATGTTTTCTAGCATGATCGTGAGATTGGGGATTCTGTGTGAGACACATTAGCTTGGTTATGTGGCATATACGATGTTAAGTTTAATCACTTGATATATGAATTAAAAAGGTGTGAAGCTATGTCTTATACTTGTTATAAGTTGACCTATGCAAGTCAATGTAATAGGTGAGTTGGATATGATTGGTTTATGAATGAACACGCTAACAATGATATGAACATGATGACATGAAATGATAGGAAGGATGGACTCAAGCATGAGAGGATAATGGGTCAAGATGAGGCAAGTGAACAAGCATGAATTTGGAGGACTTGAGGTAAGTGATTCCCGAACTTAACTTGCATTATGATATCGAATCTATATGTTAATGTAGTATGGGAATCTTAAAAGAAACAAATAATTAATGGTTTTGCCAAGGTAAGAAACTTGGTGATGGGTTAACTATAGATTTACCCATGTTTGGTTGCATATAGAGGAGACAAACGAGTCATCAAGGAAATGTTACGCCATTCGTGATGATATCACGTAATCCGGGTAGTTTAACGCCTAGGAAAATCATGGGGAATGATCTTAGAACCTTGTGAGGTTTGGGTTTTAAGATATGCAATTAAAGAATGAAAAGTGCATAGTGGGCGTAACCTCATATCAGGTCCGGGCGCAAGGTGACCTGAACGGGCGCAACCTGACTCTAATGGAAAATTTTGGCTGATTTGCGCCACCAACCTCCCCCTCTAGGGGCGCAAGCTTGCGCCCCCCACTGGTTATTTGTCTGTTTTATCGTATTTTGATGTTTCGCTTATATGCGCAACCCGTATTCGCGTTTGCCGCATCGAATAACATCGTTGGACTTCGTGAATGCTAGGTATGGGTGTAGCAAGTAATAGGAATGTCGGATTTGCAAATATGACTCAAGTACGGAATGATGCGTGTGTATGTAATTAAATTGATATGTGTGTATGTATAATAACAAATACGGTAAGTAGATTTGTTATGCTTTTGTAGATTGAGAATGTGATGTATGTATGGGTACTTATACCCAGGTTTGTGTGAGAGTTTTATGTATGTAAAGGTTGGTCATTATGTGTAGATTGAGTATAGGATTGGAAACGTCATGTTTGTCCTAGATAATACATGAAGGAAGAATAGTATGACGGATCAAGATAAGTTGTGTATGGGATGCACGCAAGTATGTATTGTAGTGTTATTAACCTTTTTGTTATGAGAATGGTAATGAAGATGTAGGTACGTAAGTATGAATGCATTAGACTTGGAAGTTCGGATCCGGGTATCGTACCCGAACTTGCAAAAAGGCGTTTGAACAGGATCATTAAGTATTGTTGGATGTTATTTCCATATTGTGAGCAATTTGCATGAAGTCACGTAATGAACTAACGAAACGGTTATGTGGTGATGGCAGGTTGTCTTGTCTACCTAATAAGTAAGGAGAGGAAGGAGATCGAGCGAGGACGCGGAATGTATGTGGTCATGGTCACGTAACCTACTAAAGATGAGTCATGTTGAATGTAATAAGAAACAATAAAAGATGTAACACCAAAAATATCTCTTAGATATGGTTTCCAAACATTGAGAATGTTCTTTAAAGCAAAAAATTTTCTTGTCCGTATTTCCGTTGCATATTTTCTGTAAAACGGTTTAGGGTGTTACACATGGCTCTGGTACCGACCTATAACACCCCAACCAATGGCGGAATCATCGAGGTGTCAAGTAGTGACGATTGTTCAAAAGCTCGTGGTACTAAAATGTAGTGACGATTGTTCATAAGCTATTGTTATTTATTAATAATATTGTTATTCACGATTATTATTGTTATTTACCAAGATTTTCCTCCTGTGAGTATTTTTGGGGTTGCTTATCTCTACGAAATGAGATATCAGAGGACTCCAACCAATAGCGACATCCAATTATATAGGAGGCACGTGCACGAATACACGGTTTCTCTATGTGTTTGGTAGTCTTGATTGCACGCAGTGGAAGTGGGCATCATGTCCAACTGCTTGGAGTGGCTAAGATCAACGAGATGATAACCCCAGTCCAACCCTAATACTTCAAGCAGTCGTGCCACGTTGGTGAAACTCTTTCATGCCCAGATTATGATACTTGTATGTATTACAACATAAAACATGAGTAAGGAATAAAATATAATGAATAGACATTCGGACTATTAAAGAAAAGAAGGTCTCTCATTGCCCAACCGTCACATATACAATATAAGAAAAAATTAAGTAGTATAATGGGTGCATGCATTATCTTACATAGCATGATGATCTTTGAGGACTCAAGCAGAGCCCTTTTTGGTGACTATGATGATTCTGTTCAATCACCAACCCCACTACTATGCTCGAAGGCGAAACATGTTATTCTTTATAAAATTCGATATATAGACACATTTTAATCTTTGAGCAGATTTGGTGAAACATATATGGTTGAATCACTCTAATAATGACGATGATGACGACGATGACAATGCTGATGACGACTATAATAATTGTACTTTTTTAGTAGTTGTTATTTATGTAATTTGTTTGGCAAAAATATTTTTTGGTTTGTTTTTTTTCTTTTCGTTGTTTTTATTTAAAATAAAATTAGATTGAAATTTAATTAATTAAAAACAATGATTGATTGAGGGGGCAACTCACCATGCTAATTAAAGAAAAAACAATGCCTGGTTGCAGATCGATTGGGTATGGTAGACGGCCGTGTGGAGGTGACCTGGGACTGGAGGAGACAACCGCTGATGCAGGAAGAAGCTTCGGAGCTGCAGAATTGTTTGACAATTTTGCAGTCCTGCTCGCTCTCAGTTTCAAGTGACAGTTGGTGCTGGAGTTTACAGCCCTCATTCGGATTTTCGGTGGCCTCTATTCGCAAACAATTAGGATCTACAGGGGTCCCCTTTTATCCGTACGAATGGAACAACTGGGCGCCGAAGAAGGTTAACCTGTTTGCGTGGCGTGCGGAACAAGAAAGGCTACCAACAAAGACCGGTTTGGTTCGAAGAAACATCATCCCTGGGCCGACTACATGTGACCTTTGTGGTGATGCCCCGGAATCAGCGGATCACTTGTTCACCTCCTGTTTTGTCGCGGCGAATATTTGGTTTAAAATCAGCGAATGGTGTAAAATGCAGCCTATCTATGCGTTTTCGGTCAGGGACCTCTTGGAGCTACACAAGAACAAAGGACTAGGTCGGGTGAAGAAAAAGGCTAAACACTTAGTGATTCTCACTACGTGTTGGTTGATTTGGAAGGGGAGAAACAACAAAATTTTCAAAGGAAGCAGGGTGAGCCTCGACTGCTTATTGGGAGACATCAAAACATTATCCTTTGTATGGGCTAAAGCAAGAGCAAAAAATCATACATGGGATTGGGATAAGTGGAGGGACTTTGACTTGTAATTGTTGTAATTTGATATGGGTAGTCTTGGGTGTGGACTGTAGTTGTCTATTGAGCCCCTTGCTCATAGATGCTTTGTACATATTTTGGTGATTATGGAATGAAATTTGCTGTTGAAAAAAAAAAAAAAGTGACACGAACGTAACACATACTTGGCGAATTAGCTACAGGGCTTTATTCATGTCCCTTAACCGTGTATGTTGATGAACAAGGAAAATCCTAAGTATGCAAGCACACTCTTTGAAACAAAATTTTAGATTAATATGTGATGATCAAGGTTTTAATAAATATTAATTTTACTTGGTATAATCTTATAATTTATGAAGAAAAGATCAGATGTGGTCAAAATCAGTAACATTTTGTAGTCTTTTAATTTTACCTCCTATACTTTAAAATTTTTGGAATATTTCACAAACGTTTAGTTAGCTAAAATTATGCAGAATTATCCCTAATTTGTTTAATGTTACGCATGTATGAAAATTTGTTACGGCGACGACAACAATTTACAACGCGATACTTGTTTTCTAATTAGTCAAACGAAGTATGAAGAGAGTCATTTTGGAGGGAAAATTAGAATTTTATCAAGGTTTACAAATTGTAGGATCGACTTTCGGACAACCCGACAATCACGAGTTTTACTGTTTAGCGTGCGGAATCCAGCAAACAATGTTCGGACAGCAGAAACGATATGAAACTAAGGTAAACGAAGTATTAACACACACAAGAATAAGGTTAAAAGGTTGTATTGCATTGAAAAACAGAGCGCAGGTGATTACAAGACAGTCTCAGACCTTCAACCTAGGGCAGGGTGCTTGGGTAATGTGTGATGTGACAACTTGATGATTAGGGCAATGATTGGTGGCTTTTATACCTGTCCTAGTCGTCCAGGGCCCAAGGGGCGAGTAGGAACTCATCACACGAGTAGGAAGGGTGATTAGAAGTCTAATCGTCTTTGTACCCAGGCGACTAGCAAAGCTAGTCGCCCCTTTTCAGTCCTACTCGCATGACATGCCAAACATCCCATAATCGACTCGAAAACACAACCAAGCACCCGTAATGACATCCAAACATCACCTATACTAGGCTAGGGACATCGTGTACTAACACAAATTAGTCCAAGAAATGAAAGCATTTTGATTGCATGATCCTGATGGGCATCGGCGGTTTCTATAGCATAAGCTCGACCACAAGTAGCTTGGTTGCTTTTCTCTTTCAATATAGGGAAATAACTCTTATAAGAAAGGTTTATTACCACAACTTAATTTAAAGGTGTTCTACAGTTTTGGGGTAGAGGATCGAACCTTGCAAAGTTGTTGCACTTGATACACAGAGTTTTGATGATGCATCTGGCATTTAGGACACTTGGGCATTGTACCATGGTATTGTATAATAGCAGAAGTGATGTTACACATAGTTTGTAGAACAAAATTCCACATAACTATTATTGGGGAGAATTACACGTTTTATTTTTTATGTTTACCTCAAATTGTATAGTATGTCTTTTATCTTTAAAAATTACACTGTCTGTCCTTTATTTGAAATTTTTGCACACCACGAGTCCTTTACACTAACAATATCCAATATCTTGGTTATCTTCTCTAACCACATCCAATATCTTGGTTATCTTTAATTATATATAATTCATTTAATGGTTCTAATAATCATTTAAAATACATTTACAACTCTAAAAATTCTTTAAATTTATAGAAGCTTATTTACATCCCGATTTTCATTATTTGTACTTTTACTTTCTAAAAATATGTTTAATGTATGTTCTTTTTAATTCATAACTAATCCATTATAAATCTCATTTGAGTGATTCAATAGCCCAAAAGTTTTATAATAATTTTTCTATCGCATTTAGCCCCTGTAAAAAATATTATTTTAGAAAATACTATATTTCAATATTTTTACGCATTTTAAATCAAGTTATTCATTGTTAAGGAAAATAATTTGTTTTATATTAGATTCACACTCAACAAAACGACTTCAAAATTGCGTCTTTAAGTGACATGCCTTGTCGTTTTCTTTTAAAGCTATGTATATTTAGGGCACTCTCCCAATTTTAAAGTCAAAACCTCTACATACTTCCAACAACTTGAAGGTGGTAGACATATCAACATGTCCTCCATTTCCAATTGTAAATCTTTTGGAACAAATCTTGCATTATTCATTAAAGATTTGTATTAACATGTATTTCTTCCATATGTTAAAATTCACCCTTGTGAATTTTCACGACAACTTTCAATGAAATATATAGAGAATGTAACATGCTTATGTATTTCATCTCAATACACTCACCACTTTCTTTCATGATTCTCTCATGATTTGGTTAGACATTTGATTTTTCATTTCCGACTTTTAGTCAATGCAACAACTCTTAAGTTGTTTATGTCCAATTCTTTCCATGTACTATCCGTTTATAACAATGTTCTTCAGACATTGTATATTTGACATTATAGCTATTTCTAAAAAAATAACATTTCATACGTCACAAACTTTATTGATTTATTTTTTGTAAAGCAAAATTGCATGTGTTAACTGAAGATATTGAACACCAAACAGTAATATACATTCGAAACTAAATCAAAAAGTGCAAAACACTTTAAAAGTTTAAACGGATACATAGACATAGCTACACATCAAATCTCATAGTGTTATCATCTGCAACAGTTTTATCATCCAATTAAAATCATCACAACGATATCATCTCGTAACATGTCTTGAGAACTATATGCACTTATAAGTACAAGTTCCTCATTTCATCGTGAAATTCTAAACTTGAACAGTCATAAATCTGTTCAAAATAACATCAAGTTGTTACAAAGACTACAATTAAGTAATGAAGCCTGAACAATTAATCTTGTTCACACTACCACCAAGTTGTTTTCCACCATATAGTGTCATCGAGAATAATACTTTAGTTCAACATATGCTACATCTAGCCAAAGTAACGAACCATTTGAACTATCAAAACTATGCAAAACTTTGTTTTAAAAACCATTCTAAAACATTTCCTTGGGTTTGCAATATATTATATTTACATTATCAACACAGGTTTATGAAACCATAGATCGAAACCCAAAATATGAAACTATTTTATATGGTTTCACTTTAATACACATGTACTATAACGGTTTCTAACACACATGTTAAAAAAAATCAAGTTATAACACACACATTATAAAATTAGACGTTTACATAATTTTTTTTTTCCAATGATTTAATCCATAAAAGAATCTATTTCTAATTAACATGCTAGAAAAATAAAATGTTTACATAAAACATTTTCCTGGTCGTTGTGGCATTCAAAATAAACAATTTCTAACAAACATATTAAAACTTAAATAATTCTAACGCTCACGTTCGAGACTTTTTTTATGAAACATTTCCAAATGTTTTTTTTTATAAAATAAATCGTATCTAAACTCATATTAGTGATGAAAATTTTCTAACACACATGTTAGAAAACTAAAACGAGTTCTAACTCGCACATTTAGAAGTAGTAAAACTTCCATACGAAATACTTTAAACACATGTGTGTTTCAAAAATTAAACCATTTCTAACACACATGTTAGAAAATAAACTATTATCATCCCCTTTTAAATATAGATGGTTTTTATAAACCGTTTCTAACACACATGTTAGAAGACAAATGATTACAAAAAATCATTCTTGAAGTTGAAGGTTCTATAAACCATTTTTTAACATACTCAATAGCAATAAACGATTACAAAAATCGTTATAAAACTTATCAATTAATTAGTTCTAACGCGCTCGTTATAAATAAATGATTACACAGTCGTTATAAAACTTAATAATTTATATACAATAAACATATTATAACACGCTCGTTAGAAATAAATGATTACAAAAATCACTATAATGTTTATTGATTCATATAAAATACTGTTTCCAGCACACTCGTTAGAAATTATCGATTACAAAAATCGTTATAACACTTATCGTTAGAAATAAATGATTACAAAAATCGTTACAAGGCTTGTTAGTTTATCAAAATAAACTATTTCCAGCCAGAGCCGGTCCTGTGAATTTAAGTGCCTCGGCCCAGCTGAAAAACAAGGCCCTTAGATCGAACGGATTTCATAATCGATATATATTATAAAAACTGTTTTCATAATCAGTAACCGGTTCACACGTTGCCTTACGCTACCACTATATTTAAAAAATCCATCAACTACATTTTCATATATGAAGAGCTACTATCAACCCCCATCAAATTATCGTGAGTGTTTACAAACGAGAAATATAATGAAATATGTGTTTGTGAATAAGATAAAGATAAAAATGGTGGATGGAATGTGAGAAGTATTTTTAAAATTAGAGATAAATTTTAATAAGTATGATTTTTAGTTAAATTATAGGGTAAAAAAATAGTGGATAGGATGTCAATGCTCCAACACACATTATAAAAATTAAATACATAAATATTAAAATGAGATGTAATTGTAAAGAGGAGAAACAATGTACAATTTAAGATATATATATTTTTTAATAAAGTAAACTAGTTCGTGCAAAACCATCTTTCCCCTTCAACACCATTTTCTTTTCTTTTTAGTTAAAGAAAATAAGAGAGGCTAAAAATTTACAGCTCTCTTCCTATCTAAAATACGTCGAGTTTTTTCATATAGAATTACGACATGGCTACGACATGCACTATTTTCTGTTCAAATTCGACCAGCGATATGCCGCATATTCGGTCTAAAGTGATGAACCGGATCGGCTCTGTCTAGTTCCCGTTCCAACCAGTCCGAGCCACGAAAACACTAATAGAATTTTGGCCCCTCAAAATCATGGGCCTCGGCCGGCAATGGCGAAGGATAAGAAGGGCCAGGGGTGGCCCTGGCCCCCCCTGTTTTTTGGCGCAATGGTATAAATTTGCGATTTTCATAGGTAAATTGAGTCCGGCCCCCACCGATTTGCCACTACCGATCGAAAAAAATTGAGTCTGGCCCCCACCGATTCCGAAACCAAGCTTCGCCACTGTCGGCCGGGGGTGCGCCTCGCCCACCCCCAAGGCCGGCTCTGTTTCCAGCATCCATTATAAGAAACGAGATGTTTAGACAAACTTTTTAAACTATTAAATTTTATCTAATATAATCATTTCTAACACACATGTTAGGAAATGAAACGTTTACAAAAAAACGTATTGTTTATAAAATAAACCAAGTCCTACAAGAACGTTATGGAATTCGAGTTTTACAAAAAAAAAAAAAAAAAAAACGTATGGTTTACACCAATAAACCCGGTCTAATACACATGTTAGAAAAAATCACGATTGAGATTGTTTTAAAACCAAATGGTTGAATCAAAAGACCAATTGATTTGTATCACGGTGTAGGATTTAATATTATACCACAATCTCTATAAATCCAAACCCAACAAATTCTACTACATACATATTTTTCAAAAACAAATATTTACAAGATTATACAAAAATCTCTATCATATTTTTTTATTTTAAACCATTTCGTGAACCCAAAATCCTTATGAATAAGGTTTTAAGATTTTAGCAACAATCTCACGAAATCTGTTTTAAGATTGTAGGACATGGGTCACGATTTTATTAAAATAATACTAATATAAATAATAGAGACACACTCTATAAACGTACAAGTTTGGGAAATTTAGTACACACCGTATACGAATCCAAACTAAAATAAAAAGAGATACACCAAATGTAAATTAACCGATTCAAAGCGTTGTCTTCAACATAATATGAATCATATCTTGTTGGACAATCTTTTTGTTGTCTTCAACAATATCTTTTTTTGCATTTTTTGGCTGCAAGAAATGAACATACAAGTGTTGACGGTTGAGACTGAGGCACGTGTTCAATACGTTTCTCTTAAAACATATAATAAGGAAAAGTGATGGAATCGTGTAGAGAATACTCTTCTCTATAGTACCCAACATATGGGTCTTTTCTTCTTAAAAGAACTCTTCCTCTTGTATTTTTTTCTACTTGTATTTTTCCGGTCATCTTCAAATAAGACACCTAGCATCTATGTATACAATAGTTGATGGGGAGTTAATAGTCAATTAATTGGAAACTTAAGACTCTAATAAAAACTCATCTAATGTCATCAAATGTCATTTTTGAGTTAATAATCACGAGTTTCATATGAAGGGTTTAATATTAGTAATTTAATAAATCAATTCCCATTAACCCCTTTATAATTTTCCAACACAAATTACGTATGAATATGTTTTTTTTTTTTTCGAGGGACAACAAGGCATAGATTTACAAAAAGTCAATATGTCTCTACTCATCAAGGAGCTTGAGATGTTCATATTTTGTGTATTACAGTATAACATATTGCAGCACCTGTAACTTTTTTTAACCAAGCACCTATAACTTTTTTTAAACAATATTGTCTTTCATGCTCAGAGTGTGTGGTGTGTTCACGGATTTTCACTGAAATAATGTAACCTCCACTAGAAGAAACAAATTAACATTTTTGAGCTATTAATCATTATGCTGCTGTTGACCTTTTAGTTTTAACTGTCTTTGGGTGTAAATATTGGGAACATGAAAAAGTTGACACCGTCATGATTAGTGGATGATGAAGACGAAAATACAACTAAGTGTGCCAACAATTCCTTTGAATTAATTTTTTTTTAAACTAAGAAATGTAGAAAACTTACTAAAACTTAAAACTTCCTTAGTGGAAAGAACAATACGTAACATAAAGCATGTGTTATACAACTTGTACAAAGAACGCATATACAAAGTGTGCCAAACATTTCCTTTGAACAATACTATACAAGTATTCAAACCGGAAAGACGAAAGTTGTTATTACCTCCATATACAAAGAACGCATAAGTGCAGTTTACGCGGTATACTTATGAAGAGGTATAGAACCTCGTCTCCGAACCACACTCCCCCAAAAGACGCAACTTACACCAATAAGACGCGACTCAACGACGCTAATCCTGCATTCCACCAATATCGTAACCGGAGGTCAAAGGCTCCGAGGGACAGTACACCTAGGACGGAATAAAGTATAAATATTCTGACTAGTATAAATACCCCCTCAAAAGTACAGGTAACATACCTTCACATACACTCCGAACCTCCCTCCCTCTCTCTCTCTCTCTAAATTCTCTTTATCTCACTAAGCGAATACTTATCCTCACGCCGGAGGGTGGTCACAGAGAGGCCCTCCCTGCCCCCCTGTGACGAGCCTAACGGTGTGCTAGTTTTGCAGGTCCAATCCCTTAGAGATCTTATCAAGTTAGTCATCTTCTTCCTCACCCGCGAGGTACGTGCTAGCTTTTGGATCTTCAATTTATATAAAAATAAAGTATAGAAACTATTATACAGCAATAGGGAATTTAATATGATTATTTCAAAAAAGATAAGCTTAAATAAAGACTATTACCGCCGATCAAAAAAAAATAAAGACTATTACATGTTTTCTAGAAGGAATTTTGCATACTTGATCAATAGTAATCGTATTCAATAACAACTAGAAATATACAATTGGACACCAAAAGACATGGCAACTATATAAATACCACCCTTTCCTCCAACCTAAAAGCCTAAAAGCCAGGGATCATATCAATCCGGTAGCAATGACAACCACTCTCGCCGATATCCCCCAAGACATCATTCAAACCCACATCTTACCGCGACTAGACGGTCGATCTCTTTCTACCGTCGCCACTGTATCATCCTCTCTACATGCCCTATGTTTCGATAATAATATTTGGTCTCATGTTTCCAAATGCATGTGGCCCTCTATAACCCACCCGCGTGTTAATGAATTCATATCCTCCTTCCCTAGTGGTCACCAATCGTTCTTCCATGACTCGTTTCCTTCTTTAATCACTGATGTCAACCGTAACTGCTGTCGCAAAACCTTTAGTTTAAAACACACAGATTGTTCATCATGTTATCTTAACACCTCAACTCATCCTTGGCCATCACAACTCATATCAGCTGTTGATATAAGATACCAAACTGATATTATATACTCCTCACTCCAATTCACGGACACTACAAATGATTTCTTGTCGTCCGAATTACTAATTAAATTGAATGAAGATCACAAAAACAATAGATGCATTGACATGAAAGTCGATGAGCTTGCGGGTGTGGATGAAGAAGCATTATCACAAATAATAGAGTCGCTAACATTAAACTGGATTGTTATTGATCCTACGCTGAAACGGGCAGGTAACCTATCGAGTATTAAACCGGTTACTGTAAAGAGGGATTGGATGACTAACGATACCCTTGTCCAATACGTCACCGTTTTACCTGGGTGTGATCCAGATGAGATGGTACAATGTCGAATACAGGTGGTTTTGGGTGTGGGTAACGAAGGAGAAGGGTTGCAGGTGAAAGAAGTTGTGATGAAGTTATTAGACTTGGATTCATGTTGTTTAAATGGTAGGGATTTTTTGGTAATTACGCAAAGAGCGATTTTGATGGAAAATAATGTACGAAGGAAGGTAGTTGGTGATAAAGAAAGATGGAAAAGTCGCCTTGAGTTTAAGGAAATGAAAAGACAAAGAAGGGAGTTGGTAAGAAAGGAAGAAGTCAAAAGGGAGAGTGATATTATAATGAATTACATTGGCATGTTGGTGTCATTTTGTTTTTCGATTTACTTTTTGAGATTGATGTTACAATAAGTTAGTGTTTTGGTGGCTACATGTTATTGTTTAGTTAGTTTTCTTTTCGTGTAACATCATTAAAACCTCATTTCAATTGTAGATTTTGATAAAATTTCAATATGCTCGTGGGCGCATGTCATGTATATTAGGGGCACTTTTCATGTTTCATAGCCGAAAGTGACAACATAATCCGGCTATCAGACTTATGCTATATGTATCTATTGTATAGTTGAATGTATGTTGTGTATAAGGCTAAGTATGGTTTCGCAAATCTTTACCGCACGTAAAGTAAATGTCAAGTAGGCATGAGCTTCCACTTACCTTTAATGCATTATGGGTTTACAACTTTTCACACACATTAAGGGGGTGTTTGTTTATGGCCACTTATGTCTGCACCGCGCAGACACGGGCAGACATTTGTGGCTGGGAGCTTGTTTGTTTTTCTAAAGACAAAACCCTTCAGAAGCTCTTCCTCTCCTCTTCCTCATACAGACTTCTACCCACATCTTCACTTCACTTCTCTAAACCTCTTCTCCCACAATCTCTTTTCGTCTCCTTCTTCCCTTCCCTTCTCCTTCTACTCTTTTTTTTTCTTCTCCTGATTATAGAGCTCTCCATCTTCATTCTCTCAAAACCCTACCCAACCACCACATCCCTACTGTGCAGTAATGTTTTTTTCTTTTTCTATTTTGGGTTTTCATCTCAACATATGCTTTGGGATTTGGTGGAATACAAATATATTTAAGGATTCACGAATCATATTTTTAAGGATTCATGAATATGCAGTAAGGTTGTTTTCTTTTTCTTTTTTGGGTTTTCATCTCGGCAGTCGTGGTGGTTGTTGGCGACGACAGTCGTGGTGGTGGTTATGTTGTTCTTGACGATGGTCTTGGCTCGAGTCCGGGTTAGATTCGGTTCGGATGGGTTGTGGTTGGTTATTGTTATGGTTATGGTTAGGTTACGCTGCAGGCGCTAACAAACAAGCAATCTTCTCCTTGCAGACTACAGACCTTTGGTCCACCTCTTCTTCTGCAGATGTCTGCAGATATGGTCCGCAGACTGCAGACATTTTGTCTCAGAAAAAACAAACAGCACAGAAAATTATGATCTAAAAAGCAAAAAAAAAAACAAAAGAATTCAATTTGATTGGTTGATGGGCGTGGGACCCACCAGCTCATCCTCTTTAACGAACATCAACCCCCCCCCCCCGTTACACCCTTGGGATGGTGTTTAACCCATTCACATGTCACATGAACGGGCATGAATCTATAACAATTCGTCTAAAGGGCACTGAATATTGTAGTGAGTATCGGTGTACCACTAAACATATTCATTTAACATGAGAATATTTAATTAATAAATAAGAATAATAAATACTCAAATAATACATCAATAAGATGGAATGATATGTAAGATTGGTTTGATTATAAATAAATGTACTCACATAGATACAAATTAAATCTTCATGGTCTTATTGACTAAATAATCCAAAAGGGAAATTGGTTACCAATACTAGGGGTGCTAAACAGGTTGTGTTTGCGGGATAGCGGGTCCAACCCAATCCAAACCTGAAAGTTCTCGAACCCAAAAATTATGTCATATGTATGAACCCGAACTCGACTCGAATTTTCGCGTGTTGACCCAAACTCGACCCGTTCAACCCGAATTGTTTTATTTTTTCTTAATTTTTTCCCAAAGTAATATATTAATATTAAAATTTTACTATAAAAAACACAAACGTTTATAAAAAAAATTTACATTATAAAATCTTATACTAATTTCTATTTTAAGTTATAAGTATAGCATAAAATACATAACCAATTCAATTTATAACATAAAACATATTGTAAAAAATAATATATACTACAAATAGGTTAAACGGTTCAACCTAAAACTAACCAGAACTCGTTTATACTAAACCTAAACTCGCTAATTTTATGTTAGGTTTGGGTCGTGTTTCCTGGTCGTGTCATAAATTCACACCCCTAACCAATACGGATTCAAACTTAGACACAAAATCTGCTGACCCATCAAACTTAAAGTCGGTGAGAACGCAAGTGCTTACGAAGCAACATTAACCCATGAAAGAATCGATTACATTAAAATTAAACATGATCAGTTCTAACAAGAACCGAGAAAACAAAATAACACATGCATTAGACAAACTACTAATTTCAAGAAGGATTGTGTAACATTTAGACACTTGAACTAACAATATTGTCTTTTTGTTTACAAGGGGCTCACGAATTTTCTTTAGGTTGTCTTGGTGAAGACTGCCGAAAGGTCACTCATCCTAATACTACTTACACCTAAACAAACTTAAGTGTAGAGTTCTTTTACAATTCACCGTCATTAAGCCCAAAACGCGTTTTTGATATTTAAGGAAGGCATGTCTTATTAACCCAACATCTCATGTTTACGGCCGATGTGAGATTTGCATAGAGTGTTACAGACTGGATGATTAATGGCCTATCCTTTTGTGGATTTTACTAAGGGGAGATGGTAAAATTCATAATAGAGGTGGGTTTGGATGTGCTTAACAAAGAACTGGGATTGTGGGTGAAGGATGTTGATGGATACATATTAATTCTTAGTCCTTCTCACACTTCTCACAAAATATGAAATTTGTACACTAACTTATCCCGGATTTATGTAATTTATATGGTAGGGATATTGTCCTAAATTCAAAAGCGGCAATTCCAAAAGAAATAACGTAAAACAATACTATAACTAAATGCATATCGACTGTAGACTTGAGAGATATTGTGTTCACTGTCTTAGAAAGCATGACGTATTTTAGGGCCACACCTGACAAATCTAATCAAACTATGCAATTACGCTTGTTAAGCTATGACTCTCTAAGGCCACATTGTGTGGAATGGAGCCCCTAGAGGCAGCATTCTGCCACCTTAAGGCCACGTTTAAAGAAGGCTCAATTCCCTCCTTTCAATAACACCCTAAAAATAGAATAACATTCCATAAATTACAAACTGAGATGGAGAGGGTAATGGTGCCCTACACAGTATATCCTAAGTTAAAAGAAACTAATTGTGTGGTTGATAAAGATGAAATCTAGTTCATTTGAAGTTGTGTGGTTTAGATAAAATGTGGTTCATTGGAAGTTATATGGTTTAGCTATAGTGGCTATGCCTTTTTTCTAATCCTAAAATGTTTAATACCATCCTCCATCTTAAAGCAATTTTAATATCATACTCCATTATTATGTCCTTTAATCAAATAATTTATCATGTTATTTTAAAGTATCATTAAAAATTTGTTAATTTAAAATGTTGACCCTAACAAATCATTTAAAAATACTGAACGATTCTGGCTACGTACCAACGCTTCCCATCAATCACAAATGGTGAGGCTTGTTCGGGTTAGACATCGCTTAAGTGTAAGGGTGGAGGGAGCGCCCCTTGGGTAGCGATTCTAGATACATGCTCGCGTTGGTTTCACCGTCGCCACCCTTTCGGGTAGTGATTGTGGGTTGGGATTGCAGTTTTAGCTACACGCTAGAGTAGGGATGAGAGAGAGAGACAACTGTGGAATCTGTTCAGAGTAGAGAGAGCGCTATGGGGTGTGCGGGTATACGGAAACACCACCGCCAGTGGTAGTAATTTCCGGATAGTGTTTGCTAGTAGTCATGATGGTAGATTTTGAATAATTGGGGTGGAGGCTACCGACGGGTTGCACCCTCCACATTCCACAATAAGAAAGACGATAATTTGTCTTACGGTTTCCCCACACTTAGTTTAAGGTCGACCAAAGTTGACTTCATCTCTTTTTATACCAGCTTTTCTTGTCTTTCTTATTTTTTTTTTTATTGCTTCATATCTTAGCTTAGTAGAGTATAATATCGTCATATTAGCCTGCTCTCTCTATAAACTTGCGTATTAATAAACACATATAAAAATATTAAATAGTGACTACACATAAGTATATGAAATATATTTATTAATATATGATTTTATAGTCCTCTTTATCATAGACTTTAAAGCTTTTTGTTCAACCTCATTTTGGAAACGTTCAGATTAAATTATAATTCTTTTAATTATTATTTGGCAATGTGAGGTAGCCTACTTGTACTTGATAAAGATTTATGACTCTTAGTTGGACGAGATGTTCTAAGTTCAAATTTAGACAATAGTCTATTTAGTGTAAAATATAGTAAGTGACATTAACCGTTAAAAAGCATAACAAAAAGTTACTTATTATTCTAAAATAAAGCGAGTTTACCATGTGAATGAAAAAAAAATCAAAAGAAAGATGTGACTGAATACCAAAAACTTGAGGTGCTCATACATAATAAATGTAAACAAAGCCAATGAAAACGTTTCATAGTCAACTATGTATCATAAACAAAAGAAACTAAAACCTTTCTAAATACACTATTTTACAAATTAAAAGTTGCAATGATTCGTTTATTTTTTCAATACCATACATCACGATTAACGTATGCAAGGGAACATCCTGATAATAAGGCTTTTTGTTCTTGACTCATGCTCTGATGTGGCAAGAAGAGTGTAAGTCCCAAATACTACATCTTGTTAGGCTATAAGGTGAGCAGACGGCTCACATGCCCCGTCCCACCAAAAAACCCCCGTCCCGAATGCTACACCGCCCCGGAGTGGCGTCCCTTGCCCCGTCTCGGCTTGCCCCGTCTCCCCCGTTCTCCAAAGAACATTTGGGACGCACCAATAGGATTAAAGCTTTTATTTTTTATTTTTTTTTTAAAAACGTTGGGTAATGGACCAATAGGAGATTTTCTTGAGAAATGGGTTTTTCATGTCTGCGCACCCCACCCATGTCTCAAGAATGGTGAGACACCACTTTGGTGATGTGGCAGCCTACGTGGCACTGAGACATGGGTTTTTTGGTGTCTGCTTACCCAGTAGCCTTAGTGCAAGAGATTGTTATCACTTAGAAACACCTATTGATTAGGTGTTTTAAGTGATTAATCTTGAAAAACAAAGAAACTAGATAAAACTAGTAAAACCGACACACAAGATGAACACAAAGATGATTTCCATTACTGATAATAACACTGAAACACCATGGATAAAAGATTAAGTAAGTACGCACCCTTGTGAACTTGTGCTATTAAGATAACCAAAACCCTAACCCTAGAGCTGCACACTAGCTTCCTTTATATAGGCAGGACTGATGGGCCTGCGCACTTAGCTAAGTGCGCAGGGCCCGTCTGTTAAGTGCGCAGACTGCTAGGGTTACAACAAAACTATGCTATAATTACATTATCAGCCCTCTAACTTACAAACTACATTATAAGCTACCAAAAGTCTTCGTTCTGGTAACTGTGGTCTCAACAGAACCCAACAATACTCCCCCTAGACCACAGCTACCAGATCTTTCTCTTTCTTAATCAATAGACACGTCGCTTGCCTCCCCCTCTTCTCTTTCTTCCTGTACGGGGGGTTCTTGAATGACAACAACAGCAGTATCTTCTTGGGCAACAAGCGAGTCTGGAATGACTTCTGCAGCAGATTCTTCGTGAACAGGTGGTTCAGGATCAGAAATTGCTGCAGGTTCTTGAGTAGGCACCTCTGGAGCAGTTTCAGCTTCAGCTTCAATTTCCTTTGTAGCAGCAGCTTTAGCAGCTTTTTCTTTTGCAGTTTTCTCAGCTTGTTCTTTTGCAATGTCTGCTGCCTTTATCCTGTTCACCAAATCGATCAGCTCTTGCTTCAACTTCATCTCACGATCTACTGCTCTTCTGAATAGTACAACTTCCTCAAAGAGTACATGTCCCGCACCCACATTGATTTGGTTGGCAAATAACATGTTCAGGTCGGACAAGTTTAGAGCGAAGACATCCACTGGATCAAAAATTCTCATTATCTCTGCATCATCCTTGGACTTGATTACTGCTTCACCAGTCAGACTGTCATAGTGCCATTTCTTGAAATCTTTTAGCATGACTGGAAACTCTTCACTTATCGGAACCCTAGTGACGACCTTGGGAGGATCTATCACATAGGTAATCCTACCCTGTCCAATAGCCGGATCAATTCTTTTCTTTGATATGCGACGTCTGTGTTTCTGAGGCTTGAAAACTTTGAAAGCACATTCACACTCTCTCTCTATCATTCTTGCAAGCATGGTTCCGATAGAGTTGTTAGTGCGATTGATGAAGTGTGCCCTGTTCAGCTCTCGGATGTCCCAACGAGGGAGAGACTGCAAGTCATGTGAACCTTGAAAGTACTGAATAATTCCCCCTCGACGCTTTATCACAAACAGACTCTTAGTCTCATCATACTTCCACGAGACAATCTTTTCTAGATGAGCTTCCTAAGTGTGGTGAATATTCTGATGGAAAGCTAGAATCTTGATCTCTTTTCTAGGGAACCATGTGGGCCTTTCAGGGCTAACCTGGTGACCATAAGTTGTCTCATACAATGTTGCCTCTCCTTCACCAAATTCTACAAACGTTTCGGGCATCTCATCTTCACTTATCTCATCCACGTCACTTTCCTCAGTGATTCTTTCTTTCTCTTTTTTTTCTTCTAGAAACAGTCCAAAATCGAACAGCTCATCAGATGACATCCTTGGCTCAATATTTTGTTGCTTCTGCAGATCCTGGATCATCTCAAACATCTTCATCTGCACCTTGTTCTGGAACTTGATGAGGTATCTCTGATCTTTCACAATCTTTTCCAGGTTTCTGTTCTTGTGTTTCAACTTCTTTAGCTTTCTTTTGAGTTCTTGACTGTTATGAACCGAGCTTTTCAGAGTGCAAATTTCTTTGGCAGCTGTCTTTCCCACCTCCTTCTCTAAAGTCTCATACAGTTCCTGATGAACTGGTTTGCGACGTTGTGCAGCAGGAGCTGAAGAGGACGGTTCGGTTGGTTTCTTTGTAGGAGCCTTAGGAATAGGAGCCCTAGCAGTAGATGGCCCCGGTCGATCTTGACCACCAAGCATCGATTCCAGAACTTCCTGATCTTCTATTTATTCTTCAGTCACCACAGCAGGAAGCTAAAATTCAGGAAGGCTTTCTCTTGTTTTTCTCTTTTCTGCCTTTTTAGCTTTAGCAACTTCATGTAGCGCGCGTGCAAGTTCGAGCTGTTCCTCTGTCTGTGATTCCCTGCTTTCTGTCATCAACTTGGGTCTGCTTTTCTTTGACACTTTAGAGGGGGCTTCTTCAGTTGCTAGCCTTTTACCTCTTGCCTTTTCACGAGCCCTCTCTTCAGCCGACTGTGGAGCAGTTGAGGGAGCAGTTTGAGATGGAGCAGATTCGGCCGCAGCTTTGAGACGTGATTCCTCAGCTTCCCGTTTCTTTTGCTGAAGTTTGTGGTATAGTGCTTTAATTCCAGTATATCTCTGAGCAGGATACATGCACTCATACATTGGTTCCCAGTCAACAGTGTTGCACTCAGTGAAAAATCTTCCAGTTCTGACAAACAAGTACGCTTCATCTTTGTTATGAGGTAGGTTGTCGTGTTGTGCATTTATCATCATCTGCACAAATCTAGGATACATGGCCCACTTTGACTTTGTTTGTGCGTTCTTTATCATGAAATCAAGGATCATCCCGGACACATTGACTGGTTCATTCTTGCAGATTTTTATCATTGCACGGGACCATTCCGGACTGAGGGCATTGTACCCTCCTTTTCTGTGTGAGAGAGTCATGGTGAAAACCTGGCAGATAAGTCTCCAATCTTGTGTCAATTCACTTTTCTTTACATCGCTTCTTGTGTCGAACTCTCCTTTGTATCCAATTTTCTTGAATTCATTGAGCAGATCTGCTTTGACTAATTGCTTGAAGCTTCCAGTTGATCTCTAAGCCTTAACACCCTTCTGACTGTGTCTTCTGTGATGATTACGGGTTTGTTTCGAACAGTTGCATTGATTCCTTTGACACCATCGACCACTTCAACTTTCGCGGATCTCCAAAAATCTTCAATGTGATCGATGTATACTGTTAGATCATGTTCCACTACATATCCAATTTTCCTTTGCCGGATCCAAGCTACAACGTCTCTAAACTTGTGATCATCGGTCTCAAGATTGATAGCCTGGTTGTGCATGCCTCGATTATCCCATGTAAGTGCCATCTGTTTCAAGTCACGTGCACGGAAAGCAAGTTAGAATACTTGATTGTAAGCAAACGACCAATGACTGATATCTCAGACTTAGATGGACTACGGACTTAGATCATTTTAATTTCTTGAGGACTCGTGTTTTGGTTAGACAAAAGATTTTGTTTCATTAATTTGATTTATAAGTGCGCAGGTTTCATTTTGTCTTGTTTTTAAAGGGATTTAGTTTAAGTGCGCAGGTTTTCTAGGGTTTTGAAGTCTAAAGTTAAGTATGCAGGACAATGATTAAGTACGCAGTCCAGTCCAAGCCTAGGGTCTTGACAGATCAGTCTGCGCACTTAATAAGTGCTCAAACAATTAAACTCTCGTTTAAGATTTTAGTGCGCAGGTCAAGTGCGCAAAGAAATTAGGGTTTCTCATTTTTGAAACATATGATACAAGTGCGCAGAACTATGATACAAGTGCGCAATCCTCAAGAAATAAGTGCGCATTTTCAGAAACCCCAAAAACCAAAACTGAAATCCCTCAAAACTGATTCTTAAACCCTGTAATCACAACACGAAGCAGTTAGAACATAATCTACCTTAAAAATGAACAAAAACGACTGAAAATGGAGAAGAAAAGAAGGATTATCAGGTGTGTTTAAGTGATTAACGGTGGATGTTAGAAGAAAAACTGATGAAGATGATGATGATTTGGGGGTTAAAAGGAAATTAGGGTTTTAATTGTGTGATAATTTTTGTAAATAAAGAGTTACTGTGTATTTATATGCAGGGTATGGGCCTGCGCGCTTAGCTAAGTGCGCAGGGCTCAATAAGTGCGCAGAGGCCCAAAAACAAGCAAAAACAGAGATCAGGGACTAGGGATTAACCGTTTCTCACCTTCTGCATCAAGATCATACTAACCATACCTGCCAGATCACATTTCAACTTTCCGTTGGATAGCTGCAGCCCAAGAAAAACTGTCGGTATACTTGTCCACTTAAATTCATGCCTCTCGTCTTTCAACATACGTTTGGTGATGAGCTTTATCATGTTTTGGTAATATTGACGGAAATTTAGTGGACCCCACTTGTGCTAGGTGTAAGCCTACCAATCCTCAAGGTTTATTGAGATATAATGATGAGAGCTTCAGGTCTATGTTTCCATAAGCAGAGAAGATGATCGTTATGTCAATCAGATGATGAGAGCTTCAAGTCTAAGTTCCCATAAGCAGAGAAGATGATCATCTGATTGCTTGTTGAGCTATCTATATTTGTTTGCACGTCACTAACATTGCATGTCTTTTGTTGCTCATTTGTTTGAATAGCCCCGCATTGGTAGCTTGCACACTTAGGTGTCTTTTGATTATATATGCACAAAATTTTCTGTGTCTTTTGATCTCTCAACCTGTGTATGACCAGACTCAGCTTGTGCAGACCTAAAACACAGTGGAAATCCAGCTTTCCGTGTAGAACTTTTCTGTTAATCACCTATTAGCAGTTTACTCGATTCCAAGCTGAATCTACCGACATGTCGTTGCTTGAAGCCGCAACATCCTCTGGATCCTATTCACATGCTGACAAAATATGATTAGTTCCTATCATTTCTTGACATTTGAAATATTGCAGTAGGGATCGACCGGTTTTACTTTCTCCCCCAAAAATCTTGTTTTAGCTGAAAAGAAGATTTTTCTATATTTTATACAACACGAGTTTTTTTTTTCGAAGTAACATAAATCATTAAAAATTGATCATTTCCAGCCATGTTACTAACTGGCGGAAACGGGTTTTGTCAAAAGCTTTTGTAAAGATATCTGCCTTTTGATCAGCAGTATCTATTGGCAACACCTGTATATATCCTTTGTCGTGTGCATCGCGAATGGAATGAATCCGAATTTCTATATGTTTGGTTTTAGAATGATCAATTGGATTCTTCACGATGTCACGACAAGCATCATTATCAATATAAATAGGAGTTCTCATGACATTCAAACCGTAGTCCAACAGCTGATTTTGAATCCACAGCACTTGACAACAACAACTGGAGGCAGTTGTGTACTCAGCCTGAGCGGTGGAGATAGACACTGTTGTCTGCTTCTTGCTCTGCCAGGACACAAGCCTTTTCCCCAGAAATTGACAGCCACCAGAGACAGATTTTCTGTCAATCCTGCAACCTGCATGATCACTATCAGAGTACGCAATTAGATCAAAATTATCACTCTTAGGATACCATAAACCGAGTTTTGGTGTTCCTTTGAGGTAGCGGAAGATTCTTTTCACTGCAGTTTCATGAGATTGCTTGGGATTTGACTGAAAGCGAGCACAGCATCCAACTGCCCACATAATATCTGGTCTGCTAGCTGTGAGATACATCAAGGATCCAATCATTGATCGATACGTGTGAGGATTCACTGAAAGCCTTGAAGATCCGGTACAAGTGTTGTTTGAGCAGCAAAAGGAGTGTTGGACGGCTTGCAGTCGGACAGGTTGTATTTTGCCAAGATGTCTCTTGTGTATTTTGCTTGATGAATGAGAATTCCGTCTTCTTTCTGCTGGACCTCCAGACCTAAGAAAAATGACAATTCTCCCATCATATTCATTTCGAACTGAGACTTCATAATGCTTTTGAATTCCCTGCACAGATTTTCATCAGTTGAACCAAAGATAATATCGTCAACATATATTTGAACTAGAATAGAGTGTTTGTTGACTTCTTTGGTGAACAGAGTCATGTCGATCTTCCCTCTAGTGTATCCATTTTGCAATAGATATGAGGACAAGATCTCATACCAAGCTCGAGGAGCTTGATGAAGACCGTAGAGAGCCTTGTCCAGCTTGTAGTATTTGTTAGGATAATGAGGGTCTTCAAAGCCCGGTGGCTGACATACGTAGACTTCTTCCTTGATTTTCCCATATAAGAATGCACTCTTCACGTCCATCTGAAAGACTTTGAAGTTTTTGTATGAGGCGTATGCTAAGAAGATACGAATGGTTTCAAGTCGAGCAACTGGTGCAAAGACTTCCTCATAATCAATCCCTTCCTGCTGACGAATACCTTGAACAACCAGACGAGCTTTGTTCTTGATCACCACACCGCGTTCATCCATTTTGTTGCGAAAAACCCATCTTGTTCCAATAGGATACTTTCCTTCAGGCAGATCCACGAGCTCCCACACCTTGAGTTTTCTGAATTGAAAGAGCTCTTCCTGCATGGCTTCTACCCAACTTGCATCTCTGACTGCATCTTCAATGCTGAAAGGTACTGTCTGAGACAAGAATGCTGAAAGAGTTGTGTTAAGTTTGTCTGTCTGATTTCTTGTAAGAACACCCTCAGTGATTGGTCCGATGACGTTTTCAATGGGATGATTCTTTGAAGATTTGTATCCCATGTTCTCTTCGTCTTGCACTTGTGGGGGTAGATTTGATAGGTGATCTCCAGGTAATGAGGAGTTGGATGGATCATTTACAGACTTCTGAGTTGAAGATGTTCCTTCCGAAATTGGAGAACTTTCAGGAAGGTGAGTAGTTTCAGCAGTTGTATCACCATTTATGGGTTGAAGAGGAACAATCGAATCAGCGACAAGAGGATAAAGATGGGTAGTGAACAATGCAATGTCATCATCAGAAGAGTAGAGGATATTGCCCAAAGGAGATGAATTTGCTGCTTGATTTTCATGAGTTTGATCTGCAGGTGCTTGATTTTCAGGTATGACGAAATGATTGAAACAACATCCACACAGTCTGGACCAGCTCCTGTGTTAGTAGAGTTAGATTCTTGCCAGTCTACATAGAATGATTCAAGTACCATCTTGGTGCGTTTGTTGTATACTCGATAAGCTTTTTGACTTGAAGAGTATCCAAAAAAGAAGCATTCATCTCCAACTGCATCGAACTTCATTATATTCTCAAAGTTGTTCAGAAGAGTACATGAACATCCGAATGGCCTGAAATAATCGATGAGAGGTTTTCTTTTGAAGAGTAATTCATAAGCAGTTTTTCCACGTGGCTTGACGATCAAGACTCTGTTAAGAACATAACAGGCGGTATTCACAGCTTCTGCCCAGAAAATGATCGGCAACTTTGAGTCAATGAGCATAGTTCTGGCAGCTTCAATAAGTGTGCGATTCTTTCTTTCAGCCACTCCATTCTGTTGAGGAGTCCTGTAGCACTATATTGAATATGAATTCCTTTGCTGCTGCAGATTGTCATGAAGCTTTGGTTCTTGAATTCTGTCCCTTGATCACTTCTGATAGACTTAACCTTCAACTTGATTATGTTCTCGATAAGAGGAACAAACAGCATCAGGGTTTCAGCAGCCTCACTTTTATACTCTAAGAAGTACACCCATGTGAAACGAGAAAAGTCATCTGTAATCACCAAACAATAAGACTTTTTAGCCAAGCTTTTAACACTAATTGGACCGAAAAGATCCATATGCAGTAATTGAAGGGGAGAGTCAATTGAGTTCACTGTTTTGGACTTATGCGATTTCTTGTGTTGTTTTCCTTTGGCACATGCTAAACATTTTTCAGAAAAAGGGAATTTCTTGGAAGGAAGACCTCTAACTAGATTTAGTTTAGAGAGTTTGTTCATGTTTTTAAAGTTCACACGTCCCAATCGCCTATGCCATAACATTGACTCTGACTCGGATGCCTTTGATAGTAAACAAGTCATTGGGCATTCGGACTTGGCATCTCTCATGTTTATCACATAAGTATTATTCTGCCTAGGGGCTTTCAATATAATAATGTTGGTGGGTGGTTTAAATCCTGGCTTAAGAAAGATGCACTCCATGTTGTTGAATAACACAGAGATTCCTTTGTCACGGACTTGTGATACGCTCAACAGATTGTAGCACAATTCTGGAACATAATTGACATCTTCTAGAGTTAGTGCGTCGGAGACCACATCTCCTATGCCAACAATCTTTCCACCCTTATCATTTCCAGCGAACGCTACAAACTCTCCATCAATGAACTGATAGTTCTTGAGGAGTTCTTTCAGCCCAGTCATATGCCTCGAAGCGCCGCTATCAACATGCCAAAGATATCTCATAAGGGCTATCAACCATTTCTGTAGTTTATTCTGAAATACAAAAACAAATGAAAAACAAAGATAAATTCAAGACAATTTATGTACAATCACGACGCAGACATTCAATTAGTTAACTTTGGGAATCCAAGTCTGTTTTAGTTTTGATCTATCGTGATTTTCACCCAAAACTGACTCTTGCCTTTTCCAGATTTGTGTGTTTTTAACAAAACTTTTTATTGTTTCTTGAAGATTTTTTATCTGATCAGAAAAAGAGTTTTGAGTTTTGACTTCATTTTGTGGTTTAGGTTTCAAATGACAATTTTTGACCACATGTCCCTCATTTCCACATCTGAAGCATTTTGAGTGTTTAGGCTTAATCTTAGGTGAAGATCTGGATGATGATGGTTGTGATGTTCTTTTCTTGAACTTATCTGAGCAGGAGCTTTCACTTGAACATGATTCATCCTTGTTGCCACTTGATTCTTCATTTGTGTTGCAGTCAGGCGTGCTAATGTTGCTTTCTGTGTCACTCAGTGATTCTTCAGAACTTGTGTTACCTGTTTCACTTTGTGATTCTTCAGAACATGATATATCTGTGGATGATGGAATAAACTCTGGAATTTCTTCAGTGAGAAATTTCCCAAACCTGTTCTGTTTACTTCTGGTACAAACACAGATGGCTTATATGCATTTTTATCATCAGAGAACGCAGCATTAAGATCAACACACACTTGCATAACATTGTCAACACAAACATTTGAGCGTTGGATAGGATTCTTCCTATCATCAGGGGCCACAACACCCTTTAAGTCTAGTTTAGAAGTTAAGTTAATACAGTCATCCGGCCTAGATAAACTATTACAGTTATCCATCCTAGATAAACTATTACAGTCATCCAACTTAGTTAAAATATTACAGTCATCCGAATTCAAAATAGTTTTAGTCTTTTCATTATTCCAGATGAACCAATTCACTGTGGAGTAATTGGCACCCGGATGTTCTAACCCCAACGTCTGCCCACCACAACTCTCATCATCTTCCACCTGAGCCTTTTGGGTCACATCTGCATCACTTTTACTTATATTAGCATTTGACTCAGATTTGACACATTTATTTTCAAAAAGATCATTTTTTGGATGAGGTTTTGGAATGGGTATATATTCACTTCGGCTCAAGGGTAAAAATAGAGATCTTTCAATCCCATTTTTATCCTTATACCCAATTCCATCTTTGACGAATGATTGCCTTGAACAATCAATGATATCAGCATGAGCCTGTTTGCTTACATTCCATTTGTCAACAATAATCTGAAGATGATTTGTTTCATTTCTAGATTTTTCTATTTTTGAGATTAAGTCATTTATTAGAAAATACTTTTTGAGAACAAATTCTTTTAGAGTCTGCATTTCAGCTAGAGTTACATTTAACTTTCGCTGATATGCCAACTCGTTTTCTTTCATTTCAGCATTAATTTTTCGGATATCATCCATTTCTCTTAAAACTCTCCTATTGTGTGACAAACAGTAAGCAACAGCTGTAACGCACCTTGGTGAGCACAGCTTTGATTTTATTTCAAGAGGAATACTTACCAGATCTCTTTCCTCAGCTTTCTTGGGCACATCCTGCGGCTTCTCAGCAAATTTGGCAGTGGGTGTCTTCTCAGCTATCAAAGCTTCCTCAGCAGTCGCTTCTTTTCCTTTTTTAGCATTCAAGACACTCTTCAGACCTGCACTCTCTAGCATTCCACCCTTTGGCATTTCAGCTGACGACCCTTCCAGTGAATTTACACCATTTATGGATTTGGTGCAAATTTTGGCCATGAATGCCTTGTTCACTTCAGCTTCAGCCGCAACAGCCTCTTCTCCCCAATCAAAGTCTTCAACTACCAGCGCTTTCTGTGGGTCCTTTTCATTTCCCTCATTTCCATCGGTGATAGCCACCAATCTTTTAGCCGGCTTGATCTCAGCTTGATTCAAAGTGGGACATTCATATTTGAAGTGCCCAAGAGTTTTGTAGTTGTAGCATCGAATCTTTGACATGTCAAAACCAGCTTTACCCATTCCCATTCTTCTACCAGTTCTGTCTTGGAACCTTTTTACCCTCAGCGTGATCATTGTCATTTGCCATTTGAGATCCATTTCTTCCATGTCATCTGGATCAACCTGGTACATATCTTCAGGAGTCATCATCTCATTCTTAATCTCACCAATCTTCAGAGCTTCAAAGCTACTCATGAACGTATTGAAGAGTTCCACATGTTCAGTGGCCAGCATAGTGACCTGTGGATTGAGTGTCTTTGCCGCCTTTTCTGAGTACATGACTGCCTTACCCGAGCTTGAACCTCCACCACCCATTGAGTCCACGTACACATGTGATGAGCTTGAACCCATTTCACCCATTGGAGCCATTAACGCCAGATTTTTTCATAGCAGTGTTGGGAACAACTTTTGGAACAGTCTGATTCATTTCTCTTTTGGTGATATCCATTTCGAATGACTTCAGAGTATTGATGAGATCAGCCAAGGTAGATTGAGCATCTAAATACTCTTTTCTAATCAACATGCATTGGAGACTCCATTCCTTGGGTAGAGAGTCGAGTAATTTCTTGATCGAGTTTCGGTTGTTGACTGGAATTCCTGCTTTCTTCATCTTTGTTAACAGACTCATCAACCAGTCAATGTGATACGACAGGCTTTCACCTCGAACACTTCCGAACATATCATATTCTTTTTTAATCATATCTTGCTTGTTCTGTCTCATCTTAGCATTTCCTTCATAGTACTCACTTAATGCAAACCACAAGTCATGAGTAGATCCGTATTCCTCAAACATGTTGTACACGTCATTAGACAAGGCCATGGTGAGAGCACCATAAGCTTTGTGATCTCTCTGCAATAACTGCTTATCAAGGTCAGTGTATGTAGTAGGATCAGTGTTGAACACCTCTCCTGCTTCAGTGGTCCTCACTGGAATATGAGGTCCAAGTTGTACAAACGTCCACTGGGTAAGGTCGTTGACGTAGTAAAACGCCTTCATTCGGTTTTTCCAGGTTCCATAATCATCTGCACCCTTTAACTTAGGAATTCGAGTTATTGTTCCAGTTTCCAGTTTAGCTTGAGTTATAGGATTCATGGTTAAGTTGTCGTTGTTACCAGCCATTGATTTAGGTTGATTTTATAAGATTGGTTTTCCGATTTTAAAGATTACAATCCAGAATAAAGTCCACAGTCCTTAATTTTAAGTGCGCAGTCCTTAAGTGCGCATATCTCATAAGTGCGCAGGGACAAGTATGCAGCAGCCTGAAACAATGGTAACAACAGTGTCAAGATCTTGTCTCCTGATAAGTGCGCAGTTTTGACAAGTACACAAAGAAGCTAGGTTTCTTAGTTAAGTGCGCAGATCAGTCAAGACTTGGGCATGGTAAGTGCGCAGTCTTGACAGATCAATCTGCGTACTAAATAAAGTACGCAGACACTTAAACTCTTGTTTAAGATTTTAGTGCGCAAAAAACCTAGCTAAGTACTCAAAACTACGCCCTTTCAGCAAGTGCGCAGAACAACTAGTGATTTCTGATTAAGTGCGCAGAAACCCTAGTTGTGTGCTCGGAGACAAAGTTAACTTTTAAGTTTTTGAAGATTTAAGTGCTCAATCCAAGCAATAAGTACGCAGACTTATGAAATAAGTGCGCACATACACACTGGAAATAAGTGCCCAAAATTAGAAACAAGTATGCAGCTTATGAATTAAGTGCTCAAAACATGAAATAAGTGCTCAAAACAAGAAATAAGTGCGCAGTCCAAGAAATAAGTGCGCAAAAACGTCTGATAAAAAGCACAAAACCCAGCTGAATCCTATCCAAGACTTTTTCAATTAATCTGAAATGCTTGGATGATGTTTCCACTCAAAATAACCAACTTTTAATACCTTAGAACCACAACACCAAGAGAAATCTGAAGCAAATAGATAAGAAAAACCTTTTTTTTTTTTGATAAAAACACAAAAGTTTATAGAAATATTAAGAAAAACTAACAAGATGAGGGTTTTGGTATCTTAAATAGATACAATCTAGAGCACAAAGGCTCTGATACCAAATTGTAAGTCCCAAATACTAGATCTTGTTAGAGCAAGAGATTGTTATCACTTAGAAACACCTATTGATTAGGTGTTTTAAGTGATTAATCTTGAAAAACAAAGAAACTAGATAAAACTAGTAAAACCGACACACAAGATGAACACAAAGATGATTTCCATTACTGATAATAACACTGAAACACCATGGATAAAAGATTAAGTATGCACCCTTGTGAACTTGTGCTATTAAGATAACCAAAACCCTAACTCTAGAGCTGCACACTAGCTTCATTTATATAGGCAGGACTGATGGGCCTGCGCACTTAGCTAAGTGCGCAGGGCCCGTCTGTTAAGTGCGCAGACTGCCAGGGTTAAAACAAAACAATGTTATAATTACATAATCAGCCCTCTAACTTACAAACTACATTATAAGCTACCAAAAGTCTTTGTTCTGGTAACTGTGGTCTCAACAGAACCCAACAAAGAGGGGTGTGAAAGGGGGTTAATCACCACCCCATAGAATGTGAAAAAAAGAAGTAAACTGCTAAAATGGTTTCTGAGTTTTGCCTAAAAATGCTTGTTTAAATATCAAACCTTATTTTTATCACTGGTAACCCTGAGGTTTCATTTTGGTTTCATTTTGGACACTCTTTTTAACTCAATTAAAAGAGTCAGTTAACTCCAGGGGCAATTTGGTCATTTTATATCCTCAGGGGCCAAAATGGCAATTAATGTAAAGTTATAAAAAATAAAATTCAAATCCATTTCCCTCCTCTCTTTACCGGTAAGAAAAACCGGCCAACTCCGGTACGTTTGCAGCGAGAATAAAACCATGATTTTAATGCTTTTTATGGTCCGATTTCGAATCTCATACGTAATTTCCAGCATTTAAACAAGCTATAAACATGATTTTATTGAGCCTTCTAGAATCGGTCTCGTTGCAGAGGGTCAAAACCTTTGTTTAGATCTGATAAACCAAATTCTGTAAACATCACAGGCTTCTTCAATACTTGATCACCATCTTCGATGTGAGAACGCATCCATTTGGCCACAAACATTAGTTTTCCTTCAAGACTCTTCTTTTTAAACCTATAAAAATAAATATATCATAAGTTTCTAATAAAAAGCTTGCATAACCGGTCAAACTTAATGTAACAGGCATGTTGATCCTGATGCTCGAGTAGTGAGCGTCACGTATGCGGGGTGTTTGTTATTAAAAATGTCTAAATTGTTGAACTGCATAAGGCGCCGCATCACGTATCAGAACGCATTAGACTCGGTCAAAATAAGAAATTTTAAATACATGTCCAAATGGCTTGTCATTAAAATTGTCTGCTTTCTTGTTTTGAACTTTGGAAACACTTCACCGTTTCAATTTTAGCTAAGTTTTAGTTAGCCTTTTGCCAAACTATCTGCGTGATTTTATAATGTTGCTGATTTGATAACGGTATTTAAAATCCAAGTGAATTAAAAACAATTGGTATAGCTTACCAGTGGTCAGGATATATATGAACAGACGCAAAGTCAACGATTGAGGGTGCAGAGTTACGTATAAAATCAGCTCCAAGATCAGCCACCCAAAATTCGGGATTAATTTTATCTTTCTTAGGACTATTAGACCATGTGTAGTGGTGAAGGGAAAAAGATAAGGCCCATGTCTCTGATTGGTCCACGTGGAAGCTGAGTCAGCATGGGGCTTTAAGTGAAAATGGGGTGTAGTGGTAGTGGGAAAAAGATAAGGCCCCTATTTCTGATTGGTTGTTTATTTTATTATTTTTTTAAATTAATTAAGTCAAAATAATTAAAATAAAAGACAAATAATATAAAAAAATTACAAATAATATTAAAAACACACAACTAATATTAAAAAAAAGTTACAAATAATATTAAAAACACACAAATAATATATTAAAAACACAAATAATATTAATTTTCATCTTCGCTTTCCTCATACTTGTCTTCATCTTCTTCTTCATCTTCGTTTTCATCTTCGTCCTCTTCGCTTTCACCAAGCATGTTGGACCATATCCTCCGCTAATGCGTCATGTACATCACGGTCACGAAGTTCATTTGCGTTGAGTATTCTTTCTTCCATTGTCGCTTGCGGTAGATCCTGAACGGCTTCCGGTACATAATTTTGACATATCGCTTTACCTTCATCTTCTAATATCATATTATGCATGATTATACATGCATACATAGCATCTCGCATCTTGTCTTTGGTCCATGCACGACAAGGATTTTGTATGTAATGCCAACGTTGTTGAAGAACCCCAAAGCATCTCTCTATATCCTTTCACGCGGCCTCTTGAACTTTCTTAAAGTGTGTCATTTTTTCATCGTAGGGGTTACTAAACGTCTTCACGATAATGGAATATTTCGGATATATTCCGTCAGCCAAATAGTATCTGTGCGGGTAGTAGTTTCCATTAGCATAAAAACACCCCTTTGCTACTCTGCCGGAAATGAAATCCTCAACAACAGGCGACTACTCAAAAACTTTTAAGTCGTTGCATGAACCCGAAACACCAAAATAGGCCGACCAAACCCAAAGATCGACTGAAGCCACCACTTGAAGAATAACCGATGGTCCTATTTATCACCACGTGTGTGTTGACCTCGCCAAGCGGTTGGGCAATTATACCACGTCCAATGACGACAATCGATGCTACCAATCATTCTTGGTAACCAATGTTCATTCATATGCACCTCGTAAATTTTTTGTAAGTCGTACCAAGTGGGCCTTCTAAGACAACGGGCTCCGTACAACTGTACTATTCCTGAAAAAAGAAATACGAATGTGTGTGTGTGTGTATATATATATATATGTATGTATGTTAGATTAAATATAAAAAAGGTAAATGAATTTATTTTTTTTAAAAAAAAAGTGATGTACCTTGACAAAAATACTCCAAAGAATCGCGTGTTGTTTTCTCGGCCATTTTTAAATACTCATCGTTGATATCCGTCGTGTTACCGTATGCGAGTATACGCAGTGCCGAGGTACACTTTTGAATAGCGGTAAATCCCATCGCCCCCCTAGCATCCGATTATTGTTGAAAGTAAGGAAACGCGTTTTCCAACACTCCGATAATACGTAGAAATAAACGTTTGCTCATCCGGAAACGACGCCTAAACGTTTTTGGGTCGGGGTAAGTCGGGTTTTTATCAAAGTAATCCTTCATCAATCGAGCATTTGCAATTCACGATCTCGTTCGTAATACTGTCTAGACAGTTTTGGACGTGTAGGCACACTAGTTTGTTCCATATATCTCGACGCAAGCGAAAGCGCACTCGTAACTGCATCTTGCTCCAACTCTTCGTCTGTCGAGTCACCTTCATCACCTAGAAATTCTTTGTAATATTCTCTGGCAACAGAAGATGACACGGGGGAACCCATTTTTTTAAAATATTGATGTGTTTTGATTGAATGTATAGTGTTTTATGTATATGGTTTGTGAGATGTGTTGTGTTATGTTTTATGTTGTGGTATATATATATATATAATTAATATTTGACCGTTGGTTTAAAAAAAATTGACCGTTTGAAAATAATAACGTTGGACTCGATGACGTGGCAAACATTTATTGGTTATTACATTTGTTGCTCAGCGTTATAGATATAGCGCCTGGGTTGGTTTTTAGAACATAGCGCCCCCTGTAATGGTGTGGGGGGCGCTATCTGATGTTTTCACGCCCAAATACCGCCCCACTACACCCGGTCTTAGGACCATAAAACCCTTCAAGACCAACTGTCAACATGTGTTTCCTATCAATTGACTTTATAAATGATGACATTTCTTCTATCCAATCCTACAAATTTGTAATTACATTATTCCGGCCGTTACCAAGATTAACCCAATTCAAAGCTCAAAAAAATCATGCTTATAGCTTGTTTAAATGCCGGAAATCATTAAAACTTGATGACAAAACGTATGGGATTCGAAATCGGATCATAAAAAGCATTAAAATCCGGGTTTTATTCTCGCCGGAAATGTACCAGAGTTGGCCGATTTTTCTTGCCGGAAAAGAGATGAGGGAAAGGGGGTTGAATTTTATTTTTTTATAACTTTTCATTAACTGCCATTTTGGCCAACAACAAGGTAACTTGGTTTTGTGCTTGGCAATTTTGGTAGTTTGAATTAAAAGGGTTGCAGTTGCCTTGTTGTTTAGGTTGGGTACACTCTCGAGCAAAATGTCCTTTGGTTCCACAATTAAAGCATGTAACTTTCGCCTTCTTGAAACCATAAGTAGTGTTTGGCGAAGTCGCAAGATCAGTTCTACCGGTTTTCTCGATAAACTTTGTTGCCCTTCTCATAACACTAACAAATGCCCATTGAATGTCAATTAACTCCATCTGTTCCTTGTAGATTTGGGCATAATCCTCATTTGTCAGATTATTGTTTCCAATCTGACTAGCAACAAGTCCATTGTATGAAGCAACCATAGCTGCAACCAAAGCAATATGTTGTTGGGCTACTTCAACAGTCACATTGTTCATGTTAGAAGTTTCTAACATGATCGGACTTGAACTTGATGAGGCTTGACTCACAACCAGTGTAACTTGTGGTTGTTGTGACTGTGTCATATTTACCGATGATGTTCCATAATAGCTAGAGGCATGCAATGGAGGTTGAGTTGGTGTGTAAGATGATCCAGATGACACACCATAATAACTTGCTGCTATAGTTGGTCCAACACTTGACACGAATGCAGTTTGTGGTGCAACACTCACACCTCCACTCGGAATAAAAGAAGATGAAGATGTAGCATAATAAATTTCTGGATTCTGTGGAATTTGAGTTCTTTTCTCCTTTCGTGTTGCTTCCATCTCCTTATTCTCCAGCTTCTAAATAAACTCATTAATTGACCAGTATTGATAAGCATCCTTCTCTTTCAATACTTCAACATGTTGATTCCAATACGATGATAAAGCATCAGTAAACTTCTCCACAACCTCAGTCATCGGATAAGCAACTTCATAGTTTGACAACTCAGATAACAAATGAAAGAATCTTGGAGTAAGTTCCTTCAAAGTCTCATTCCCAATGTAACTGAAATTATCAAACTTTTTCTTTAAATCTTCAATTCTCAATCTTCTGGTCTTCTCATCACCATCATGTCTACTCTTCAACGCATCCCATAATTGTTTCGAAGTAGAATGGTCCAAACTGGTGTAACAAATCAGTAGTCAATGCCTGAGATAACTGTGAATAAGCTTTTTTCTCAGTTGCATATTTCTTCTTCTCGTCATCCTTTAGGTCCTCAAGTGATATCGGTGTGATTGAATTCTCAATGGTTGGTGCGACATATCCCTTCACTATCATTTGCCATGATTCTCCACCATCTAACCACATGCCTTCAAGATGAAACTTGAACCTTCTTTGCCACGAATGATAATCAATCATATCTAACAACTTTGGTGGTCTGGGTCCATTTCCTGAGGATAAGTCATTAACCAAGGTTGTTATGGCATTAGTGGTTTGGCTCTGAACTGCTGCTGCGGATGCTACTCCTAATAATCTAGAATTTGCTGTGGAGGAGGTCTAACAGCGGGTTGTGATGGACTAGAAACGGCCCAGTAATTCCGCATCTGTTGTGGTTGTGTGTTTCCTCTCTCAGCTGCAACTGCCCACGGGTTCATAGGTGTTTGTTGTGGCTGTTGGTGAGTCATAACAGGTCTCGTTGTCATCGGTAAACCCCAAATGTTATCCATGATGAATAATATACCAACTCTTAGAAAATCTTTGAAAAACAAAGTACTGATTCGAACCTATGTGGGTTCGAATGAAGAAAATATGGTTGGTTCAACCTCGAACACAAACTCGAATGAAAAATATAACACTCTAAAATTGATTCGACCTCTGAAAATTCTGATTCGACCTCACGCTTGGTACGAATGAACAAACTCACACTCGAATGAACATAAAAACAACCTGATTAGACCTCAAATCACTTGATTCGACCTCTCAGTGATTGATTCGACCCTAAAAACAATCCCTTCGACCTAAACTCAAACTCATTTGACCCGACCCATTACAAAAATCAATTTTCTCTCAAAAATCAACGATTATGATCTGAATTTTTCAAAAGTTGTTGGATTTTGATGAAAATTAGTAGGTTTTAAATCGTATTGATAGGAGATCAAGTTTTGTGAAAGAATTTTTTATTATATCCACGAAAACTAGTCCGAATCAATCAATATCCATGTTCTTTGAAAGTTCATGCAAAACAGCAAAAATTTAGGTGTTTTTGATGAAAAATCTGACTGATGTTTATCAATTTCCAGTTGTGTGATTGAGCAATGGCTCTGATACCACTTTGTAGGATCGGTTTTTGATAAAACAATATAAAGATCACACAAGTATAAGCAAATCAGGTGCGGAAACCGTAATTTGCATGCAAAATGATGTCAATCAAGATCAGATCACAATGAAATCCATATCAATCCAAAAGTTTTCATTAATATAAAAGATATAAACCTTACAATGACAAATATAAATGAAAACGACTCTCCTAAGAACTTTCTAGACCTTCCTGGAAACACACACACTAACATACCTAGACAAATGACCAAAAGTTATCAATAAACACAACTAACTCATATGAAAACGACTCTCCTAAGAACTTTCTAGACCTTCCTGGAAACACACACACTAACACACCTAGACAAATGACCAAAAGTAATCAATAAACACAACTAACTCATACGTATAGGCAGTTCCTTCGACCCCCAATGAGTTCAAATGAACTCCTTCGAACCCTCGTGGTTCGAATCAACCAAGACCATAAACAATTCTTCTATTCGACCTACTACAAAACTTCATTCAACCTCTATGATGTTCATTCGACCCCCCAAAGTGGTCGAATGAGTCATTAAACTTTGTCAATCTTCAAAACTCCGGCACTTTTATTGGAAATCCGAAAGCGATAGCCACATAATGTATCTACACATTGAACTTGACATTCAGTGTTTCTTCAACAATCTTGGTTCTTGTATTAAAAACCTTGTAGGCTTTTCTTGTGGGAGAATAACAAGGAAAGTAACCTGAATCAACTTTAGCAGCAAATTTTGAAACGGGGTCTTTGATGTTCAGGATAAAGCATTGACATCCAAAAGCCCTGAAAAAGGAGATAAGGGGCTTGATGCTATGAAGAATTTCATAAGCAGTTTTGGGATGTCTTTTGTTAACAAGGACTCTATTTTGAACGAAACAAGCTGTGTTGACTGCTTCAGCCCACAAATAAAGAGGTAGGCCTGAATCAGCTAACATGGTTCTTGCTGCTTCAATCAATTTCTATTCTTCCTTTCTACCACACCATTTTGTTCAGGAGTTCTGGGAATACTGAATTGTCTAACAATCCCTTTAGACAGACAGAATTCATCCAGATTTTTGATCCTAAACTCTGTCCCATTGACACTTCTTAGACTTTGATAGAGAGAATATTGTTTCTCTACTTGTAGAATGAAGAATTTGATAATGTCAGCTGCCTCATCCTTGGAAAATAAGAAGAAGACCCATGTGAATCTTGAGTAGTCGTCAATGATAACCAAGCAGTACTTCTTCTTACCAAGGCTCATAATTTTGACTGGCCCAAATAAGTCCATATGGAGTAGTTGAAGACATGCAGTTGATTTTTATTCTTCAATAGACTTATAAGAGGACTTATCTTGTTTTCCCTTAAGACAGGACACACGGTGTTCTTTACACTGGTATTCCTTCAAGGGTAGACCTCTAACCAAGCCCATTTTTGTGACTTTATTTATGGTTTTAAATTTCACATAGCCAAGTCTCCTATGCCAGAGATCTGTTTCAGAAGTTGATGCCTTTGAGAAGAAACAGGCATTGTTGTTTAATACTTTGTCCTTCTCAATGTCCACTGCATAGACATTGCCACATCTTTTGGCAATCAGCAAAGTATGATCTTCTATAATCTTCTCTATCAACTTTTGGCCTTCAGCTGAGATAATCTTGCAAGCAGTTTTGGTGAAAAGGAAGAATATCCTTTATCACACATTTGAGAGACACTTAGAAAGTTGTACTCCAAATTTTCAACCGATTGAACTTGTCAAACTGTACTTTACCAGGGATACATTGCCATATCCTAGCACATATCCCTTGGCATTATTCCCAAAGGACACAAATCCTTCTCTTTGACTTATGAAATTGATGATCAAGTACCTGCATCCTGTCATGTGCATTGAGCCTCCACTATCAACATACTAAATGTTATTTAGACCTCTAGAGACCCTCTGCACAAAGAGTAAATTAGTCAGTTTTAGGAACCCAAGCCAATTTGGCTTTGGGTTTACTCTTGAGAACAGGAAGAGTAACAGTTTGTTTTGGACAATTGTTAGAAATCCATGTCTTTTTGGCAATGGATTTGTTTTTGAGAGCAATGGTGGAACCCTGTTGAAGTTCACCATCAACTTTGGTCATCAGAAGTTTGACCATTTTTATCAAATCTTTAACCTCAGCAATTTGTGAAGCTGCTGTTAGTTTGGGTCTAACTTCTGAGAAAGAATTTTGAGAAAAAGGTTGTAGTTGAGATTTAGTCTTTTTCTGAGGAAAGATTTTACTTGGTTGTTGTTTGTTGGGATAGAAAGTGTTTCCAAAATCTTGTTTGATTTGTTTTCCCATAACCAGTTGTAAAATTTTCTTGTTATACTGATTTTCTTTCTTGTATCTACAAAATTCTGTTTTGTGGTTAAACAGACCACAAACTTCACATTCTTTAGCCTTTTATTTCCTTTTAAAATCATCATGAGTTTTGGAAGGAAAACTACTGACAGTTATAGTGTTTTTAATTAGGTCATCAGTAGTTTTCAGGTTCTCAACTCCTGATGTAGATGAAACTACTGATGGCTTAATGTCAGTTGTTTTAACTTCTGTAGAACTTTCATTTTCAATCTTGAGAAAGTTCTGATGAAAAGATGTGCAGTCTTTTATATCAGAAGTTTGTTTTTGAACTATTTTACTCCCATCATCAGCAGTTTTGAGAGTAAAATCAGTTGGTGATTCTGTGTGGTTATATCCTATGCCAAACTTAACATTTGATGCAGTTTGTTTGTTAAGCAGCATTTGGTAACCTCTACATGACTCAACCCAATTTTCACAGTCAACCTTGGTGTCAGCAAGCTCTTTTCTGACATTACCTAGGTTTTCTATCATGCTTTTTATTTGTGCTTGAGTTTCAATAGCATTATTTGTTAATTTAGAAATTTCTTTTGTCTTTGAAGAAAGTTTTCTTTCTAAATCACATTTCATTTTAGTGTAATTTTTTCTGAGTCATTCGCTTTGCCTTGTAGATGCACATTGGTCTCTCTTATTAAAGAAAACAATTCTTTGCATGATTTTGAGCAAAGTTTTAAAAGAGATTCTTTGGATACCTGAGATAAGGCAGAATTAGAGGAGCATCCCTCAAAAGCCATTAAGGCAAAATTCTTTCTGCTATTATCAGGTTCTCCCCAATTGATGTCAAAGATTTTGTTGTCTGCATCTGGACTGCATTCAAATGTGTCATAGGGAAGACTGCTCCGATCAACATACCCTGAAGTGAACAGACTTTGTTGAGAGAGTTATTGATGTTGTGGAGGTTGAGCAACAGGAGTGGAAGGCATCTGTTATTGTCCTTGTTGTTGAACAGGCATTTGTACATATTTTATTTGAGGCACATATTGGATTTGTAGAGCTTGTGCCTGTACAAAATGTGCACTTCCCTGTGTTCTTAAATGTAACACCCCGAAATTTCGTTTCGTCTAAATACGCCATTAGGCGTTATTGATAAAATAACAAAGCGAGTTTAATGGTAGATGTTTTTAACCCCAAGTAACAAACGAGGCTAAACCCATTACTAGAGACTAATCTAGTTAATGTGACAATCTAGAATCAAACCCGAGACTAAACTTGAGGGGCCATAGTTGCCAATATGTCAAAGTGGGTTTTATAAATAAAAATCAAATAATAAAAACACACACATTGTGTGTGTGTATGTGTGTGTGTCGTGAAAAGAGCAGGAGATTTATCTCCTTCAACCTCCAACCCTAAACACTCAAGAACATGCTTGAATCCAAGCCAAAATCAAGGGGCTTTCAGTGCATGAGCAAGAAACGGGTCATATGGGTCCTAAACTACAACAAGGTACCTTTAATTCGTGTTGAATTTGATGTTAAACTCGTTTTTGATTTGGGTCAAAATCTAGGGTTTTGGCAAAACGTGAATTTATGAGTTGTTAGAGGTTTCTCTAGCTTTAGGGAGCCTCAATTAGGTATAATTCGGTTATGAATCACATTCTACATGTGCATTTGATTTTGACCATATGATTATGTGAATATGTAAGATTTGGGGTTTAACCTCTAGGTTGAATCAACTTATATCTAGTAATCTTTGTGACTCTTAGGAGTTGTTAATATGAGAAATTTAGGCAAAATGGTCTAAATAATGTATTATGATGATGATTAGACAAATGGTTATGTTTTGGCTAATCTTGAGCTTTAAAACTAAACAAATTGGTGGGTGCACACCAAGTGTTCGATTAAATGCCAAGTTGGTGAACACTAGTGAAACTATGAAGTTAGAATCATGTAAGAGCTATCAATCGTATGTGATATTGGTTTGTAATAAGCCAAGTTATCGGATATTCTATATAAGAAAATGGCTATGGATTTAGCTATAAATGGGTAATGAATACATGATTTATGGATAGTGAATTAAATCCATGTTATGTATTCTAATAATCAAGTTTGACATATCCCTAAGTAGGTACAAGAACTAGGGATGCAAACGGGTCAAACGGATGCAAGCAATGCGTATGGAAGCAAGAACGGATATGAGGTAAGTTTTACTTACACCAATGTACTATAACATAGCTTAATTGTTATAAATATTGGTTTTAAATCTTGAGTGCGAGATAAAAATAAACCCTAAGGGGTAGAATCTATTAAGTGGGTCGCCATATGTGCTCTCAATACAAAATGTGGTTTATGACCTTAATCGAGATAATGAGTTATGACCAAATGGAGAAATCCATCAAACGGGTCAACTAATAAAGATATGTGAGAAATGATGTTTTAATCCAATTAAATCAATTTAATGAAGTTGTTAAGCATGTTGTTAAATGGGTCAAGTTTGTGACACTTGAACCATATATAAAAACTTGGATAACTTAGTATTATGAACGACGTGTCTAAACGGATCAAATGGTGATATCCTCACCATGTGAGTCCAATACTTGATGCTTGTATTTCAAGCAATAAGATTCATGAGGTTAAACGGATCAAATGGCAAGGTATTACCATTTGAGTTTCGAGGAATTAATGTGTATATTTAGAAAGCACGTAGGTAGATGCATTTGTGCCTGCACGCTTGATGCTAAGAATCGTGGAGGATACGCTCAAGGTATGAGAATGGGTCAACGCCACCCGGTAAGTCCGTAGTCGAATAAACGCCTTCGGGCGAAGCAACATGGGTGATAAAAGTACTCACATGAGGTGTGGGTGCCAATCAAGTAAGTTATTTTCATAACTGTGTCAAATGCGCGCTAATGCGCTTAGAATTGACTAAACAAGTGAAAACTTGAGAAAGGATGAAACTCTAAGTCCGGAAGGACTTAGAGGTTTTTAAACAAGTCATTGAGTCAAAAACATTAGATTTGAAACAAGAAGTTTCGCCACGAATGGCTAAATTGAAAGATTTGGTCATGAGGGGCATTTTGGGGAGTTAAAGGATTAATAAAGGTTGATTCTAAGAATCTAAGTCGTAATGAAACAAATCGGACAAACGCTTTTGTTGATCAAGTGTCTAATGACTTGACAACTCAAACGGTATGCAATTTAAGTGGTCAAAAGTGCCTTGTTTGATTTAAGGCCTTAATGGGTCAAATTGGGTAAAAGTCGCCATAAACATTCAAAACTAAGAACCGGATCATGGCGACATGAACCGGACTATAATTTCAGTCAAACAAAGGTTTATTTAGTCGGCAAGTCAATGCTTAGGCTTCGGGAATCATCAAATGCGGTTGCAACATGATTCCCATGCTTAAAAGTCACCAAACAAACATCAGAGGCTTCACGCGGCCGCTCACAGGGACCGCGCGGCCGCTCACAGTGCCCAGCGAATTGATAAAAATGATCAGAAGCTTCGCGCGGCCGCGCGATAAAAGCGACCGGCCGCGCGCAGAGAACAGCCAGACAACGCGATCTTTAAAATTCAATATAAAATCGTAGAAAAATCGTTAGGAGGTGTTCTTTATATGCCTGGAAAGCTCTCAGAGCGTAGAACAACTCTTATTTGAAAGTCGAATTCAGATTTTGGGTTTTAGAAAGGGTAAAATCTATCCGAACAGCTGCTGCGCAAAAGTTGCAGCAGTTTGTTCTCCTGATAAAGGGTCGTTTGGCCTGGTTCGTTCCGTTTCGACGTGTAACGACTATCATACTAGTTTAAATGAATCATTGATAACTCACTAACCATTCTTTGTGTAATGGTGCTAGGTAAACAAGGGATGGAAGTTCTGTAGCAAGGATCAAGTCGCGAAAAGAGCCGAACACACCCGATCACTCACATTAAATTCCTATTATAACTGGAGTTTTATTGATTTCCAGACTGTGGTTGATTAAAGCTAGAGCTTCTACACTCTCTAGCAAAGTGTCCCAACTTCTGACACTTATTACATCTTAGTTTTAATTTGTCAAACCCAACTTTTGTTGAGTTATTCAGTCCTGGAAATTTTCTACCGGAGCTTTTATAAAATTTATTTGTTTTGATACTTAACATGGGCAGTTGGTGTAGTATGTCCATCTCTTCTAAGTCATCACTACTGAAATCTTTTAAGTTATCCATTATAAAACACATGTTATCAGCAGTTTGACTGGTTTCTTCATTGTCATAAGTTGTATATGATCTTTCTGATGAGATCCCAGCAGCTATGTCAATGTGATCAAAAGTTCCAAAATCATTAAAACAAGATGGTGAGTCTTGTCCCAATAGTGTTGTACTACCTGAATATAGTCATCAGCAGTTTTTCCAGAATTTTGTAACTTTTTCTTTTGATTGATTTCTCTCTCAAAAGTGAGTAATCTCCCATGTAATTTTGTGAGTGAAAGGGAGTCAAAATCTGGTCCTGATCTGAGAACTATAGAGTAAGTTTCCCATTTTTTAGGTAAAGACCTTAAAAATCTATGCAACATAGATGAGTTTGTATAGGTCTGACCATTTAACTTTAACTCATATATTAATGAAGAAAATATTTCAAATTGTTGTGTCAAAGTTTCTCCATTAACATGAGTAAAGGTTTCATATTGTTCAGCCAAAACTTCTCTTATGTTGCCAATAACCTCATGAGTTCCTCCAAACAGTTCTTTGAGGCAATCCCACAGCTCTTTGGCACTCTCACAATGTAATATCCCAGCATATATTTCGTTTGGGAGAGCCATTGCCAACATTGAGAATGCCTTAGCATATAGCTCAAGTTTTAGGAAATCTTCATCACTGTAATCTTTTGGTTCTTTTGGTCTTTCTACTTTAGTTTCTGGATCTGTTATCACTGGTTTATGGGGTCCATACATGACAGATCTCCAACAGCCAGTGTTTGTGACAAAGTATGTGCCAACCTTCTTTGCCACATATTATATTCATTTCTGACCAGCATAGGAGGTTTATTGGCAGATCCAGTATTATGAGGATCCATTTTTTAGAAGATTGATTTGTCAATAGTTTCTTAAAGTGATGGATGTTTTCGAAAACGCGAACTATTATCCTTTATTGAATATCAATAAGATCATGTGTCTGATTCTCAATTTGTTAGATTGATATTTGATCAGATGAACTAGAGCTCTGATACCAATTGTTGGATCAGTTTCTGTTTAACAGTTTCTTATTAAGAACACTTGTTTAAGTTTTATCAAAGTAATAAGCATAGCGGAATAAGTATAAGTGTTCTAAGTTAAAGTTTCACTTTTAACATGAGTTATTACTCCCCCTCAGTTAATGAACTAAAGCAGTAAATGAGAGAATCAAACAGTTAATGAATATAACATATTAAATGCTTCAAATGATTCTCAATATATTAGAAAAGGTTAACTACACACGGATGTTTAAAATAGTGGGAAAGACCCATCTATTTATAGACTGATCAATACGTATAAGTGAAGTATTCAAAAGATTATAATAATACTACAACAGGTTGTAGTATTAGAACTTTTACAAAAAGCTATTAAAAACTAATATAATAATAAACTATTGAAGTTAAGGGCGGTGGGAAGCTTCTATCAAGACTGCTGATGAGTGACAAACTTCTGATGAGTAAACTTTCAGAAGTTTGGCCTTCAGTAGTTCTTCAGAGATTTGTCTGGTTCGTCTTCAGAACTTCTGAACATTACTCTTCAGCACTTGTATCAGCTTCTTCAGGACTTTTTCTTCTTCTTCTTCAGTAGATTCTATACTTAGCAAAATATGCAGAGAGGATATAAGACTAAGGTTTATACTAGCTTGTCAATCCTCTTTGACCAAACACTTTGGCATATTCTAGAGATCTGTTCAGGATTCGAACATCTCTCTTCTATGCTCCAATGGACACACTTCCCTACACATAATATCTTGCACTCGTATTCATCATAGTACACCTCTAAGTGACTGTTCACTTGGAGATTCTTATAAGTTCGAATATCTTGGTCGGATGATTTATAGTTAATAAAAATTAGTCGGATCGAGATGATTCTATAATATGATTGCTAGTATTTTCATACTAGTGATGATTCTAAATATCTCATTTTTGTGGATGGCAGAAGATGTCTGGTGTTCGTGGAGGATGACGCAGTGGTCGTAATGGTGGCCGAACTGGTGGTCGTGTCGATGGTCAAGGCGGGGGTCGTGGCAAAATCAATATGACCCAGGCTGAGCTGAACAATATGATCCAGGAGCAAGTGAATATTCCTCTAGCTGCTATTCATGTCGCGCAACCGCAAGGCCTTGGTGGGAATGTTGTCAACCAGCAAGCACCTTCACCACCACCTCCTCCACCACCTTCTCATGTGCAGTCGGTGTGCACTTTTAAGATGTTCTTGGATTGTAAACATCATCATTTCAGTACGACGGAGGGAGCGGTGGGTCTGCTCAAGTGGTTGGAGAAGACTGAGTCTGTGTTTGCTATGTGTGATTGTCCAGTGGTGGATCATGTGAAGTTTGCTTCGGGAACCATGGAAGCTCCAGCTTTGACATGGTGGAATTCTACTACCCAGACTCTTGGCTTATGTGAAGCCAATGCTATGCCATGGGCAGAATTTGTTCATCGTTTGAGATATGAGTACTGCCCTCGGGATGAGGTGCAGAAGTTAGAACATGAGCTTTGGAATCACAAGATGGTGGGATCTGAGATTGAGGAGTACACGACGGAGCATCATGAGTTGGCGGTTATGTATCCAGAATTGACTACGCCGATGTACAGGAGGGTTGAGCACTACATTGCGAGGTTAGTGCCGGAGGTTCATGGTTTAGTGACTGCAAATGATTCTTCTACATTACAGGGACTATCAGGTTAGATCATAATTTGACCAATCAGAAATTTGAAGAAGGTGTCTTGCCTCACAGGGGTGCATCTTAGAAGGCCCCTGAGAGCAACAAAAGTAAGTGGGATAATTCTGGTAAGAACTCCACTCCCTTTCAGCCCCAGCAGCAGCAGAAGAAAAAGTTTGAATCTTCTAGTTCTTCGTTTGGGGCTTAGTCAAGGAAAAAGTCAGGTTCTTATGCTGCTAGCTACCCGAAGTTTAGCAAGTGTAACTATCATCATAATGGTCAGTGCCGCAAGTTTCAGTGTAGCGGCCTGGGAAGCCCGCTCATGAGGTGCAGAATTGCAGGGTCAAGTTGAATGACAAGTATGTTCCTCTAGCAGCTCCTCAGCCTAAGCAGGGATGTTATAATTATGGTCAATCTAGGCATTTCAAGCGTGATTGTATAACGTTGAAGCAGAATGATGGTGGAAATAATGGTAACGGTAATGGTAACAATGGGGGCAGCGGCAGGAATGCGTGTGCTTTCGTCATTGGTTTGGGGGAAGCCCGACAGGATCCAAACAGAGTTACCGGTACGTTCCTTCTTAATGGTCACTGTGCTTCAGTTTTATTTGATTCTGTTACCGATAAGAATTTCATATCTGTTAGGCTTAGTTAGTTGGTAGATATAGTGCCTACGCCTTTAGAGGCTAAGTACTTGATAGAATTCGCTAATGGTAAGGAAATTGAGGCTACACACATTTTGAATGGGTGTCGTCTAGATCTTTCGGGTCATTCGTTTTCCATCTATCTTATGCCGGTTGATTTGCGTAGTTTTGATGTGTTTATTGGGATGGATTGGTTATCTCAAAATCTTGCTGAAATCGTTTTTTTATAAAGTCGTTAGACTTACTCTCCATGATGGAGAAATCTTACTGGTGCATGGTGAGAAAAGCGGTGTTCCTTTGAGTATTATTTGGTGTATGAAAGTCTATAAGTATCTTCGAAAGGGTTATACCGCCATTTTGGCACTTGTCTCTGTATCATCTGTGGAAGAGAAGAATATTGAAAATATTCCAGTTGTTCATGATTTTCCAGATATGTTTCCTGAAGACATACCTGGCCTTCCGCCTCAACGTCAGGTCACGTTTAGTATTGATGTTGCACCTGGTGCAGCCCCTATTGCTCAAGCCCCATATCCTCTTGCACCTCTCGAGATGCAAGACTTCTCTAACCAGCTCCAGGAGTTATTAGAGAAGGGTGTTATTCGGCCTAGTTCATCCCCGTGCGGAGCACCTATCTTGTTTGTTAAGAAGAAAGATGGAAGCCTTCACATGTGCATTGATTATCGTGAGCTAAACAAGGTAACGAACAAGAAGCGTTATCCTCTTCCACGTATAGATTATTTGTTTACCAGCTTGAGGGTTCCAGTTTCTATTACAATATTGGCTTGAGGCCCGGGTACCATCAGTTGAGGGTGCAGGAAGCCGATATTCCAAAGACGGATTTCCGAACTCCTTATGGCCACTTTGAATTCTTGGTCATGCCTTTTGGCCTCACCAATGCGCCAGTGGTGTTCATGTATTTGATGAACCGTGTTTGCAAACCGTGTTATAGCCACTTTGAATTCTTGGTCATGCCTCCTCCCTCACAACGTAGGCGATATTGCTACCTTTGCTGATGCAGCACTCAGCTCTGTATCGTATAGTACCCTCCTGGATCAGCATAGTGTACTCGAACTGCGAGTGAGTCATGTTTTTGTTGTACCTGCCTTCATGTGCCCAATTTCCACACTTGACACATCTTTCATACCGTTTAGCCCATCTCTTGGCAGCACTCTTTGATTGTTTACAGAATGGTGGATTCTGCTCCATCCTATGAAACAATTTTCTTTCTTCAGCAGTCTTCTCAAAAATAATCTATAACATCTTTGGAGGCAGACATGGTTGAGCGAAGTGGAAGCACGCAAGGAAATGTTTATCAAGTGGATGCATCTTGAGAAAGCGAGAAAGGGAACAAGAGAGAGATGAGAGATCACAGAGAGAATGTAGAGAGAGCAGAGTGAGAGAAAGAGAGAGAGAGAGAGAGAGAGGTAGCAGAATTCCAATTCTTTTAGGTCTTACCTGTCAAAGACCAAATTTTAATCTTTGCAGATCTTTTGTTGTTTTCTTTCTGGGCTCTCTTTATTTTGGGTCTCTTTCTCTTTATTATGGGCTCGCTCCTACGTTTTTTGAACTAGAAGATCTCCCTCTTTACCCCGTCTTATGTTGGTCCCTCCTTTTCAATGTTGTGGCAACACCTTTTCTAGCATGCGGTCACGAGCCCTCGATGATGACAAAATACTTGAAGCTTCTCTCATGACGAACAGTTGGTACTCATTTTATTGGGTGAAGAAACGAAAGGCTAAGGCTCAAAATGATTTTCTAGGGGTATGTTTTATTTTAGGCGATTCCTAAATGCCTTTATCGTTTTTACCTAGTTACCAATTTTAAACAAGGATATGCATAAACACACAAGTTCTAACAGTGTCGGACTAAGGTTGGATATCCCTCAAGCAAATGAAATGAGCAATAAATGATGTGTATATAGATAAGTGTGATGCTCAAAAAGTCTCAAAGAAACTCTCACGGACAAGCGTGTAGGATAATGTATAGACTTTAAGCATAATTTTCAGGGTCGTTTCCTACTTGCCATGCAACCTATTTTTCTGTGTTTATTTATATATACTAAGTGGACATTTTGGATTTATAAAAAATTTCATATTTTGACTATCCTTTGGGTGTGAACCGTTCGGCAAGATGCCTAATAGCGTCCACTCGGATAAGTCTAATAGACTTTACTGGTTTGCCCTAGGTGAGTGTGAGTGGCACTACGGGTATCAAGTGGCTAAGAGGGTAACGGATAGTGCATAACAACAATAATTGACCCACTAGATATATAAGCAAGCAGCAAAATGGTCCACCCCACACTTAAAATTTTGCAAAAATTTTAAGTATAGAAATGGAAAAAAAGATGCAAGAGAAACTAATACTCCCCTAATAGCGGTGAATCCACCAGCGTGTGATCGAAACCCACATCCTAAAAGCAAGAACATCCAAAAATCAGCCTCATCCTAACAAGTTGTCCTCAACCTCTCCTAAATAACTAGAAAAGAAAAATACGATAAAAACAAGTAAAATAAAACTACAGCTAAGGATAGATACTAGCGCACCAGCGCTAGCTGTGGAACCTGTCTGGCATGCATCCAGCATGCATAAAAACCATACAAACAATAAAAATATAATAAAAAGAGTGTCTCAAGTCAAGTGTCATCAACAAACAACTACCAAATACTACCACTGAAAACCACTGGATCTAAACCTAGGAGAATCAAATGGAATGGTTGCGACTGGGACATGTGTGTGACCGGGAGCGAGAGCTAGAACCTGTGCAGGAGGCCATATGACGGGCAAACTCTGCCCCGAAAGCTGTAAGCTCAGTAGAGAGGGTGTCGAGCTGGTCCATGATGGTGTGGAAGATGCTCCTCCTCTACCGCCCTACCCCGACTGTTGTTGCTGCTGCTGATGGCCTGGTGCTGCTCTGGCTGCTACTGCAGCTGAAGACTCTACTCCTCCTGCCTCTGTTGCATCCCCAAACTGCTCCTTAAATGCAGTCTCTTCATCCCGCATCCTTTTCCTGTTGTCAACCAACCTGAAGACATGTCTTGCCTTCTCCACTAGACCAATGTTCTTCATGACTGTTGTGTTAAGTGGGCGGACCAGACCCGCAATGGAAAGAGTGGCCTCAGCCTGGGGATGGAGAACTCCCAGACTAGTATCCAGACGTGTAGTGTAGGGTCCACTAAAAATATAACTGGCAGTAGTGGTTCCATAACAACGAGTGAAGAACTCAACAAGTGTGTGGGCATGGTTGCAATGAGCACCCACAATGATACTGTAAAGATAGAAAACTTCCATCTCATTCACTCCCCCCAGTGTTGTCCTTTCACGCCCCAATCGTGCGGGCTATGACCATGTGCAGGAATTTATGTAGCGGATCCCGAGAGCTCAACCTCTTATTCTTCCTAGGATCATAAGGCACATCTGAGATCTGGGCCCAGAAGTCAGCGGGCTGAACACCGGGTGGCGAGTCAAAAAGGCTCTCGGTAAAGATCGGTGAGTGAATTTCCTTCTGCTTGTATAACCCAGTCTAAACCTGAATTCTGCAAGAACGAGCATGTACCAAACCTTACCCATCCTAAACCTAATGCATAGCTCGGTAATCTTGTCATCTGGCCCCATAGGTGGAGTGTAAGTAAATGAGGACACAAACTCCAGAGTGAGCTCCCTATAGGTATTTTCAGTAATATGTAGAAACCGAGTCTACTAATGAGAGAGAATGTTGTAGAACCATGAGGACAGTCCTAAAGAGGCCACCGACTCAAAATCCATAGGCCTCTAGTCACCAATCTGTCGTGGCATGATCCTAAGCAAATGCCTTTGAGCGTTGCTCTAATCACAATGCTGGTTAAAGTACAACCACGGGTGGACCCCATCGGAGATGGGTCTTATGGCCTTTTTAATCTAGTCAGGAGGAAGCTCAAGGGGTAGTGAAGGGAATGGTGTGAACCTGAAGAGCCTGATGGTGAACGTTGGGCTCTCCTCTTTTTTCGTGGTGCCATTTTCCTACAAAACACAACAGAATCGGTTCAGTTTCTCAAAATATAAAATGCAGAAAATTTAACAATTCTGAGTACCAGTGGTTGCACGGTCATGCACCGGGGTGTGCACGGGCATGCGGCTCAATCAGGGAGTCTTATTAACTACAGCTTTAATTGTTTAAACTGGTTTTTATCTAAAACACCCTAAGACTATTTTTAAACTGCACTACTGTCTTAAAAGTGAAACTAAAAAAGTTCTGGTCAGTTTCCAGGTCAAGCACGGCCGAGCACCATAGTAGGCACGCCCGTGCTGTGGACTTTGACTTTTGACTGGTCAACAAATAATTCAAACAGTGTCATCAAGATGGTCACGCTCGTGCCAGAGGTAAGCACGGCCATGCACCAGTCTGAAATGATGGGTTACAAAAGTGACAAAATCCCCGGGAAATTTTCGCAAATTTCTCAAAAAGTTTTTACTCCATTACGTTCCTAGAACTACCCTAATCATTTATCTAGGTTTTTGTTCAAGAAATGGTGCCACTCAAAAACTCAAGAATCTAGACAAATATGGACCTAAGAACACATAAAAGTTGCTTAAGAGTGATTATACATACCTTAGGTTGAGGATTTTGAGTCCGAAATGAAGAAAAATGGTGGAAATGCCATTTACGGGGGGTAGGTGACGGGTGTGCGAGTGGGGAAGATGAAGAATGTGAGTTTGACTAGTCAAGACGCTTTAAATACTCCCACTTGTCTGCACATCGAGCAGACATGAAGAAAAATGGTGAAAATGCCAGTTTAAGGGGGTAGGCGACGGGTGTGCGAGTGGGGAAGATGAAGAATGTGAGTTTGACTGGTCAAGACCCTTTAAATACTCCCACTTTTCTGCACATCGAGCACGGCCATGCTTGTCTCCGAAGTAGTAGTAGTTTTAATTATAGACAAGGAGAGAACGGGTTTGAACAGTCCCTTTAGAGTTAGTAGATGGGAAAATAAATAAAAGGGATGACATTCTGAAAACTCTATGGGTCACACACAGCGGAAGTTGTACGATTCCCTATAAAGGTGTCTTCGAACTGCTAGCCCATAAGCCGGTCTTCTCCTGGTTTACAAGTGTTGTCGAGCCTAATGCACACAAGTCATGTAGTTTATTGGAAAGTTTGAGTCCTGTTCTTAGGCACTTCCCAAACCACCGCATAACCACTTGTTTAAGCACTAGGATCTCTAGTTTACCTCTTAAATTAATGTAGAGGCTTAATTCCGACCGGGAATCCCTTCCACCTCTCTCAACTCTTGCTTTCCGTACTGAAGGATCCCACATACCATCATCATGTGTGACGGGGGACCATCTGAGAAGTTAACGGCTTTGTATTAACGAGAGTTGGATAAAATATTCTTCTTTTATTTATCTTTACAAGTAACAACTTAATATTAAGTGATCAATTAAATATAAGTTTTGTTTATTTATTAAGTGACTAACAATTTCAACCCTTAAGCCAGCCCCAAGACTTGTGAATGAAATCCTTAACAAAGGTGCAACATAATCCTAAAGGTGTGCAATCTGAAGATCACTGGTGCACCCACAGGGAATCCTCCCTTTGCCAAGAAAACCACGCACACTTCTGGTATGGAACCAAAAACTTTTTACATGGATCTGGTCCACTTGAGAAGCCATTGCTTAGAACCCGGTTTAGATATCAGAAGCCCGAAAGATCTGTCTTACTACCGGATTCCTTGCCTTGGATCTAGCTCGTGACTACCAGAAGCCATACGAACTCCATGATAGTTTATTTTCTAAGTTAAGTTTTGATTGATTTTAAAGTTTGCTAAGTTAACCACTAATGGAACCTGTCACAAAAGATAAACCAACAAGAATTAGTGAAGAAGATAAACACACTAAATAACTAAAAATAAACTACTAATAATATAAAAAGTCTAACAAATCGAATAGGTTCGGAGAATCCTGGATGGATACAATCATATATAGATAATCAACATAAGAACATGGAGGTCTTCAACTCATAGACAAGCCTTCAACATCCTTGATCCAATGCATCTAAGATGATCCTCACGACCCTCGACCTTTATTTCATGTGAGCTAATCCTACGGTACCATTCTCGGTCAAGAAACCAAGGTAGGATGGATCATAACCTTGGAGAGGTGTTAGGAAGGCCCTAAGGCCTCCCACAAGACCCCAAGAAATCTTCAAGAAGCTTGGAAGTCGAACCAAGATGGCACACAAAAATGGTTGAGTTGAGCTTGCTATTTATAGGCAGATAAGCGCAAGCACGACCGTGCACCAGGGGTGGGCATGCCCGTGAACCTACCCCATGTACGTTTTGTTGTTGAATGATCTTCCTGGTCTGTACATTATGTCTGGCATGCCCGGGCAGGTGAAAATAACTGTTTTCTTGTCCCCCCAAGTAGGTTGCTTTGTCTTCTAGTACACCACAAAACATGGGCATGTTCGGTCAACCCCGGGTCAATTTTATCATCGTTTAAGCCCTGAGAAGTTCACTACACATACTTGGAACATGTTTCGGGTCTCGTATCTCAGGAATCTCAAGTTTTAGCTGTTTTTACCTGAAAATCATCTCTTTTCGGGTTGGAGCTCCAATTTCCTGAAAAAACACAAATAGGAATGATTAAGTAGCTTTAATTATCAATTTAAGCCAAATTTTTCCCTATTATGTGACTAATTATGCATTTTTTAGATGTGTAAATGATGGAACTTCAAGGTCTTTTCTTACACAAAATAAAGTCAATACCGAAGTTTTTCAGAGAAGATCTCATACCTAAGACACAATGTGTATCGGGACATCACACAAGTAGACAAATAGCAAAGTACTAACTCTAGGTGGCGTTCCCTACTAAGGTCATACATCATCTTCATGTGCTTCACAGGTTAACTTATTTTTACTGTAAAGAGAATTGAGCCTACTGACTCATCACTTTTAGAGCCTAACTATTTCAGTACTTGGCATTACATGAGTCAGCACTACTAACTAGTGAACATTCTTATCACTTCCCATAAGATGCAGCAATCATAACAAAATGACGAATTAATTTTCCCCCTAAATTTGTGCATAAAGGAGTTTAGTGTACAAATTTACCAAAGTAAAATAATTTATTTTAATAATAACCATTTTAGTCATTGAAACGAATGACCCTCAAAAGCTCCCCAACTGTTGATTATATGATTCTCGGATGAATGAATTTTAATGGGAATGTGTTTGGTTTTAGAAAAATATATTGGATTCTTAGCGATTTGAATTGCGTCATCATTATCACAATAAATAGGAGTTTCATGAAATTCGAAACCGTAATCCAGCAATTGATGTTGCATCCAGATGACCTGTGAGAAGTAAGCCGAAGCAACAACATATTTAGCCTCAGCTGTTGAAATGGAAACCGTCTGTTGCTTTTTGTACTGCCAAGAAATGAGTCGATCCCTAAGACACTGACATCCAATAGTGGTGGATTTCCTGTCAATATCACAACCTCCCAAATTGCTGTGAGAAAAAGCATATAATTCAAAAGGAAAATCTCTAGAATACCAAATGCCAAGTCTAGGTTTCCCTTTAAGGTACCTAAATGTCCTTTTAACAGCAATAAGATGAGAAAGTTTAGGGTTAGCCTGATAACGAGTGCATTAACAAACACCAAACATGATGTCCGGCCTACTTGTCATCAAGTACATCACTGACCCAATCATTGAGCGGTAGAAGGTCTGATCAACTGTCTCTCCTTCTAGATCAGAAGACAACACTAGTCGTTCAGCCACAGGCGTTTGAGCACTTTTGCAATCAGTGAACTTAAACTTGCTTAAGACATCATCAACTGATTTCCCTTAATGAATGAGGATTCCCGTTGAATCTTGTTTAACCTGCAACCCCAAGAAGAATGTCATCTCCCCCAAAGATCTCATCTCAAATTTCTTTCGCACCACCTCTTCAATGCCCTTGCATAGCTTTTCACTAGTCAAACCGAAAATTATATCATCTACATAGATTTGGACCAGAATCTGATGCTCCCCTACATTCTTTAGAAACATAGTCTGATCGATGACACCTAGAGTATAGTCATAAGCCAAGAGATGCTCTGTCAGAGTGGCATACCAAGCGTGTGGTGCCTGATGTAAGCCGTACAGAGCCTTATCCAACTTGTAAACATGATTCGGTCGCTTTGAGTCGACAAAACCGGGGGGTTGATCAACGTATATCTCTTCTTGATTTCACCGAAGAGAAATGCAGTCTTCACATCCATTTGATAGATGGTGAATTCCATATAATAGGCATAGGCTAAGAAGAGTCAAATCACCTCTAGCCTCGCAACTGGAGCATATACTTCATAGTTATCTAACCTCTCTATCTGCTTGAATCCGTGTACCACCAACCGTGCTTTATTTCTCACGATGACTCCACTGTCATCTTTCTTGTTACGAAAAACCCACCTAGTACCAAGTGCTTTCTTTCCAGGAGGAAGTTCCACCAATTCCCATACCTTCATCTTAGCAAATTGATTTAACTCATCTTGCATAGCATTCAACCAGCTTAGTTCTAGCAGAGCCATAGTAATATGTTTTGGCGTTATCTGAGAAATGAAACAAGAGTATAAGCATTTGTTGATATTTCTTATTCGGCTTCTTTTCAAAACTCTAGTATTGATTAGGCCAATCACTTGATCGACAGGATGGTTTCATTGAACGAATGTTGGTATTGGAGTATTGGAAACATATGCATCAGGGGACAAGTTAGTCAGATTCTCGTGAGTTGTTTCTGTATCAATTTCCTCATCCATAATCTTATCTCTGAGTTCAGCAGCGTTACTTGGAGTAAATAACACGTTCTTCAAGAATCGGATCCTGAAAAGAGGATCTAAGATATTTGGAGTATATAATCCTTCATTCACTTGTTTGGGATTATTGGTGGTTAATGGAATATCAATTAAGGAAGCAACTGGATCAATTGGTGATGTTTTGGACATGGATATGGATGCAAATGGGGGTGCTAGTATTTCTTCAACAACCGTAGGAGATACGGCCACTAGAGTAGCAATAGTAGCAGGAATAACAGTGGGTGAGACCTGTGGAATAGATCCTACATAGTCATCAAAAAGATTAAACGTTTTAAATAGAGAATCATAATCATAAACCAAGTCTGGTCCTTGTCCAGCATTGGTTGGATTTCTTCCAGCCAATCTACATCGTACGACTCAATTACTTCCTTAGCATTCTTTTTGTAGACCCAAAAGGCTGTCTTTCCCGTATATCCCCCGAAGTAGCACTCATCTCCCTTGAAACAAATTTTGGTGTCGACTCTTGATGTAACAGAGTGCAAAGACACCCAAAGGTTCTAAAATGCTTCACTATGGGGACGTTCACCATACAAAATCTCATACAGAGTTTTCATTTGAGCTTTTTTAATCAGCAATCAATTTTGGATGTAGCATGTTGTGTTCACGACATCAGCGCAGAGAATTGGCAGCTTAGAATCAACTACCATTGTCACTCTTGATTCCCTTCACCTTCTTGTTAGTTTGATTTTCAATAAGACCAATAAATCCCTTAAGCAACTTTGTAGTCTCACTCTTGTTAGATAAGAAAAATGTGATACCCCGCAATTTCAGGTTCTCACTTTAACTAAACTCTAGTTACGTTCCTTGCATTATACTTAACTAGGGTTAGCTAGATAGGACACACGTTGCACAGTTATAGGTTAATAACTGCATGAAATGGTAATTCGGGGAATTACCATACCGTATACATAATTAGTGAACCTCGGACGTTGGTGAACAATGAAGTTAAATAATTGTGAATTAATTTGGCTGAGATTGATTGCAATTACGTGCTTTAATGATACTCTGTGAAACTATGTGCAAACTGTATGTGATTACGTGAACTTAAACCGAATACGTTAATAAAAACCATAATGGATGGACCATTAGGATGGTTGGGGTCTTAAAACATGGGGTTACGCTTGGTATGGGCCGCTCAAAACGGATTAAACCATTCCGAACGGCCATTCACAATTCCGAACGGGTGTTCGGAACACGCTGACGTGGTTAAACCGCCTTAAACTACTATTTAAGCAACCTTAAGCCTCTTGTATCACCTAAACTCAAACCCTAATCGCCCCTACTGCCCTACCTACGAAATATTAACCCCAAACAACCTGCTAAGGCGCAAAAACATCGATTGGGAAGCTCCAAAGGCGTTCGGTTGATTGTATCGAAGAGCTTGGGGTAGTTAGCTTCCGGTGCCAGGATTAGAAAGCACTGCACACTTCACTACATTTGGGGTCTTGGGCATACACCTAAATTACATATTATGCTTTTACATTTTCTTTCATATGGTTTTAATCTGGGCGCGTTGTTTTGCGCATGGTTTCTAAAAGGTTTAAATTTAGTTTACGCTTCCGCAGCTTAACTAAACTTGATTTTTGAAAACGAACTAAATGGTTTGGGCATTTAGAGTTCGTTCATATGACTTATGGCTATGGGATCCTGGTATGTCATGCGCCTCGCGGTATAAACCCCGCAGTGGAAATTTGAGGGTGTGACAGATTGGTATCAGAGCCATTGGTTATAGTAAACTAGGACTGCATGTTGAGTCTAGTCTATAATCATCATAGCATAAGTACACTCACAACTTAAGTGCACAACTAGTTTTTTTAGCTACTCGTACCTACAACATATGATTTCAGGAGGTATGTTATCTCCTAGTTCAAGACCTAATTCTGAACACGTCAATGGTGGGAACCCAGGGTTACACCAGGTGGCGCATTACTGGGAGTAGTATCCTAACAAACCTCGTGGATGAGGAAACAACAATTGTACGGGGGAGAAAGCCCTTGCGAGCGTTGTGGCGCACGTACACAGGAAAGCTGCACGATGCGCATGATGTGATACCATCAAACCAAATCAACTGTGAAGGAATTCAAATACCGAGACTTATCCTTTTTCACTGAGCAAGTAGACAATTAGTTTCTGTTCCTTGTTACTTGATCTTTCTTATTCCTTGAACGCACATGCCACAACAACAACCTACCATCATATTTTCAAGCCTTTTATTGGTCGTAAACCTCGATAACACTAACGGAACTGAAGGAGACCGTCTGATTGCATCGATAGTATAAGTCATTTCCATGCGCATTTGCCCCGGGCAGGATGGGGGTAATGTATGCTACATGCACACTCGATGAGTTACAGATACATGGATGGAGAACGTTGCACCCTATGATGAAATCTAGAAATTTGACGGATGGGTCTGAGATCGGCGCCTACACTACCAAGCTACGGGAGTTAGATACTTTGTGCTCAAATCTATTTAACCTACTTTACCAGTGGATCGAATTTCATACCAAAAGGGTGGGTTCCAAAGATTCGTGGCTTGGCCACTGCAGCTCACCTACCCAGAATCTAACAAATCTTTCACCTGGCTCGCAAACTCATTGATGAGGCTGTTGAGCATGGTACTTTTCCGAAGCATAGAGCTTCATCTTCTACTTTTGCTGATAGCAAGAGAACTTGGGATAGTGTGAGGTACAAGTCCTTCAACAAACAATAACCACAACGGTAACAACAACAATGGGACTCGTGGAATAGCAATTGTGATTGGCTCTGGGGAAGCTAGGACTAATAACAATGTCGTGACGGGTACAACACTCTTGCTTCTATTTTATATGATACTGGTGCGGACTATAGTGTTGTGTCATCGAAACATAGCAAAAAACTAGGGATGGTTCCTACTCTTCTTGATACCCCGTACACCATAGAGCTAGCTGATGGGAAGCCTGTTGAGGTAACCCACACCCATTGTGATTGTAAGCTCGAGTTGGATAGGCAATCGTTTGCCATCAACATTTTACCTATCACCCTTGGAAGCTTTGATCTCGTGGTTGGCATGGACTGGTTGTCCAAGCATCCCGCTGAAATTCTCTGTCGGGAGAAGATTGTTCGTGTCCCCCTCCCAGGTGGAGAACTTTTATCTATACAGGGTAATCATGGTGGTGCCATGGTGGGCATCATCTCTTCTTGAAAGCCCAGAAGTGTATTCGTAAGGGCTATCCAGCCATTTTGGCTAACATATCTGACACTCGAGCTGAAACTGAAACTGAAACTAAGATTGAGGACATCCCAGTAGTCCGAGATTTCCCAGATAATTTCCCAAGAGGAACTACCTGGACTTCAACCTGTTCGTCAAGTGGAGTTTCAAATTGACCTTGTACCTGGAGCAGCTCCAGTTACATGCGCGCCATACCGCCTAGCACTAGGCGAATTTCAAGAACTGTCTACCCAACTCCAAGAGCTATTGGATAGGGCCTTTATTAGGCCTAGTTCTTCGCCATGCGGAGCTCCAGTTCTGTTTGATAAGAAGAATGGTGGGAGTTTCCGCAGGTGTATCGGAAGTTGAACAAAGTAACGGTTGAGAACCGCTACCCTTTACCTCGTATTGATGACTTGTTCGACCAGCTTCAAGGGTCGAGTTTCTAATCTAAAATTGACTTGAGGTCAGGATATCATCAACTGAGAGTCCGAGAAAAGGATGTACGAAGACAGCCTTTCGAACTCGTTATGGACATTATGAGTTTTTGGTGATGCCATTTGGGCTAACCAATGCACCGGCTGTGTTCATGGATCTAATGAACCGCGTGTGCAAGCCTTATTTGGACAAATTCGTCATAGTGTTCATAGATGACATACTGATTTATTCCAAGAGCAGGGAAGAGCACGAGCAACACCTGCAGCTGATCTTGGAACTCTTGAGAAATGAGCAGTTGTATGCAAAATTTTCAAAATGTGACTTTTGGATTCGAGAAGTCCAATTTCTTGGACATGTGGTTAACAAGGCAGGAATACATGTCGACCCCGCCAAGATTGATGCTATTAAAAAGTGGGAGGCTTCAAAACTCCCACAGAGGTGCGCCAGTTTCTTGGTCTTGCGGGATATTATCGTAGATTCATTGAGGGATTCTCTAAGATCACTCAACCCCTCACTGCTTTGACACAGAAGGGTATTACTTACAAGTGGGGAGATGCCCAAGAATCTGCTTTTCAATAATTAAAGTCGAAACTTTGCAGTGCACCTATACTATCACTACCTGAGGGTACAGAGGACTTCGTGGTGTACTGTGATGCGTCTATCCAAGGGTTAGGGTGTGTGCTGATGCAGCGTGATAAGGTGATCGCGTATGCCTCACGTCAATTAAAGGTTCATGAGAAGAATTACACCACCCATGACTTGGAACTGGGAGCAATGGTTTTTGCTCTAAAGATCTGGAGGCATTATCTCTATGTGGCGAAGTGTACGATATTCACTGACCACAAGAGCCTCCAACTCATATTCGATCAAACGAAGCTGAACATGCGACAGCGTCGATGGGTCAAGCTTCTGAATGATTATGAGTTGGAGGCTCTTGTGGTCAGTGAATATCGTACACTTCGCCACATAGAGATAATGCCTCCAGATCTTTAGAGCAAAAACCATTGCTCCCAGTTCCAAGTCATGGGTGGTGTAATTCTTCTCATGAACCTTTAATTGACGTGAGGCATACGCGATCACCTTATCACGCTGCATCAGCACACACCCTAACCCTTGGATAGACGCATCACAGTACACCACGAAGTCCTCTGTACCCTCAGGTAGTGATAGTATAGGTGCACTGCCAAGTTTCGACTTTAATTATTGAAAAGCAGATTCTTGGGCATCTCCCCACTTGTAAGTAATACCCTTCTGTGTCAAAGCAGTGAGGGGTTGAGTGATCTTAGAGAATCCCTCAATGAATCTACGATAATATCCCGCAAGACCAAGAAACTGGCGCACCTCTGTGGGAGTTTTGAAGCCTCCCACTTTTTAATAGCATCAATCTTGGCGGGGTCGACATGTATTCCTGCCTTGTTAACCACATGTCCAAGAAATTGGACTTCTCGAATCCAAAAGTCACATTTTGAAAATTTTGCATACAACTGCTCATTTCTCAAGAGTTCCAAGATCAGCTGCAGGTGTTGCTCGTGCTCTTCCCTGCTCTTGGAATAAATCAGTATGTCATCTATGAACACTATGACGAATTTGTCCAAATAAGGCTTGCACACGCGGTTCATTAGATCCATGAACACAGCCGGTGCATTGGTTAGCCCAAATGGCATCACCAAAAACTCATAATGTCCATAACGAGTTCGAAATGCTGTCTTCGTACATCCTTTTCTCGGACTCTCAGTTGATGATATCCTGACCTCAAGTCAATTTTAGATTAGAAACTCGACCCTTGAAGCTGGTCGAACAAGTCATCAATACGATGTAAAGGGTAGCGGTTCTCAACCGTTACTTTGTTCAACTTCCGATACACCTGCGGAAACTCCCACCATTCTTCTTATCAAACAGAACTGGAGCTCCGCATGGCGAAGAACTAGGCCTAATAAAGCCCCTATCCAATAGCTCTTGGAGTTGGGTAGACAGTTCTTGAAATTCGCCTAGTGCTAGGCGGTATGGCGCGCATGTAACTGGAGCTGCTCCAGGTACAAGGTCAATTTGAAACTCCACTTGACGAACAGGTTGAAGTCCAGGTAGTTCCTCTTGGGAAATTATCTGGGAAATCTCGGACTACTGGGATGTCCTCAATCTTAGTTTCAGTTTCAGTTTCAGCTCGAGTGTCAGATATGTTAGCCAAAATGGCTGGATAGCCCTTACGAATACACTTCTGGGCTTTCAAGAAGAGATGATGCCCACCATGGCACCACCATGATTACCCTGTATAGATAAAAGTTCTCCACCTGGGAGGGGGACACGAACAATCTTCTCCCGACAGAGAATTTCAGCGGGATGCTTGGACAACCAGTCCATGCCAACCACGAGATCAAAGCTTCCAAGGGTGATAGGTAAAATGTTGATGGCAAACGATTGCCTATCCAACTCGAGCTTACAATCACAATGGGTGTGGGTTACCTCAACAGGCTTCCCATCAGCTAGCTCTATGGTGTACGGGGTATCAAGAAGAGTAGGAACCATCCCTAGTTTTTTTGCTATGTTTCGATGACACAACACTATAGTCCGCACCAGTATCATATAAAATAGAAGCAAGAGTGTTGTACCCGTCACGACATTGTTATTAGTCCTAGCTTCCCCAGAGCCAATCACAATTGCTATTCCACGAGTCCCATTGTTGTTGTTACCGTTGTGGTTATTGTTTGTTGAAGGACTTGTACCTCACACTATCCCAAGTTCTCTTGCTATCACCAAAAGTAGAAGATGAAGCTCTATGCTTCGGAAAAGTACCATGCTCAACAGCCTCATCAATGAGTTTGCGAGCCAGGTGAAAGATTTGTTAGATTCTGGGTAGGTGAGCTGCAGTGGCCAAGCCACGAATCTTTGGAACCCACCCTTTTGGTATGAAATTCGATCCGCTGGTAAAGTAGGTTAAATAGATTTGAGCACAAAGTATCTAACTCCCGTAGCTTGGTAGTGTAGGCGCCGATCTCAGACCCATCCGTCAAATTTCTAGATTTCATCATAGGGTGCAACGTTCTCCATCCATGTATCTGTAACTCATCGAGTGTGCATGTAGCATACATTACCCCCATCCTGCCCGGGGCAAATGCGCATGGAAATGACTTATACTATCGATGCAATCAGACGGTCTCCTTCAGTTCCGTTAGTGTTATCGAGGTTTACGACCAATAAAAGGCTTGAAAATATGATGGTAGGTTGTTGTTGTGGCATGTGCGTTCAAGGAATAAGAAAGTTCAAATGTGGAAGTCAGGGAAACGATTGATTTAGCAAGATGGATCTTTACTAGCTTGGAAAGATGCGAGGGTTTCAACCACCCTATCGTTGATCATAAGAACTCAGTCTTATCTAAGATAGTAAAGTAAAAAGAAAGAAAAGATAGGTAAGAAAAGGTAAGAGCCAATCGTCGCCACGCTGTGTCTTAGATAGTAGATCATTCATCCTCTCTTCCCATGTGCTCGTCCTGCTCAGGTTCCCCTTCCATCCCTTATCCTTCCTCTTTCGCGATGTCAATGTTATATGGTTCTCATCACGTACAGTCTCCTTCTCCGGTCCTGTGTAAGTCATCTCAATGGTCAACAACACCATTCGTTCCTCCAATCATGACTGTCAGTCACTAGTAGATTTTGTCTTCCTTTGAGATGTTGGATGTGATACCCCGCAATTTCAGGTTCTCATTTTAACTAAACTCTAGTTACGTTCCTTGCATTATACTTAACTAGGGTTAGCTAGATAGGACACACGTTGCACAGTTATAGGTTAATAACTGCATGAAATGGTAATTCGGGGAATTACCATACCGTATACATAATTAGTGAACCTCGGACGTTGGTGAACAATGAAGTTAAATAATTGTGAATTAATTTGGCTGAGATTGATTGCAATTACGTGCTTTAATGATACTCTGTGAAACTATGTGCAAACTGTATGTGATTACGTGAACTTAAACCGAATACGTTAATAAAAACCATAATGGATGGACCATTAGGATGGTTGGGGTCTTAAAACATGGGGTTACGCTTGGTATGGGCCGCTCAAAACGGATTAAACCATTCCGAACGGCCATTCACAATTCCGAACGGGTGTTCGGAACACGCTGACGTGGTTAAACCGCCTTAAACTACTATTTAAGCAACCTTAAGCCTCTTGTATCACCTAAACTCAAACCCTAATCGCCCCTACTGCCCTACCTACGAAATATTAACCCCAAACAACCTGCTAAGGCGCAAAAACATCGATTGGGAAGCTCCAAAGGCGTTCGGTTGATTGTATCGAAGAGCTTGGGGTATAATCCTTAATCCTTTACGCTTTAATCTTATTTTTATGTTATAAAAATCATATAACAAGGTTTGTCCAGGTCTGAAAGCTTTTTATAATTATTAAAACTTGAGGTTTTTGAAGATTAAACGAATTAAACATGATGATAGGCGATTAGTAATATCATAGGTTACTTGTTGCGCAAGTTGTTGAAGTTTTGATCATTAAAGTTGTAATCTTTTCATAAATAATGATAGAATCTGATCACAATAGGTATTAGGAAGGTTTGGTAATGGTTATTGATGATTGTTGATTGTTTGCATGCACACGGTAGTCGTTTAAAGAAGGATTTAGGCGTAATTAAAATCTGGGCAGAATGATTAGATGAACTTGTAGGGGCTGTAGTATGACTTTAACATGATGATTTTGGTATTTTCATTGCATGGTTAAATCACACCTGGTCTTAGATTTTCATAATGGGTAAAATCGAGTGATTTGGACGTCGTTTGAGTCGTGTTTGGAATTTTCATTGAAAATAGGTCATATCAGAATTTCGGGTAAGAAACTGAGTCGACTTTGAGACATCATAACTCGAGTTCAATAAAGAGTTGGGTTATGAAATTTTTACAGAAGGTTAACATTAGAATAAATTGAGTTTTCCAAGTGGATTCATCACGTTTGGATGAATACACAATTTTTGGAAAGTTTTCTACCAAACTGACCTGTTAGGAAGGTTTTCTGAACATAGCTGTATTGAACGAATTTTAATTATTTTTGTGTTTGGATTTAAGACAAAACAAAAATAGGGATTGTTAAGTGAATCCCAAAGAATATTCAGTAAAAATTTGGGAGATTAACTCACTGATTTACTATTTTAAATAAATTGGTTTTGATGGCGCACAATCTGTCCTGAAAACACAGATTGTGTATTATGTGCTTATGTGATTAATTGAGGTCTTAGGTGGTATGTAATTGATGTGTAACTGAACGTACACTTGTATGAGACACATATGGAATGTAAAAACTAATTATAACCAACACATTCACCAACGAGTCCGTAGGGTTTACTATTGCATGTAGAATCACTAGGTGTCACCTACACACTTTTGAACGTTTAAACGCCTTGGACAAACGAGTTATATGGTGTAATAATATTACGCCTATACTTACTTAGTGACACTTATATTAGGGTGTCGGTAGCATACTTTACTTGCGGTTTGGATTTCTTTTGCTTGCACACTAAGGTGAGTTTCACTACTCTTTTCTCAAAAGCATGTGTCTCGAGTTGAGACAACGTATAACTTTTCTAGTCCGGGTTGGGACTACTACTTTCTAGTCCGGTTTGGGACTACTTACACATCCCGGGTTGGGATGCTATGGATCCTTGTGTGGGTCGGTTTTTGCTAGTTCGCAAACTGTGTCCTTGATGAACTAAACCAACTCTATCATCTGTAAGTCCTTCACATACCGAATGAGTTGCCGGGTTATGGCAAGCGGGTTATTAGTTGATAGCGCTATTAGGTCTGACAAACCTCACACCGGCTCGGGGAGTGCGGGAGTGAACTATAACTTAACAGATTTTATCATTGTTGATAGGCAATGATGTAAGGCATGCGGCTCACATTTGTGGCTACACGTACATCAGCAGTTCGGTATATCGGTGTTAGTTATCATGAATGGGTTAGCTACCCTTGACATGCGATGAACTAGTGTTTACACGGTTTTTGGAACCAACTCAATTACTTGTTTACATGGTTTTGGAAACCAGCGCAGTTACATACTCATTTACTTTACTTAGTGAACTCACCAGCATTGTTTGTTGACCCACGATTTACATGCTTTTGCAGGTAGTTAGCTTCCGGTGCCAGGATTAGAAAGCACTGCACACTTCACTACATTTGGGGTCTTGGGCATACACCTAAATTACATATTATGCTTTTACATTTTCTTTCATATGGTTTTAATCTGGGCGCGTTGTTTTGCGCATGGTTTCTAAAAGGTTTAAATTTAGTTTACGCTTCCGCAGCTTAACTAAACTTGATTTTTGAAAACGAACTAAATGGTTTGGGCATTTAGAGTTCGTTCATATGACTTATGGCTATGGGATCCTGGTATGTCATGCGCCTCGCGGTATAAACCCCGCAGTGAAAATTTGAGGGTGTGACAGATTGGTATCAGAGCCATTGGTTATAGTAAACTAGGACTGCATGTTGAGTCTAGTCTATAATCATCATAGCATAAGTACACTCACAACTTAAGTGCACAACTAGTTTTTTTAGCTACTCGTACCTACAACATATGATTTCAGGAGGTATGTTATCTCCTAGTTCAAGACCTAATTCTGAACACGTCAATGGTGGGAACCCAGGGTTACACCAGGTGGCGCATTACTGGGAGTAGTATCCTAACAAACCTCGTGGATGAGGAAACAACAATTGTACGGGGGAGAAAGCCCTTGCGAGCGTTGTGGCGCACGTACACAGGAAAGCTGCACGATGCGCATGATGTGATACCATCAAACCAAATCAACTGTGAAGGAATTCAAATACCGAGACTTATCCTTTTTCACTGAGCAAGTAGACAATTAGTTTCTGTTCCTTGTTACTTGATCTTTCTTACTTCCATTTGAAATTCAAACGGAACTGGGTTACACATATAGAACTTATTTCTTACTTTAGTACCTTACACCTAGTATGAACGGGCGGACGTATGACTGCATATCCCTGTTACTCATAAGTATATGGTAGATTCATGGGAACACATTAGATTGGGGCTTGTTACACACACTCTTGGGGAGTTACGAAGGTCTGCGATGCAGTGCAACATCTCAAAGGAAGACAAAATCTACTAGTGACTGACAGTCATGATTGGAGGAACGAATGGTGTTGTTGACCATTGAGCTGACTTACACAGGACCGGAGAAGGAGACTGTACGTGATGAGAACCATATAACATTGACATCGCGAAAGAGGAAGGATAAGGGATGGAAGGGGAACCTGAGCAGGACGAGCACATGGGAAGAGAGGATGAATGATCTACTATCTAAGACACAGCGTGCGACGATTGGCTCTTACCTTTTCTTACCTATCTTTTCTTTCTTTTTACTTTACTATCTTAGATAAGACTGAGTTCTTATGATCAACGATAGGGTGGTTGAAACCCTCGCATCTTTCCAAGCTAGTAAAGATCCATCTTGCTAAATCAATCGTTTCCCTGACTTCCACATTTGAACTTTCTTATTCCTTGAACGCACATGCCACAACAACAACCTACCATCATATTTTCAAGCCTTTTATTGGTCGTAAACCTCGATAACACTAACGGAACTGAAGGAGACCGTCTGATTGCATCGATAGTATAAGTCATTTCCATGCGCATTTGCCCCGGGCAGGATGGGGGTAATGTATGCTACATGCACACTCGATGAGTTACAGATACATGGATGGAGAACGTTGCACCCTATGATGAAATCTAGAAATTTGACGGATGGGTCTGAGATCGGCGCCTACACTACCAAGCTACGGGAGTTAGATACTTTGTGCTCAAATCTATTTAACCTACTTTACCAGCGGATCGAATTTCATACCAAAAGGGTGGGTTCCAAAGATTCGTGGCTTGGCCACTGCAGCTCACCTACCCAGAATCTAACAAATCTTTCACCTGGCTCGCAAACTCATTGATGAGGCTGTTGAGCATGGTACTTTTCCGAAGCATAGAGCTTCATCTTCTACTTTTGGTGATAGCAAGAGAACTTGGGATAGTGTGAGGTACAAGTCCTTCAACAAACAATAACCACAACGGTAACAACAACAATGGGACTCGTGGAATAGCAATTGTGATTGGCTCTGGGGAAGCTAGGACTAATAACAATGTCGTGACGGGTACAACACTCTTGCTTCTATTTTATATGATACTGGTGCGGACTATAGTGTTGTGTCATCGAAACATAGCAAAAAACTAGGGATGGTTCCTACTCTTCTTGATACCCCGTACACCATAGAGCTAGTTGATGGGAAGCCTGTTGAGGTAACCCACACCCATTGTGATTGTAAGCTCGAGTTGGATAGGCAATCGTTTGCCATCAACATTTTACCTATCACCCTTGGAAGCTTTGATCTCGTGGTTGGCATGGACTGGTTGTCCAAGCATCCCGCTGAAATTCTCTGTCGGGAGAAGATTGTCCGTGTCCCCCTCCCAGGTGGAGAACTTTTATCTATACAGGGTAATCATGGTGGTGCCATGGTGGGCATCATCTCTTCTTGAAAGCCCAGAAGTGTATTCGTAAGGGCTATCCAGCCATTTTGGCTAACATATCTGACACTCGAGCTGAAACAGAAACTGAAACTAAGATTGAGGACATCCCAGTAGTCCGAGATTTCCCAGATAATTTCCCAAGAGGAACTACCTGGACTTCAACCTGTTCGTCAAGTGGAGTTTCAAATTGACCTTGTACCTGGAGCAGCTCCAGTTACATGCGCGCCATACCGCCTAGCACTAGGCGAATTTCAAGAACTGTCTACCCAACTCCAAGAGCTATTGGATAGGGGCTTTATTAGGCCTAGTTCTTCGCCATGCGGAGCTCCAGTTCTGTTTGATAAGAAGAATGGTGGGAGTTTCCGCAGGTGTATCGGAAGTTGAACAAAGTAACGGTTGAGAACCGCTACCCTTTACCTCGTATTGATGACTTGTTCGACCAGCTTCAAGGGTCGAGTTTCTAATCTAAAATTGACTTGAGGTCAGGATATCATCAACTGAGAGTCCGAGAAAAGGATGTACGAAGACAGCCTTTCGAACTCGTTATGGACATTATGAGTTTTTGGTGATGCCATTTGGGCTAACCAATGCACCGGCTGTGTTCATGGATCTAATGAACCGCGTGTGCAAGCCTTATTTGGACAAATTCGTCATAGTGTTCATAGATGACATACTGATTTATTCCAAGAGCAGGGAAGAGCACGAGCAACACCTGCAGCTGATCTTGGAACTCTTAAGAAATGAGCAGTTGTATGCAAAATTTTCAAAATGTGACTTTTGGATTCGAGAAGTCCAATTTCTTGGACATGTGGTTAACAAGGCAGGAATACATGTCGACCCCGCCAAGATTGATGCTATTAAAAAGTGGGAGGCTTCAAAACTCCCACAGAGGTGCGCCAGTTTCTTGGTCTTGCGGGATATTATCGTAGATTCATTGAGGGATTCTCTAAGATCACTCAACCCCTCACTGCTTTGACACAGAAGGGTATTACTTACAAGTGGGGAGATGCCCAAGAATCTGCTTTTCAATAATTAAAGTCGAAACTTTGCAGTGCACCTATACTATCACTACCTGAGGGTACAGAGGACTTCGTGGTGTACTGTGATGCGTCTATCCAAGGGTTAGGGTGTGTGCTGATGCAGCATGATAAGGTGATCGCGTATGCCTCACGTCAATTAAAGGTTCATGAGAAGAATTACACCACCCATGACTTGGAACTGGGAGCAATGGTTTTTGCTCTAAAGATCTGGAGGCATTATCTCTATGTGGCGAAGTGTACGATATTCACTGACCACAAGAGCCTCCAACTCATATTCGATCAAAAGAAGCTGAACATGCGACAGCGTCGATGGGTCAAGCTTCTGAATGATTATGACTGTGCCATCAAGTATCATCCCGGGAAAGCTAACTTAGTAGCTGATGCCCTCAGTCGTAAGGAAATGAAACCCAAACGAGTGCGAGCTTTACAACTTACCGTACATTCTAATCTTCCTGATAAGATACGTGAAGCCCAGGGCGAGGCTTTGAAAGAAGAAAACATCGGGTTTGAAACTTTACATGATGCAGATAAGCACTTGGAACGGAAGACGGATGGTCTTCAATACTTTATGAATCGAGTCTCGACACCACGTTTTGGGGATCTCAGACAACTGGTGCTCGATGAAGCTCACACCTCTCGATATTCGGTACATCCTGTTTCGGACAAGAGGTACCAAGATCCTTAAACTCTCTACTGGTGGCCAAACATGAAAGCTGAAATAGCCACTTATGTTAGTAAGTTCTTGACTTGTGCGAAGGTTAAGATTAAATATCAGAAACCTCCAGGCCTGCTCCGGCAACTAGAAATCCCTACGGGGAAATGGAACGGAATTTCTATGGATTTTATCACAAAGCTTCCTAAAACGCCAACGGGCCATAACATGATTTGGATTATCGTGGATCGTTTAACCAAATCGGCACACTTTCTGGCAATAAAGGAAACAGACTTGCTGGAGAAACCAGCAAATCTCTACATCAAGGAGATAGTCTCTAGGCATGGGGTGCCTACCTCTATTATATCTGATCGCGATGGGCGATTCACTTCTCGTTTCTGGACTACTCTCCAAGATTCTTTGGGAACTCGTCTTGATATGAGCACAGCCTATCACCCGCAGACGAATGGACAGAGTGAACGTACCATCCAAACATTAGAGGATCTGTTACAAGCGTGCGTGGTGGATTTTGGCAATAATTGGGATAAGCACTTGCCTTTGATCGAATTCTCTTATAACAACAGCTACCACACTTCGATACAGTGTGCGCCTTTTGAGGCACTTTATGGGCGCAAGTGTAGGTCTCCCATCTGTTGGACTGAGGTTGGGGATAGCCAACTAACAGGTCCCGAACTCGTGCACGAAACTTCTGAGAAGATAGTGCAAATCAGGAACCGGATGGCTGCTGCTCGGGATCGACAGAAAAGTTACGCTGATAAACGTAGGAAACCTTTGGAGTTCCAGGTTGGGGACAAGGTTTTGTTAAAGGTGTCACCTTGGAAAGGGGTGATACGCTTTGGGAAACGGGGAAAATTGAACCCACGATACGTTGGACCATTCGAGATTGTCAAAAGGATTGGTCCGGTAGCTTACCAGCTAAACCTACCAGATGAACTTAGTGGAGTGCACAATGTATTCCACGTCTCAAACTTGAAGACATGCTTATCGGATACGACACTGGTAGTGCCATGGAGGAGATCCAGGTGGACGACCAGCTACGGTTCGTGGAAGAACCAGTGGAGATTCTTGAGCAGGGCGTCAAGAAACTCAGACAAAGCACTATACCTATTGTTAAGGTACGGTGGAATTCCCGTCTAGGACCGGAATACACGTGGGAGCGCAGAGATCTAATGCGGCTCAAATACCCACACCTCTTTACTGAACCTGAACCTGTGCATAGATCAAATGCTGAACATAAAGCAGCTCGCTCAAAGTGAATTTCGGGGCGAAATTCCTTTCAACTTGGGGATGATGTGACATCCGGGAACCAAGCGCACACTTTCTAGCTGGCTTTATTGTTTACTTGCTGAATTTCGGGACGAAATTCTTTTCAACTTGGGGATGATGTGATACCCCGCAATTTCAGGTTCTCACTTTAACTAAACTCTAGTTACGTTCCTTGCATTATACTTAACTAGGGTTAGCTAGATAGGACACACGTTGCACAGTTATAGGTTAATAACTGCATGAAATGGTAATTCGGGGAATTACCATACCGTATACATAATTAGTGAACCTCGGACGTTGGTGAACAATGAAGTTAAATAATTGTGAATTAATTTGGCTGAGATTGATTGCAATTACGTGCTTTAATGATACTATGTGAAACTATGTGCAAACTGTATGTGATTACGTGAACTTAAACCGAATACGTTAATAAAAACCATAATGGATGGACCATTAGGATGGTTGGGGTCTTAAAACATGGGGTTACGCTTGGTATGGGCCGCTCAAAACGGATTAAACCATTCCGAACGGCCATTCACAATTCCGAACGGGTGTTCGGAACACGCTGACGTGGTTAAACCGCCTTAAACTACTATTTAAGCAACCTTAAGCCTCTTGTATCACCTAAACTCAAACCCTAATCGCCCCTACTGCCCTACCTACGAAATATTAACCCCAAACAACCTGCTAAGGCGCAAAAACATCGATTGGGAAGCTCCAAAGGCGTTCGGTTGATTGTATCGAAGAGCTTGGGGTAGTTAGCTTCCGGTGCCAGGATTAGAAAGCACTGCACACTTCACTACATTTGGGGTCTTGGGCATACACCTAAATTACATATTATGCTTTTACATTTTCTTTCATATGGTTTTAATCTGGGCGCGTTGTTTTGCGCATGGTTTCTAAAAGGTTTAAATTTAGTTTACGCTTCCGCAGCTTAACTAAACTTGATTTTTGAAAACGAACTAAATGGTTTGGCCATTTAGAGTTCGTTCATATGACTTATGGCTATGGGATCCTGGTATGTCATGCGCCTCGCGGTATAAACCCCGCAGTGGAAATTTGAGGGTGTGACAAAAAACACCCAAGTGAAACGTGAGTAATCGTCAGTAACAACCAAGCAATATGATTTTCTGGAAATACTGAGGCATTCACAGGACCGAAAAGATCCATATGTAACATTTGTAGAATTGTGTCAATGGAATTCATGGTTTTAGAAAAATGGGGTTTTCTGTGTTGTTTCCTCTTGCACAAGCTACACATTTTTCGATGGTAACAAAATCTTTTACATGTAAATCACAAACTAAACCTCCGTTAACAAAACAATTCATATTTTTCATGTTGCAATGAACAAGACGGCGACACAACAATATAGCATCATGTTTAGTGGTTTTAGAAAACAGGCATAATAATTTTTCTGAGGGTTTCTTATTTATGTCAATAACATATGCATTACACCATTGTCCAGATTTTAACAAAATCCAGTCTTCAAGTATTATAATACCTGGCTGAAGAACAAAACAACCTTTATTTATAAAATGAGTTGTAAAACCATTGTCACAAATTTGAGACACACTGAGTCAACTATGTTTCAATTCAGGAACATAATTCACATCTTCAAAGCTTAACGCACCATTTATAACAATACCTTTCTGGGTAATCTTACCCGACTCACCTCCCGCAAAGGAGACAAACCCACCACTAAAATTCTCTATGTCAGTCAATTGGGATAAGTCTCCTCTCGTGTGTCTGGAATAGCCACTCAAGGGCAAAGGTTTTATAGGGCCAGGGGTGGCCCTGGCCCCTTGTTTTTGGCGCAGTAGTGGAAATATACAATTTTCGTAGGTAAATTGAGTCTGGGTTGAGTCCGGCCCCCACCGATTTGCCACTACCGATCGAAGAAAATTGAGTCCGGCCCCCACCAATTCGAGAACCAAGCTTCGCCCCTGCAGCCACTATCAACCATGTGTCTGGAACATCCACTATCAACATACCAGAGTCTGATGATATTCCCCCATAGCCATTCCTACACATGATGCAGGATCAGTTAGACTTAGGAACCTAGGCCTTAGATGAACTGGGTTTCTTGTTGCTATCGGAAATTGAAACAGATTTAAGAGCAGTAAGGGTGAGCATGATGAAGAGTTTGACTGGGATTCAATTTTGATCTTGGGCTGCCATTTTCGAAAAGATTTATCATACTGTTTTATTCGACTGATTGATTGACATCCAGTTTGAACATTTTTGTTTGACTAAAATTTATGTTGATTTATTTTTAATGCAATTTTAAGTATCCTTGGATGAATCCAGTCTCCATCACAGGGCTTTGCCTTAATTTTCACTCTGGCATATTTAAATCTTTTTGTGCTAATTCTGTCATGAGTATTGTATCTACGTATATGGCTCCCTAATGCTTCTGATGATAGTATCCCTGCTTATTATAGATACAGTTTCTTGCTATATGCCCAGGGACACCACAAGTGTAACAAGTTTGTCTTTTGACGTATTTAGCATCATGAGGTCTACCAATATGAACAGATCGGTGTGGAATTGACTTGTGCTATTGGTTGTTTAAATTTCTTCCCTATTTTGACACTTTCCTGCTCAAAATAATTAGTACATTTAGCACATTTGGCATTCTCTGGTTTTGAAACCTTACTTGATTTAGAAGAAACATTTTTGCATGTTGGTTTTGATGGCATGTATTTGTCACATGTGTTTTTCACAAATGAATTCTTTTTCTCATAAGGACATGCATTAGGAGATAAAGCAGTTTGTTTAACAGATAATAAAAAAGTTTTCAAACAAACAGAAACACAAGGTTCAATACTCTCAACAATAGAGCCAACACACAAATTTGATTTAGCTGAAACATATAAATTGTCTTTAGAGAAAATGTTGATGCATAATGTGCGACTAGTGCTTTGGATTGCAATATAAACAAGTTTTGAGAATTTACGTAGGGTCGAAGGTGCATTTGGAATGGGGCGAATGTGGAAAGTATAGGGCGAATGTAGATTATACTGAAGAAGGATTCCAGGTTCGTGCTGAAGAAGAGGGCGAATGTGGAACTATTCCACATTTGACCATACGCTAGGGACAAAAGTGCAGCAGTATATAAGGAATAACTTTATTTTATGATGTAGCTTTGATCATTCGACTCGTGTGTGTTAGGATAGAGCTCTCTAGTGTTTGTGTTTATTCAAAGTCGGTCTATATTGCTTGTAAACCTTATTGTTATCATATTTCTACAAGTAATTAATGAGAATGGTGATTGAAAAGCTTAATCTGTGTGTTTGATTCTTAAACTATCACTTTGTATATGTTCTAGGGTTTCCGCACCTAGAATAGAGACTTTTATGATCAATTCTTACTGTTTTACATAAAACGATCCTTTACAAAGTGGTATCAGAGCCAATAGAGATCATACAACTACAATCTGATAGTTTTTGAACTGATTTGGACCCAAATTTGATCAGAATTTTGCTGTTTTCAAAGAACAATGGTTTTTGATGAAAATTGAAGGATTTGGATTAGATTTCATGGATAAAATCAAGAATTCGGTTTATTAAAGTTGTTCCAAATCAATTCCAAAGCAAAACCTGCACTAGTTTTATGTGTGGTCCTCGGTGGGCAAAAGTAAAACTGCACTAGTTTTAACGTTATTTTACTAATTTCGTGAAAATAACGTTAAGAATGACGGATGGTTAATCATGCATCATGTGGTGGCGTTGATAGCCAAAAGACAAAGGGGGTACATGCACCGATCGGGTTTGTCCCGATTGCTAAGTGTTTTGTGCCTTATGTCCAAGGCTTGATACCAAACCACATCGAGCCAAGGGTCTCACTGGAAGCAGCCTCTCTATTCTTAGGGGTAGAGGTAAGGCTGTCTACATCTTACCCTCCTCAGACCCTACCTTAGCTTTGCTATAGGTGGGATTAACTGAGTATGATGATGATGATGATGATTTGAAAAATTGAGATCAAATTAATTGATTTTCAAAGAATAACCGTTTTTTAAATGGGTCGGTCGAACCTAGAGAGCATAGGGTCGAAGGTGAGTGTTTAGGGTCGAACCAAGGTTTTCAGTGGTCGAAAGTTCCTTTTAGTGGTCGAACCTAAGATCTTGTTGTGTTGAAGTTCCACTTTCGGGTCAAAGTTCCACATTCGTCCAAACGGGAGGACGAAAGTGAAAAGATTGAGGGATGGAAATGAGATTGGTCTGTTGATTTCTACATTCATATCTTACAAAGAGGACGAAGGTGAAGATTTTGCCACATTCGACCTCACGTAGACACAGAAGGGGACGAACGTAGAATTGTTTTGTGAAATTTTCAAGTGTGTCGTATTTCCAACTTCAAAAACAACATGTGGGGATTTCCGACTACACCTAGCCCTGGTATAACACAACAACAGCAAGTTACCATAGACCCTTGGACTGTAGTTGCTCAGAAGTCGAATACTCAGTCTACGCAACCAATCAATTATCTTGCAATGACGAGTTCGCTTCCACAAAGTGTTGCTTCATCTTCACAACAACTAGCAGCTGATTACTGGGGCGTAGCAGCAGCAGCGGTACACACTCAAACTACTAATGCTATATCTACTCTAATCAATGATTTGTCTTCAGGTAGTGGGAACAGACCACCCAAGTTATTGGAGATGCAAGAGTATAACCAATGGCAGAAGAAATTCAAGATTCATTTGGAAGGAATGGGACTTGAAGGAATTAAGGCATGGCAAATGATTGCAAAGCGATACGTGGCACCAGTGTTAGAGAATACCGGTGAACAGATTCCACTTGAGAGTTTGTCTTATGACGAGAAGCAGAAGTTTGCTGATAAATTTGCTGACTCTTTACCACCATACTGGGATCAACACATTGAGGTACTTAAGGAGAAAGACGCTTACAAGTACTGGACCATCAATGAATTTATCCAGAAATTGGAAAACAAAGAGCTTGAGGAGAAGAGGAAAGCAAAAAGATCACAAATTCCTCAGAACCCAGAGTTGTATCATGCAGGTACATCATCTACTGTGGGTAACTCAAGTATTGGTGGGGCAGTTGCTCCTCATATTGCTTGTGTTTCAAGTGTGATGGAACCACCCAAAAACCCGATCAACTATCTTGCTCAAACCTCATTTTATACACCACCATAATCATACCCAAATTCTTTCCTTTCACCATTTTCTCCTATGCAACAAGCAGCTTGTTACTCTGCAAACCAACCACAACCTCAATAACAACAAGATATATCTCGGATGAATCAAGCTATTCAGAGACCAGTAGTGTTGGAGACATCCAACATGAACAATGTTACAGTGGAAGTTGCTCAACAACACATTGCTTTGGTTTCAGCAATGGTTGCTTCATATAATAGTCCGGTAGCTAGTCAAATTGGTAACAACAATCTAACCAATGAGGACTATGCTCAAATTGATAAAGAAGAAATGGAGCTTATCGATATACAGTGGGCTTTTGCAAGCATCATGAGGCGAGCAACATAATTCATTGAGAAAACCGGGAGAACTGATCTGGCCACTACACCAAATACAACATATGGCTTCAACAAAGAAAAAGTCACATGTTTCAACTGTGGTGGTAAGGGTCATTTTAAAAGAGAGTGTACACAGCCAGCAAAACAAGGTAACCAAAACCCATTCAACTCAAATTACCAGAACCGTCAATCTCAAAACCATGTTTCTTATCAAAATCAAAACAACAACAACTATGAAAACCAAAACAATTACCAAAACCGACAAAACACCTCTCAGAACAACTCTACTAGACAACCAAATACACCCAACCAGACTCAAACTCAAACACCAAATAACCCAAACAGAACTGTCATTCCTATCACAACACCAAATGAGCAACCACAGACTAATAATCAAAATCAAGCTTTGGTGATTCAAAATGATGAGGGATATGACTGGGCTGATATACAACTTGGTGTTGAAGAGATAAAAGCTGGGAATGTAGCTTGTGTTGCTCAGCAGATTGATTTAGAGGAGTCAGAGTTAGTTGAGAAAGTTGACGAAAATGAAAGTGAGATTGAGGAGTCAATTGAAGAGATGAATGTTTTGATGACTGATTCAATAGAAGAACACCATGAGGAGAAGAGTTCAGGAATCATTATTGACTCAGTCACAGATGTTCCTGAAAAGAGTGAATCAGTGTATTCAGATTCGGAGAGTGAATCAGATTCGGAAGCAAGTGTGAACTCTTTAGATGATGAAATTGATCAACTGTTGGCCGAAGCTGATTTTCTGATGACTAGGAAGTCGTGTATAGTGGATGATGTCTTTACTAGAATCGACTATTCCAAGTTCTTTGCTGGGAAGGAAGCTCATTTCGCTCTCATGGCCATGACAGATCCTCCGAAGCAGGTAAGTTCTGAATCCACAACTGATATTCATAGTGATAAGTATTGTGGTACTTGTGATAGATTGACAGATGAGAACAAGCAACTCAGGGTATAACTTGAGAGTGTTGTAATTAACTGTCAATCTTCTCGCAAAGAAGTTGGAGAATTCAACAAAGTGCTTGATGGTTACAAAAAGGACATTTCTAACTTAAAGAAAACACTTTCTTTAAAACAGTTGGCAATTAACAGTTATATAAATGAACTTGAAGAAACTAAGTTAGAAATGGCCAACATCAAGTGCTTTGCATAAAAGGTCAATAAAAAGCTTGAAAGCTATAAATCCATTGCTTATGTGGTTGACCATATAATTGAAGAACCATCACAAACCAGTAATGCAAATTACAAAGCTGTGCCAGCTCCAGTGTTGTTTGAAAATCACAATTGTCATCAAGTGACACCGGAGAGCTCAGTAAAATCTGACGCTGCATCGGAAGATGAATCTAACACTTCTAGTGTTGGAGATCCAAATTCCGATGTACGACCGATTTTAGGTTTGAATGATGAGGGAGCTATTGCTGTAACTGATGATTCGGACACTGAGAGTGAGAAAACTGAGAACGTGAGTGATATTCCAAAGGAAAATCACATTATCACAAATGAACCAGTATCACTTTCTTAGCTTTGTCACCCAATGGCTAACGCACATCGTGTCAATCAATCAGAGAAGATAGAGGTTAAGAATGAATCAGGTGACAAACCCGTCAAGGTATTTTATCGGATGGAAGGATCCGTTAAGATTATCTCTGACGAGGAGTATCCAATTAAATTTGCAAATTATTCTAAAATTGAGAAAATCTGGCAAGAGAGTACTATCTGGTTTCTTAAACACGAAAGGACCAATGAAATACCACCAGAAATTTTGAAGAAACTATATTTGGATACTCCAAGAGAACCAAAAGTTCATGTCACTGAATTTATTAAACCAAAGCAAAAAAGCAAACGGTTTTCTTGAGCCTGCCTACTCTAGGGATCCAGCTCCTGAGAGTTTAAGGCGCAGATGTGTTGATGAACAATATCCCATCAATACGTTTGCTAAGTCGCATGCTCAGAACGTGTTTGAAGAATACCGTGCATGTTTCAAGTGCGGGGAGAGAGGGCATTTACTTGCTCACTGCCCGTACGTGAGGCACAAGAGGCACGAAGTTGAGATGAGGCAATCCATTAGAAAGCCGGTCGATAATCATTATTATCCTAAAAGACGCTTTGTCCCTCAACCAGCACCATTTTACAATCAAAACAATTATTATCAAAAGAGGGATAATCGTCAATTCAATTATGATCGTCGAAACCGGATTGCAATGGAAAAACCATTGAAGAGACCTATGGTGAATATAATGGTTGATAGACAAAAGGTTTCACCAAAACCTGCTGTTAAGTCAACTGTTGGACCTGTTTCTGTTAAGTCAAAAAAGGTAACTAAGAATGTTTCATTTAAGAATAATACCAAGAAATCTACTGAGACTCCAAAAACTCAGATTCGAATTCTGAAATGTTCGGAACAATCTTGGTCACCTACTGGTTCTTCAGGTGCTTCTAGCTCAAAACCAATTGGTAAATCTCAAGATGAAAAAGGTTTGAATGGACAGAAACAGATCAATTCAAAACCAAATGTTGATGTTAATGAATCATTGAAAGCTGATATTCAAATACCCAAGACCACAAAGGCTTGGGTCCCCCGAAAGAACTAATGTGTTTACTTGATGTGTGCAGGGAGCTTCAGCTGGCCCTGTTAACAGTCTTTGGATTGTTGACAGTGGAGCTTCAGGCCACATGACTGGTGATCTAGCACTATTGTTTGACGTGAAAAATATAAATGGAGGATATGTTGCTTTTGCGGGAAATAAAGGAGGTTACATCACAATGGAGGGAAGTGTGAGTAACGGGATAGTGAGTTTCGAGAGGATTTCCTATGTGAAGCAAATAGACTACAATCTGTTAAGTGTCAGTCAGATATGTGACAAGCAATTTTCTGTGCATTTCGACGACAAATCTTGCTATATCCTCAAACCAGGCTTTAAGATTCCAAAAGAGTGGATTATGTTGAAGGCACCGAGAGTTAACAATCTCTATATTCTTGATATGTTGAAGGCGATGACAACTCAGGGTCAAGTGACGTGTTTTCTATCGAAGGCTACAGAGAAAGAATCTATCATGTGGCATAGAAGAATGGGACATATTGAACGTAAAAGTCATATCGGAGAGCTTTATTGTTTAGTGGTTACTGACGATTTTTCACGATTCTCATGGGTAATGTGCTTACAACATAAGAGTGACACGTTTAACAATCTGAAAGTTCTGTTCACTCGACTGGAAAATGTCTATCGTCTAAAGATCAAAAGAATTCGGAGTGACAATGGGACGGAGTTCAAAAATGCGCAGATGGATGCTCTTTGTGAAGACAAAGGAATTCATCATGAATATTCGGCTCCGTATACCCCTCAACAGAACGGTGTCGCCGAAAGGAAAAACAGGACTCTCATTGAAACAGCAAGGACAATGCTCGCAGATTCAAATCTTCCAGTAATGTTCTGGAATGAAGCGATCTATGCAGCTTGTTATACTCTGAATCGGGTGTTAACAGTGAAGAAGTTTGGCAAAACTTCTTATGAGCTGTTGAACCGACGAAAGCCGAACTTGGAGTATCTAGAACCATTTGGGGCTCCATGTACGATGTTGAATCCAGGTGAAAAGTTTAGTCCGAAATCTGAAGAGGGATATTTTGTTGGATATGCAACCCCGCTCAAACGGGTATTCAACAAAAGAACTCGACAGGTGGAGGATTGGGCAAATGTTGAGGTTCAATGATATACACAAAACGTGCAGGGAAATGGTCCTGATTGGATGTTTGATTACAAAGACTTCTTTGAATCATTCAATCTAGATAGCTTGGTTGAAGAAGCTGTTATACGATTACTTTACGAATGTGAAAACGCGGCAACTTCACCGTTGGTGCGTCCGATCACCGTAACTCCTCCAACAGCTTCTAATGATACCAATGCTCCTGTAGCAGAAGAAGAAGTGTTCCAAGAAGCTTCAACTACACTTGATACTTCAGACTCGGAAGATGATGGAGATTTTGATGAAGTTATTCTTGATCATGCAACAGAGGCACCGCCAGTGAACCCAAATCCAGATGTTGCTTCATCGTCCAACACGGGTCATGATCTGGATGCAGTGGAGAACTTGACTACTCAGACGGGAGTGATTGTACCTGAACATGTTAGATACATAATTCTTATTTCCATATATCCTAAGTATATATATAGTGTGACATATTACTTTATCCTAAGTTAGATAGTTATGGCGGTTACTAAACCAACCGGTATGTCGGTTTGCCTCTAAGGGGACACACCCCTTCATTTGTATAAATACCAAATACTTTGTAACATTTCATTTATGTATTGTTTCTTTCACTTATAAGAATTCTCTCTCAAAATCCTTTCACCCTCAATCGGTCCTGTGTCCTACATTTGGCATCAGAGCGTTGGTTATCAAATCGTTCCATCTAATCAGAAAGAACATACGAAGAAGACGAAGATCACAGAAACTTCTTGTTCACCTGTTTTACCGAAAACAGAGTCAGACAAGAACGAATTCGTATACGTTGGAACAGATCATTCAAGGCCAAACCAGGATTGACAAAGATCAATACATCAATTGTTATAACCGTACGAGAGAAAAGAAGGCAATCGGACAGATTTTTCCGGCCACAACAGAAACTCCGGCGACTCACCGGAATTCATAGAAAAGACGATTTAACGCAATAAAACGGTTATACTATCCCTGCCTTTAGTTTATAAGATAGTATCGAATACATAGAATCTTAATCAAAATCAAAAAAACCAAAATTTTTTTCTGTTACTCTGTTTCTCGAACACTTGATTTTCCCGCCAAAACTCTTAATCAAAATTACAAAGTTTTCAGACATCAGTGTTGTTTATCAACGTTCGTATATACAAAATAGAGTCATTCGCAAACAGAAACATATCAAAAATTAAGTTTTTCATCATATTCAAAAAAACCCGGGAAAATTTTTTTTTTCTTCTGAAATTATTTTTCCTTTCGTATTCGATCGTGTTTGGATTAGGATCCAGACAAAAGTTGGTTATAGAACATAAGATTCGAAGTTCTATCACTGTTTTGATCAAAGAGGATCAAAAAAAACAGAAAATTTGTTTGTGGGCAGTGGGTTCGAAAGAAAACGAAGAAGAAGTTTGACTTTTCTGAAAGTCAACAGACCTTTAAGGAATTATTATTTTATTGAGGGTATATTGTGAAGGGTATTTTATCAGTGTTTGTTTATTAGAATTTATCACTGATTAAACAAAAAAAGAAAATAGGATTGAAGCATAGTAGAAAACAAGTGATTTGTTTTAGAAGGGTGTTTTTAGATTGACAAAGGGTGTTATTGCAAGACACTAATCAATCATTGTTGGAGGATTACTAAGTCATAGGATTGACTTTAGAATTGTTTAGAGGAACACTAGTGATATACGAGAGTATTATAACGAAGATCTTGGTACTTTGTTAAAGCCGGCTACAAAGATCAAAACTTTGTTAAGCAAATAGTATTTCTCAAAAATTATCATAGTAGAGTTTGACAAGGGTAGTCAAGCAAAAGTTCCATTGAAGTGTTGGGTAGTCCATATTAGATTTGGACAATAGGGAAGAAAAAGACTAAAAGTCCATAGAAAACTCCCAGTAAACCCATAATGTCGAAAGAAACGACATCGAAAGAGACAGTCACAAAGGAGACTCTCACTTTCAGCCTCCAAACACCGATGTTGACATCTACAAATTACACGATTTGGGCTGTTCGTGTTAAGGCAATATTGAGTGCAAATGGTCTTTGGGAAGTAGTGGAACCCACAGAAGGCACGTCAACGGTAGATGTAAAGAAGGATAGGACAGCGATTGCCTATCTCTTTCAGGCAATTCCAGAGGATATGGTGATGCAGGTGGCGTCACATCCTACAGCAAAAGAAATTTGGGAAGCATTAAAGACGAGATTTATTGGAATTGACCGAGTCCAGAAAGCAAGACTTCAATCATTACGCACAGAATTTGAGATGTTGTCGATGAGAGAGACAGAGACCATAGACCAGTTTGCTGGTAGGTTAAGTGCGATTAGTACAAAGTCAAGAACCCTAGGAACGAAAATTGAAGAGTCAATGTTGGTGCGAAAATTGCTGGACTCCGTACCAGAGAGGTTCCTACAGATTATTGCGTCCATAGAACAATATTCAGATATGGATACCATGACGTTAGATGAAGCGCTTGGTAGACTTAAAGCCTATGAGGAACGCCTTAAGTCAAGAGATGAGAAGAAATATGGACCTGCAAGTCAAGAGAAGCTGTTATTTACAAGGCAAGATAGAAGGCCTTTCAGCAACAACAACAAGAACTACAATCAGAATCGAGGTAGACAGAACTTTAGGAAGTTCAATAAGAGTCAAAGATACGAGAGGAAGAACTTTGACAGAAATGGCCATCAAGATCACAGAGGTGATAGAAATCCCACTAAGAATCGTCATTACGACAGTAGTTACAAGCCCAAGAGAGATGGCAGCAGTGTAAGATGCTACAACTGCAATGAAATAGGGCATATAGCTCCCAGATGTCCTAAACCTCGAAACAAACAAGAAGAATCTCACCTAGTAATGGAAGAAGAGGATCCCACATTACTTATGGCAGTTGGTGAAGAAAGAAAAGTAGTTCTAGAAAAAAAGAAGATTATACCAGAAAGCTATCATAGTGAAGAAAATGGAAATGAAGTATGGTACTTAGATAACGGAGCAAGCAATCATATGACAGGAAGACGCTCCTACTTCACAGAGTTAGATGAAAAGATAGCAGGAAGTGTAAAATTTGGAGATGGATCATGTGTCAACATCAAAGGTAAAGGCTCAGTATTATTGGAATGCAACAACGGAGAACAAAGACTAGTTACAGAAGTCTACTACATTCCAACACTCCAAAGCAACATCTTAAGCCTCGGGCAAGTTACAGAATCAGGATGTAAAGTAATTATGGAGAACGAATATTTAAGGATTTATGACGCCTACAGCAACCTATTGATGAAAGTCCCAAGAGCTAAGAATAGACTCTACAAGGTACGGCTCAGAATAACAAGTCCTATTTTTTTACAAGCCAGAATAGATTCACCTGCATGGTTATGGCATGCACGTATGGGACACGTGAATTTCGATTCACTACGACAATTAAGTATTAAAGGAATGGCACATGGAATACCAAGAATAAAGCACCCATCTCAAGTATGTGATGCATGTATTACGGGGAAGCAAAGCAGACTTCCATTCCCCTCTCAAGCAAGCTTTAGAGCAACGAGACCTCTCGAGCTCGTACATGCAGACTTATGTGGACCAATTACACCCACATCATTAGCAGGCAACAACTATTTCTTCCTTATAGTTGACGATTATTCAAGATATATGTGGATCTACATGCTTAAGTCAAAAGATCAAGTTTATGAGAATTTCAAGAAATTCCTAAGTGAAACTCAGACAGAGACAAGTCAAAAGCTCAAAAGATTAAGAACGGATCGTGGAGGAGAATTTACTTCTAAAGCACTTACCACGTATTGTGAGGATAGAGGAATCCTCAGACAGCTTACAGCGCCTTACACACCTCAGCAGAATGGTGTAGTAGAGAGGAAAAACCGTTCAGTAATGACTATGACAAGAAGCATGTTAAAGGCTATGAACGTACCACAGAATTTATGGGCAGAAGCAACAAGATAGGCGATTTACATACAAAATCGGTTACCTACAAAAGCACTACAGGGAATGACACCCTACGAAGCAGTGAATGAAAAGGCACCCAATATTAAGCACATTAGAGTATTTGGATGCACAGCATATGCAAAGGTAACAATGCCCTACTTAAAGAAGTTAGAAGATAGAAGTAAGAAAATGGTACATCTAGGAAACGAAAATGGTTCCAAAGCCTATAGATTATATGATCCCATAGAAGAGAAAATACATATCAGTAGAGATGTCCAATTCATAGAAAATGAACCATGGGATTGGCACAACTACTTGAAAGAAGGAAGTGAAGATGAACCATCTTGGACAAGATTTGAGATACATGGAGATTCAGAAAGTGAAGCTGTACAAGAAGAAAATAATGACGACAGTGAAGATCAAGAGAGTGATAATGAATTCTTCAGCAGTCCAATCACAGCTACAAGAACTCCAATAACAGTTCAGGAGACATCTACAAGTGATCCAGCAGTTGAGACAAGTACTCAAGAGTTAGAAGACTCACCAGGCTCTTTACATAGACCAGTTCGAGCCCTTAGATCACTTAATGACATCTATGCAGCCACAGAACCTCTTAGACCAGAAGAATTTGAACATCTTTATCTAGCATATGATGAAGAACCTGCAAACTACAAAGAAGCAGCAGATTACCCACAATGGATAGAAGCAATGGAAAGCGAGATAGACTCTATAGAAAAGAATAACACTTGGACAATGACTAAACTTCCCTCCGGTCAGAAACCAATAGGTCTAAAATGGGTATTTAAGGTCAAGAGAGACGCAAGTGGACAGATCACCAAGCATAAGGCCAGATTAGTAGCAAAAGGGTATGTACAACAAGAAGGTATAGATTACAATGAAGTATTTGCACCCGTTGCAAGAATGGAAACAATTAGGCTACTACTAGCATTGGCAGCTCAGAAAGGATGGCAAGTACATCATTTGGATGTCAAATCAGCATTCCTACACGGTGAATTAAAGGAAGATGTCTACGTATCACAACCAGATGGATTCATAAAGAAAGGAAAAGAGAACTTAGTCTACAAGCTAAAGAAAGCTCTATATGGTTTGAAGCAAGCACCAAGAGCATGGAACATAAGGCTGAACAACATCCTAAAAGAGATTGGATTTATAAGATGTCCACAAGAACAAGCAGTTTACAAGAGAACTTCAAGACAGTCAACAATCATTATAGGAGTGTATGTCGATGACATAATAGTGACAGGAAGTTCAGTGAAGGACATATCAAGCTTCAAGAAGGAAATGCAAGGCAAGTTTGAAATGAGTGATTTAGGACCACTCACATACTATCTAGGAATAGAAGTACGCCAAGCACAAGGATACAATTGAAGCAATCAGCCTACGCAAAGAAAGTTATCAAGGAAGCTAGACTAGAAGACTGCAATCCAACAAAGACTGCAATGGAACCAGGTCTGAAGCTCACCAGAGAAGATGAGAGTGAACCAGTAAATGAGACAGAATACAGAAAGCTAATTGGAAGCTTAAGGTACCTTACACATACCAGACCAGATATCACTTACGCAGTTGGATACGTGAGCAGATTCATGGAGAAACCAAAGACGACTCACATGAAGACAGTTAAACATTTGATAAGATATATCAAAGGCACATTGAATTATGGAATTCAATACAGCAAAGGAAAAGAAGCAGAAATTATTGGTTACAGCGACGGCAGTTATGGAGACCAAGAAGATGGAAAAGGAACAGCAGGAACAATATTCTACTACAAAGATTCACCTATCACATGGACAAGTCAGAAGCAAAGCACAGTAGCTTTATCATCGTGTGAATCAGAGTTTATGGCAGCAACATCAGCAGCATGTCAAGCAATATGGCTACAAGGAGTACTAAGCGAACTCACAGGTGAAAGACCAAAGAAGATAACTCTACAAGTAGATAACAAGTCAGCGATACAACTCATGAAGAATCCTGTGTTTCATGGAAGATCCAAGCATATCAACACAAGGTATCACTTTATCAGAGAATGCATAGAGAACGAGCAGATACAAGTTGATCATATCAGTGGAGAGATGCAGAAAGCCGACATCCTCACCAAGGCATTACCAAGGATAAAATTCATAGAGATGCGAAGTCTCATAGGAATTGAAGACCTTGGGGAAATCAAGAATTAGGGGGGAGAATGTTAGATACATAATTCTTATTTCCATATATCCTAAGTATATATATAGTGTGACATATTACTTTATCCTAAGTTAGATAGTTATGGCGGTTACTAAACCAACCGGTATGTCGGTCTGCCTCTAAGGGGACACACCACTTCATTTGTATAAATACCAAATACTTTGTAACATTTCATTTATGTATTGTTTCTTTCACTTATAAGAATTCTCTCTCAAAATCCTTTCACCCTCAATCGGTCCTGTGTCCTACAGAACATTCGGAATCTCGGATTCATCGTATTCACCCGCTAGAGCAAGTTATCGGTGACCCTGGTAGCAGTGTTATGACTAGAGGACAACTACGCAGTGTCAACTCACCAGAAAATATTGGAGCATTAGCTTTATATGCAAAAATACAAAAATCTGGTTGTCAGAATGATTGGTCGTTTGCATGTTATGTTTCGCAGGTCAAGCCGCGGACATACAAGGAAGCTCTTTTGGATGATGCTTGGGTCGAGGCGATGTAGGAACAGTTGTTGCAATTTTAGAAGTTAGGCGTCTGGACATTTACGGATTTACCTCCTGATAGGAAGAAGATTTGTACTAAATGGGTATTCAAATGCAAGAAAGATGACAGAGGCGTGATCGTGAGAAACAAAGCCAGATTGGTTGTTCAAGGATTTCATCAAGTTGAAGGAATTGACTACAACGAGATATATGCACCTGTGGCACGTATAGAAGCTATCCGCATGTTTCTAGCGTTTGCCTCGTATAAGAAATTCAAGGTGTATCAAATGGATGTCAAAAGTGCGTTTCTCTACGGTGTGGTCAAAGAAGAGGTCTACGTCGCTCAACCTCCTGGCTTTGAAGATCCTATCCACCGAGATAAGGTTTATGTTCTCAACAAAGCGTTGTACGGGTTGCACCAGGCTCCACGTCAATGGAATGAGGAGCTAAGCACGTACCTGCTATCCAAAGGATTCAAACAAGGCTTGGTCGACTGCACACTGTTTACGAAGAAAACAAGGGATGATTTGCTTCTCGTCCAGATTTATGTAGATGATATTATTTTTTGCTCTATTAACGAACTTCTTTGCAGAGAATTTGAACGTGTAATGCAGGAAAAGTTCGAGATGAGTGCGATGGGAGAAATGCAGTTTTTCCTCGGCTTGCAGGTGGATCAAAGACCAACGGGGATCTTTATTCATCAAACCAAATACGATCTGAAGTCTTGAGCCGGTTCCAGATGGAAGATTCGAAGCCGATGGACACCCCAATACAACCTAATCACGGGATTGGTGTTGACGCTAAGGGGGAGCTGACAGACCCATTTACATACAGAGAAATCGTCGGATTTCTGATGTATCTCACTGCATCAAGGCCAGACATAATGTTCGCTACATGCCTCTGCGCACGTTTCCAATCGAAGCCGAAACAAAGTCATCTAACGGCGGTCAAGCGTATCCTTAGATATCTGAACGGTTGTCCTTCTAGAGGACTATGGTACCCTAATGACGATAATTTTGACTTTATCGCGTTTAGTGATGCAGATTGGGGCGGCTGTGACAAAGATAGCAAATCCACAACGGTTGGATGTCAGTTTTTAGGGAGCAGGCTCGTGACCTGGCAGTGTAAGAAGCAGACTTCGTTCGCATTATCTACTTGTGAAGCAGAGTATGTAGCAGCCTAGAGTTGTTGCTCACAGGTTCTCTGGATTCAGCAGCAGATGGTCGATTACGGTTTGCAATTTCTTAAAACCCCTATTCACTGTGATAATGAAGCCGCAATTGCATTAACTAAAGACACGGTCAATCACTCGAAAGCTAAGCATATTCGGATTAAGTATCACTTTATCCGTGATTGCTATGCAAAAGAGTTGATCGATATGGTCAAAATCCACACTAATTATCAGAGGGCGGACCTTTTCACAGAAGCTTTTGATAAATCCAGATTTGATTATCTCTTAAAAGTAAATGGTATAAAAGAGAAACAAGACTGATCATCACCTCGGTTTATCGCTTTTAGTTTTAAAATTTTTAAGTTTTTACAGTTTTTCAATAAATTCAAAAACCCAAAAATATGTTTTACATTTTAAGGGGAGTCTTTATTCAGAAAAACCAAAAACATTGAAATATTCAAAAAGCCATAAAAATAGAAAAACCCAAAATGATTTCCAGGATTAAAAGAGAAAATGATATTACATCAGTGGGGATCTGACACATGCTAAAGATATGTAATGCAATATGAGGCGTGTGTTGATTTCGTGTGATGTGCTGATAGGCTTCGTAGACTTATTATTGTGTGCATTAGTGATACAAACATAACGAACTACTTGTTCGTGGCTGAACACCTCATGGGCATATGGTCTTAGTACCGTAATTTCGTTTGATAGAGTTGCCAAAATCTGAGCTTTCGGGTCGTTATGTTATTGTTATCCGGGATATTCTGATTGAACTTTTGTCGTATTAATTTACGGACCTAGTTTCAATCAGAATATTTGCTAAAGGAGCTTTAATGCCAAAACCTAAAAGTTACCGAATTGAGGAACTTCTTGTTAATTATTGATCAAAGATCATTAATTGCATCGTGTCAATATACTGATGAAAATCAGTGATTGATATCAGCCTCAACCTGGTATATATGCACATGTTACTTTGCTGCATTCATTTGCTGACCTGTACACCTCTGTGCTATATATCTTGTAACTAAACGGATAACATTGGCATAATCACGCGTTACGAGGAAGCTTTGTGCAATTTTTTGATACGGGAGTATGTCGTGTGTGTGGGGACAATAACGTGTTAGTATAATACACCTAATATCGTATCATTTTAACGCACTGCATAACGGTCTGCATGAGAGTTTATGTGGACAACAATATCAGCAGTTGCCGGATCACACATTGTTTCTAATGATAATATAAAACAGATCAACGATGTGATCAGATTTCTCATTAACTGATATGATCCTTTTACCGGAAATCTCAAAACATTTACTGTTTGTGTTTACATTTATGCATTTTACATTTGTTTTTACAAAAAGATACAAAAACTCAAAAAGGTTTTAGGTGTGTTTTAATATAAATTTCAGAAAAACAAAAATTTTTACATTTCTGAGTTATTTTAGATAACCGATGGTGTTTGATGGTCAATTTCTGAGATTTGATGAACCAATCTGAGTTTTGTATCAATTAATAGTGAAATAATGCATGTTTGAACCTTAAAATATTGAAAAATGTTTGAACGGGATTCAATTTTGAGATTTGGTAAATTTTTAAAATTTCCATTTTACTTTCGCCCCTTTGTTGGGTCGAAGGTGGAAATTGTGTTACTTTCGTACCTTATACACTGGTCGAATGTGAGTGTTCTGTTGAAGTTTGTACTTTCGAACCTTGTATCCACATTCGAACCTTTAACTAGGGTCGAATGTGGACACAATTTCACATTCGCCCATACCGTCTGGTCGAAAGTGGACACTATATATAAACCCTCTGCTCATTCGACCCCTCATTCATAACTTTTTCAAAATTTTTCTAAATCCCAAACCCTTGTTGCCCTGGTTTTTCTTGTTGTCGTTTATCATTCCCTGCTTTATTCTCATCATTTACATTCCAAAATTACAGGTAATGGACCTGTTTTGAAGGCAGAATAGGGTTGTTTGTCGCCGAACCCTAGTTTCAATTAGTTGGACAATTTTAGGCTGTTTCTGTTAATTTCTTTGATTTGGATTTAGTCCTTATTAATTTTAGGGGGAGAATGATAGTCAATCTAGGGTTAATTCATTAAAATTGGATGTTAATTGATTGATTGAACTCGTCGAACCCTAGATTGTTTAGAAAATCAATAAAAACTAAATCATTGGTGCAATTAATTGATGAAAATGCTTAGTCGGATGTATTAGTAGGTGTTTGAATCAAAATCAGTGTTTAAAACATCTTAGGTTATAAATTTGAATTTTTGAAGAATACACTGGTACATTCGACCAGATCTAATGGGGCGAACCTGGAAGATTAGGTCGAAAGTATCATGTTAACGGACGAAAGTGGGATTTCAAGGACGAAAGTGGATTTTGTATTAAAATTCTTCACATTCGAACCTTAAATGCCACATTCGAACCTAATAGATTTCACATTCGAACTCACGTAGCGGCGAATGTGGAATTTATGAAAACCAAAAATTCAGATTTTGTCGTTTTTGATTGTTTTTAACGTATTTTCTTTGTTTTTGTGATACAGCTATTCTAATGGCTGAACAACAAGCTGAGAACGTTGAGATACCTGAACAGGAAGCTCCAGTTCAGAATGTAGTAGAAGCGTTGCCATTCGAACCTCCTCATAACTGTTGTGCTTTTGTGGGAGACGTACAGAAAAACACGGAATTCTCCGGAATAATAGACTTTCTCAAGAGAAGCAGGATTATTCATGCTCTTGCAACACCTGCTATCATTTACAAAGACATCGTTGAAGAGTTCTGGAGAAATGCTCGTTACGACTACTGAGAATCTAAAACTGCTATTGTTAGTGAGATTCAAGATGCATTTGCTATGATAACAGAAGACGATATCAGAGAAGCGTTGAAGATCAAATATGATGATTGTACTGATCCAAGGTGTTTGTCATGGACTGAGCAGAGAGTGTGTTTTCTGAGAATGAAATACAATGGTCCTATTACTGATGGAGCGTTACACAAAGGGAAGCTGAGCGTTCAATTCAAGTACTTTGCTCATGTAATTATTCACGTGTTTGGAACAGTGAGTGGAGGTTACGATGTTATGAGAAAGAGTTTAAGCTCGTTGATGGTTGCTTTAACGTTGAATAAACCATTCAACATAGCTGGGATGATTCTGGATCATATGTTAGAAATGTTAAGTCGAAGAAATTCTTATTATATCCCAGATTCTTGATGATGATTTTTGATCATAAGTATCCGAATTTGAAGAAAGATCCTACAATGGTCTTAGGGCAGGATCATATGAATATTAGAACGTTGGTGAGAATGAAGGGTTATAAAGGGGTTCCTGACAATGAGAAGCCTCCACATAAAAATCTGTTTGGGCATCTGATAAATCCGGGTTACACTGACCCAGGAGAGAACAAAGCAAAGCATGCTAACAGTGAATCTGATACTGCTGATCCACTTGTACATGCTGATGCAACAACCAAAAGAAAGCGACAAGTAAAAAATGTCGGAGCCAAAGGGAAGGGTAAGGCAAAGATAAGTGAAGCTGGACCTGCTAAGAAGCAGAAAACTAGAAAGAAGAGTATAGCGAAGAAAGGTACTCAGTTAGTTGATGAAGAATCTTCTGTTGATTCCGAAGAAACAGAAGAAGATGAGCGTTGGAATTCGGATGCTGAAACTCTGAAAAAGAACTCCAAGCGCAAGGCCACTGTTGCTGGAGAGTCTGAATCTTTAAACAAAGCTGTTGAAGAGCAAATACAGAAGGAGACAGTAGATTTGGAAGGTGATTTAGGACTTGATGCTGAAGATTTTGAGGGTTCTACAGTAGTTGTTAATCTGAAGAAACCCAAGCACAAGTCAATGGCAAAACGAGATGTGAAAGAGAGCACTAAGAAGCTGAGAGTGAAAGAAATTGAGATGTTGCTTAAAGGGAAGAAAGTTCCAGATGCAGGCACATCCTCACAAGTTTCCTCACCAATCACCAAGAAGCAGAAAAAGACTTCAAAAGAACCTGAAGTAGTTCCTGATTTAGAAACTACTTTGGAGAATGTTTTCAACTTATTCCAGAAGAAAAACAAAACTCCTGAAGCAGAATCTTCCAGACCCAAAGTAACTGTTTCTGATGATGTTATGGAGATGGTTAACAAACAAATGGAAGAGATGATGAAGATGATATCCGCACAACAAGCACAGATAGAAAACTTCAAAAAGAATGAAGAAAAGATGTTGCAGATTGTTGTTGTTGCCTCTAAAGCGAATCAAGATGAACTTGAGAAGAAGTTGAAACAGCTTGAGGATGAAAAGAATGAGATTGATGAAAAGTGTAATGGGAACAGGATAATGATTAAAGGAATAAAGATTGAGAATAAAAGATTGAAGAAAGATAACAAGAGAATGAGTAAACTGCTGGATAAACTTTACAATGAAGCTCCTAAGTTGAAAGAGGGAGAGGAGGATAAAGAGGAAGAAGAAGAGCAGTTAGACTATGGAGATTCGTCTGATGATGAAGAAAAAGATGATGAATCAGATGATGGATCAGATGATGATGATGCTGAGGGGAAAGATAGTGGGAAAAAGGATGATCATGATGATAGTAGTGATGATGATGATGATGATGCGAGTAAGTTCACATTTGAAGAAAGACAGACTAAGAAAGGTAGTTCTGGTCAGTCTAGTTCGAAGAAATCTGGAGAGAACGTCGATGCTGATGATGACATATTTTGGACAGAGAAGATAAGATCTTTATCTCATGATGCTAAGAATGTCTACAGAGAGATGTTGAATAAGAGAGTTTGGACAATTGAGTTTACTGGAAAGTTTGCTGAAGTATTTCAAACTGATGATATGAGGTTTGAATTAGAATACAATGATCCAGATCTTGAAGAAGGAGAGGTGTCTGCTGCAGTTTCTAAAGAAATACTTGAAGGTATTGCGCAACAAGTTGGAAAGACACTGGAGGAGATCATGGCTGATCAGATGATTCCAGACATTCCTGAAAAGGATGTTGGTAATCATTCTGATGATAAGCAGACTCCTGAGACTGAAGAGATTGAGATAGAGGATATAACACACGAAGAATATCCTGAATACTTCAGAGATACAAGTAACGAAGTTGTCCCAGATCTATCTAAAGTGAATCTGGAAGATGCTGAATATAAAGCCAAGATGAAAAGCAAAGAATTTATGAAGAACGTGTTTGGTGATAGCAATCAGAAACCATCTTCTGAACAGAGTGATGAATTGAAGACTTTGTTGCAGAAACTGAAAGAAACGGATGAGAAAAGACCAAAACCTGAAGCACAGGGAGGATTCTACAAATACCATAACCAGTTGTTTAAAGGAAGAGCATTGGGATGGAAGTATTTGAGAAATCTAAAATGTATTGCTGTGAAGTGGGAGAAGGGAATTCTATACTTCTATAGATTCCATGATTTACAAACTCTACCGTACTGGGCGGTGAGAGAAATATGTAGGTTTCGAATGACTGGTGCTTCAGTGAATAACAGTGTGGTTGGATGGTTTGCTGATAAACTTGTCTGGGAGAGCAGGACGAGGTGGGATATGTTTAAACCTTAGTACCCGAGAAGGAAAGTTCATAAAACTATTGATCCAAAGACTGGAAGAAAGAAGGTGACTTTGATATACAAATCTCCAGTGGTTATGAAGAAGATACCGCTAATGCCAATACAACAGCATTTCAGTGCAGACATTGTTGTTTGGTATTATGATTGGAGAATTGCTGAAGCAGTGATCGTGTTGAGAGACGGGAAGGATGCTTACAAGAAGATACATGTTTTTGACCCAATGTGGCTCATAAACTGTACTTTTGAAGACATCATCATGCTATACTACAATCCTATCTACAGTGACCCCAATGATGCAGAACAAGCAAAGAAATATCAACAGGTGGTTGGAGTTTGCTTTGCATATGATATAAATTCTGGTAGCAATCTTGAAAAGAAACTTGGTGAGCGTGTGAAGGTGATTGAAGTGCCAAAGCGTTCGACGAAGAGAAATTGGGACCAGAAACGACAAAAAGATCAACGTAAACAACTTCGTCTGAAGATGATAAACAATGTTATGGATGAAGTGTAGTTGAAAGAATTTAGCTAAAACAGGATAATCTGATCATACAAGTCACAAATCTAGGTGCGGAAACCCTAGATATGAACAAAATGATAATACTCGGATCAAAACACGTAAAACATCATTTCAAACACTTTTTCATAGATTAACTTTCATAAAAACTTGTTACAATTGATCACCTAGTTAATCTAGACCTTTCACACACTTTTACAAATTCAACACAAACCTGACCTTCAAACACACACTTTCTAAAACTCTCTCTAACTTACAAAACATCAAAATCTATTTATACTAGCTGCATATTTGCCCCTTTTCATGGTGCGAATGTGGACTATGTCCACATCCGCCCATTTACAAGGTACGAATGTGTCTTCTTCCAGTCTGCCTTTCACCTTCGCCCAAAACTCTTCTCACCTTCGCCCAATTATTCTACCTTCGGTTCTTCAGAATACACTAACACATGTTAATAATGCTAATCCAATCACTAGTCGCAATAAATGCATCTACAAACTCCCCCTCGACTATTGATTGGATTGTCTTCGATCTTCGTCCATAACCTTGTTCATCAGCTTGATTCTCAGTTGCTTCTTTTGTTCTTTTGTCATTTCAGGCTCCAGCTTACGCTTCACCGGCTTAGGCACATCGGCCATCTTCACCATCTTACCAAGTTTAGCATCCAAGTTGCTACCAGAGTTTATATCATAAGCAAAGCAAACTCCGACAACTTGTGTATACTTCTTTGCCTGATCTGCATCATTAGAATCATAATGAATTGGATTGTAGAAAAGCATGATGATGTCTTCAAACGTGCAATTTATCAACCACATAGGATCAAATACATGAACATGCTTGTATTTGTCCTTTCCATCTCTCAGCACTATCACTGCCTCTGCCTTTCTCCAATCATAATACCAGAAAATAAAATCAGCACTGAAGTGTTGAGGTAAAGGCATCAAAGGTATCTTCTTCATCACTTCAGGTGCTTTATAGATCAAAGTCACCCTCTTTCTTCCAGTCTTTGGATCAATGTCCCTGTGAACTTTCCTTCTAGGATATTGTGGCTTAAACCTGTTCCATTTCGTCCTGCTCTCCCAAACCAACTTATCAGCACACCAACCAACAGGAGTATTGTTCACTGAAGCTCCAGTCATAGGGAATCTGCAAATGTCTCTGACCGCCCAGTACGGTAGAGTTAATAAATCAATGAATCTGTAAAAGTATAAGATTCCTGATTCCCATTTGACAGCCAAACATTTAAGTCTTCCCAGATATTTCCAACCGAGAGCTCTACCTTTGAATTTCTCGTTGTGATATCTGTAAAAACTACCTTGAGCTTCAGGCTTTGGTCGTTTCTCATCAGTTTCCTTCAACTTCTGTAAAAATGTCTTCAAATCATCATTCTGACCTGAAGGTTGCTGATTATCAGTACCAAACACAGTCTCAACAAACTCCTCACTTCTCTTCTGAGCTTTCTTCTTAGCCAACCTGTTTGGTATCTCTGTGAAGTTTGGGAAAACCACATCTTCATCATTCTGTCTGAAATATTGTGGATATTCCACGTGAGTAATATCCTCAATCTCCATTTCATCCATCTCATGTGTATTCTTATCATCAGAGTGATTTCCAATATCCTTTTCAGGAATATCTGGAATCGAATGATCCAACATGATCTCTTCTAATGATTTCCCTACTCGCTGTGCAATACCATCCAAAATTTCTTTGGCAACAGCAGCAGGTACTTCACCTTCTTCTAAGTCAGGATCATTGTACTCAAGCTCATACCTCATATCATCAGTTTGAAAAATCTCAGCAAACTTGCCTGTGAACTCAATGGTCCATTCTCTTTTCTCAAGCATATCTCCGTAAACCTTCTTAGCATCATCATTCAGAGATCTCACCTTTTCATTCCAGAAGATGCTTTCATCTGAGTCTACATTCTCACCTTTCTTTTTCTTTGAACTCGACTCTCCAGCATCTTTCTGTGGTGTTCTCTTCTCAAATGTAAACTTGCTAGTATCATCTCCCCCATCATCATCATCACTATTATCACTATCATCATCATCCTTACTACCTGATCCCTCCGCATCATCATCATCTTTATCACTTTTCTTACTTTCTTCATCAGAACTCTTCTCAGATTCATCATCCTCCTCATCATTCTTTTCCTCTTCATCATCAGAAGGCTCATAATCAACTTGTTCCTCCTCTTTTTCTTTATCTTCTTCACCATCCTTCAACTTTGGTGCTTCACCATATAGCTTGTCCAACAAATCACTAAGACGTTTGTTTTCAGTCTTAAGCTCTTTGTTGTCAGCCTTAATAACTCTAATCATACTTCGATTCCTGCTACACTTAACCTCAAGATCTTTATTATCTGCTTCAAGTTTCTTCACTTTCTGCTCGATCTCATCTTGGTTAGTTTTAGAAGCAACCACAATCTGTAGCATCTTTTCTTCATTCTGTTTAAACTTGCTGATTTCTGCCTACTGAGCTACAATCATCTTCATCTTCTCATCCATCCGTTTGTTAACCTGTTTCATAACATCATCTGAAACAGTAACTTTCTTCGACTTGGATGGCTCAGCTTCTTTTGCCTTCTGTTTCTGAGGATTCTTGAACATATCCAAAACATTATCCAGAGCAGCATTAAAATCATCTACTGGTAATGTTTCAGAATCTTTACTCCTCTTCTGCTTCTTAGTTACTGGTGAAGATAGCTTTGATGATGTACCTGCATCAGGTAACTTCTTCCCTTTGAGCAACTGAGCAATCTCTTTCTCTCTCAACTGCTTGGTACTAGACTTCTTTGCCATTGATTTGTGCTTCGGTTTTGGCAAATTAACTACCACAGTCTCACCAACATCAAGCTCATCCAGATCTATACTCAGACCTTCATCAACATCTACAGTCTTCTTCTGTGAAACTTCTTCAATCGTCTTGTTCAAAGATTCAGACTCACCAACCATAGTGGCCTTACGTTTGGTGGTCTTTATTCTTTCCTCTTTAGAATCCCACTGTTCATCAACTTCCGTTTCCTTTGAATCAACTGAGTCTTCATCAACTAAACTAGTTCCCTTCTTTGCTGTTGTTTTCTTCCTAGTAACTTGTTGCTTTGAACTTCCCTGATCAGTCTTTGCCTTACCCTTCCCTTTGGCTCCAGCATTGACTACTTGTCTCTTCCTCTTAGTGTTTGCATCAGCATACACAAATGGATCATCATTGTCAGAATCACTATTATCATGTCTTGCTTTGTTCTTACCAGGAACAGTGTAACACTGATTAGCCAAAGCCCCAAACAATCTCCTGTGAGGTGGCTTTTCATTGTCTGGCACACCTTTGTAACCTTTCATTCTCACAAGTGTACGAATATTCATGTGATCTTGACCTAGGATCATAGTTGGATCCTTTTTCAAATCAGGATACTTATGGTCAAAGATCATCATGAGAAACCTTGGATACAGCATAAACTGCTTCTTCTTCAATCCCTTCAACATCTCGAGCATGTGATCTAAAATCATACCAGATACATTGAATGGTTTGTTAAGTGTTAACGCAACCATCAATGAACTTAGACTTTTCCTCATCACGTCGTATCCACCACTCACACACCCGAATACATGGATAATTACGTGTGCAATGTACTTGAACTGCACACTTAATTTCCCTTTGTGCATTGAACCATCAGTAATCGGACCCTTGTACTTCATCCTCAAAAAGCACGCTTTCTGCTCAGTCCATGACAGCTCTCTAGGATCTTCACTTACTTCAAACTTTATCTGCAAAGCTTCTCTAATATCTGATTTAGTCAGAAACATCTCCATCCCCTGAATCTTGCTGCGAATGATGGTTTGATTTTCCCAGAAATCATACTTAGCATTTCTGTAAAAATCTTCCACTATATCTTTGTAAATGATTGTTGGTGTAGCTAAGGAATGAATAACTCTGCTTCGCCTTAAAAACTCAACAATTCCAGCAAACTCAGTGTTCTTCTCGACATCTCCAACATATGCACAGCAGTTGTGTGTTGGTTCAAACGGCCAACCACGTGGAACAACTTCAGCTTCCTAAACAGGATCTGGTACAATATTCTCCACTGGTGCCTTAACATGTTCAGTTTGATCAGCCATCTGCACATCCAGAATCAGAAAATACGTCAAAATACAAAAACGACAAAAAGTTACAAATTTTAAGATTTAACAGATTCCACATTCGCCCGTTATGGTTGGCCGAAGGTGAAAAAAAACAGTACGAATGTGAGTATTTTGGTTCGAATGTGAAATTTATCATATTACAAATCACATTCGTCCAAATTTAAGTACATTCGCCCATCAAGTTTTACATTCGCCCCAATTGGTATGGACGAATGTGAAATGAAAAACCCCAAAAATTCAAAATTTTACCAAAGTTGTTGTTTGACACTGATTTTGATTCATTTGTCTCCTAATATGGCCGATTAACACTCGTGTACCATCAATTGTAAAGATTATTCAATTTTCATTAGTTTTAAAGTGGAATTAGGGTTTATAAGCTTCAATCGATCAATCAATCATCTAAACATTGTTATTAACCTAATTCCTCATATTATCTCCCCCTAAAACTAATGAGAATTGAAATGGGAACAAAAATAAGCATTAACAATAGTCCAAAACTGTCAGATTAAGAACCCTAGGGTTCGTAACCTATAAACACGATTTGCGATCTGTTTTTGGCTCCATTACCTGTAAAAATTAGTGCTAAATGATCAAGAATCAATAGGGAACAATAATCACAGGTCAAAGAAATCTCAGCAACAAGTTCAGGTATCTTAGAAAAATTTTGAAAAATTCTGAATGAAGGGTCGAACCTGTGTTGTGGCTTAAATAGGAATGCTACATTCGCCCGTTTCTATGGTCGAAGGTGGGAAGATTCCACATTCGCCCCAAGCGAATGGCCCGAATGTGAAATAGACACCCGAAGGTGGAAAATGTGTTTGATAAACCCACATTCGCCCAAATAGAAACACCCGAATGTGAAGATTTTTCCACATTCGACCTAATTAAGGGGCGACTGTGAAATGTAAAAATCCGAAAATTTTGCCAAATCACGAATTCGAATCCCGTTCAACATTTTTCAATCCGTTAAGTCTCAAAAACTCATAATCTCACTTTTAGAATGATACAAAGCCCAGATGGTTTCATCAAATCTCAGAAATTGACCATCAAACACCGTCGGTTATCTAAAATAAAGCAGAAATGCAAAAATTATTGGTTTTTCTGAAATTTTTTTATCAAAACACACCTAAAATCTTTTGGGATTTTGTATCTTTTTGGCAATAAAAGTAAAATGCATCAAAGTAATTAAAGCAGTAAACATTTTATGATGTCCGGTAAGAGGATCATATCAGTTTATTGAGAAATCTGATCACAGCGTTAATCTTATTGTTTAATATTATCATTAGAAACAGTATATGACACGGCAATTGCTGATATTTAGGTCACATGCAGACTATTACGCAATGCTTTAACATGATACGAGTTAGGTGTATTAGACTAACACACTGTGGTGCCCACACACACGACATACTCCCGTATCAAGTAATTGCACAAAGCTTCGTCGTAACGCGCGATTATGCTAGAGTTATCCGTAAAAATTACAAAGTATATAGCACAGAGGTGTACAGGTCAGCAAACGAATGCAGCAGAGTAACATGTGCATATATACTAGGTTGAGGCTGATATCAACTACTGATTTGCACCAGTAAGTCAATACGATGTAATAATGATCTTTGATCAATAAAACATGAAGTTCCTCAATTCGGTAACTTTCGGTTTTGGCATTTAAGCTCTTTTAGCAAATATTCTGATGAAACTAGGTCCGTAAATCAATACGACAAAAGTTTAATCAGAATATCCCGGATAACCATAACATAACGACCCGAAACCTCAGATTTTGGCAATCCTATCAAACGAAATTACGGTACTAAGACCATATGCCCATGAGGTGTTCAGCCACGAACGCGTAGTTCGTTATGTTTGTATCACTAATGCACGCAATTTTTTAGTCTACGAAGCCTATCAGCACATCACACGTAATCAACACACGTTTCATTATACTATACAAATCTTTACCCTGTGTCAAATCCCCACTGATGTACTATCATTTCCTCTTATTATCCTGGAAATCATTTTTGATTTTCTCATTTGTAGGTCTTTTTGATTTTTCAATGTTTTTGGTTTTTCTGATAAAATGACTCCCCCTAAAATAAAGAACATATTTTTGGGTTTTTAATTTTTCTGAAAAACAATAAAAACTTTTAAAGAAAATTTTAAACTAAAAAGTGATAAACCGAGGTGCTGATTAGTCCTGTTTTTCCTTTATGTTGTTAACTTTTAAAAGATATTCAAAGCGGGATCTGTCAAAAGCTTTAGTAAACAAATCTGCACGTTGATAGTCAGTATGGATTTTGACCATATCTATCAATTCTTTAGCGTAACAATCACGGATAAATTGGTATTTAATCCGGATATGTTTCGCTTTAGAATGATTTCCGGTATCTTTAGTTAATGCGATAGCGGCTTCATTGTCACAGTGAATAGGGGTTTTAAGAAACTGCAAACCGTAATCCACCATCTGCTGTTGGATCCAGAGCACTTGCGAACAGCAACTCGAGGCTGCAATGTACTAGGCTTCACAGGTAGACAGCGCCACGGAAGTCTGCTTCTTACATTGCAGGTGACTAACCTGCTCCCTAAAAACTGGCAACCAGCTGTAGTGGATTTGCTATCCTTGTCACAGCCGCCCCAATCTGCATCACTAAAAGCAATGAAATCAAAATCATCATCATTAGGGTACCAAAGTCCTCTCGAGGGACAACCCTTCAGATATCTATGATACGCTTGACCGCCGTCAGATGACTTTGTTTCGGCTTCGATTGATAGCGAGCACAGAGACACGTTGCAAACATAATATCTGTTCGAGATGCCGTCAGATACATCAGAGATCCGATGATCGCTCTGTATATAAATGGGTCCGTCAGCTCCCCCTTAGCGTCCACTCCAATCCCGTGATTGGGTTGAATCGGGGTATCCATCGGCTTGGAATCCTCCATCTGGAACCGGCTCAAGACTTCTGATACGTATTTCGTCTGGTGAATGAAGATCCCCGTGGGTCTTTGATCCACCTGCAAGCCTAGGAAAAACTGCATCTCCCCCATTGCGCTCATCTCAAACTTTTCCTGCATGACAGTTTCAAACTCCCTGCATAAAAGTTCCTTAGTTGAACCAAATATTATATCATCAACGTAAATCTGCACCAGAAGCAAATCATCCCCTGATTTCTTCGTGAATAGGGTGCAGTCGACGAGTCCGCGCTTAAATCCTTTTTCCATGAGGTATGTACTTAGCTCCTCGTACCACTGTCTCGGAGCCTGGTGCAAACCATATAAAGCTTTGTTCAGCACATAGACCTTATCCCGGTGGATTGGGTCCTCAAAGCCTGGTGGCTGCCCGACATAAACCTCTTCTTTGACTTTCGCGTACAGAAATGCACTCTTGACGTCCATTTGATAAACTTTGAACTTCTTATAGGAAGCAAACGCAAGAAACATCCGAATAGCTTCAATGCGTGCTACAGGAGCATAGATTTCGTTATAATCAATCCCTTCGATTTGATGGAATCCCTGCACGACCAATCTGGCTTTGTTACGAACTATAACACCACGATCATCCTTCTTGCACTTAAACACCCATTTAGTGCCAATCTTCTTTCTTCCAGGCGGTAAATCAGTGAGCGTCCAAACCCCCAATTTCTGAAATTGTAATAACTCCTCCTGCATTGCTTCAACCCAGGCGTCCTCCAGCAAAGCATCCTTGTATGTCCTTGGCTCTACCTGCGACACATAACACGCAAACGACCAATCATTTTGACTACCAGATTTTTGTATTTTGGCATATAAAGCTAAAGCACCAAAACTCTCTGGCGAATTAACACTTCGCAGCTGCCCTCTTGTCATCACACTGCTTCCAGGATCACCGATAACTTGCTCCAGCGGGTGAATACGATGAATCCGAGATTCCGGATGTTCAGGTATAGTAACTCCAGTCTGAATAGTCAAGTTCTCTACAGCATCCAGATCATGACCCGTGTTAGATGATGAAGCAACATCTGAAGATGGAGTTGGGTTCACTGGCGGTGCCACTGGTTCTTCTGCATGCTCAAGAATAACTTCTTCAAATTGTTCATCTTCAGACTCTGAAGAATCTAAAGTAGTAGAAGCCTCTTGAAACACTTCTTCTTCTGGTACAGGAACATTGGTATCATTAGAAGCTGGTGGGGGTTTCACGGTGATCGGACGCACCAACGGTGAAGACGCCGCGTTTTCGCACTCGTAAAGTAATCTAATAACAGCTTCTTCAACCAAGCTATCTAGATTGAATGATTCAAAGAAATCTTTATAATCAAACATCCAATCAGGACCAATTCCTTGCACATTTTGTGTATATCGTTGAACTTCCACGTTAGCCCAATCCTCCACCTGACGAGTTCGCTTGTTGTATACCCGTTTGAGCGGGGTTTCATATCCAACAAAGTATCCCTCTTCAGCTTTAGGACTAAACTTCTCGCTTGGATTCAACATCGTGCATGGTGCCCCAAAAGGTTCTAGATACTCTAAGTTCGGCTTTCGTCGGTGTAACAGTTCATAAGATGTTTTACCAAACTTCTTCACCGTTAAAACCCGATTGAGTGTATAATTTGCTGCATAGATCGCCTCATTCCAAAACATTACTGGAAGATTCGAGTCTGCAAGCATTGTTCTAGCCGCTTCAATTAAAGTCCTGTTTTTGCGTTCAGCAACACCGTTCTGTTGTGGGGTGTACGGAGCCGAATATTCATGATGAATTCCTTTGCTTTCACAAAGTTCATCCATCTTGGCATTTTTGAACTCCGTCCCATTATCACTCCGAATTCTCTTTATCTTCAAGTTGTAGAGATTCTCCAATCGAGTGAACAGAACTTTCAAGTTGTGAAAGGTATCACTTTTATGCTGCAAACACATCACCCATGAAAAACGTGAATAGTCATCAGTGACAACTAAACAGTAAAGCTCCCCAAGATGACTTTTACGCTTGACCGGTCCAAATAGATCCATGTGCAACCGCTCAAGTGGCATCTCAACAGAGTTAACTTTCTTCACTTTGTGGGACTGTCTGTGTTGCTTTCCCTTCTTACAACTTACACACTTGTCATTCAAATGGAAATGTTTCACGTTTACTCCATCGACAAGTCCATTCTTCACAAGATGATTCATTTTTCTCAGATGAATGTGCCCCATTCTTCTGTGCCACATTATCGATTCCTTCTCGGTCGCCTTGGATAGAAAACATGTTATTTGCCCCTGTGATGTCATTGCCTTGGACATATCAAGAATATAAAGGTTGTTGACGCGAGGTGCCTTCAACATTACCCACTCCTTTGGAATTTTGAAGCCTGGTTTGAGTATGTAGCAGGATTTGTCATCAAAATGAACAGTGAATTGTTTATCACAGATTTGACTGACGCTCAACAGATTATAGTCTATCTGTTTCACATATGAAATCCTCTCAAAGCTCACTATTCCATTACTCACGCTCCCTTCCATAGTGATATATCCGCCTTTATTCCCAGCGAATGCAACATATCCACCATTAATATTCTTCACGTCGAACAATAACGCAAGATCCCCGGTCATGTGGCCTGAAGCTCCACTATCAACAATCCAAAGACTGCTAATAGGGCCAGCTGAAGCTCCCTGCACACGTCAAGTAAAGCAGTTAGTTCTTTCGGGGGACCCAAGCCTGAGTCTTGGGTCTTGGAATATCATTGTTCAAAGAAACATTCTCATCAACACTTTGTTTTGGATCAATCCTTTTAGGATTATTCAAAACATTTTCCTTTTTCTCATTGGATTTTGAAGTTGAAGCACCTGGAGAACCATTTGGTGTCCAAGATTGTTCAGATCTTTTCAAGATACGAATCTGAGATTTTGGGTTCTCAGTCGGTTTCTGAACATTGTTTGCAAAGGAAACTTTCTTGGTTACCTTATCTGACTTAACAGATTTAGGTCCAACATTTGACTTGACAAAAAGTTTTGGTGGAACCCGTTGCCTATCATTTGTTGTGTTCACCACTGGTTTTCTCCATGAATTTTCCATAGCAATCCGATTTCTGCGATCATACTGAAATGGACGATTGTTCCTCGTTTGATAAAAATTGTTTTGATTATAAAATTGTTGTTGTTGAGGAACAACACGTCTATGTGGTGGAACGTAATGATCAATCGGTTTCCTCATGGAATTCCTCACTTCAACTTCGTGCCTCTTATGCCTTACATACGGGCATTGAGCAAGTAAATGCCCTCTCTCCCCGCATTTAAAGCATGCACGGTATTCCTCAAAAACATTAGGAGCATTCGGTTGAGCAAATGATCGAACAGGATATTGATCATTATACTGTTTGTTCCTCAAACTCTCAGGGAGTGGCCCTTTTGAGTAAGTAGGCTCATGAAAACCGTTTGCTTTCTTTTTGGGTTTAATGAACTCTGTGACATGAACCTTTGGTTCTTGAGGAACATCCAAAAACAATTTCTTTAAAATTGCCGTGGAATCTCATTTGTTCTCTCATGTTTTGGGAACCAAATAGTGCTTTCTTGCCAAATTTTATCAATCTTAGCATAGTTAGCATTCTTAATTGGAAATTCCTCGTCAGAGATGATCTTATCGGATCCTTCCATTTGATAGAACACCTTGACTGGTTTGTCACAAGGTTCATTTTTAACATCTTTCTTAATTTCCTTTTTAATCTCATTCTTTTCAGACTTTTTCTTACGATGCGCATTAGCCATCGGATGCACATGCTGAGATGATGACACTGGTTCATTAGTAATGATGTGATTTTATTTTGTGATTTCAAATGCATTAGCACTTTGGTGACTACCAGAGTCATCACTCTCAGAGTCTGAATCAACACTCTCAACTGTAAAACCCTCATCATTCAAACCTAAAATCGGCCTCACATTGGAATGTGGATCACCAATACTCGAGGTATTTGATTCATTTTCTAATGATGAGTCTGATTTTACCGAGCTCTCCGGTGTCACTTGATGACAGTTGTGATTTTCAAAGAGCACCGGAGATGGCACAGACTTATAGTTAGTGGTTTGATCATCAATGATGTGGTCTACAACATAAGCAATGTGCTTATAACTTTCCAACTTCTTATTGACTTTTTCAGCAAAGCATTTAATGGCGGCCATTTCCAATTTAGTGTTCTCAATTTCATTAATATAGTTATTAATTGCAAGTTGTTTTAATGAAAGAGTGTTTTTCAGATCGGAAATGTCCTTTTTATATCCATCAAGTACTTTGTTGAAAGCAATCAATTCTTTGCGAGTAGATTGACAGTTGATAATAGCACTATCACGTTGAACGCGAAGTTCTTTATTTTCCTCTGTCAATCTATCACAAGTTCCACAATATTTATCACTAGTAACATCAGTGCTACACTCAGAACTTACAGGTTTAGGAGGATCTGTCATGGCCATCAAAGCAAAATGAGCTTCCTTTCCAGCGAAAAACTTGGAATAATCAATTCTGGTGAAAGCATCATCAGCAATGCACGACTTCCTCGTCTTCAGAAAATCTGCTTCTGCTAGCAACTGGTCAATATCATCATCCAAAGAAGTAACACTCGCTGCTGCATCTGACTCACTGTCTGAATCTGAATAAACTGATTCACACTCCTCAGGAACATCAGAAACTGTGTTAATCACCACTCCAGAACTTGCCTCCTCAGCTTTAACCTCAACAGGTTCAGTCTCCACTTCCACTTCTACCTCAGATCCATCAACTTCAGCTTCAGTTTCTTCATTCTTATCAACTATCACCGATTCCTCAGTATTAACCTGTCGGGCAACACAAGCCACATTTCCACCAGTTGTGATCTCCTCAACACCAATTTGCATCCCAGACCAGTCAAACCGTTCATCCTGTTGGATCACCAATGCTTGATTTTGATTGGTGTTCTGTTGGTTTTCATTTGGTGTAGTAATCGGTATAACTGTTCTGTTGGTGTTGGTTGGTGATTGGTTTTGAGTCTGGTTTGTTGTGTTTGGTTGTCTGTTCTGATTGTTGTTAGAGTTGTTTTGTCGGTTTTGGTAGTTGTTTTGGTTTTGATAGTTGTTGTTACTTTGGTAAGAAACTTGGTTTTGGTTTTATTGTTGACGGTTTTGGTAGCAAGCATTGAAAGGATTTCTGTTACCTTGTTTCGGTGGCTGGGTGCATTCCGGTTTGAAGTGACCTTTCCCTCCACAATTAAAACATGTCACTTTCTCCTTGTTGAACCCGTAGGTTGTATTTGGAGAAGTTCCCAAATCAGTCCTACCCGTCTTTTCAATAAACTCCGTTGCCCTTCTCATTATACTTGCAAAAGCCCACTGAATGTCAATTAGTTCCATCTCTTCCTTATCGATCTGTGCATAGTCTTCATTGGTCAAGTAATTGTTCCCAATTTGACTTGCAACCAACCCATTATAAGATGAAACCATTGCCGAGACTAGTGCAATATGTTGCTGAGCAACTTCAACAGTTACATTGCCCAAATTAGAAGTCTCTAAAACCACTGGTTGCTGACTGGGTTGAGTCATTGGATTCATGTATTGTGTTTGTTGAGGTGGTTGTTGTGATTGGCTAGCAGTATAGAATGTTGCTTGCTGCATTGGAGAGAATGGTGAAATGTAGGAATTATTGTATTGTTGTTGTGGTGGTGGTGTGTATGATGGTTGTGAGTAGGATGAGGTTTGTGCGATGTAGTTGATGGTTGGTTTCGGTGGTTCCATGACATTGGAAATACAAGCAACATGCGGTGCCACTACTCCACCTGAATTCGAGTTTCCAACTGTTGCTGAAGTACCACCAAAATATAAATTTGGATTTTGAGGAATTTGTGATCTTTTAGCTTTCCTCTTTTCCTCGAGCTCTTTGTTCTCCAGCTTCTGTACAAACTCATTGATAGTCCAGAATTTGTAAGCATCCTTCTCTTTGAGAACTTCAACATGCTGATCCCAGTATGGTGGTAGAGCATCTGCAAACTTGTCCACCAAATCTGTCATAGGAATCTGTATACCATAACTAGACAACTCAGTTAGTAAATGACAATATCTAGGAGTTAATTCTTTTAGAGTCTCATTTCCAACATAAGTAAAATTCTCAAACTCTTTTCTCAACTCCTCCATCCTCAACCTTCTCGTCTTTTCATTCCCATCATGCCTATTCTTTAACACATCCCATAGTTGCTTAGACGTAGTGCAAGTCCCAAACTGATGTAGTAAGTCGTTTGTGATCGCCTGAGTCAACTGGGAATAAGCTTTCTTCTCCACAGCAAACTTCTTTTTCTCCTCTTCTGACATGCTCTCCAATGGAACTGGTTCACCAGTGTTCTCCAGAACCGGTGCAGTGTAACCTTTAGCTATCATCCTCCATGCCTCTGCACCCTCCACTCCCATGCCTTCCAGATGGATCTTAAACTTTTTCTGCCACTGATTATATTCTTGCATCTCCATGAGCTTAGGTGGACGATTCCCGCTACCTGAAGATAAGTCATTTATTAGTGTAGAAATAGCATTGGTAGTTTGAGTATTTACCACCGCTGCTGCTACTCCCCAATAGTCAGGTTGTGGTGCTGGAGGTGCAACACTCTGAGGCATCGAGCTAGTCATCGCTATGTAATTGATCGGTTGCGAAGACTGTGTGCTCGTCTTTTGGGCTGCCACTGTCCATGGGTCCATCACTTGCTGTTGTGATTGTGTCGTTGCTGGTCTCGGGGTAGTCGGAAAATTCCAAATGATGTTCACGAACTTCGAAAATCACAACACTTAGAAAATTTTCCAAAATCAGATCTAAGTTCGCCCCAAATTAATTCTACTTTCGTCCAAAATGTGCACTTTCGTCCAAACAGTAACTATCGAATGTAGAATATGAACCAGAATGTAAAATAATCAAATTAGTTTCCACGTACGTCCAATTCTGTCTCAGGTTCGACCACTATTATTCACCTTCGCCCGCCCGACGAATCGAAGGTGAAATCTTAGACCCGAATGTGAAAACTTCAAACACAAAATTCTAGGTTCGACCAATCTGAAGCTACGTTGGACCAGAAAACATTCACGTTCGCCCACACTAGGTCAGGTTCGCCCACAACAATCTACATTCGACCATTTTGACTTTGAAAAACGGTTATTTTGATCTCTGATTTTCAAAAGTTTATGGATTTGGATGATCTTTATCAGGTTTTGATTCAGAATTGATTTGGAACAACTTTAATTCTTGGAAAAGTTGATTTTATCCACAAATTCAACTCTAAATCATTCAAAAACACTCAAAAACCATTTTCAATCAAAAACAGATGAATTTTGACCAAAATTAAGTCCAAATCAGCTCTGATATTATCAATTTTGTTGTTGTATGATCCGTATGGCTCTGATACCACTTTGTAGTTGAAAGAATTTAGCTAAAACAGGATAATCTGATCATACAAGTCACAAATCTAGGTGCGGAAACCCTAGATATGAACAAAATGATAATACTCGGATCAAAACACGTAAAACATCATTTCAAACACTTTTTCATAGATTAACTTTCATTAAAACTTGTTACAATTGATCACCTAGTTAATCTAGACCTTTCACACACTTTTACAAATTCAACACAAACCTGACCTTCAAACACACACTTTCTAAAACTCTCTCTAACTTACAAAACATCAAAATCTATTTATACTAGCTGCACATTCGCCCCTTTTCATGGTGCGAATGTGGACTATGTCCACATTCGCCCATTTACAAGGTACGAATGTGTCTTCTTCCAGTCTGCCTTTCACCTTCGCCCAAAACTCTTCTCACCTTCGCCCAATTATTCTACCTTCGGTTCTTCAGAATACACTAACACATGTTAATAATGCTAATCCAATCACTAGTCGCAATAAATGCATCTACATGAAGCGCGAAGGCAATCCAAGCAATAGTCGAGGGGGAGTTTGTTGATGCATAATGTGCGACTAGTGCTTTGGATTGCAATATAAACAAGTTTTGAGAATTTACGTAGGGTCGAAGGTGCATTTGGAATGGGGCGAATGTGGAAAGTATAGGGCGAATGTAGATTATACTGAAGAAGGATTCCAGGTTCGTGCTGAAGAAGAGGGCAAATGTGGAACTATTCCACATTCGACCATACGCTAGGGATGAAAGTGCAGCAGTATATAAGGAAAACCTTTATTTTATGATGTAACTTTGATCATTCGAGTCGTGTGTGTCAGGATAGAGCTCTCTAGTGTTTGTGTTTATTCAAAGTCGGTCTGTATTGCTTGTAAACCTTATTGTTATCATATTTCTACAAGTAATTAATGAGAATGGTGATTGAAAAGCTTAATCTGTGTGTTTGATTCTTAAACTATCACTTTGTATCTGTTCTAGGGTTTCCGCACCTGGAATAGAGACTTGTATAATCAATTCTTACTGTTATACATAAAACGATCCTTTACAGAAAAAATTATTCAAATCATCAGAATAGTAGTCTTCATCAGCTTCAGTCTAGTCTTCAACTAAAATTTCTTCTAAATAGGAAGAAAACGCATTAGAATTATTTACACATGTAAAATTAGTAGCTACTTCTTTTACTGTTCCTGTGCCGACTATTTTTTAATCAATTATGTTTTCTGAGTCAGATTCATCTGATGTTTCTGACTCAGTTGATGAGCTTGAAGAGCTTTTAGATTTTATAGATATTGCAAACGAGGAATTAGATTTTGTTGATTCCTTTTCAGTATCGACAACATCATATATAGTTCTTATTTTCAGATTTCACATAATTGTTCATTTCATTACTTGCATATTTTATAAAATTTGTGATGGGAACATAACTAAGAGGAGTGACATACTGATATTGTTTCCTATGACCTTCTAGTTCGGTAATCTTAACTAGCGCAGACTTAAATGGCTTATCACTAATCCCTTTCCACACACCATATTTCTCTCATTTTCTATTACCTTTTTCGAAAGACGTAGTCCAGCGTAATTTTGATTGTTGGAAGGTGATATTTCTACAAAAGCTAAGTCAAATCCTTTGGTTTCCTTGAACTTAAGCTGAGTGTCTATCAGTTTTTCAACAACTTCACTAGATCCGTCAATTTTTTTAAAATTTAAATCAGCATTTACAATTTTCGATTTTAAGGATTCTAGTTCAGCAATAGGTTCCTCAATTAATTTCTTACGATGCCTGACAAGGCAGGTTTTGTTACTGAGATCATTCTTGTATTGAATACCATCATTTTCAAGGCTTCTACCTTAAGTTTGTAAGGTGAAGTTTGGCTATTAAGACAAGAAATCTTTCCTTTTAGCTCATCGTTTTCTCTAACTAATTTGGAGTTATAACCTACGTAATATTTAGCCTTTTCTACACAAGCATTTAAACATAGATCAAAAAATACCTCATGAGATGCTGGATTTGGATTGTTCTTGACATAGGCCATAAATGCATCAAGATCACCAGTTGTAACATTGAACGTTACCATGGCCTCCTCAGTTGTCATCTTTAAATCTTCTCCAGTTCGAGCTAGTAGAGCAGCATTATTCACCAAGTTAGATATGTTTAGGGCACTTATGTGATCACTCCAATCAAAATCTCCTATCTGTTGAGTAACCATAGCCTGACTTGAATTAGCACCTGCTGCTGATGAAGTCTGTCCCCTTGTAGTAGCTACACTTCTTTGATTTTTTTCACCCTCAACCTTTGGTTCCTTGCATTCTCAAGCAAAATGACCAGTTTTGTGACAATTGTAACACCTCAGCTTGCCCTTGTTGAATCCTACACTCTTGTCATCCATGTTCTCCCATCTGTTCTTTCCAGTCCTCTTAATGAAGTTTTTGGCTCCAAACACAGCCATTGCCATTTACCAAGTGATATCCATTTCCTCCACAGCCTCAGGGTGAATCCGCTTGAAATCTGATGTCATCAAACTCGGTGGCACTAAACTCCCATGTTGATATGAATTATAACAGTTCATGAAGCCAGCAATCAAAGATATATTTTCTTGGGTTTCCTTAGGTATTTGAATGGCTTGCACAACATTTTTCTAATTTTGAGATTTTAAGCCATTTGTACTGGAAGCAAATTGAGTAGCTGAGAGTGTTTTACCCACATCGATATTTTGATGAGTGGATGTAGCAAGATATGCAGACGATAGTTGATAGGCTGGAGGCATAGTTCCAGACTGAGAAACCAAGGCAGTGTTTGAACTACTAGAACCAGCCACACTATAACTGCTTGAGTGGTTCAAAGCTCTCTGTTGATCTTCCATTTCACATGATCTAATAGTTGAAATTAATTATGCAACATAGTTCTTCCTAGATCCTTGATCCTTTTAAACTTCACTAGATCCGTCAAATTAATTTCCTTCATCCATTTCACATGATCTAATAGTTGCAATATCTTCTAGGAAGAGCATTGACAATTTCTTGTTTATTTCAACATTGCTCAAATAATGTCATTTGCTCTCATTTGTGTGTTCAGTGCCACGATCTTTGCTATTTGATTTTCCAATGTTTCATTTATGACATAGTTAAACAAATTGAACTTTTGCTTCCGCATATCTTTTCTACTTTCTTTAATGTCATCGTTTCCTTTGTACGCTTGAATTAGTGCCTCCCACAGTTCCTTAGCATTTGTATAGTGTTTATGTCTAATGGAAACCTTAGGTGATAACCGTGGGTCAGAATCGAGAGTGCTCGATCATCAACATCAGCCTTAGCATAATCTTCAGTCCATGTCGATTCTGGTTTAACCTCCACAATTCCCTTGTCTTCATCAGCTATATATGTGATTTGTGTTGGTCCTAGAGAATTGCCCTCGCCCTCCACAATTTTGGTGCTTTACCCTTGATATGCTGAATGAATATCTACTTCCATTCCGAAAAGGAATATCCTTCCATCAGTCTCGGAACACATGTGCTTGTCCTAATAACATTGTCTAGTTCCATCTGCTTTGCATTTGTTGTAAGTTCGTTTTGTTGATCCATTGAGTTTATCCGAAAACCTGGCAACAGCAATTGGAAAACCAACACGTGAAATCGTAAAACTCAAAATAGTGACTATATTATTTGAATCCGAAAACAACTTCAAACAGCAAAGAATTCCGAGAACGTGTACTTCAATCCGCAAACTAGTGATCCAAAAAGTAGAAACCATAAATTAATGTGTCTATCCGGAAACAATAACCCAAATTCGGAAACGAGTACTCCAATGAATAATAGCCGGAAACCTTGATATCCGAAAAACAGTAGAGCCAGAACACTATTCGAGAACTTGCAATTTGGATACTAGGAACAATTTTCGAAAACCTACAATCTGAAGAAACATTCGAAAAATTGCTCCAAGGACCGTAAACTATAAGAAGCCTTAATTAACCAAAAACCCGATTGAAAACCAAAAACTTATGTTATTCAAAATCAACCGAGGACCAAACAACTGGGAACCTAAAATCGAAAACTGAAAAATTCAAATAAATTTTAGATCCGAAGAATTCGTTCCTTGGAGCTCAAAATAAGATCTCGAAAATTAGGATATCAAATATTTGAAAAAGTTTGAGAAGACATTGTTAAATCCTTTTGCAAACAAAATTTCCTATAAACATTCTAGAAAAAATTTCTTCTCCAATTTTTCGATCAAAACACACAAAAATTTTAGGTTCTTTGTGATCTTGACAAGATTCAACATGAACAAAAAAAAATTAAGAACCCTAGATGAACAAAATAGATATATTCAACCATAGTCGGCCGAGAACAATATAACCGGATCAAATCTTTTTAATCGAAATTGCACTACCGAAAGCTTTCCTTGCTGAACTTGATATCAAAACCAAGCCAAATCGACTACAATGGCTCTAATACCAATTGTAAGTCCCAAACTAATAACACGATATCAAGTATTCTAATAATTGATGGCTGAATCAAAGACTATTAGTTATCAAGTAACGATATATGAACGATTATATGAATAACTCAAGCTAGCATACGACTTACCTAGTCATCAAATACTGGAGAGAATTTATTATCAATATGCAAACCGCTAATCTTACAATGAACCACAAAAAAAGTTTAAATACTTCATGTGTTCTTGAATGGGCCTACATGGCTTTATGCCTTCAAGAACCCATGGCCCAAACCCAATACTAATTGCAAACCCACAAACCGAGAACAAAATGTTCTCCTAAACCAACAACAGAATTATTTTGAATACATTAAATACAAACATATACAAAAGAATTATGTTTTGTTATAATCTTTAATATAATGATGTACTTTTTGAAAGTTAAAGTTTTTTAAACTTGATAATACTATATAGAAATTGAGAAATCAATAATGAAAGCCGTGTTTTTAATCATGAGATAACGGTTTGAATTATGAAATTATTACATTATATTCACACTATTGTTATTATGTATTCGCTAGTTGACCCTGACATCAATATTGGCATGTCTATTTCATAGATGCGGTTTGTTTTGCTTCACAAAGTTTGAAAGATCCGATTTACCATTTACTAATTGTTTTTTAATGAATTACGTAGTTTTTGGTTTCATATTGAGGTGCGCTTTTTCCTTTTTTGTCTCTAATTTTGTTTTTATTATATATGACTATTTTTATTTACATTATGGTTAGTATTTTTATTTACATTAGATGTTGTTTGAATGTTGTAACCAACTGAACAGTGTTAGATTCTTTTTTAATTATGTCCCCCCCCCCCCTCCTCCCCGTTGCCGTAATGCGCGGATTCCCGACTAGTACTTGAATAAGCTGGAATTTTACGTTATGATTGGTTAGATTTTGAATCAAATTATTCTCATGGATACAGATTAATTCATCATGGCCTTTTTGATAAAATCATTCAAAAAGGGAACCGATGACATTAGACTCAATCATGATCAATCCTACCAAGAAACGATCACATTCGTTTAACTAGCTACTTTCAAGAAGGATCGAATGACTAATTCATATAACATAAAACTTAATATCCAAAAAAATCATCTACCCAGTAATAAGTTGGTTTTGACGGAAATATTTGATTACTAACTTTAACTTCTAATATAATATAAGCTGTATGGCCTATATGGCTAATAGAAACGAAAAAAAAAAAAATCTAAAACCCAAATAGTCAAACCTCGTGTTAACACCCCACCCAGTTGGTCATCCTAGTACCCCGGCCCCACGCTTTTACAAAATGGTTTTTGAACTTTGACAACATCAGTATATTTTACAAAATGGTTTGACAAGATCAGTATTATACTATTATCTATTAGCAAATCAAATTACGTGTAATAAAAAGTCAGTTTAAATATATGTAATGTATGAAGAGAGGTTTAGAACACTTGAAATTTTAAAAAAGATAAACAAATTAAATCGATTTATTGAATATATATATATATATATATATATATATATATATATATATATGGGCAAGGTGAATATGTGGTTGTTTCGCATCTAAACTTAGATGCGAAAGCATACAAACCTACTAGTTTTATTAAAATCCTTTCAAATTTTAATTCCTGGTTATCTATATCTTTTTAACATTGGAAAATATCATCTTCTCAAACAATATCGTGAAATACTGCTCGACGTCATCTTCTCCATAATCTAATCTGGTCGACCTACACCTAATATCTATTGATTTTGATTAACCGTCTTTTCCAAAATCCAATCCTATTAACATCCACCTCCAACTATTATCGACTTATTTCGCTTGCTTCAACGCCAAGACCATTATGTGGTACTCAATTCGAACAATGAATTTTGATTCCCCATTCTGATTGGTTGATAATGGAGGTAAACAAATTTGTTAACCAGTTGTTATTACACATAATTCTTAATTATATATCAGTTTTCTCAATATTATAGCAAAGTCAATATTGTGGAACAATCCTAACTACAATAGTACAATCAATATGATCATTATTAATATCGTTCAAGAAATTGGTGCTAGTCAACATCCAAAGTATTTTTCCAGACTCGTGTGACGAATATAAAAAAGAGTAATGGATTTAAATAATCTGAACTATTGGTCATTGGCCGCTGCCAGTCCCAACTAACGAAATATCTCCTAGCAGTCCCATCTTTTGACATATTGGTCACCAACGGACCTAAACTAACTGAGGCCTAACTTTGTTAGTCTGATGCTGACGTGGCATTTTTGTGTCAAAAATGATAATACGTGGCGAGTGATGTATTTATGTTAAAAAAAATTATCAGCCTCACTCTCTTTATCAGCCACCATCACCAACATTTCAGCCACCACCACCAACATTTCAAACACCAGACCCACATCGACACCCATACCATCTTCGATCCATCACCACAGACCACCCTCCACCGCTGCTCTGTCATCACTTTCCTCACCATCTTTGTCGTTCACCAACCACCCTCATCGTAGCCCATCACCATCAACGTCTTCATCGCTCACCATCATCGTCTTCATTTTGCAGGTATTAGGGGTTTGCAGGTTCAAGGTTTTGCAAGTTGGTGACAGTAGATGTGAAGAAAGATTTGCAGGTTTAAGGGTTTTGCGGGTACTAGGTTTTGCAAGTTGTAGGTTTCGATTTGCAGGTTTTGGAGGAAGAAGATGATGATGTTAATGGTGGGGGTTTCGATTTAACGGTTTTGGAAGATGACGATGTTAATGGTGGGGCTTTCGATTTGCAGGTTTTAGAGGAAGAAGATGATGATGTTAATGGTGAGGGGTTTCGATTTGCAGGTTTTGGAGGAAGAAGATGATGATGGTGGGGGTGCAATGGTGATAAGAGTGGTGGTGGTGGCTGCCAAATGTGAATTTTGTAACACGTCAGCACCCACATAGGCATCCACGTCAGCATCATACTAACGGAGTTGAGCCTCAGTTAGTTTGGGTCCGTTGGTGGCCAATAAGTTGAAAGGTGGGACTGCTAGGAGATATTTCGTTAGTCGGGACCGGCAGCGGCCAATGACCAATAATTCGGATTATTTAAATCCATTATTACTATAAAAAATAGATGAAATTCAAAACAAGCATGAGTTTGAAAATAATTTTATTCAATTAGTACGAGTTTAAAAAATATGTATATATGTATAAAAATGATTAATGACAACGGCTAAATAATAACTAAAAACTAGCATGGAGCATTCACATTAGCTGTTTCATTCCCTATTCACGCAAAACCAATCACAATCACATATTACATTAAAATTATTACAGTTTCTCTCTCTTCCACGCACAACCACTTTCAACAAGTATTTAAAAATAAAGAGAAAGTATTGGGTGCAAAGTACCTTAACCTACAAAGTGTAGGAAGCCACCATAATTTGCCACGTGGAAGATGTCGGTTACAACCTCTGAATTCAATGTCAATAACGAAAAGGGTATTATAGACTTTTGTCTCCCTCATTTAATTATAACGATTTCACAATTTATGTAACTGATTTCTCTATCTTCAATCATTATTCTTTACCTTATTCAAAACACAAATCTCAGTTCATCTAGCGATAAATTTTTTTTACGAAATTCATAATCAATTGAATAGTTGATCGTCATGTTCAGTAAGTTACTCTGTTTTTTCTATTTCAACTAATCATAATCTTGTTGTGATTTTAATTGTGTGTCATATTTAAACAACGAACCTGAAAACATAATCGGAGAAGAAGATGATGTCGTGGATGTTCATAATCTAAATTTTGAAGGTTAATTTTATTGTTTTCATGTTTATTAACAGACAATTAAGCTCAGAGATGAACAGAGGATGATAGATAAGTGTTTTATTTTGTATTTAGATATTATACAGGAAGATGATCATAACATTGTTAAACAAGGTGGTGAGAAGTTTGATTTTATTGCTGAACAGAGAAGGATCCAAGGTAAGTGTTGTTTTTCTGTAAATGATGATGATCAACATGCGTTTTATGAACTTTTAACATGCGTTTTGAGGTTATTGTTGTTTTCTAGTAAATAATTGTCATCAATTTTGTCTTATGATCTTTTTAACATGCGTTTTGGTGTTTTTAACTAATGCGTTTTATGTGCATGTAAAATGTTTTTACTATTAGGTGCGTTTTGATGTTTTTAACAAAAGCGCTTTACTAATGTTGAGAATGAGTTACTCTGTTTTTTATCTTCATTTATATAGAGAACAAATCATCAAGGATCATTCGTCGGAGAGTGTTTTGATAAATGATTTGAACAATGTCCATGAAGGCGTGTCTAGAAAAGACGAAGTTTGTAACATTCTGAAGGCGATGCCAGATTCTAATCTTCATGAATTGACATTGATGTTCATGATTGATGCAAAATAAAGAGATAAGAATCTTGTCGAAGAGCTTACTAAATCCATAGCTCTTTTAAGGTGCTCAATGGAAATGAAGATCAAGTTTCTCAAATCGCTTTAAACCTTCTACCCTTTTTAATGTCTTTGTGTCTATGTTCCTATTATGCTACTTTATTATCATGTGTTTTTAGTAGTTTTTGTGTTTTTGTTTCATGATGTAAAATGTGGAATGAATAATTATGTACGTGCGTTTTATGTTATAATAAATGCGTTTTATGTGTTGATTTTATATATATTATAAAATGCGTTTTAGTAATTTATTGAATGCGTTTTACTACCATATGCTTATACAAACATTAACAAAAACATGCATTTTTTACTACCAATAGAGAAACTCAGTTCCAACATTCTAAAGTCAACAATGTAAAGATGCAAAATTAACTAAATTATCAAACTGTAAACATTTAGCTCATATTATCTACTCGCTTTAGCACCCTCTTGTAAGCATTTTGCATCATCTTTGCCTTGTAAAATCTTTTGTTAAACTTATGAGCCTCTTCAATAGCGACATCCCTCGCCCTGTTGTGGTCACTAAGGATTAATTTTGCAACATACATGAACCTCAAAGAGTCTAGCTGCTGCTTCTGTAGATCTGACTCAGCAATAAAACCACAACTCCAATTTTTGTTTCCTTTATATGTTTCCATGTGTCGTATTGCGAAGATGCCACAGTCTTCTATCTTATTCTTTGTTCTCCAAGGCATCTTCCTCCTATGAATAGGCGCTCTGTCAATCCTATCAATCCATTCGCTTCTCTCACACAATGTTCTTAAGGTTAGGTACATTGTGTGTCTCTACGCATATTCAAACAAATAAAAAAATTAGTAAAGACCAAAAACATATATTATTAAGCCATTAATATTATGTGTCTTATTTTTTTATTTTTCCATACCAGGATTTCGGGCACCCCTCCATATCTCTTCGCAAAATCTAGTTCTTCCTCTGAGTTGTCAATTAACTCTATCAGACCATCCTTCATATCAAAGCAGACTAAATAGAAATGACTGGATATTAGCATCGGAACTATAATTATATCAAAGTCATCTAGAGATTTGATAATGAATTTCCTCATTATATCCTGCAAATTGCTCTTTAAAACCTTAGCCCTTTCATGCTCACAAACCCCCTGCTCGTTGTAGTTTGATGGCTATATTGTCAAAGAAGTCAATCCATTAGTCAATCAAAGACAAATATTACTAAATGCGTTTTACATATATTAAATGCGTTTTGTTCTTATATACATGCGTTTTACACATTTTACAAATGCGTTTTAACATATAATATTGCTTCTTGTTTTTTTTTTCCTTCTTTTTGTTTTACTTTTTTACTAGGCTTGAAAAAATCACCATCTGACTCACTTTCTCTATCTTTCTTACTTTGTTTCTTTCTTCTTCTTTTTTTCTGTTTATCAACATTTTCCTTTTGAACAACTTTTTTCGATTTCTCAATAACTTTTCTTACTTTTCTAAGATCTTTTATAGGAGTTTGGAAATCATCATCTGAACCAGTATTGACTGGTTTTTCTGCTTAACACAACAAGAAACACAACAATGCACAAATACAAATAGATGAAAGTATGTCGAAAAGACCAATACTCAAATGCATTTTATTATACCACTAAAGGCGTTTTAAGTCATATTATGATAGTCTGGTTTTCTCTTACATTATACATGCGTTTTGTTAATTTAATAGATGCGTTTTGAGACATGATTGTTTCAGATCAGTATGATAATCTTATTAATGATTAACATCAGTAAAACGCACCTACTAATTACATAAAACGCATTTGTAATCACAAAAAATTTAAAAAAACTTTCTCGTTGATGCCACAACAAATCACCAAATTATCTTATTCATCATTAAATTCCTTAAAAAGCCTTTACTAATTACTGCAAACGCACTTACTTGATTATGTAATAATACAGAGTAGATACAAATTAAACCATTAAAACGCTTTTACTAATTTCAGCAAAGCATCTAAAACGCCTTTACTAATTTCATAAAAAAAATCATTAAATCGTTGTGTTCATCATTCAAATCATCAAAAACTCCTTTACTAATTTCATAAAACGCATCTAAAACATACCTGAATTCGTTGCCTTCAAAGCCCTGTCATGATTCAGTTTACTTCTTCGTTCTCTTCCTTCACCTGGTTCGTTTTTTAGGGTTTTACAGTTGACAAATGAGATTGTTTAATTTATTGTCATACGATCAAAATAAAAGTAACAATATGAACAATTGCTTACTTGATTTGCGTTTTGGAGTCATAATTCTTCTATGATCGACTGATCTTCGTCGTTTTAATGAAATGCTCTGTTTTTTTTTTTGTTACAGAAATTATGATTTTTGTGTGATTTTAGTTTTGTGAATTTCAGGGTTATAGCAATTTGATTGTAACTGTAAATAAATGAGATTTGGGCGCGATTATTAAAAAGAATTCAAATTATTATAGTGGCAATTTGTCTAATTTGCCCTTCTCTTGTTAACTGAGACTCAAAACTTGTGTGGGTAATTAATGTACGATGATTTTGATTAAAATGCAGATGGAGGGTCAGGATTGCTTCTTACACTTTGTATTTTAAGGAGACTTTGTACAATAACCTCTCTCTAAAAATAAATACAGTTTCCTGTTTTCTCCAAAAGATTCCCAAATAACCCTCAATATACCGATAAACAGTAAATTCCTCATTTTTCTTCACTCACAATCACTTCCAACCTCATAAAAAAATTATAGGCTTTTCTCTTAGGCTGTGTGTTGTGGACACGCAAGCGACCAGGCGCGAGCAGCCACAACAGCCCTACGCTCACCCCCAGCCACAACAGCCCCACGCTAACCTGACACAGTAGGTGGTTTTGCTATAAAATAGTTATAGCATTGAGTCATTGACAATAAAAAAAATATTAACGAAATTATATGAGTGTATCAAGAGCTTAAGGTTTTGTTTTTTTGTTACTTTAATAACAACTTAACGAAAATTCAAGTCACCAATCCTAGAATGATCCTAACCAAACAATTGTAGAGTTCAATTCTCATCCAAAACACGCAGTTCATATTTGAGACCTACATGCAACATGGATCACCTAACATGTGACAAACACACTTTAGACTTTAGAGGCAACGTTTAAAAAGTCTAAATATTGATTTAAATTTAAATCTTAATTGTTGATGTGAGTTAAAAAAGAAGAAATAGAAAAATAATTAACAAAAGATGCAATGTAGTCTCCCATAAACAAAGTGCCTAAGCACAACAATAAGAAAGTAATTATATCAATAGAGCAACAAAGTTATATAACTCAATAAAAACCGAAAAGAAAAGACTTTTACCATTGTTGCAGTCTGATCCTACACAACTGCTCAATACTTGGATTAATTAAACTTGAGTCACAAAAGGAGTGCTTGATTGGGAGTTAACCCGTTTGTGATGTTCTTGTATGTTATATGTATACCGCATCATGTCTTGATTTGTCGACCATGAAAGCAATATGTTAAAAGGGGCCCAACCGAGGTGCACAAAACCGGGTTTTCTGAATACCGGGGTTCGGGTATGGACCGGGTACATATATACCTTATATTCGGCTATGAGTAAAACCCTATTTTTCGAGGTAGGGTATGGAACTGAGTATTATAATACCTTATATTCGGGTATGGTAAAACCCTATTTTTCGAGTGGTTTTTTCGGGTATAGATGGAGTCTTTGAGGGTTTGGTACGGTATTTCGGCTATTCAAAAACTCAGGTACCTGTATTCACTATAACCCGGTTTAGGGTATTTTCGAGTTTAAAAAAAGCTGGTTATGGGCTCAGGTTTTGTAGTTGAATCATGAATGTCATACCCGGTGAATACCCTATGGGTAGCCGGGTAGGGATACCCAAGTATTTTTTTGGGTTCGGGTTTTTTTGTCCAACTCTAGGCCCAAGGCTACAGCCCTGTGAACTCGAGTTAGAATAGAATATATTTGTCAAGGATCTAAACGTGTTTAAGTTTGAGAGAGGATCCAATAAGTTGGTACGTTAGAGAGTGGGAATTCTTCTATAGTAATGGTTTGGATTTTCTATTATAGGAGTATTTGGGCTTTACCTGTAACGGGCAAAATACTCATGAGCCCATCTCTTGTGGGTTCATTATTAGCAGGTCTTTAACTCTAACCCAAGTTAACAAAAATCTCTTCCGGAAGCAACACCTGACTTTGAGAAGATTAAAATAACAACGATTTTGCAAAAAGATAAAAATTACAAATTATTTTATTAACTTCCTATTTAGGGAACTTTTTAGTATCTAAAAGAAGACCAATATGACTAAGGAATAAGGATTACTAAGTAAGAACAAGCCCCTTCTACCTGCATAAGGGCAGGAGTAGCCTGTGCAGAAGGCTGTGCCCGTGAGAAAAGAGAGCCGGTGTGTGACCAGTCAACACGGGCAATGTCAACATGGAGTATTTCCCTCCACCCACTGCAGACGGTCTAAAAAGGCACCAAACATATATACATGTTCTTAACGGCAAAACTATATTATTAGAAATAACTCAACGAGAGACTATAATAACTAGTACAGTGATGTTACAAGCAAATATCAAAGCTACACCATTTATTCCAGCTAGTCACATTAAGCTTTGCCCGAAATTTAATTCACCCTAACGAATTCACCTTAATTTCCTCATGATTTAATTCAGCCCCTTTTTTACATTGTAGAAGATTGTCGTTCTCCTTCCACAACCAAACTTCAAATACATAGCAGATACCTTAAGGAACAACAGAGGAGGACCTCAATTGCAGACCCCAATGATTCACATCCAACACTTTAAAGAATAAACTGGTCAACAGCACCAAAAAAAAAACAACTATTTGATCCAAATATTCACTCATAAACTGGAAATAAGCAAAGGAATCACACAAAAATTAAACATTGATGGTAAATTATTCAAAAAGGAGTAAACAGTAGTTTTAATTTAAAAACCCTAAGAGCTAGTAAACTTGGTAGTCGTTTTAGTCCCCTCAGAAGGCGATGTGGTAACATCTAAAAGGAGTAAACAGTAGTTTTAATTTAAACTTCACGGTTGATGATAGTTTACAAATAGAAGAATAATCAACAAAAAATGTTATGCACTACAAGTTTCAACCTAGTAAAACTATGATCGATGCAGTTCCCCATGAACAAATAATTGTGCTTAGGTACTACAATACAATGAGAAAGTAATCTGTCTCAAAGGAGCAACATAGTTATGATAAAATTGGGAAACAAAAGACTTACCATTGCTGTGATCTGATCCTACACGAAAGCTCAATACTGGACTACAAACGATCAGGATCCCGAATAGCTTGATCCATAACTTCCTGTTTACGGAAGTTTTGCATCCAAATGAAGATCAATACGACTAATGATTACTAAAGAACAAGACACTATATGATCTAATCCTTATTCACAAAAGGCGACTATAACATCTCAACATGTCTCAAAGCATTTAGATGTGCAATTTGAGAAAGCCTCATCTAGCTGCATAAGACCATCAAGGTGAGACGCCTACAAACATGGCAAGGAGAGAAGGCAGCACGCTGCAAATGGTGCAGAAGGGACGAAGGGTAGTCGCTGCGTCCCCTACATGCAAATAGTCTAAAAAGGCACCTTAATTCAAATACATTCCTAACAGCACATACAAAAGCAACAATAGAGAACTACCACAATCACATCCAACAGGTAGTAAACAGCAATAGCAAAAATAACCCAAAAATGTGTACAAGAAATATTTTCCCCACACACAAATGACTAAACAAGAATGATTACAACCAATTCACAATTTGATATGCCTATAACAGATAACATGTTACCACAAACCAAATGCAAATTATTATTTAAAACCACTTTTTATCACTTATAACACCCAGTAATACCATTTCACCCAATCACTAAACCCAGACTCACCTTCAAACCCTACAGAAAATAGAAACCTTTTTTTAATTAAGTGACCAAACGCTCTCAATCGCTCTCAAAACAAGAGTTATTAGTAGTGTTGTCCTTCACTTTTTCAATTCAACCCAAGCATTAATAAAAACCCCAACTCAACTTCAAATCCTAAAGGAAAAAAAAACATTTTTTAATTAAGTGACCTGAATATTGTTATTATTGTTCTTCACCTCTTTCAATTCAACCCAAACATAAACAACATAATTTCAACAACCACATTCATTCACTAAACAAAAACTTACATAACCACTAATAACCTAAACCCAAATTCATACAGAATATGAATTCCTTCATAAAAACCACAAATTACAAACATCTAAACCAAAACATAACCAACCATCTCTTAACCGCTAGTAAACTTGGTAACAGCCTTAGTCCCTTCAGAAACAGCATGTTTCGCCAACTCCCCAGGCAACACAAGTCTCACAGCAGTCTGGATCTCCCTTGACGACAAGGTATTCTTCTTGTTATACCTTGCCAACTTGGACGCCTCCTGAGCCAACTTCTCAAAGATATCATTAATAAAGGAGTTCATAATACCCATTGCCTTACTCGATATCCCGATATCAGGGTGCACCTGCTTCAACACCTTGAAGATATAGATCTTGTACGTCTCAACAGACTTCTTGTGCCTCTTCTTCTTCTTGTCTGTTGCCGATGCGTCCTTTGGGATCTTCTTCTCGGCCTTTGGTTTTGGGGTTTTTTCTGCTGCTGGTTTCTTCTCTGCTGGTTTCTTTTCTGCTGCCTTTGGTGCCATTGTTGTTTTTTTGTGTGTTTTGAAGATGAGTGTTGGTGATGATGATGTTGGTGGTTGAAAGAGGGGTTTGTTATTATATAGGGTGTGTGGGAAGATTTGATTGGTGGGTTTTGTGTGGTGCGGATTGACGACGTGGACCGTTGGATTGGGGTTAATGGAAATGGATGGTTGGGATTGAGTAGAAGGGAGTGGAGTGGGACTGGAAGCCCATGTGCAAAACTGAGTGACTGTTTATTTTATTTTTTTTATTTTTCAAATAACGTTTAAAAAATTTAGGATATAAATCTATACTATATTAATAAGCATATAGGAAGGGCAAAAATGTCATTTGCCACTTTTAAGAGATGTACAACACTTTAAAGCATGTACAAATCTTGAATGCACAAATCTAATACTGAAACAAAAAAAACACTGGATACAAGAGCTAGGGTTTTTTTATCACTCCTCATTTCAGCGCCGCCTCCATCATCTCTCTCTCTCCCTCTCCACCTCTCTATGCGATTCAGATCTAGGGTTTCAAGGATGTCACCATCGTTCCTCTCACAGAAGTAGTGAACAACGCATGGTAGATCTAGGCCTTGAAAGGGTAAGGTAATCTTGTTTATTTTGTATAATGTTACCCAGCTTTTCTTATGTTCACCTCTTTTTTTCCTTATATGCTTTAAGTTGAAGTCGTTAGGTGAAGGATAATGGTGGTGGAAGCTGGATTTACGGTAGATGTCGGATGATTGTGACGGGGTTGGTGAGGTGGTTGACGATACGGGTGGTCGGAGGTGGTGAAAGATGGAAGTTGCAGCGGTTTTCTGTTGCGGTTAGGCTCTCCGGTGGGGTGGTTGGGGTCGTGGGGTTGCCGTGATTACGGTGGCTAGAGGTAATTGTGGTTGTCTTTATGCTTTTATTATTTGTTTATGGCTCACCCCTTTTTGTGCTTTTTGATCGCGACGGTAATCGTTGTTTATTGAATCAGTTAAGTTTATGGTTAGTTGTTTGATTTTAGTTTTGGGTTTGGATGTATTTGAGTTATATTTTGTATTACTTTTAAAAGGTTTCTATGATAAGATGCTAATATGAATATGGTTACAACAGGTTAACCCCCCCCCCCCCCACCACCACCACAACTTGTTCAAGCTGCTACGTTTCTTCTGACTATATGAGTTGCTTCACCTTTCTTTACTGCTTGTATTTCATTCAAATGATGATTGGGGATGGTTAACAACGACATTTATACATTAATGGTCAAATTGATTGTTCTTTTGAAAATAAATGGATGTGTTTTGAACAGAGTTTGTGATGTTACTAGCAGATTTTATCTATGTTATTATGAATTTTCTTCTAAAGTATTACGCCCCTTAATTCAGCTTGTAGAATAATCTATTGAAAGTAATTGATGACTAGGGACTGGGCTTCTTCAGTTGGTGAACCAATAGTGTTGAGCATCTAAAGAAATATTTGAAAATCAAATAAAACCATATTAACCTGAATTTTGTTTCTTTTAACCAAATTTTATGTTTTTCTCAACTTGAAGTTATTTACTCTATGTTTTTTTGTCCAAACATTAGAACTATTTATCTATAAAGTTTTGCGTGTTTAACAGGTACGTTTCCTGGTGAGGTTCGTTTTGAGCTCATGGACCCGTAAGATTTATTTCACCGTTTTTCCGTTCAACTAAACAGATAGACGTTGAGGATGTGAAATCATTATAATGCTAGGAGCCTATCTGGTTCTGAGGAAGTGTCGAACCAAACCGTTGAGAAAACCAAGTCGAGTCTGGTCAACCGAGCTGCAAACACCCACTAAGATTTATAATACAAGAACAGAAAAAAAGTAGGTGTATTTCTTCTTTTTCTGTTGTGCAAGTATTTTCTTACTTTTTAAATTACTCTTTACATATGGTTAATTGTTGTATACAGAAAAAGCGTTGGCAGACCAAACATGTGTTCTCCGGTCTGACTTAGAGAAATCTATTTAGGACAATGCATCATTGTTTATGAAAACTGGTATGTATTCATTATTCTATCTAATATACATACGTATATACATGAACGCAATGCTTTACACTTGTATGCAGCAAAAGCGGATAAGCTAAGTGTTGGAAACAGATCAGTTGTGAATAAGTGATGACAATTATATAAATTTAATTCAAAGTTTAAATGAACGGAAACGAGCCTCGAGGCAAACCCTAAACTTTTGATGACAATTATACAAATGTAAACCCCCTGAGGCGCCGCCTCAGACTTGTTTTCATACCGAATCGCCTTAAGGCGCACACCTTCATGTTTTTAAACAATGATGTAAACTTTGCATTTCATGGTGTATGCAAACATTGTGGAAGTAAAAGGCCCACTGGTGCAGGCAGTGGTGGCAGTCGGGGACCGGCAGGGATGGTGGTTCTGATTCTTGTTGTTGGCGAGACGGAGTTGGTGGTCTTCCGGGTTATTATGGTCCTAATTATGGTCCTAATGATCGGTCTTTTCCAGTGTAAGTGTATAATTAGCTAAACATCAATTTTCAAATATTTCACAAGTACATAAAGGCTTAAACTATTCCTCCAGGCGGTGTTAATATCAACAGGCCAAAGTGATTAAAATGCAGCATCAGAAACACGAAGAAACAGGTTGCACATAGGTTTGTTTTGTTTGATTATATTGTTTTTTGACAGTGGCGTCTTATTACCAATGGGAGTACAACTGTGAAATGGTCCGGTTAATGTTGTCGTTCAGTTTCAAGAATGTCTAACAGGTCGCACTTGGGTTTGTGGGTTATGCAGGATTTTGGCTTGGTCTGGATCATTGAAAGCCTTGCTGGGATTTACTGTTGCCTCATTATGGACTGCAGATGCACTATTGTATTCAACAGCAGATTGCGTGCGGGAAGGGGTTGCTCGGTTATCCTCTTTTGTGTCAAGGGTTTGATCAGAAGCCCATGGCGTGATTTGGTCAAGGAAACCCGAACCACCTTTCTGATATGTTTGATTTTGTGCTTTTTCTAATTAGGGCATGGAATTGCATTTGGAAACTATCCAGCAGCTTGAAGATTGATGTAATCTAAGGTGTCTTTTCAACCCCTTTACTAATTGGTGGGTCGATTTGGGTTATGTTTTATCACAAACGGGTCTCATCATAAATTTTAGCAAAAATGAACACTTTTAACAAGTTAAACGGGTCAAAAATAGCCAAAAGTATATTTAAATCCATAAAACCTCTTAAATCCATTGATTCAAAAATTACGTTAGTTTATAATATAGTTTTTGTAATCTTGCATAACACACTGTTACTTTGTAAAAGTGAGACCCATTTCAACCTGCACTATAAAAAAGACCCTTTGTAAAAGTGAGACCTATTTCAACCTGCACTAAAAAAAGACGATGCGTATTTGGTCACTGATATAAGTTCATATGTATAGGTTATTGGCATTTTCATAACTTTTGGACAGTTATAGTGGATTGTTGTAATTTGGATATAAAACATAGTTTTAATTTAGTGCGGGTTGATTACGGTTTTATTTCGGGTCAGTTTTGACTCACTTACAAATAGGTCGATTACAGTTTTGGTTACAACGGGAAGGGCAATGACGGTGAGTCTTTCTTTAATTTCTTATTTAGGCCTAATAAATGCAATTTGCTGTTGCTTTGGTGATTTTTGTTAGTGGCAATAACGGTGAGTGTATTTCTTGCTGTAGTTTTCAATTCAAAAAGATGCATTCTGGAATATGCATTCTTTTTATTTGTTAGACAGTTTTTGAATTACCATGGTCATTTAAGATTTGGCTAGAATTTGAATGTCTATATTCTCAGGAGGATTCTTTCTTAGTCAAATGTAGAAACAGTAAGATTTGAACTATTGGTTAATACTTAATAGCCTTCGGACCCTAATAACCTGGCTCGGGTTTCAGTCTATTTCACTTCCAATTTGGCTGTTATTAAGCTTTTCGATGCCATCTTTGATTTCCATTTGTATTTTTTATCAAGTCATTTTTTCTATATCGTGTTATTTCCTGAAAGTAGTTGTAGTTTTACCATTTAATTTCAAATACTTATCCACAAGCTCCTTATTTTTCAAAAACAAAGTAGGAAAGTCAAAGTCAACTTTTTAAGTGGTACTTTCAGCTTTTTGTCATTTTTATGTATGAAGAAAATAGAGGAATAGTCACTATCATCTTTCGCTTCATCAATCTCACTCTTTTTTTCTGGTTTGCTTTGGAATTAATGTTTGGACCGATGTAAACTACGATGGTTCAGGCCTTTGAAAATAGTACACTTTGGACGAGTATTATTGAAACTTCAAAGAGAATTTGTAGGAAAGAAAAGGACTACAAATAGATGGCTTCATTCTTCAATGGGCCAATGGACTATAAATAGCATACATTGGGAACCATACAAAATGCAGTAGAAAAGTACTATCTCAACAAGAAGTCAAGAACCACACAAATATAACAATACATTAAACTCGCATAGAAGATAGATTGAAACATCATTCTTATGGTTCAAATTTGAGAGTTCTTTATTCACTCAAAATATGCAACTAAGTAATTTAAACCACTTCCAATATTAGCTAATGAACCTGACCTATTGACTCGTGAATAAAACTTGATTAACCCACCAAACTTTCTATCAATATCGGGTATATTACAACTTTATCTTTTTGGTATTACTTTAAAGTCTCTATAATGAATGCCAATATGTAATGCTCTTTTCTTAAATACAATCAAAGCATTTGCAGCAAATTGACTATAATTGAGAAATGAAATGCGTAATTAATCGTGCTTCAGGGAAAACATTCATGAGGGAAAACATTCATGACAAGCGTTACCGTGGAATGTTTTCACCATTACAATACAACAAATTTGTGTGCTCTTTATAGAAAAAATGAAAAATGTGCTCTTTAGTAATAATCCTATGTTGTATGGATGTTAAAACAAAACTGAATATTATTTTTTGTCATGTTAAAATAAAACTGAATATAACTTTTTGTAGGCTAATACTAATTACGTGGTTGTAAAAATTTAAAAACTGGATATTTGTTTCTTAAACGATTAGAATGCTATTAGGATTACATTTTATTTTAATTAGTCTCAAAAACTACAAACTACACAGATCAAATTTGTAACAGTTATATCCATTAACTATTTTTATTCATGTTAGCATGTAGCAACAATAGAAGTGATACTATTTCATGGTGACTTTTATGTTGCTATTATACATTCATTCGTTAAATTATCACATCTCAATATATAAAAAGTAACCGACTTTTGTACATAAACCGACACTTTCATGAACTAAATGTAGCAAAAGGTATTACCGCTTGTTTCATTAACTTTAACTTTTGTATGATGTTCAAATCAAACTCCTACCATGGATATAATTTACATGGTAAAAGTGCTTAACGTTATTATAAACAAGTTTTCGCTCAAACATGGCATTATGATGTTAGCACACAACGCTAACAAACCGATTTAAACCAAATTCTGAACTGTCGCCGCCGCCGCATCGCGCGGGTTTCCCACTAGTACATTGATAAAGTTGTCGAGAGTTTTTGAAATTTTAAAATTATGTAAGAGAGATCTAGGGGTGGGAAGTGATAACATGAGCGAGTTTAAGCATAATGATACTTGAGAAAGTGTAGGGTACAAAGTCTCTTATCCTACAAAGTGTAGGAAGCCACAAAATGATGCCACGTGGAACTTGTCTGTTTTTACTCTATAACTGATTAGAGGGGTAGTATAGTCAATTGGACATATCAATTAATCACGTTTATTATCAAATCCCTGTTTTATCGTTCATCAATTTTTCAAATTTCATAACTGATTCCATAATATACGATTATCAATTCTTACCATATTCAAAAATCTACAATCATAGTCGATCACTGGTTCAATTTTTTTACGAAAATCATAATCAATTTGCCGAGTTATTCACCATGTTCGGTATGTACTCTGTTTTTATTGTTTTTCAATTAATCGTGATCTTACTCTTAATTTGTGTTTTCAGATCTAAACAATGAACGTGAATTCTTATTCGATGAAGAACATGAAGTTTCTACTGTTTTGAAGTTTTTTTAGATCAGTGATGAAAACAGAGGTATTCACCATGTTCGGTATGTACTCTGTTTTTATTGTTTTTCAATTAATCGTGATCTTACTCTTAATTTGTGTTTTCAGATCTAAACAATGAACCTGAATTCTTATTCGATGAAGAACATGAAGTTTCTACTGTTTTGAAGTTTTTTTAGATCAGTGATGAAAACAGAGGTTGAGCATTCCATTAAATTTTTTTGATGTTTTGTGGATTTGAAGATAATCATTTGCGTTTTAGTATGTTTTATACATGCGTTTTGATGTATCTGGTGATATTTATGTTTAGGATAACATTCAAATGCGTTTTAATATGTTTTAACATGCGTTTTGATGTATCTGGTGATATTATGTTATTGATAAGATTCAAATGCGTTTTATTATGTTTTAACATGCGTTTTGATGTATCTGGTGATATTATGTTATTGATAAGATTCAAAAAATAAATACATGCGTTTTAAGATTAACAAATGCGTTTTATCTGATTAATGAAACTACTGATTACTGTTGATTGATAACTTCTGATGAAGTGTTTGTAACTACTGAAGAAGAAGTTAATAACTACTGCTGAATCAAACCACTGATGGCCTAACTTCTGATGAGCAAACTACTGATGAACATTGATACACATGCGTTTTATGGGTTTACAAATGCGTTTTAACTACTGCTGAATCAAACCACTGATGGCCTAATTTCTGATGAGCAAACTACTGATGAACATTGATACACATGCGTTTTATGGGTTTACAAATGCGTTTTAACTACTGCTGAATCAAACCACTGATGGCCTAACTTCTGATGAGCAAACTAATAGATGCGTTTTATTGTTTTAATAGATGCGTTTTACTAATAAACATTTATATATATAATCATTCATTACATATGGCATAGATCACCATCCATGCCCCATTTTTAAACATCCAAAAACCCAAAAAAAAAAAAAAAAAAAAAACAAAAAACCACATCCAAGAAAACATACTAACTTAAAAGCCAAAAAACTACCAAACAAACCACCCACCACATTCATAAACCACCAATCCCATTCAGTCTTTGTTGTTTAAGATTTCATCCCTCCCCTTCCTCTTAGCTTCCATGTTTGACCAGATGGCTTCTTCTGTGTTTTTTCAGACTGTGATAGATCAAATGATCAAAAGATTCTTGTTGAACACCCTTCTTTGGGTTATCTACATCTTTCTTTAACTTTCTCAAATCTTTTAAAGGAGTTTGTCATCATCAGACCCTGGATCCCTTGGTTGTTATGCTTAAGACATCAAAACAAACAACAACAATGCATAATTTTACATTAGAATTATATCACTGAAGGCGTTTTATTATATCACTGAAGGCGTTTTACTGCATAATATGACAATCTTAGTATCATTAGTAAAACGCATCTACTAAATTACAAAACGCATTTATAACAGAATCATCCAATTTTTCATACAACAGGTTACTAAACATCTTATTCATCAGCAACATTAGTAAAACGAATCCATAATTAACTAAAACGCCTCCATCAATAACAATCAGTTACATTCAGTAACATTCGTCCAACTTAAAACAAAAAAATTATCTAATGCATTACTAAATTCATAAAACGCCTCTACTAAAACTTCAAAACGCATCTGCAACTATAGATCACCAAAACATCATACTAATCAGTAAAACGCCTTTACTTTTTTCACGTCCTTCACCTATTTTAGGTTTTTAAAGTAAAATCATGAAGTAAAATTAAAGTAAAATACGATCAAAATACGATCAAAATTAAAGTAAAATCATGAACAATTCCTTACCTGATTTGCGTTTTGGAGGCATATTTGTTGATATGATTTAGTGTTTCTCCGATGCTCTGTTTTTTGATTTTTGGACTTTGGTGTCAGTTTTGATTTTTGGAGAATCAATCGCACGCATAAAATGAAGTAACCGTCAATTATTGAGGTTGATTTGGGCGCTGGATTAAAAAATTCAAATTATTTTAGTTTGTAATTTGTCTGTTTTACCCTCAAATTGATAACTGCCATTAATGACAAACGTGGGTAATTAATGTACGAGGTTTTCCTTATAAAACGTAGAAGGTGGAAGATGGAGGGCCAGGATGGCTTCTCACACTTTGTAGGTTAAGAAGGCTTTGTACGTTAGCCGGCCTCATGATACTTAAGCTCTTATTAGATTTTAAAAACAAGTTAACTTACTAAATAGCTTTAAAGATTTAGGTTATCGACAGAGCTTAAAGGAACTAAATCAGGTTGAGCTCCTCTATCTAAAGGGCTTAAATGGGGTTGGACTTGCCCCTAGTGATTTTTATTACATTTCTAATAAGGGGTGTTTGGGATTGATTATTAAAAATAGATTGTGCGTTTTGTAAAAGTATGAATGGAGCCAGGGGCGGAGGTTTTTTAGGGCCCGAAGGGACCCCGATCCCCACCAATTTTTGGCGTAATGGTGGAATTTTGCGATTTTCGAAGGTAAATTGAGTCCAGTTTGAGTCTGGCCCCCACTAATTTGATCTTCCGACCACTACCGATCAAAAAAAATTGAGTCCGGCCCCCACTGATTCGAGAACCAAACTTCGCCATTGGGTGGAGATGCTTATAGATTATTGCGTTTTGGTAGCCTAAAAAACTGATTATCTGTGTTTTCAAAACGCAATCCCAAACACTAAAAACTAATTATCTGCGTTTTCAAAACGCAATAAACTAAAAATCAGATTCAAAACGCAATCCCAAACACTCTCTAAAAAGTTTATTATCATTAAGTCATGAGCTTTTTTTTTTTGGGGGGGGGGGGGGGGGGTTTGATTTATCATATGTTAAACATAGAACTAGTGTTTGAGACCAAATTCTAATTTAACCACAACTAAAAACACTGAATATATCTAGTGTTAGGATGTTGTAACTGTCTTAAAGTAGTAGTGTTTGAGACCAAATTCTAAAGTAGTAAGAGGGTGTTCGGGTAAACTTTTTAGGAGCTACTTATGACTTTTCACAAAAAGTTATAAGTAATTTTGAAAAGCTACACCTTCCTTACTTTTCAAAAACTCTTTTTCCTATTTATAAAAACTCATAACTAGAAGTTAAAAGTCATTTTCGCAAACACTTTATTTAACTTATCAACTTTTTGAAAAAGTAATAAGTTATAAGTTTGATTGTCCTCAAGTCAAACATGCCCTAACTGTCCTCTAAGTCATGATATCCAAATTCATTCAAACAAAACAACATCACCAGCATCCAACTTCTTCTCTTTAACATAACGGCTCCATCCTTTTTTCAACACATAGCTTTTGACTATTGTTCCAATAAGAGTACATGAACCACCACTGTTTTCCGGTCTCATCTTCAAAGCAAAGCAACAACCCTTTCAATTGGTCAACGATGGAGTCAACGACCTATCGTGACAATGGTTATAGAGAACCAGAGCTTGGAATCGGTTCGGCAGAGAGTGTGTATAGTTAGGTTCAGTTTTGTATTAGCCTCAACCAAAACTGAAACCAAAGTCATCGGTTAATTGATTTTATTAACTAGTCGCTTAATCGGTTCTGTTCATTTTGTTCCATTGTCGGTTTTCAGTTTGTTTCCGTTAATTTTGATGAATAACCAATACCAAACTTTTACAAAAAAAATTTTGCTTAGAAGTACAAGAAATGAGCTATAAATACATAAAATGAAGGTGTAAAAGCTAAGAAAATATGAATGTTTCGGTTTAGTTAAGTTTGATTGACTAAGGACTAAAAAAATAATAACCGAATTTAAGTTAATTCGGTATTTGGTTAATTTAGTTAGTAATTGATTTCGATTTGTTTTTTTTTTTTTTGGTTTCGGTAAATTGTTCAGTTATTATTCACCTCTTGATATTGTTATTTACGTAACACATCAATTTTTTAAACTAAAAAACAATAGCAATACTATACTCAATATAAAGACAATAAAATACTCCTTTATAATGTATTTTTTTAATATTAACTTAAGACAAAAATATGGTTGTTTAAAAATCGTGGGGTAGTTAGCTTAAAATGAGGAGAGAAAAAAATGTAACTATTATTTAGATAAATAAAAGTTTAGTAAACTGGGGGAAGTAAAATGCAATTAAAACATGGGGATTAAAGTGTAGTTCTTATTTGAAAAACTAATTTACTCTTATTTTAGACTGTACATTATGCATTAAAAAGGAAAAAGTTGTTAGCTTTTGTGTATCTTAAAAATACATTATGAAATGCATTATTTGTAGTATAGATATAGACAGGGTGGTGGTAATGGCACACCCACCAAATTGTTTTCACACACGGCTATACGTGGCATATGACTCTATACGCCATGTATAGCTTTATCATGATCATTAATTGCTGGTCAACGTCAGTCTCATGACTTCTATAGGGTCATACGCGACATATAGAAGTATGATGCCACATTTTCCTAAGGTTAGCCTTGGGAATTGTGACTTCTATAGAAGTACGATGGCTTCTATAGGTACTTTCATATGACGTGTATAGCCCTATATGTAACGTATAGTAGTTATATTTGATTTAATTGTTTTTAACAAAGTTTCATTTCACACAAACTTATTTGGTTGTGATGTGCGTGAGGTTTTGATAACTTAAAGTCTTTTCTAAAAAATAACAGGTTCCCAATGAGTGTGTGATGTGCCGAGATTTTAACATGTTTTATATACATATTTTCACTCGTTTTGTACCCAAAATCTTGCTTTTATCTTAGTTTTATCATGATTTATCTTTTTTGTTGATAATTGCAGGATTTTAAGGTCGAAAAGTGAAAAGATGTGAAAACGGCACAAAAAGGCAAAGAATTGAAGACTTGGAGGATGTGTCAGATGCAACATTTCCAGGTCAGCAGCAGGCAAAAAGTCAATTGTACCGGCTTGCACGGGCGTGCACACCCCTGTGCACGGCCGTGCACCTTGATACGTGCTCCCTAAGGCTTCAACCGACCAAGTCTGGCAGGTGTACTGACCTGCATGGGCGTGCCAACCCTTGGCACGGGCGTGCACAACTTGACGACCAACAGATTCTACTTGAAAGGACTCTGCAACAGTACCAGCTGTTGAGCATGGACGTGCCACATCAAGAAGCACGGGCGTGCAGGCCCTGAATTGCCTATAAATAGAGGCCTCCACCCCACATTTTGATCATCCCATTCTATCCCATTCCACCCGATTCTCCCCACATTTCTGCTATCTCATGGTCTTGTAGGGGACCTTTGGAGCTTGGGATCACTCTATTAAGTCCTTAGATTGTGAGATTCTTGAGAGAAACCACTAAAGATCATCCAAACACCTCTAAATCCCTTATCAACCTTCACTATGTTTTGCTACCAAAACCAATCTTGTGAGTTCATTGTAATGCCTATTTTTGGCTAGGATCATAGAGTGTTGCTATGGTGAAGACTATTTTGGCATGGATTACATAATTTATATTTAGTATTGAGTGGTGCATTGTGTTTTCATTTAATTCTTTCTACTCTACTTTGTTTGATGAATAAATTAAATAATCAACTAGTATTTGGTCTTATGGGTGTTTTGATAGAAAATGGAGGGATTTATAAGTGTAACCGTGGAGTGTAGCAACCCGTGCATTTCACTAGTAAGAAGTGGCGTTACTTCAGCAAGCCACTTGTGTTAAGTCGGGGTGACCGACTTCTTCACTACTTGCACATAGTGAAGTTTGATCCAGGAAATTTCAAGTGGTGGTGGCGCGACTCATCATCATCTCTAGCATGTTTCCTTATCAATCCTAAAATCTTAAATTGTGGGATTGAACTTGGTTAAAGTAGTACTTTCGGGACTAGCCCGATGAAGAATAAGTTGAGAGGTTGATGCATACAGTAAGAAAAGGCATTTTAGGACTGTATGATCGTTCACTTTTACTTCTTTCTAACCGCCAGGTATGCCCTCTCGGCACTAGGATCTAGTATTTTCTCTTTTATTAGTTTGTTTTTCTTTCTTAGTTCGAGCTATTTAATTCATGCCAAGTGATTTCTCTCAAAGGCTCAGTGGTCAGGTAGTTGTGGGTGTCACCCGAACAATTTTCTTCTAGAAAACTAATTAGGGGAGCGTTTGTTTTGTCCCGCTTATTTCTTTAAGCATGAAATATATCATAAAATCTATAATTTTAAAATAGAGAGAACTACACAGATAGTCCCTATGATTTATAAGAAATAACATCTTAGGGTACTAACTTTATTTTTTAACATGCTAAGGGTTTATGGTTTCAGTTTTGTAACATGTTGGGGTACTAAGGCTAACTCCTTTAGTTTTTCCAGTTAAGTTTTGATCAAATGACTAAAATGCCTGTTGCTACAACAAATATCTGTCTAACAATAGTCCTGAGTCACAAGGGAGGTTCAGAGGTTCAAGGGTTTCGATCTGCCTAACGCAGGTCGTGGTGTCCTTCTACGTTGCAAACGTAGAAGGAGGTTCAAGGCTTGGATTATTTATTATGTATGCTTTTTGGTTCTGATCTGAGATAAACTCGAGATCAGAAGTAGAAGATCTTGGAACTCAAGTGAAGAGGATTGTTCTTCACACGTGAGGGACCAAGAGAATAATTTAGAGTGAAGTGAGAGTGATAGGTTTTGGTGTGTGTAAATCTGATCCTGAGCTTCTCTTTTATAGAGAAAGGATCTTCTCTAAAAGGAAAGCATAAAACCTTGATCCTGCTTACAACAAAAGGACATGCCACAAAAAGCAAGAGGATGCTATGGACCTGCGGTCTATAGGCTGATGTTACTCCATCAGTCTTGTTTGTTTAGCTCGATGAAAGGGACGACGTGACAAGTCATTTTTTGACTTGTGACACCACCGGTTGTAGAACCCTTGTAGGCTCCAACCTTTCAAGCGTTTGATCGATAATATTATTTATTTGTTTTTCCTTTAAGCTACCCACGTCATCAGCCCCCCAAGTCAGAAGGTTTGACGAGTTATCTTGAAAGCTTCTGACTGTTATTTGTTCCTTGCTTGAAGGGTTCGAGGGTTCGCTGTGATTTAGGCGGTTAATAGTCAGTGTTTTAACTTTGATTGGACCCTGATGTGACATGTGGCAGTCTGTCCAGGGCTGTATTATTGCATGTCATTATGACAGTTATATTTAAATAATATAACCGTTCCTTTTTTCTTTTTTAACCCCTTTACATTTCATTTTTACTTAACATTTCTCACTTTTTTCACCTTCTTCTTCACAACCGTCTCTTCCATCATTAGGGTTTCGTGATTTTTTGATCATCAGGTTAGTTCCCTTTTTTCTTGTCTAGTGTACTGATCATCCTTCATAGGCACAATGGGTGCTAAGAAGGATATGGCCGTTACGTTTTCAACCCTTTCTCAGAAAGAGGTTGAATTGTTCTGTTCTGAGTAGGAAATAGACCTTTCCTTTAATCCTGTTGCTCCAGCCAAGCAACTTGCTGTCTCTGATTGTCCGTCTGGTTCTGTTGCTTTATATTGTCGTCATTTTGAGTTTGCAAATCTTCGTCATCCCTTCTCTGTTTTTCTCTTAAATGTACTTGAATATTATAGGGTGTCTCTTGGTCAAATCCATCCACATGGCGTTGGCCGTGTGTTGCATTTTGAATGTCTATGCAGAGCCCTAGGTTATGATCCCACTTTGCTAATGTTTAGGCGATTTTTTCGTCTTGCTAAGAATGGTGACTGGTTCACCTTCGAGGGATCATCAGCGGACACAAACCTCCTTTCTTCCCATGTCACTACTGTTGGGCAATGGAAGACCAAATTCTTCTGGGTTTCTGATTCGATTTTCCCTTTTAAGCCCATTTGGAGGTCTCCTGAGGCTGTTTTAAATGAGGCAGAACCCTCAGAATCTGAACTTGATCATAATTTTTTAACTGCTCTTAGAGCCTGTCCTTCAAGGCTTCGTCCTTTTGCTGAACCATTTCTAGTGTTATCTGGTGTTAGCACTCGCTGGGACAAGCCTGGCAGAGATCCTGTTATAATGAAGGGTGATCAGGGTATGAGTTTTTGTTTGTTATTGGTTCCATTGTTTCTTTTTGCTTGGTTCTTATACTTTGTGTATTTTGCAGTCATGTCTGCTCTAGATTTTATTAAAGCTGATGATGCTTCCGGTGTTGCGTTTACTGATGCCGAAGCAGCGGATGGTGAAGATGCTTTAACCAAGTACGAGAAAGGTAGGTATGATGGGACCAACTATGTTGCCGTTCCCAATGTCAAGGGGTTTGCTAAAGCTAGCTCCTCAAAGGCTTCAACAAGGAGGTCAAGCAGGCGATTGTTAAAGGCTGCTAAGTCTGCTGACCTTTCTGAGGCAGTAACTGTTAGCGATGACATTGAGGATTCCGAGGATGGGAAGGATCAGACGGTGGATGATACTGTTGTGGATGTGGTGGTGAAGAAGAGTAAGGGGAAAAAGGTTAAAGTGGTGAGGGAAACAGATGTGTCTGGGAGTTTTGATGAAGAGGGTGTTTATGTGCCTGGGTGGAATGTGAAGGCAACGGACAATTTCAAGTCTTCTGCTGTGTGTGAGGAAGTCTTGGCACACTTTGCTACTCCTGGTGCCAAGGCTTGCCTCGAGGGTTTAGATGATGATGCTCTTTTAGCAAAAATGATGGTGGGAACCTGTAATCTGGCAGCCATGTTACCAGAGGGAATTAGCAGGTTTAGGAAGGTCATGGGTGAGTATAGTGAATTTGCTAAGAAAAAGAAGGAAATGAAGCAGTCCATTGCTGATATGAAAAGGGATGCTAAGGAGTATGCTGAAAAGGAGGTCACTTTGATTGCCCTTATTGATGAACTGAAGAAGGGGCATGAGGCTGAGATGGCAAGGCATGAAGCTGCCAGATTGAAGGTAGAAGCAGATCAACTAGCTTTGGAGGCAGAGAGGAAAGCTTTTGAGAGTCAGAAAAAAGAACCGGAAGTCTCTCTTGCTGCTGCTCAGGGTGACAACAAGTGGTTGATTGAAGAAGGTTTTCAGCAAGTTGTTACCTATCTCCTTCATTCTGCGGAATTTAATTCAGCTCTTGGAGAAGTGTATACCAAGCTGTTGACCCATGGTAAGCATGCCGGTTTCGTTGCAGGGTTCAAAGCTTGTGGGTCTGGTCAAGCCTTGGAAGAATCTCCCCTTTATCAACCCAACTCCTTAGATGTTTTCAAGGAGACTGTGCTCAAGATGGAACACTCCAGTTATCCCTATGTGTCCCAAGTCTCTTCCCTTTATGGGAAACCTTTACAGGAGCTGAAGGAGTTAAAGCCTGCTGGATTGAATGAAGCCGTTTCTGCTAAGGTGCTTCAGGCTGTTTCCAAGAAGAGAGCACACTCGGGTGATAGTGAAGAGACCTTGGATATGACTGATACACTTTCCAAGGATGCCAGTGTTGAAGCCTCCGAAGCTGGTCTGGTTGAGAAACTGCCCAAGAAGGGAAAGAAGGCAAAGAAAGCTAAAGTGGTCAAGGCTAGGAATGAGGATGAAGCCTCCAAGCCTTCAGGGTCTGGTAATGACGCCTGAACCCTTTATTCGTAGCTTTCTTAGCATCTATGGTTTGTAAAACAATTAACTATGTCGTCGTGTCTTAAACACTTTTATCTTTTGCCTGAACCTGTGGTGGTTCATTGGTGGTTGTGGGCTGAAGCCCTTTGAACAATTTGTGACTTTGCTCGGCTTTTGTACAAAGCCTGTTAATGTTAGGTTTTTATGGTTATTTGCTTAAGTTTTATGATTGTTCGTTCTTGTTTTGTTTTTGTTATGTGTTTGTTTGTCTTTGTTATTGTTTGGGAATGTTTATCCGATAGCACCTTCAAAGGTTGAATGTTGCAGTCATTCATCCTTAAGGTAGTCTAGGCAAACATGTCACCAGCTATCCTATTTGCACTTATATAAGTGTTTGTTATTTTCGTAAGTTTGTTTTTTAAACTTAAGGAACGATTGGTGTAGGTTGTTCAAGCCTGTCGATGAGACTTATAAAACTGTTTTTGTTTATCTCATGGAGTCGAATTGATTTAGGAACTCACCCCTTATATAGGTCCGTTCAACCCTCGAACCTATTGAGCGAAATGGCCTGGGAGCTCATCCCCTTACATGGCCCTTGCCATGGAGTTTATTGCTAGGTTCTCAACCTGATTATAGGATAGGAAGACAAAATTTCCAAAAGAGGATTCATAGATCCTTTCATTCATTACATGATAGCATTACATAGCTTTTTTTTTGAAAAGAACAACTTGTCTTACAACTTAAACAAAGAACCTTTTAAGGTTTTTACCATTCCAGTGACGAGGGAGTTTCTTGCCTTCCATGTCGGCAAGCTTGTAAGACCCTCCTTTGTGAGACTCAAGGATGGTGTAGGGGCCTTCCCATTTTGGTCCTAGCTTTCCTTGATTTTCTTTCTTGCTTGCATCATTGTTTCTGAGGACCAGGTCTCCTGGCTTGAAGCGTTCATGCTTGACCTTGGCATTGTAATAAGACTCCATTTTTTGCTTGTATTTGGCTTCTCTTATTGCTGCCGAGTCTCTTGCTTCTTCCAGCAGGTCAAGATTGAGTGATGTTTCATGTTCGTTAGCCTGGATGTCGACATGAAGGGTTCTGGGTGTGGTGACCCCAATCTCAGCAGGTATGACTGCTTCAGATCCGAAGGTGAGGCTGTAGGGTGTCTTCTTGTTACTTGTCTTTTCGGTGGTTCGGATTGCCCAAAGAACACTTGGTAGTTCTTCCAACCAATTTCCCCCTTGACGACCCAGCCTGGCCTTGATCCCTTCAACCACACTCCTGTTCATCCTTTCAACCTGCCCGTTGGATTGAGGGTATGCCACAGAGCTGAAGACTTGTGTAATCCGATACTCTTTACACCAAGCACTGAACGGTTTTTCTGCAAACTGTTTGCCATTGTCTGTGACTAACACCCCGGGCAAGCCGTATCGACAAATGATACTTTCCCATACAAAATCAACTATCTTCTTTCCGGATATCTTTCCCAACGGTTTTACTTCTGGCCATTTCGTGAAGTAATCAACAGCAACCAACAAGAATTTGACCCCCCCCCCTTTGGCAGGTGGGAAGGGTCCAACGATATCCATTCCCCATTTGTGGAATGGCCATGCTGAAGTGATTGGAACCAAATCATGCTTGGGACTCTTTGGGACTGGTGCATGGATTTGGCAGGCTTCACACTTCTTCAATTGTTCTGACGCATCACGATGCATAGTAGGCCAGAAGTAACCAAGGTTCATGAGTTTTGCCACCACTGATCTTGGACCACAATGAGCTCCACATATTCCTTCATGAACTTCTTTGATCAAGTACCTGCTTTGTTCAGGACCAACACATCGAAGCAATGGAGCCAAGTACCCCTTTTTATAGAGTATGTCATCTTGAATTGTGTATTGCTTAGACTTGATCCGAATTCTTTCAGCTTCGACAGGATCTTGGGGTAGTTCACCTCTTTGCAGGAACCTTTCAAATGGAGTCATCCAACTTGGTTCACTTTCAGTAATGACATCTTGAACCTCAATTTCAGATATTGAAGGATGCTTGATCACTTCAACCAGCACTTTTTTAGTAAGATGAGCAAAGTTCAACGAAGCAAGCTTGCTAAGAGCATCGGCTTTCTTGTTATGAGACCTTGGGACCTGTTTGATCTTGCAACACTGGAAGGTGTTCATGATTTCTTTGGCCTTCTCTCTATACTTTTTCATGTTAGGTTCTTTAGCAATGTAGCTATCATTCACCTGGTTGGAAACAAGTAACGAGTCGGTGAACACTTGAAGCTTATGAACCATCATCTTTTTTGCAAGCTTGAGTCCTGCTATCAAGGCTTCATATTCTGCTTCGTTGTTTGTTGTCTGAAATTCCAAACGAAGGGCATAGGTGAATTCTAACCCTTCGGGGTTGATTAATACAAGGCCAGCCCCTGACCCTTCAACACTGGAAGCTCCATCTGTGTACAGCTTCCAGGCTTCAGGGTCGATAGGTTCGTCTATGGTTATGTTAACCTCAGCTATTTCCACCTTTGGAATTTCAGCAATGAAGTCAGCAAGTACTTGTGCTTTAATTGCTTTTCTTGGGACGTAGGTGATTGTGTGTCCACCTAGTTCAACAGCCCATTTGGCTAGTCGTCCCGAGGTTTCAGGTCTTTCAAGCACATTTTTAATTGGTTGGTCAGTGACCACTTGTATGGGATGTGCTTGAAAGTACCTTCGAAGCCTTCTGGCTGTTTGCACTAAGGCTAAAGCCAATTTTTCCAAAGGAGGGTACTTGACCTCTGCTAACTTTAATGTTTTACTGAAGAAATAAACGGGTACCTGAGCTTTGTCTCTTTCTATGGTGAGAACAGCGCTGAAGGCTTCATCAGTAACTGAAAGATAGACAGAGATCGTTTCCCCTGCTTCGGGTGTTGCAATGGTGGGAAGGGAAGCCAGATGATGTTTCATGCTGTTGAAGGCTTCCTCTGCTTCTTCCGTCCACCTGAAGTCTTTCTTATCGGTGCAACCTTTAAGGGTCTTGAAGAATGGCAGTGATTTTTCAGCTAGCTTTGAGACGAAACGCTTCAAGGCAGCAAGTTTACCGTTCAAGCTTTCAACCTCCTTCTTAGTTTGAGGCGACTTCATGTTGAGGATGGCTCGAACCTTGCTTGGATTGGCCTTTATGCTTTGTTTTCCTACAACGTGACCCAAAAACTTTCCTTCTTCGAAACCAAAGGAACATTTAACAGGGTTTAGCTTCATGTTGATCTCTCTGAGTTTGTTGAAGGTCTCTTGTATGTCAGCAAGCATTTGATCTTCGGTTTTGCTTTTGATGACCAAGTCATCAACGTAAGCTTCCATGTTCTTGCCAATCTGCAGGGAAAAAGCCTTGTCGACCAACCTTTGATAGGTAGCACCTGCATTTTTTAAACCAAAGGGCATTTTTCTATAACAGAATATACCCTTATCAGTATGGAAAGCAGTTTTTTCTTCGTCTTCCTCCTTCATTTGTATCTGGTGATAACCTTTGTAGGCATCCAGAAAACACTTGAAGGGGAAGCCTGTAAGCGAGTCTATTTTTAGATCAACCTCAGGCAAAGGATAGCAATCCTTGGGGCAAGCTTTGTTGAGGTCTTTAAAGTCAATACACATCCTCCAAGAATCGTCAGGCTTTCTAACCATCACAGGGTTTGCAACCCATGATTGATATTTCACTTCTCGAAGGATGCCTGCTTCAACTAACTTGTCAACCTCTTGGCATGCGGCTTTGCTTCGTTCTGGGGCAAGACTTCTTTTCTTTTGGACAACTGGTTTGACATTGGAAGGGATCCTTAGTTCATGTTCGGCAATGTCTCGTGGGATCCCTGTCATGTCACTTGGGCACCAGGCGAAAACGTCCATGTTATCTTTTAGCAACCCTTCAAGCCTAGTGAGAGTGTCACCAGGAAGAGCTGTGTTGACTCGTACCCTTTGATCAGGATACCTGGGGTTGATGCTGAGACCAAGTTTGTTGTGGTCCTCATTGATGGTTAATACTGTAGTGGAAGGTTGGAGGGTTCCAACACCCTCTTTGGTTGGGAATTTTGCACTCTTTCGACTAATGGAGACAGTCATGTCAAAGATTACTACCCCAGGCCTTCCAATGATGACGTCATAATTAGACGGTAGGTCCAAAACCACGAAGGTTAATGGTTCAGTCCTTCGTAGTTGACCATCAGAAAAGGTTACGTCAAGTGTTAGTTCTCCCAAAGGCTTGATAGGTATGTCAGCGATGCCTTTTATGGCAGCCTCAGCAGGCCGTAGCATGGAGCGTTCTTCAGGGCTTAGAAGGTTGAAATATTTGGCGAACATTATTTCAGTGGCAGCTCCAGTATCTATGTAGGCCTTTTGTGTTTTGATGGAACCTACGAAGGCTTCAAGCACGAGTGGATCACAGTGCTTTTCTCCCTTAGTGTAAGGGAAGTAAATGCCTTGTCGTTCCCAATCTTCCAATCTTTGCCTTTTACTTGGGGTTTCATTCTCAACGAAGACCATGGCAACATCTTTCTTTTTACCATCTGTCATGTTTTCTTTCACACCCTTGACCAGGTGGGCCAGTTCTCCAGACTTGACAGCTTCCTTAATCCTTTTCTTGAGTTGAAAGCAGTCGTTGGTGTGGTGTCCCTTTTCTTCGTGAAACTCACAGTACTGGCTTGAGTTCTCGTTTCTTTTACTTCTTGGTAAGGGACGAGGAGGTCTGAAGGTGTGTTTGACTTCTTCGGTGGCTAGAATTTCTTGAGGAGTTTTGGTGAGCGCTGTGAAATTGACGTTCCTGTCTCTGCTTGGAGGGTTCCTGCTTTCAGACCTTCGTGCCTCAGATCCTCTGGACCTTTTGTCATATGTGCCATAATTGCTCCTCTTTCGGGAAGGACTGTTGCTCCTCCAGCTGGAACCTCTTTTCCTTTGTTCCTTGATGTCCACGGCCTCTTCTCCTCGAATGTGGGCTTCAGCTCTTTCTAAGGCCTCTTCAAGGGTTCTAGGGAGACTCTTGTTGAACTCCCTGGTTAAATACTTCGAGTTGATAGCATTCATGAACCCTGCAACCTTCATTTTTTCATCAGCACCGACATAAGTGAGGCCTTCTTTCTTGTACCTTTCAATGAAGCTCTTCAAGCTTTCATCATCTTTTTGTTTGATCTGGAAAATTACGGTCGCATCCTTGACACAACGTCTTTGTTGTGAGAAGTTGGCCAGAAACCCTTTACCGAGCTCGTCAAAGGTTCGGATGCTTCCAGTTGCTAAACCGTTGAACCAGATTCGTGCAGATCCAACGAGGGTTTGCATGAACATCAAGCAGCATTCGGGGTCACCCCATTTTTCGATCCTGGCTGCTCCTGAGAAGATCTGAAGGTGATCTTCTGGGTCATCAGTGCCATCATACGTTCTTATATGGGCTGGCATCTTCAGCTTGTTGGGAAAATCATAATCTGCTATCTCAGGTGAGAAGCAAGACAAGCTGTTTGGCTTGTAGGGTTGGTTTACAGCATGTTCAACCCTGTTGTTGGTGACCCTTCCAGTGTTTCCTTGTTGTTCTGCGATGGCTTGGCTAATGAGCTGCTGCCAAGGAAAGTTAGCCATCATTTGAGATATCATGTAGGGCATAAGGTTGAAGCCTTGAATGCCTTCGGATACTACAGTGTTGGTAGCCACTGGGAGACTCATAGAGGCGCTTCTGGCCATGGGAAGTGAGGCCATAGCCTGTTCCCAGGAAGTAGCAGTTGGAGGTGGGACACTGGACACTGGTGACTGCAGGAGTTGATCCAGAGTCAGTTCGTGTCCCAAAGGCATGCCGGTAGTGGCAGCTTGAGTGGTGAACAAGGGGAAAGTAGTAGGACTGGACCTTGCTTCATAGTGGGAAGCAGTGTGAGTGTTGCTGGGTCCAGCATTGTTGTTTCTGGGTGACTGTCTGCGTCCATAGGTAGCAGTGAGAGGGGGAGAAGGTATAGGAGAGAGTGAGATCTCTTCTTCTTCGTCATAATCCAGTCGGAGACGGATTCCTTTGTCTCTTTCCCTCATAACGTACTGGTTCAGGAGAGACCTTAGCTGCAAGAAGTTTCTCTCCACTCCTTCAGGGGTAAGATCTATACGAGGTGGAGTTTGTGTAAGATCAGGGAGAGGAGACATTACCCCAGAACGAGTTGGAGGTGGAGTTTGCAGGTTTGCAGATGCTGTGTGAGCAGGTGGGGACTGAGTCCCAGCTGAAGTTCCTCCAGGAGTGGAAAAGGACACAGATCTGGCCGGAGAGGTCTGGTCTGTGCCAGGGGAGATCTGGTTGACCTCCTCTGTAGATTCAGGGTCAGACATAGAGAGAGTCGGAGCTACACAACTTATTTCAGATAAAGAAAATGGCGCAGCCCCACGGTGGGCGCCAACTTGTTGCTACAACAAATATCTGTCTAACAATAGTCCTGAGTCACAAGGGAGGTTCAGAGGTTCAAGGGTTTCGATCTGCCTAACGCAGGTCGTGGTGTCCTTCTACGTTGCAAACGTAGAAGGAGGTTCAAGGCTTGGATTATTTATTATGTATGCTTTTTGGTTCTGATCTGAGATAAACTCGAGATCAGAAGTAGAAGATCTTGGAACTCAAGTGAAGAGGATTGTTCTTCACACGTGAGGGACCAAGAGAATAATTTAGAGTGAAGTGAGAGTGATAGGTTTTGGTGTGTGTAAATCTGATCCTGAGCTTCTCTTTTATAGAGAAAGGATCTTCTCTAAAAGGAAAGCATAAAACCTTGATCCTGCTTACAACAAAAGGACATGCCACAAAAAGCAAGAGGATGCTATGGACCTGCGGTCTATAGGCTGATGTTACTCCATCAGTCTTGTTTGTTTAGCTCGATGAAAGGGACGACGTGACAAGTCATTTTTTGACTTGTGACACCACCGGTTGTAGAACCCTTGTAGGCTCCAACCTTTCAAGCGTTTGATCGATAATATTATTTATTTGTTTTTCCTTTAAGCTACCCACGTCATCAATGCCCAAAAATAACTAGATGAGATATTCTTGTAATTAATTCTATTTGATTTACAAGGATACTTTTTGCAATTTATTAAAATTAGAATTATCTATTAATATTATTAAATTTAAAATTTTAATAATATGCTAAATTAAATAATTATACTCTACAGATTTTAATATATTTTTTAGTAAATAGCCATTTTCGTCCCTGTGGTTTGGTCCAGTTTGCCACTCCAGTACAAAAGTTTTTTTTTTTTTGCAATTCCTTACCTGTGGTTTGGATTTTTTTGCCAAATTCGTCCTTTTCACTAACCCAGTTAAAAAATCTCGTTAAGGTCAGGGGTAGGGTTGTCTTTTTGCCACTTTAATGAAGGACTATTTTGTCATTTAATACCCTATAATTATTTTAATAAAAAAACCCCATAATCTTCCCCTACCCACCCCACCCCACCCCCCCCCCCCCTCTCTCTCTCTCTCTCACACACACACAAACACATAACTCTCTCTCTCTCTCTCTTCTTCTCAATTTCTCTGTAATAACACCATCATCTTCATCTTCATCTTCACTAAACCAAACAATAATAACAATAACAACAATAATCACCATCATCTTCACTAAACCAAACAAAAAATTCAGATCAGAAACAAGATTCACATTACATCACTTACCATCACCATTAATCGAACCCCATAACAACCATTGCCCCCAACCACCGCCGCCTGAACCACCGCCGCCTGAACCACCGCCGCCTGAACAACCGCCACCTGAACCACCGCCTGAACCGCCACCTGAACCACCGCCTGAACCGCCACCTGAACCACCACCTGAACCACCGCCACCTGAACCACCGCCTGAACCCACCAGCCACCATCTGCTCGATCTCCTCTCTCTCTGATCTCTCTCCCGTCTCTTTCTCTCTCTCCTCTGCTCGATCTCCTCTCTCTCTCTAATAATACACAGTAAGGCGTTGGGGTGGGGGTGTTAGTTGAGGTGTTCGGCCAGAGCTATCGTCGCCGGAGGCGGAGACCTCCGGTCCTTTCTCCTTCTCAACATCAGGAACTTAGGTTTTGAAGGATTATTATTATTATTATTATTATTATTATTATTATTATTATTATTATTATTAATCTGACTTATAGATAGAGAGAGAGAGAGAGTAAGAGTGAGAGTAAGAGTGAGAGGGAGAGAGTTATACAGGGGGTAGGGTGGGTTGGGGTGGGGGTGTGGTGAGATATTTTATTAAAATTTAAATTATAGGTAAAAAGACAAAAATACCCCTGACACTAACGACATTTTTTAACTGGGTTAGTGAAAAGGACGAATTTGGCAAAAAAATCCAAACCACAGGTAAGGAATTGCAAATAAAAAAACTTTTGTACTGGAGTGGCAAACTGGACCAAACCACAGGGACGAAAATGGCTATTAACTCTATATTTTTTATAAAACAATACTTTTATCTATATAAACCACCGTCGATAAGCCTAACTCGTATCTACCATCAAGCATCACGTCAACTCTCATCTCCATCGCCATTTCCGCCATGCGTAATCTATATTTGACAAGGTCGTCTATATTTTTTTAATATATAGAATTATCTATAAATGTTATTGAAACTTAGAAAATTTAAATTGTAAAAATATGCAAAATTAAATAATTATAATATATTCGTTTTAGTATATATTTTTTTATAAAACAATACTTCTAACCATGTAAACCATCACCAATAAGCCTAATTCGTATTTGCCATTAAGCACCACGTATACTCTCATCTCCATTGCCATTGTTATCATGCGTTATCTATATTTTACAAGGTCGTTTATGCTTTTAATACATAGAATTATCGATTAATATTATTTTAAAACTTTAAATTATATAAATATATTAAATTAAATAAAATAATTATACTCTATGTGCATTAATAAAATAAATAGCTAATTCTACATCAAGCAACACATCAACTCTATACTTTTTAAATATAGATAACGCATGGCAGCAATGACAATGGAGATGAGAGGTGAGGTGGTGCTTGATGACTGTAAGTGCATTGTTCGTATGTCCCTAGCTAGTGATAGGTCTCTATAGGTCGTTGGCTAAGTAAATCGAGTGGTGTATGGATCGTAGTCATACTAGCTAGGTCCAAGGGGGAGTCTGTTAGTGCATGATGTCCCTAGGCTAGTATGTTAGATGTTTGGACGTGTTACAGGGTGTTTGGAAGTGTTTATAAGCGTTTTGGGAGTGTTTGGGACCAACAGGCGAGTAGGGAATCATTACATGGTGGATAGCCTTGTAATCACATGTTGTACATGGTGGATAGCCTCCTAATCACATGTTGTACATGGTGGATAGGCTCCTAAATGCTAGTTCTTACATGCGATTAGGGCCTAATCGCCTATACTACATGGGGGATAGCTTCGTAATCGCCTGTACCTGTCTGTACGTGTACGGGAGGTATAAATAGGCCCAATCATAACCCTAATCATTAGTTTTTGCCACACACACTCACCAAACACTCTCCCCCTGGTCTGAGAAGTCTGGTTTGATCATTGTAGATCATTGTAAACACTCGAGCGCTGTTTTAATGATAAATCTTTAGTCTTTTGACCCCTTTATGTGTGTAATTACTCTTATATCATTGTTTCTTAGTTGGTTTTGTTATTAGAACATATTCAGAGGATTCCGCAGTCTGAATATAACCCTCGTGATTGTCGGTTGACCCGTTCATCGATCCTACAAGTGGTATCAGAGCCGAGGCTCTTATCACGAGTGTTTTGATAACAAAAACAAGTGAAAACAGGTGGGTTTTAGTGCGAAAGTTGTGATTTTTATTCAAAAACATGTTTGAACTTTGAAACTTTGAGTTTTTCATAAAAAACCCATATTTTCAAAATCTTAGTGTGTGTTTATGGATAAAAACGTGTGTTTTTTATTAGGTTTTGTTCTAAAACTCTTTTGGAAACTTTTCTAATCATTTGGGGTTTAAACACATTGTTTTGGATAAGATTTTGAAGCAAAAATGGTAGTTTTTGAGCAAAAGTGAGGTTGCATATCAGATCAGGCGATTACGAATCCCTAATTGCATGAACTTATTGCATGAATAGCCAAATCACTACCCTTACTAACAATTAGGCCCCAATCGCTACCCCTTACTAGCAATTAGCCTCCCAATCTCCTTCACTATACACAATTAGCCCCAATTGCATGCAAACTCAGGCAATTACACTTGTATTCATGTGTTCTTACTAGCGATTAGGAGCTAATCGCCTATACTTGCATGTGGCATCGCTCCTAATCACGTGTTGAATCCTAATCACCCTCAAACTCGTAATCGCTCAACTATTCACTAGCAATTAGGATCCTAATCACATGTAAACTAGCAATTACAACTCCCAATCACATATAAACTAGTATTTACAATTCCCAATCACCTATAACGTGCTGAACCTAAAATTGACCTAAGTTTGACTCGCGTTGACCGAAGTTGACTTTCGTTGACCAAGTTTGACTTTTTTAAAAAATAGGTGTTAACCGTCTTTGACCAAAGTTTGACTTTTGTTGACCAAGAGTTGACTTTTTCACAAGGCTTTCACAATGGCAAATGCAACCAAACCATGGGCTTTTCGCGTCTTCAATGAACACCCAACCGGCCCAACAACGACAACAACAGGGGAGTTCCGGATGTAATCCGTGGGCCCATCTGGAGAGGAAATCAACGTCAGATGCTAGTCAAAGTCAACCGAATCAAACCAGACAACTTAACAATGTTCAAAACAATCAAGAAACAGTTGTGGTTTCGGTTACTCCTGCAATTCACTCTGTCTCAGCAAACACGGATGCTGCGAGTGTACTTACTGTGCATGCTGAGAAAGGCTTTGACCAGAAGACCCAACTCATAGGAGGTGATAATGGGGAAATTACGTGTTTTGCTCAACGAGTAGAGACTGTGGAAACCGGAGAAGTGGTAGAGAGTGTTCAAATCTTAGAAGAGAGTACAGATGCAGATAGTGAATCATCATCCAGTGAACAAGATCCTGAACGAAGTTCTGAAGAAATCAACAGAACTGATGCAAATTGTTCAACTTCTGAAAGGAGTGAATCAGAAGAGGAAGATGTTGATGATCAAAATCCAAAAGTTGGAGTTCAATCAAGCACAGAACTGAACCTATTGCACAAGGATCTTCCAGGTTTGTCTGTTCTAACTGTGCCGAACTCCAAAGTACGATTGAAAGGCTGTCTGAAAACCAATGGACCCTTACTTGCGATCTAGCTAATTGCATAACCATCAATGAAGTTTTGAGAGCAAATGAAATGGAGTTTAAAAACTTAAATGAAATTTTAATGAAAGAAAATTCTTAGCTTACTAAAACTCTTGAGCAAATAAAGAAAGAATTAGCGCAAACAAAATCTGATTATGAAAGAGCCCAACATAAACTAGATGGTTTTCAGTTTGCAAAGTTTGTGCTTGGTAAATATGATGTTGATCTTAAAAACCAGTCTCGGCAAAAATAAAATCAAGGACTTGGTTACAATAAACGTTCTGTAAATAGACAGAAAGTGAAATTGAAACCAAAGGCCTTACCGGAGGCAGACCTTGGGGATTCTAATAAAGAATCTCAGGAAACTGAGAAGGCTCAATCAGGTTCACATAGCTCTATTAAAAATCACATTTTGTGTGAACCTGAACCGGAAAGAAGCAATTTCAGTTTGCTAAAGGCACGGAAGGGCTGTACATGTTGGTGGGATCTGACAACTTGTTTGCTAATAAAGAGTTTCCTATTAAAAATGTTGATCAATCCTTAATTAAACATATTTTTGAGGAAATACAAGTTACTGAAATTCAGATCAGAAAACTCGTTGATCAGAAGAAACATGTTGAACACAAACCCACCAAACGTGTGAATCAAAAGAATCGGTCTGGGAAAAATCCAAAGGGTCCCAAGATAAATGAACTTAAGCCCATCAAAAAGAAAGGTACTAATCAGATGAGACATTCTTATCAAAATCATCAAAGAGATTCGTCACCAAGATCATCTGATCATGATTCATATCCAAGTACCTCTCAATTTAAAAGCTCTCAAGGAAGCTGTAGCCCTAGATATTCTCAGATTAGCTTGAGACAATCATGGTATGAACCTCAGTACTATGAGGAGTGGAGGTCATGCTATGAATGTAACGAGGTTGGACACTTGATTGCTAATTGTCCCTATCTGAGAAAATCAAAGGGCAAAGCATTTGAAACCCCAAAATACAACAACCAAAGATACGGGTCACCTAAACAACAAGTTAAACAAAATGTTCAGGTGACACCAAAGAATGTGAAAAAGAAACAAAAGGTTGTTGTTGATGATGCAAAGCCTAAAGTTGATCAGGCATCAAGCTCAAAGGCTCCACCTAAGGTTGCAAAACCCAAGGGAGGCCCAAAAGCAGGTCCAAAGACTAACCAAAGGACAAAGCCACCGGCTGACCCAAAGGTGAAGTCTCAGGTACCACCCAAATCTGTCAAGCAAAGACCTGTAAAGGCTAAGCATGACCAGATTTGGAAGCCAAAAGCAGCTGAAGCATCATTTGTGAGTTTATCTGCTTCATTAGCACCATCTACATCAACTGCTGTTGATGAGAAAACACCTACCCCTCATGGTAGATGGATGGAGCTACCTATGATTGATGACCTAGGCCGACCAAAGATGGTCAAGGCCTGGGTCCCCCTCCAGAACTAATCTTTGAACGAGTGTGCAGGCTGTTCCAACAGGAACTATCAGCAGTCATTTGATTGTTGTCTTGTTGACAGTGGGGCATCTTAGCAAAAAATAGGTGTCATGTCGCTCCGGTAAATTGATCATAATATCTTTGGAGGATATGTAACCTTAGACAATCAAGGAAGGGATTTGTTATCGAAGAAGAAGAAAGAAGAGAAAATGCTCGATGAGAATAATTCTAGACCAGTGTTTCGACTTAACAACGGATGTCAGTAATGAATAAGAGTGGACTGGGTGATTGCTGCAGAATGGTTCCTTCATTATCTAAAGGGTTACCGACCAAAGGTCTATAGTACCCTAATGGCGATAAGTTGGATCTCGTTGACTTCAGTGAATTTATCAATGGTGGTTACAATATTGAAGCTGGATCCGCAACGGGTGGATATCAGTTCATGGGAGGTCGTCACATGTGTTTCCTGCAACCTGCGAAGCCGAATCAAGTAGCTGCATTGAGCTGCTGTTTCCAGGTTTATCTGATACTTTTACACACATTCTTGACTACGGTTTGCATTTTCTTATCACCTGCATCTCCTTATTAATAGTGTAACTTCCATAACAATCACTAAGGATCCAGTGATTATTTTTGTCCACACTGACTACCGAAATGCCAAAATTTTACCAAATCATTTGACAAATTTAAATTTGACTATCTTTGAAAGGTAAAAGGAATTTTGGGAAAACCTGAGTAAACCACATCGGAAAATCATTTTTTTTAATATTTTTCTTCAAAAAATCAGAAAAATCCAAAAATATTGTCTTTTCGCAAATTTGTAGATTTTTAGGGGGAGAAAATTCAGGAAAATACAAAAACATCAGAAAATGCAAAAAAAAAAATTTGAAAAATTGCAAAAATGAGTTTCTTTGGTGAAATAGGGAAGATGATATTAACCCATCAGTTGGACTGTCTGGACTCTTATCATCTTAAAAATATTGGAACTGATAAGTAGCCTCTACAATGATGTGTCGGTAGGCTCGAAATCAATTCCAAGCTCGGCACGGTGATATAAACTTAAATCAACTGAGCATTGTGTGGATTAACGTCGCGTTGGCATATGGTCTAAAAACCTAAATCTCGTTGATAGAATGCCAAAATCCGAGGTTTCTAGTCTTTAAAAGGTTAGTACATCCGGGGTGAACTAGACGTCTCTCAGAATAAAATGGGGTGGCATAAGTGACGTACGTTTGGTTCGCAGCCTACAACTGAGACACCTCTTTGCCATTCCCAAGAAAAGAAAAACAAAAAAAAATAGAATAAATTATGATAAGGAGACGTCTGGGAATCCTTAAAAGAGCAAAAAGATCATGAATGCCAAAACCCTATTCTCAAAGAGAATCACTCTAAGGTAGCAAATCAATTACCTAAAGCATCGTACCGTGAAAAATAAAAAATACGGTATTTGACTTGAACCCTGGTCTGGATCTCACTGGTCTCTCTACTGCAGCGTTCTTGCAGACCTGATCACCATTGAGTCCATTCCTTGTAAATATGGATGACAACAGCTTATTCACCGGTTACGAGGAAGCTTTGTGCATGCCTTGACGCGGGAATATGTCGCGTGTGCGGGGAACACCTTTAATCAGTCTTAATATTACCTTAACGTATCTAAAGTGCCTAGCGATAAAACTTGATTTTGAGTTTAGGTGGGCAACAATACTGGCAATTGTTGTAGGATGCTTATTGGTAATTTGAACTGAAACTGAACACATAAGAGTTCTAGATTAGTCCGTACACTGATATGTTTCCCTAACAGATGAAACTCTCAAAAATATGCTTTTGAATAGTTTTTACATTTCCTGTTTTTTTTTTATTTCTGTTTGATTATCTTGAAAAACCCAAAAATATTTTTCTTCTATCTTCATTTTTATTGACCAATGTAGGAATACAAGTATTCTTCAATTGGAATCTCAGATCCGAAGCTGAAACACAAATAAAATCTAAATTTTACAAAATTCAAGGGTCAAACATCACTTTCAGGGTCACAAATTGTCAATCATGAGAGTTCAGGGTGAAATTTGAAAGGATCTAAATGTTCAGGGGGGAGAAAGATTCGTTTCTCAAATTGGTGGTCACTATGGACAAATCTTGAAAGTTCATCAAATTATAAACTTCAAGAATTAGTTTGAGTCCGGATTAGTTTGTCGTATCTAATACAAGTTGTAGTTTGTGTGCAGTTTTTATTAATTTTTCTTGCAGGATCAACACAACGTCTGTGCATACCATGATTCAAACGACAAGGCTCTAAGCTGAACAAGGCTCGAACCTGAACAACAAAATCATTCTGAACAGCAAGAACCCGATATTTCATCTTCAGAGAAACCAGATCGTGGTAGAGCTCCGGCAATCGAAGCTGAAGAAGAAGAACGTCAAGAAATGAAAGTGAAGATGATATTGATCTTTGTCCAAGTCACAGAATCGTCAATCATAAAAGCGGAGATTTCTTGTTTCCTCCCAAGTTATCGAAGCAAATCGACGACCAAGACGAGTTCTTATGAAGCCACGACTAAAGCTCAAATTAGTTGATATGTTCAAGTCTTCAAAGGTCATACACTGCGGTGTCACCCTAAGTTGAAGAATGCTGAAGACTTGAAGACCCGAAGACCATATATCTCCAGCTAGGTCCAAGGAGGAGTCTGTAAATACACTTCGTGTGTGTCCCCGGCTAGGGGATAGGTTGAGTCTGTAAATCACTAGCTAGGTCCAAGGGGGAGTCTATAAGTGCATTGTTCGAATGTCCCTAGCTAGTGATAGGTCTCTATAGGTCGTTGGCTAAGTAAATCGAGTGGTGTATGGATCGTAGTCATACTAGCTAGGTCCAAGGGGGAGTCTGTTAGTGCATGATGTCCCTAGGCTAGTATGTTAGATGTTTGGACGTGTTACAGGGTGTTTGGAAGTGTTTATAAGCGTTTTGGGAGTGTTTGGGACCAACAGGCGAGTAGGGAATCATTACATGGTGGATAGCCTTGTAATCACATGTTGTACATGGTGGATAGCCTCCTAATCACATGTTGTACATGGTGGATAGGCTCCTAAATGCTAGTTCTTACATGCGATTAGGGCCTAATCGCCTATACTACATGGTGAATAGCTTCGTAATCGCCTATACCTGTCTGTACGTGTACGAGAGGTATAAATAGGCCCAATCATAACCCTAATCATTAGTTTTTGCCACACACACTCTCCAAACACCCTCCCTTAGTCTGAGAAGCCTGGTTTGATCATTGTAAACAATCGAGCTCTGTTTTAATGATAAATCTTTAATCTTTTGACCCGTTTGTGTGTGTTAATTACTCGCATACCATTGTTTCTTAGTTGTCTTTGTTATTGGAACATATTCAGAGGTTTCCGCACTCTGAATATAACCCTCGTGATTGTCGGTTGACCGTTCGTCGATCCTACAATGACAGATACGAGTTACGCTTATCGACGTTGGTTTATATGGAGAAAATTATTGTTTTATAAAAGATAAATACTAAAACGCAAAAAGTATAATTATTTAATTTAATATATTTATATAACTACAAATTTTTATTTTTTAATAATATTAGTAGATAATTCTAGTTTCAATAAATTGCAAAAAAAATATCATTGTAATCAAATAGAGTTAATTACAAGAATATATAGTTGTAATAGGGCATTTTAGTCATTTTATCAAACTTAACTAGAAAAACTAACGGAGTTGGCCTTAGTACACCAACATGTTTCAAAACTGAAACCATAAACCCTTAACATGTTAAAAAATAAAGTTAGTACCCTAAAATGTTACTTCCTATAAACCATAGGTACTATCCGTGTAGTTCTCTCTTTTAAAATTATGTTAAAGAACTAAGTGTGAGGTGTTAAAATTTTCCAAATTTTAACACCTCTTGAATTCTACAAACCGAAATCGTTTAAAGTCAACTTTTTCAAAAATGTTTTGATTAAATAAAAACCGTTTTCAAACCCTTTGAGACCACCCAAAAATCTTGCGGGGGATTAGGGATGTTTTGGTAGTCAAAAGAACCATCTAGGGCGTCTTCAATTCCTTAAATAACTCTTACCTCTACGTGTGAGTATTTTGAGCCTTATCGAGCATATCACTACATATATACTCTACATGTTCATTCGTTTGTTTATGAGAGATATTCCCCTTTGGCATGACATGGTTAGAACTTGTGTGACTTATGCATTACAAGACCACATTGGAGGTGATTGTGTGAAAATGGTTTAGGCACTTAGGATTTACCCATTCCGTTACTATTAGCCTTCCATATATTCCCACACCTAGTCACCTATCTTGAGCCTTAGCCTTTTTCATTTCCTTTCATCCATTTAGTCCCCGCCATGACAAAACAAGGGACGTGTTGAGGTGTTAAGGAAGCTCTTGGGCAATTTTGGACTTAGAATCATAAGCCGCATACCAAAGATCTCAGATCTCGATCGTGAAAAATGGCGACAAGAAGAGCATACCAAGCGTCAAGAATCACCCAACAATGCATCAAGTGTAAACAGTTTATGTAAAAAAAAGTGTGTAATAAGTATGTTGCTAAAATAAAGGAATCAAGGAAAACTTCAAAGAAAAAGTTTTGAAATACTTTCGGAAGACCAAGTGATCGACCCGACCTAGTGGAGGCTTTTAGGCGGCATGCGCCGAACGAGTCACAAAAATAGGCGAAAGTCGAGTTATGAAGTCCAAGAAAAGACCTTTAAAGCCCGCTTAGAAGTGCAACAAGATTCCAACAACACCTCAAACACAAACCCCTAAGTTAGTCATTGTGGTAGACTCCATTCCTACCCTATCCATCACCATTTTACCAAAACAACCCTCTAAAAGTCCTGTTGATTCATACACATTACCTCAACAAAAGTGGTGGAGTTGTGATTTGCATACAAGCCTATGATTTGTGCTTACCATCGGGTAGAATACGAGTGTTCACCCCCAAATGAAACCCAAGTGAACGAGAGTTAGCGAGGAAAGGGAATTGGGACACTTTAGGAGTGTTTAAGTAGTCTTACCACAAACCAAGCCCGAAACCCCGAGGATCTATTAAGTGTGACTCTTAGGAGGTAAGTTGAGCTTGGCACATCGAGTGAAACTTACAATTTTTATCTCATAAAAACTGCCTAAGGTTCGGTTTGCTTGAGGACAAGCAAAAGCTCAAGTGTAAGGTGATATGATGTGCCGAGATTTTATGTAACACCCCATTTTTGTGGACAAAATAAAAATTATGAAACTTATATATTGTCGAACGAGTAAGATGGTTATTTGAAATATGAGATACTCAGACGAACTCGGGCTAGTATAAGAGACCATTTAGTAATAATAATAACGTATATTATATTTGAACCTTACTCCGTTTTTAATGAAACTTAGGTTGACGCATAGATAAAAATTAGCTCGTCTTAAGAGTATATTTGAAAGTTTGTAAAAACATTATAGTTTAGAAGTTATACGAGAAAAACGAGTGAAACAGTTGAATTAATTATTATAATATAATAATATATAATAATTGTAACAAAACTTGAATGTCAGTAAGATTCATGCCCATATCGAAATAAAAGAAAATTGGATTGAGGTTGTTGTCCCACATCGATTCTAAACTTGGTAAAAGAGTGAGGTACGTGCCTGCTTGCTTGTATAATGATCCCACATCGACAGAATGAATAAAGCCACCGTCCATTTGTAACTATAAATAGGCGGGCTCAGTGTAATATTTAGACATATAAGGGGGTGTTTGGGATTGATTATTCAAAATAGATTATGCGTTTTGAAAAAGCAAGGGTGGAGCTGCTTATAGATTATTGCGTTTTGGTAGCCTAAAAAACTGATTATCTGCGTTTTCAAAACGGAATCCCAAACACTAAAAACTGATTATCTGCGTTTTTAAAACGCAATAATTTAAAAATCAGATTCAAAACGCAATCCCAAACACCCTCTAAGTGTATTTGGGAAGCTCTAGTATAAGAGAATCCCTGGCCAACGATACCCCGTTGGGTGTTGTTAATAGTCAATTTTAGAGCACGAGTAGGAGCACGAGTGGGGAGACTCTACATCAACGTGCCGTAGATAGTTTTGAGGTATGTTCTCCTTTAAGTTATATTAGTTATTTTTATTATTATTAGTAGTAGTTTAGTATAGTATTATTATTTTTAGGCATTAAGATTATTATTAGGGGTGGGTATGGGGTAGCCTAGCCTTAGTTAGGCATGGACTGATCACCCCTGCTTAAACAAGGTAGCGTTAACCAATATCCAACCATAATAACAATTAGTTAGGCATACCATTACCTAACCTAGGATTACGTAATTGTGTCAGGACACTGAGTTATTACCTGGCTATACTAGCAAGCGTTGGGCAATCGTTAAGCATCGTTGAACAGGTGAGTATCATGACTTTTTCTAAAACTGTGACATATTCTTGTATAAGCTATTTTATGTGAGTAATATGATTGTTTTCCTAAAAGTGTGATGTATGTTGTATAAGTAATAGACGTGAGGTGAAGGAGGTGTTGAGACCATGTAAGGCCGACAACACACCTCACCTGAGTAAATAAATATATGTTATGTATCATACATGCATGGGTATTAGGGGGTTCTGAATCCATGGATTCATAATGAGGTATTGAGGCTGGGGGAACCGCGGTGAGCCTTCCCAGTATGGGTTGCCCAGTAGTAAAATATGCTCATAATAGGCAGTATGCCACCGTCTTGTATTGAGGCTGGGGAAACCGCGGTGAGCCTTCCCAGTATGGGATGCCCGGTAGTAAAATACAATAATAATAGTAAGGCAGTATGCCACCGTCTTGTATTGAGGCTGGGGAAACCGCAGTGAGCCTTCCTAGTATGGGATGCCCAGTAGTAAAATACAACAACAATAATAATAATAATAATAATAATAATAATAATAATAGTAGTAGTAGTAGTAGTAAGTCAGTATGCCAACCCAATACGGGTATCTGTTTAATCTGTAGGGTGTATGGGATGTATACCACACCTATAAAAGTAAAGACGTACACTGTTCATAATATTAAATGAATGTTTTCATACAACTATGCATGAGCTCACCAGCATAAGCTGACGTAAAAACTTTTTAAATATATGTCGTAGGATTAGCAAGTTTACAAGAAAAGTTGCGATTCCGCTGCTAGGTCAGGTATCAACCGTGCATGATCACCCGGGTCTCGGGTGGGGTGTTACATTTTAACATGTTTTATGCATATATTTTCACCCATTTTGTACCCAAAACCGTGCCTTTATCTTACTATTATTGTCACACCCCGCCTAGGCGGAAACACGGGATGCAACCACGAAAGGTTTTCAAGCACAAGACTTGAGCAAACATTCATATTTTATTTAATAGTAAAAGTACCAAACATGTTCAACGGTGACAACCATCACAAAATACAGTTTAAAACCCTTCATGGGATCAAATGTTTTGAAAACACCAAAAGTGATAGTCATGAATGAATGCCCAAACATATCCCAAGTTCTTTCCATAGCTTAGTTACCTGAAAACATGCATAAAAACTTGGTCAACAAAAGTTGGTGAGTTCACAGGTTTTGAAATAGTTGAAAATGTAAAGTTTGATGAAATTCCGTGAATGACCCGTCATTGTCTATCTAAGATCAATGACATTAAACGTTCATGAGCCCATAACCAAACCTTGACGAGTGGTGCCTTGCACATCGCACAATAAAGGCAATGTATCATCATAAAAGAAATACAAGCACCCTTTTGTCGTATGTATCCGGGTTAGAGCGACTAACCAAGGCTGGGGGTGTCAATCCAATAGATCTATTCATGCGTTTCTAGCTAAATCCATAGCTAATGGTTACGGTAAATCATTACACGAGGGCTTTAGTGAGTACCCTAAACGTATCATCTCATGATATACTGGTCTAGTAGGAATTCATTCTAAAAACAGTAAACAATGCATGCTTTTCCCCAAAACATAAAACAGTAAAAAGGGGTCGTGAAACTCACCTCAAGTCCGTGTGTAGTCAAGCAAGAGTGTATGTCCGACAACTAGATATCCCGACTTATACTTCCCATATACACGCATGGACACCTTAGATTTATCGAAAAGGTCCATGGTACTCGTGATTCACCCAAACTCGTGTGATACTTTAGTTTAGTTACTCATGGTGACATTTGTGTTGTTTGAAAATAGTAGCTTTGATATGAAAATAGATCTTGGTTCCTAACACATGTTATTAGTTATAAAACATATGTCTTTTCCAAAAACATGTTACAATTATACTTGATCTATATCATGTGTACACACAAGCATCACACATACATGTGTATTCATGCGTATTGATACGCTCTAAAATATACATATATTTATATCAATATTCTCTACACTTTAACTAATTTTGGGCTAGTTTTTATTATATATTACTCTTTATTGGTTTCTACTAGTTATTTAAAGGTTTTAAGTGTAAACGAGCTAAAATGGTTGAATGAGTCGTCTAATTAAATATATTATTTGGAGTAGACTCTTATTTAATTTTTGTGTTGTAGGAACTATTGGGCCCGGGCCTAAAACAAGATGAACATTGAGCTACAATAAAGACTAAATGGGTTATACTTATTTGGGCTTGATTTCAACTACAACATTTAAAGGGCTAAACAAAAAGAAAAAAAAATATTTGGGCCGGCCCACTTAAAGAAACTAGGGCGTGACACATCATGTTGTTAGGCGGCTGCTGTTTATAAAAGAAAAAAGTAGCTGTACGTTAGACTCAAGAGGGAGGCGCCTGCAAAATCCCTTTTTGTCAGGTGTGTTGAAGACATCACAAATTAAATCAAAAACAAAAAAAAATACTAATAATAATAAAGGAGCAACGACTACGGTGTTTATCGGTTTGGTATTTTTTGGTCTCGCTATGATTTTTATTTGTGAACTTTTTAGATTTATTTTTATTTCTTTCATTACTATGGTTGGCTAGATTTATCGGTTTGGTATTTTTAGCTCCCGGTAGTCATTCGAGTATCCATTTCCTGTTAGCTTTCAGCTTTATCAGTAGGATTTCCAGTCTAGACAGCCATCCTCCCCATTTCTGATTCCTCTTTCGTGAGCGTTTACTCTTTGATCTCTCGTCCTTGCTACTTGTTTATTTCTTGTCTTGTTTTATTTGTTTACTTGTTTATAATTTTAGTTACTTGCTAGTTAAAAATCATGCTCTTTCATATAGATTAGGACTCGACAGAGGTTTAGTATCGAGGGCTGCATATCAGTGTCCACGGATTGATACTCGGTCTTATCGACTTTACTACACTACGACCGGTACACTGTCATGTTGTGTGGTTTAGCTTGGTGATTCCATTTTTAAAACCAGATTGTGAAACTTGAAATATTTATATATATAAACCACAACAATCACGTATATACGTGTACATACATACATGTGACTATGTATGTGTATTTCATTGTATAATCATTGGTATTTCATGTCCATGAGACTACTTGCGTACATACATACCCATATATAGGCACCTTGGTAATCCATACACATTAACACCTATGTTTATATTTTTGTCATACACATACCTCTCTCTCTCTCTCTCTCACACACACACACACACATATATATACATGCGCATATACTCCTAAGCACACACATCTACTTGCGTACATACATACCCATATATATGCACCTTGGTAATCCATACACAAAAACACTTATGTTTATATTTTTGTCATACACATACCTCTCTCTCTCTCACACACACACACACATATATATACATGCGCATATACTCCTAGGCACACATATATGTTCTACTTTCACACATATGCACACTTATAGGTTAAACAATTTATTATACTAGTACTAGTGACAAAAGATACACATTTATACATACATACATACCCCTCGCATACACACATATCTTTATAAATTTCAATGTGTTTTTAAGAAACTAGTTTTTATAAGTTGAGATTTAAGGTAGTGTATGTGATACCCCGCAATTTCAGGTTCTCACTTTAACTAAACCCTAGTTACTTGTACTTACATTCTTTGCATTTTACTTAACTAGGGTTAGCTAGATAAGTCACACGTTGCAAAGTTATAGGTTAATAACTGCATGAAGTGGTAATTCGAGGAATTACCAAACTATATACATGAGTAGTGAACCCCGGACGTTGGTGAATTGTTAAACTAGAAGATAGTGAACTAATTGATTGAGATTGATTGCAATCACGTGCTTCTGTGAAACTATGCGCAAACTGTTTTGTGATTACGTGAACTTAAACCGAAAGCATTAATAAAAATTGTAATGGGTGGACCGTTAGGAAGGTTGGGGTCTTAACACATGGGGTTACACTTGTTATGGTCCAAAATAGCGAAAACATCGAAGAAAACACGCGGTACAACGGACCAGACCACCCGGAGCGAGCCGGGCAGAGTGAGTAGCCGCTCACTCGTGCCGCGCGGCCGCTCGCGGGCTCCTGACGAAACTAAACCATCTTAATCACCTATTTAAACAATCTTAAGCTCCAAGTATCCCCTAAACTCAACCCTAATTGCCCCCTACTGCCCTATTACGAAAATATTAACTCCAAACACCTGCTAAGGCTCAAGAACACCATTCGGGAAGCTTGAAGAGCAATCGGTTGGTGGTTTTGAAGTGCTTTCGGTATAATGTTCAATCTCTTATGTTTTAATCTTCTCTAATATGTTTTTAAAACATCAAAACCATGTTTGTCCAGGTCTGAAACACTTTTATAAAAGTTAAAACTTGATGTTTATGAAGATTAAAAGGGTTAATCATGTTGTTATGTAATGGATATTATGTGTTTTGCATGATTTTGCATGTTCTTGATATTTTAGATTTCTAGAGTTTATGAATGATAATATATGCATGAATCTTGCTAGGTTTTGATCAGGTTATGTCTTGTTGATGTCGTATAATGATTGTTGGACGTTGTTGATCGATTATATGCTTGAAAGGTTGATTATAACTAGATTTATTGCATGTTTAAAATCTAGACAGAATGCTTGAGTCAACTTGTAGGGTCTGTTACGTGACTTAAAAGTATAAAGATTGATGATTTCTTTGCATGGTTGTATTATACATGGTCTTAGCGTTTCATAATGGGCAAAATCTTCTGATTTGGACGTCGTTTGAATAGTTTTTGAAATTTTATTTGAATAAGGGTCAAATCAGATTTTCGGACTTGTAAACTGAGTCAACTTTGAACGATCATAACTAGAGTTCTATTATTGGGTTAATCGCTGGAGGCGAACGGGGTATTAGTTGATAGCGCTATTAGGTTGTGTAGCAACCTCATGCTTGAGGTGCTTGTGTCACGGGCATGAACTTCTGACCACATCTTTCCTAATAGTGTTGATAGACACTAGTACTAAGGCAGTTTAACGTATGTTAACACATTTATGAAGGTTCCCAATAATCACATGTTTAGTTACAATGAGTGGGCTAGCTACCCTTGACAAGTTTAAACTGATGTCACTTTAACATTTGGGTTTTTGACAACTTTACACCTGTTATCCAAACTGTGAACTCACCGACTTTATGTTGACACACACTAGCATGCTTTTGCAGGTCGCTAGGTATGGAGCACGCGTAGGACATGCATCATATGGTGTCATTGGGATATGAACACTTAAACTATTTTTGAATATTTACTTATTTAAGTTTGGTTTTGGGCGCGGTGTTTCGCGCATACTATTACTTAACTGTTTTCTATTTCGCTTCCACTATTACTTAAATGGTTTGGTTAACTTTTAAACCTAGTTTTTCAATAACGAACTAAATGGTTTGGGCATTTAGAGTCGTTCATGAGACTTATGGCTATGGGATCCTGGTTTGTCATGCGCCTCGCGGTATAAACCCCGCAGTGGAAATTTGAGGGTGTGACGGTGTAAGCATAAACATGGCATCTATAACATAAGTATGGGTGAACACTAGTATGTACATGAACTAAGACTAGTGCGTGAGGATAAACATAACTATAGAAACAAAAGATAGGATAGATGCTCATACCTTACTAGGTGGACTTGGAATTAGAGGATGGCTTGGAACTAGAGAGAGTGTCGTGTGTGTGTGTGTGTTAAGAGTGGTGTTGGAATGAAATGTGCAATTGTTAGAGTGTGGCCTTGGGTCCTATTTATATAGGGAGAGGGAGAGAGAGTTCGAGAGAGAGGGATCCGAGAGAGAGAGAGAGAGCGGCTGAGAGAGAGGGAGGTGGAAAGGTGGTGTTTGCTATGTTGGGTAAGTCAACTTCTATCTATATAAGTGTTCCAAGGAATCTTTCCATTTGTGTGTTTAGTCTCTCAAAAGTTTACTTCAAATCATGTTGGATTTGCAATCTAATCACATATAATGACATGGACTAAACATATGATTATGTTGGGTAAGTATCTAACAATGTGACAACACACGAGATTTCCCTTGGACTCCATTCCACCATGTGCTTGATAAAGTTTGGCTTGATTAAAAAAAAGTTTGTGTAGGCAGGGGGGGCGACGGCTTGTAAAAGAACAAAAGGGAAAAAGAAGATGTTGTTTAGGGTAGTGTATCTTCCATTGATCCATGGAGTTCAAGAGATCTTAGCCTATTTGGTTAGTCATCACTCTAAACTAGGATACCTTGTAAGTTGACTAATGACAATATGAGGCATCAAGTGAGGGTTTATGATATGATTTCACTTAAACAATCTAGTGTTTTGTGATTAAGGGACAAAACTAGTTGTGACAAGGGAAGGGGATGGGTTTCGGCCAAAAAGAACAAAGGAAAGGGGAAGGAAGTTCAAGTGTGGGAATGGTGGTAGTTAATTTGGGTAATCAATCTTTTATGGGTTAAGGTTATTAAGGAATCTTACCATTTTTGTAGGTGATAATCATGATGTTTCTTAGGGTGGTGTGGGCCGATTTTTACCAATAAAAGAGAAGGTTTTGTGTAGTTAAATCATAGATTGTTGGGTCAACTCTTAGATTGTGGGAATGTGGGTCTTGGATTAAGGATTTGTAGGCGAAAGTCAAGACATGATTGTCTTGTGTGAAATGGTGTAATAGCCGAAAAAAAGAAAAAAAAGAATGAAAGAAAGAGTTTAGAGTTTTGGGATGGTGATTTATTTTGGGAAAGTTAGCTTTATAAATCCTAGTGTTGATTAATTGGTCTACCATTTATGGTTAAGCACGTAAACATGACTAGATGGTTCATTTATAATGGGACAATTGGTATGCAAGAACTTGTATTAATTATGTCTTCTAGTTCTTTGCACATGAGTGTATATATACATATATATTTGTATGTGTGTCGTCTACTTATACATATATATATATATATATATGGATGTATAAGTTAGCAAAACACTAGTGTTTATATATAGGAGATTGTATGATATTTAAACTCGTGTCACTAATGTTCGTCGATATGGGTGAAATTATACTCGTTGGGCCTTGCTTTACTTTCTCGGGGGACTTATGCACATAGAATGTTATAAATCATGCATAGGAAAGTAAATTTTGATTAAAATGTGTACGGATTTTGACCTGGTAAAACGACGGGTGTCACATTCTCCCCTTGTTGAGGAAATTTCGTCCGCAAAATTCGACGTGGCTTATCTGACATCGGGAAATTCTTAAAGAGAGAAGTGTACTTCCGCTTCATCTGATCCTCATGTTCCCAAGTGAACTCGGGTCCACGTTGAGAATTCCACCGAACTTTAACGAGCCTAACTCGGCTACGCCTCAACTTTTGAACTTTCCAGTCCGTAACCTCGACTGGTTCCTCAATAAAATGGAGTTTCTCATCAATCTGGATTTCCTCTGGCCGGATGATCAAAGATTCGTCCGATAAGCATTTCTTAAGATTTGACACGTGGAATGTGTCATGAACTCCATTTAGTTCTTCAGGCAGCTTAAGCTTATACGCGACACGTCCAACCTTCTTTAAGATCTCAAAGGAACCAATATATCTTGGGCTCAACTTGCCGCGTTTCCTGAATCTGGGCACTCCTTTCCAAGGATAAACTTTCAGTAGGACCTTGTCGCCTACTTGAAATTCTAGCGGTTTCCTCCTCATATCCGCATAACTCTTCTACCTATCCCGGGCAACTTTCAACCGTTCTTTGATTTGAAAGATTTTGTCAGTCGTCTCCTGGATTATCTCCGGGCCGGTCAACTACTTATCTCCAACTTCTGCCCAACACGACGGCGATCTACACTTGTGCCCATAGAGAGCTTCGAACGGAGCAACTTTGATGCTAGTGTGATAACTGTTGTTGTTCGAGAACTCAACTAGAGGTAGATGAGTATCCTAATTACCTCCAAAGTCAATCACACATGCACAAAGCATATCCTCAAGAGTCTGGATTGTCCTTTCATTCTGGTCGTCTATCTGAGGATGGTAGGTTATACTCATATCCAATCGAGTACCAAGCGCATCGTTCAAGGATTGCCAAAATCTTGAAGCAAATCGGCTATCACGATCGGAGATGATGGAAACTGGAACACCGTGCCTTGATACGATCTCCTTGATGTAGAGTCTTGTCAATTTATCCAGCTTATCTGTCTCCTTCATTGGCAAAAAGTGAGCATATTTGGTCAATCGATCCACAATTACCCAAATTGTGTCATGACCGCTTGCCGCCCTTGGCAACTTAGTGATAAAATCCATCGAAATCTGCTCCCACTTCCACACGGGTATCTCAGGTTGCTGCAACATACCAGAGGGTTTCTGATACTCGGCTTTGACTTTAGAGCACATGAGGCACTTTCCCACGTGACATAGCAGTACTACCCTTTATGTTAGGCCACCAATATAATTCCTTCAAATCCTTATACATCTTATCGGCTCTTGGGTGAACCGAATATCTTGACTTATGGGCCTATTCGAGTATCAATTCCCTCAATCCACCAAATAATGGGACCCAAATCCTATTAGCGAAATACATCGTCCCATCGGTTCTAGGTTCCAACAATCTAACCATGGCATGCAGAGCTTCTTCCTTGATATTGGCTTCCTTGAGTGCTTCCTACTGGGCTTTTCGAATGCGATTCGTGAGACTTGAATGAATCGTCAAACCTAGTGCACGCACATGTAGGGTCTTGACGCGCTCCTTTCGGCTTAAGGCATCCGCTAAAGACGTTTGCCTTTCCCGGAGGTACTTAATCTCACAGTCGTAATCGTTTAGCAATTCAACCCATCTTCTTTGCCTCATGTTCAAATCCTTCTGGTCAAAGACGTGTTGCAAACTTTTGTGAAGTAAACTTTTATGGTATGTGAAGACAGTACACTTGGTTCCATACAAGTTATGTCTCCAAATCTTAAGCGCAAAAACTACAATTCCTAACTCCAGATCATGCGTAGTATAATTCCTCTCGTGAACCTTGAGTTGACGAGAAGCATACGCAATTACTTTATCCCTTTGCATCAAAACACACCCTAGACCTTGGTGTGAAGCATCCCAATAGACCACAAAATCATCCGTTCCTTCGGGCAAAGATAAAATAGGAGTGCTGCACAACCTTTCTTCAACAACTGGAAGGCAGTCTCTTGCTTATCACCCCATTCAAACTTCTTATCCTTCTGAGTCAAAACAGTTAAGGATTGAGCTATCTTAGGGAAGTTCTCAGTAAATCGTCGATAATATCCAGCGAGTCCTAAAAATTGTTGCACTTCGTTTGGCGACTTGGGCGCTTCCTAATTCTTAATTGCCTCAATCTTTGCTGGATCGACGTGAATACCTTTTTCGTTCACCACATGACCAAGAAAGTGAACTTCCCGAATCCAAAACTCACACTTGGAGAACTTAGCATACAACTTCTCATTCTTAAGTAGCTCAAGAATCAACTTTAGATGTTGCTCATGCTCCTCTTGAGTCCGTGAATATATCAATATATCATCAATAAAGACAATCATGAACTTGTCCAAATACGGATTGCACACTTATTCATCAAGCCCATGAATACTGCTAGTGCGTTGGTAAATCCGAAAGGCATGACTAGGAACTCATAATGACCATAACGCGTCCTAAAAGTCGTTTTAGGTATGTTTTCCTCTTGCACACGAAGCTGATGATATCCGGATCTCAGATCAATCTTAGAGTAGAAACTAGATCCTTGCAACTGATCAAACAGATCAATCTTAGAGTAGAAACTAGATCCTTGCAACTGATCAAACAGGTCGTCAATCCTGGGGAGAGGATACCGATTCTTGATGGTAAGCTTATTCAACTCTCGGTAATCTATGCACATACGAAAAGATCCGTCTTTCTTCTTCACGAACAACACAGCTGTCCCACAGGTGTGTTTTCAAAACTTAGGATCCCGTGGTTGGTTCTAAACAGTATTTTGTGATGGTTGTTGTTGTGGAACATGTTTGGTACTTTTATTATTGAATAAATTTGAATGTTTGCTCGAATCTTGTGCTTGAAAACCTTTCGTGTCGCATCCCGTGTTTCCGCCTAGGCGGGGTGTGACATAACCGGTTGCTGTTGTCGAAGTCAGGACTCGTAATAACCATTCATCTTTGAACGGAACCTTTAACATTTTACCTCCTAAGAGTTACTGGTTCAACTATTCAAACGACTCAAATGACATGACCGGACAGTCAGCATCGGCGGTCTCCAATTAAACCGGCCGGACCAGCCGGTCCGGTTTTCAAAACATTGACTTGAAGAAATTCTCCACTCCATCTTTAATGCATTGGCCTCCCCGTCCTTTGCACTATCTTGTTTTTGGCCGTCCAAAAGCTCGTGGCTCGGAGCTTACTCGTGGCTCGGAGCTTACTCGAAGCTCGCTCAATATGGCTCGGTTTGAAACTGAACCGAGCCATCTTGGATCAGTTAGAAAGTGAGCCTAGCTCGGTTCGGTTCGTAACAAGTCACGCTGGCTCAGTTTGGCTCGGATAATTTTAATTTTATTATTTTTATATACATATGATATACTATAAATTTGTTTAAAAAGAGGGGGAACATGTTACATTTTTAATATTTGTTAATAGTAGCATAGAGATTGTGTGCATGGGATCGCATTAACAACTAATCAAGTTATTTTAATAAACACTACCATAATGATAATTGTTCAAGCACTCAAGTTATTTGTGACGCCCACACCCAGATAAGGATGTACCATACACAATTGATACCATCTTACAAAGGAAATACTTATTTTATTAATATAAACTGTAGGGTACAAAGGTTGGAAACTTAAAAAGTACAAAGCTTGATCAACTATTCTTAGCCGGAGATATACTTTTCCATTGAATCACACAAACTAGCACATCCTATTCCACCGTCATATAGCTTTGAGCTAAACAGCATGCTCAAAAACTAGTCATCACTACCTGTGACACATGCTTAAAAATGACGTCAGACAATGCTGGTGAGTTCATGAATATACACAAGTTGTAAAAACACATCATTTCATCATTCATGACTTGTATCTGCCCATGTTACTATAATCTTTCCGCCACGTCGGCACCCACGCATGGGCCCTCGTGACGGTGTCAACAGGACTTCAAACATCATACAGTCAATGCCCACTATACCCTAGATATAGTACCGACAAATCCTGCCGTAGCCGCACGTATAAGGGACCACAGATATCGTGTGTATGTGTGATTAGATTATAGACATGCGTACAACAGTCATGATTGCAATATTAAGAATTACCAGTTTGGACAAGCAGCTCACATTTGAAAACATTCATAGAACTCACATGTTTCATGGTTGCTTAACACCTTGCTATTCCAATTGGGTACTACCTCAGGGTCCTGATACAATTACATCATCCTAGGTTAGGTAATGGTTCACCTAACTAGTTATTATTATGGTTGGATATTGGTTAACGCTGCCTTGTTTAAGCATGGGTGATCAGTCCATGCCTAACTAAGGCTAGGCTATCCAATACCCACCCCTAATAATAATCCTAATGCCTGAAAATAATAATACTAAACTACTACTAATAACACTAATAAAAATAACTAAACACAAACTAAATGAGAACATACCTTAAACTATCTACGACACGTTATGTAAAGTCACCCTACTCAAGCTCTCACTAGTGCTTAAAAAACGACTAATAATAACACTCAACGGGGTATCGTGGGCTTGAGATCCTCTACGCTAGAGTGTTCCCAAGGAAATTTATATATCTAAATGTTACGTTGGAGGTGCCTATTTATAGTGGTAAATGGACGGTGGCTTAGAATGGTTGGGTCGACGTGGGACTGAATTGATATGCCTGCTAGCATGCTTCACAATGTTGAATTCATTTTCTTTCTTTGCATCGATGTGGGATAATACAAAGATTCTTCAACCTCATTACTCTAATATTCAATTTCTATCATTCTTTACGTCCAGTTTAATTTTTAGGATTCATATTTTATATATTATAGTATAATAAATTATTATAATTAATTCAGCTGCTTCACTCGTTTTTCTCGTATAACTTTTAAACTACAACGTTTTACGAACTATCGAATATACTCTTGAGACGAGTTAATTTTTATCTACACTTTGAGTTAAGTTTCATTAAAAATAGAGTAGGGTCAAATATAATATATTTTGTTAATATAACTAAACGGTCTCTTATAATACTAACGGCTTGACTAGATTCTTATATCTCAAATAGTCGTGCTATTCATTATTCAATAATATAAATTTCATAACCACTTATATTTTACTTGATCACAAAACGGGGTGTTACATTATTAAACTCAATAGTGCTTTTGATTTTAAAGAGATAAGTGCTTAGGAGTTTAATCGGACAACTATTGCATATTTAAAGGGTTCATTCATATGCTAATGAACTTATACTATATTTCTTTGAAAATCAGAGACTTATTTTGTATTTGCTTGAACTTGATTTTAGATTATAATGTATTAGGTTGAACTTATATTAAATGTGTTATTTTGAATTATTGAATAATATTTTAGACTATTGAATTTTGAAAGTTATTTTTTTTCTTTTTAATTTCGAGCCAAACCAAGCCGAGCCGAGTCTGTGACATCCAGAAAAAAACGATGTGTTTCCGTACGTAATTAGTGTATGTAATTAACGATTTTAAGTGCATGATTAAATTAATTGGATTAATTTAGCCTTTAAAGAATCGCAAATTCCCCATAGAATGCATAGGGTTGCATTTGTTTAATTGAAAACACGGCGTAATCGCGTGCGAGCAAACTTGTCCGGTATGGACGTTGGTGATTACCTGGTAAAAAAATTAAATAACCGAAAACGATTCCGAATGCCCGGGATATAAAATAAAGGCTATTTTTATGAAATATAATGTGTTTTAAAACTCCAAAATACAAATATTCCGGTAACGAATAAAGTGCGTGTACCGCACCCGGTACGCGTATAAACTTATAGAACACCTAACGAAGGCCTAACCAACCAACCAACACTTAAATTAGGTCATGTTTAAGAGTCATTAGAGGCTGTTTTTATGTCCGAATAACGCGTAACTAACAACCGATTAAAACCTGAACGTAGCCCCAACTAAATAATAACTAGATTGTAGTATATATTTGTGGGGTGGACCCTACAAAATCCACTCCCAAACCGGCTCTATCAACCTCCCTTATCAATAATAATTAACTGAACTCCTAGGCAGAAATAAGAGAAGGATTTTTTTTTTAACTTTCTTCGTCATGATCAAAGTTGCTCTTAAAAAAAATCTTATTTAGAAACCATGTGCTTAGCCCACAAAGGAAGAATATACCACAATAGGTTGTTTATTTTATGCGAGTTACCCTTTGCCGAGTGATTTCACGAAACTAAAATGTGATCAGGGCCGGCTATGACATGGGGCGAAGAGGGCGACGGCCTCAGGCCCGATCTTTCCGAGGGCCCGAAGTTTTTTTTTTTTTTAAAATTATATTATATGTTGATATATAATACGTAAAAAGAAAATATAAGAAAAGATTATTGAAGCCTAGCTGGTTAGTGAGCTTACCTATACAAGCTGGATGGCTAAGGTTCGATTCCACTCCCTTTTCTTATTTTTATTTCCATTTTTTTATTTGTTCCGGTGGGTGAATCAATAAGACTAGAGGGAGTGGAGGGGCGGGAAAGAGGGGGGTGAAGCGCCATGTGGCACGTGTGGGACCCATGTGGGGGGGGGGGAAAAAATTGTGGGGAGTGGAAGGGGGGGAAAGGGGGGTGAAAGGAATAATATTATATTGTTTTAAAGTTAAATAAAAAAAAGAAAAAAAAAAAACACCCAACCAAAAACTGCCACGTCACCCACCCAAACCCCCCACCGCCCGGCTTTCCCCCACCGCCCCCCCTCCCCGCCCTCCTCTTCCCGCCCCCCGGGACGGTGTTCCCGCCCGGGAACCAATTACCGCCCACCCAACCCCGCCCCACTCCCTGTGGTCTAATAACAATGGCCAAGGGGACCAGAATGGTATTGTTCTTTTACACAATCCTTATAGGCTTGTACACACTTTCTCCTCTTTCAATATCATTCCCTTTGTGTGTTTGGTTAAAATATAAAAACTATGTCTCCACTCCTTTAATGGCCATATAAAAAAAAATACTAGGAAGGTTCGTATAAATATTACTAGGTTATAGTCGCGTGTATTAAACATGGTTGTTTTGAAATTTGGTTTGAATGGAGAGGAAATATTCTGAGATAAACATGGAATGATGGAAAACATAGAAAAGTTTTCCTCTCTTAAATACAAATATCAGCCCGGACTATTGAAAACGACATATTAGATACTATAGATTATGAAGACTTGATCGAAAGCTTTGCTTCAAAAGACGCTAGATACGCACAATCCGCTTAAGTAGGTAAATGTAGATCCTTTTGGTACCATACTTTTGTTTTGATGATTGTTATAACAACATTGTCGTATTATATGATTTTGACATTTCTCGGAGACGACGCTGAATGTGATAAACATAAGGATTGTAAAACCTAAGAGGTAAAAGAATTTACCTCCAAAAAAGACGTCAGAAGTAGAAACTCGTGAGAAAGACTGCACCCTACATATCAAATCTCAAAGTAGTAACGCATCCAGCAAGAACATTACAAGGGTCATTAGTGTTAATCCCAAAAATTAAAAAAATAAAACTTTAAAAAGATATGAACGCCTATGATATAGGTTTTATAAGTTATCGAGTGTTAATCATTTACAAATTTTTTTTTCTTTCTGAAAAAACGACCTACTACTATTATGATACACTAATTTTATCATTTTGCATTAGATATATACATTTGTTAAAAATTAAAATTCAGAGCGAGTTCTAAATTTTTGTTGACGTATCCCGCCAAAAGCGAACCTTTAAACTTTTCGCAAACCCAAACGAAAAATTCAAACCTTTCATCCAATCCACCAAAACCCAATCTCCACCGTCCAAATCCCACACACCCAATCAACGGCCACAAACCCCGATCCACATCACTCACAATCAACCAATCACAACACTCTTCAACACCCTACATAAACAAACCCTCCTCTACTCCCTCCCCACACATCTTCCTCATTCAACCCTTCAATCTCTCTCTCTCTCTACATATTATTCTCTCTCTCTAAAACCAAACAATGGCACCAAAAGCAGCAGAAAAGAAGCCAGCAGCCGAGAAGAAACCCGCAGCCGAGAAGAAACCAAAGGCCGAGAAGAAGATCCCAAAGGACGCATCAGCAACAGACAAGAAGAAGAAGAGGCACAAGAAGTCTGTTGAGACGTACAAGATCTATATCTTCAAGGTGTTGAAGCAGGTGCACCCTGATATTGGGATATCGAGTAAGGCAATGGGTATTATGAACTCCTTTATTAATGATATCTTTGAGAAGTTGGCTCAGGAGGCGTCCAAGTTGGCAAGGTATAACAAGAAGAATACTTTGTCGTCAAGGGAGATCCAGACTGCTGTGAGGCTTGTGTTGCCTGGGGAGTTGGCGAAGCATGCTGTTTCTGAAGGGACTAAGGCTGTCACCAAGTTTACTAGCGGTTAGGTAGATTTGGTTGGTTAGGTGTTGGGTTGGTTTGGGTTAGGTTTGTAATTGGTGGTTGTTAAGAAATGGAATTCATATCCTGTATGAATTTTGGTTTTTAGATTATGAATTGTTATGTAAGTTTTTGTTTGGTGAATGAAATGTGGTTGTTGAAATTGGGTATTATGTTGTTCATGTCTGGGTTGGATTGAAAGAGGTGAAGGACAATGATAATTAATGTTATTGGTTTGGGTAACTGAGAGCGTATTGGTCATATAACTAAAAAGGTTTTTTTTTTCTTTATAGTGTATATTTCTGTTGGTTGAATTGTAAAGATGAATATGTAAAATATGCCTGATATAAAGAAAACAAACTGATTTCTAAGGTTTTGTTTATTAAAGTGAGATGATGATGATCATAGGATTTGAATGAGGATTCAATAAGTTTAAAGAAATGAAGCACAATTGATGGAAATTTTAATAATAGGTACTCTAATTAATTAATGTTCAAATCAGAATTTGGATACCCTGTTCAAGGACAATTGAGAGCGTTGGGTGTCACTATCTATACTATATTATAAAGCATGAGGGAGGGATGACCGCAAAATTTAAGTAAGTACAACAATGTATGCTTATAGTACAATACTCAATTAGCTTGGTAAGAGGGTAAACTTGTCTTTTCAACACCTTCAACATTTCTCTTTCTTTTTATCTCTCTTGCCATTTACTCATATCAACTATCTTGGGTTTTAATCATATCATCTCTTGAATGCAAAAGGTAATTCGAACGGTGAGTTTTACCATTTAGCATTAATTTAAGTTGAAATCATAAATAAGTATATTAATTGTAATACAAAAACGTCTACAATTGTAATCGGTGATTGTTATATAGGTTGATTTACATTTAATTTAATCCCAATATCTCCCCAGATAATCGTTACTTTCACTTCACCTTCCCTATCTCTCTCTCCCTTTTAATTCCCATTATACTCTTAAACAAAAGTCTTAGCATATATATACAGAGAGAAGCTAGAATGAGAAGGCGGGTGACGTGAATAACTCCAGCAGGTGCACCGGCGACATGAACCTGGTTTTAAATTAATACGGATAAGCTGATGTCCGAGGCCATCTACTTGTTTACCTGCGGTGGTAATGACTATTTAAGCCCGTCGGAAACAACGTCAGCATTCTCCATTTGTATACGCATGAGCAATATGAACGAATGGTGATTGGAAACTTGATTGATGTGTTTAAGGTATCAAATATTTTGTTCATTTATTTTTAGTAATTGTTTTGAACGTGGCTAGATTATATTAATTTGTTTCTTAAAAGGGAAATGAATCCATGAAAAAGAAGGAAGGAAAATTGAAATCACTACTGTGCCTCCATTAACATGCTGCATGCTAAGTAAGCATTCGTGCAAGATGACCTCGAAACACTTGCAACAAAGAACTTGATGTCATAACAAGTCTGCACAATCAACAACTTTCGAAGAAACTCCAAGAACCGGAAGATGATCTAGAAGGATTCATGTAGGCATTGTTCGACCCCAACACTAAGGTTAGAAACTGGATTAAGAACCCATCAAAATATTGTTAGATATGATATCATTTTTTCTTGGAACATATATAGACTGTATTGTTAGTGTTCCTAATTGGAATGTTGATATGAATTAATTATTTTGGTTACAAAATAGGAGATAGTGCATGTTGTTTTAGTAGTTCTTTTGGAGGCAATTACAGTTGTGGAGGAAAGAGGGGACTCGGGGAGTAACGAATTTGATTTATACGGAAGTGGGTTTGCGGAGCTATTTTGGAACGGAGAATCCAACGTCATGACTGTTATTATATGGTTATGTTATATATGTTTTAAGATTTTTGGTTTTGTTTTTGTTTCTATTTAATAGTAAACAATTCCAAAAGTAATTATTATGATGTTTTTTTTCATGGCACTTGATTTTGATTATTTTTTCATGGTTGTGGATTTTGTCAGGGCCAAAAATGGCATGAATCTGATTTGTGGAAATTTAGGGATGTGTAGACATAACATTCTAAGTTTTTTTTGTCTTTTTCATTTTCATCTATATAAATATAACCATTTTAATTACTATCTATTTGTTCTGTTTGTTGTTTTTGTATAAATCATCCAAGCTTAGTTTTACAAATGTATTTTAGAAACAAGTGAACTATTACTCAAATTTCTACTTATTACATATGATTTATTTTATATGCATAATTTTAACAGTTAAAAAAGAATTATTATTCATGGCAATAGTGTTTGTTTACAATTTTATATTTGAACTTATTTTTACATTAGTAATATTGTTTTAGCAAGGCTTGGTCTATACCTACATGCTTTATATTGGGTAATATAGAGCATATAGATTGTCTTTTAGAACGTATTAGTGTTCCTCACAAATCAACTCCACTTACAGTTTTTGTCTTTTGACGCCACAAAAAATGCTATGTATTGGCCAATATAGAGCATGTTGGGGTGTTAACATAAGAGATTTGGGGTGTTCTAATATCAAGACCCTTTAACGATGCACTTAACGTATACTTTGGTGGCTTTTTTAACATTAAAAATATTGGAGTGAAGATGACAGTGTTTTTAGAACCGGACCGGACGTCGAACTGGAACCCCCGCTGGTCCAACCAGTCCGACCCAAAAAGTCCACCAAAACCCAAAAAAATAAAAATAAAAGCGATCCAACCCTCCAAATCCCGGTCTGGGTTTAAAAAGAATGACATGTTATCTCTCCGGAAGGCAAAAAAAGAGTCGGTTGAAAATACATGCAAAGCTCTTATGACGGGTGCATATTATCATGTTCCCGTCACGTTATTACATCCGCCGCAACGCGCGGGTTCCACACTAGTATAAACAAAATCTATCTTTTTATAGCTTAAAATGTGTACGAATCGCTGTTATTTTCTTTTTAGGGGTTGAGGTTTTAAATGTAGCTAGAAACAAAGCCACCTCTAGATCTAAATTGTGTTTGGCGAAATAACTATCGTCAATATTGGTTTATACATGACGTGTTGGATAATTTTTTTTTTCCCATTAAATAGACTTTCATTCATAAACGCATAATAAGACAAGTTACATTTGGATAATAGGTAAACGGACATCAAGGTACATCATGATTCCTTTTGAATCGCAAAGCTTATTATACTAAATATAAAACTTTGGTTTTTAAAGCTTTGCGAGTTACCGTAGACTACCTTTTGCACTCTTTTCAGGAAACAAACCACTTTAAAGGTCAGGGTGGAGCGTTGGTTCTTTATCTTTTTTAACCAAAAGATCAATAATATTTTTCCAACAAAAATGAACTTTGATCCTTTTAAATTCCTTTGCATATATGAGTTAAAGTCAGAGCCAATTCAACGTTTTTTGAGGCCCTAAGAGCATTCACAACCCGGGAACCAAATTTATGTGTGTGTGTCCACCAAATTATATGGGGTGAGTGTAAGTGGTTGTGAGTGGAGGATATAAAGAATATTTGGTGGGAACACTTTTTCCCCTAAATATGAAAAGTTACTGTTCACCCCTAAAAATATTTTAATATTTTTGAAAGTGGTTGTGAGTGAGGAGAGATAAAATATAATGATAAAAGTATGAAAAAAATATTATTATTTTAATTAGGAGAGAGAAGATTTAGAGGTTGAGTAGTGATTTTTAGTGTAATTTGATGGAGAGGATTTGGTGGATTGGTTGTGAATGCTCTAAACAAATTACAAAGTTGAGGGCCCTTTAAATTTTTATAATTCACAAAATTATTTTTTTCTGTCTCATGTGCATGCACTTTCCCCATGATTTTTAAAGTTAATAACTTTTTATACGACACTCTTTTTGATTTTTTTAATACCAAATTAACGAACGTTTTATTATCTTTTAAAAAAAATATTTTTTTTTGTGTGGTTATTTTTGAAATAAACTTATGTATGAGTAGGTAAATAGTCGGGAGACATGAAAAGTTAACATCCTACAATCTTTTTAGTCAAGGGCAGTTAGATAATTTTTATTTATCTTCAAAATGGATCTTCACTGCTAACCTATTGATTATTTTATTCGGTGTCACCCAAGGTGATCGATTATGTATCCATAATAAAAATTAAACATGTATGTCATTCTTTAACATATGCTCACTTTACACATCAGAATCGCATATCATCATCATCATGACATCATTTGATACAAATTTAGTTTTTTTTTTTTCCAGGTTTACATCGTAGCTTTAGTGTGTCTTGAGAAAATGTCAAAGTTGTATAGAGACTTCACTCGAGCAAGAGGTACACGTAGAAATAGAAGTATTCTTTATGAGTTATCGAGTGTTGATATTTTACATTTTTTTTCCTGAAAAACAGCCTATTCCTTTTATAATACACACATTTTATTAATTCATATTAGATTTGTATATTACGGAACACTCCCGGGGATAAACTAGTAAACTATATATCATTCACCCCAAATTGGTAAACCGGCAACTAAATTACTACAAACTAAAGGAGATCCAATTATCCCATTACAAATACTGGGCCGTAAAGAGGGCTCTTTGCCTCTATCCCCTTGTTTGCAACTGGATTGGCCCATATACATGACCAATTAATCTGTTATCTATTTGACAATCTAGGTCGGTATGACGGTATGCCGGGTCCATTTTCTTTTTTGGATCAATGGCAAAGTTTTTGCCTTGGCTTTTAACGTGCAGTAAGTTTCAGCGACGGCTTAAGGGAGTGAAATAGCACCTGCTTCGGGACATCACTTTCCTAGGCTCTCAAATTTTTAAGTAAGTGATTTTGACTTTGAGATTGTTAGCATTGAACTTTATGATATTTAATTGTGCATACACAAAGAGATGATATTTGAATCGTAAGATCTAAAACAAGTTTTTCGTTTTTCTTCGTTTTTTATTAAAATTTTTTTTTTTACAAAAGGGCCTCAATTCTGTTATTTGCTTTGGGCCTAAAAATCTTGGAACCGGCCATGCAGAGGCGGAGCCAGGATTTCATGATAAGGGGGGCTTAGATTATTGGAGTGAGCGTTAAGGGGGCTTGATACAATTTTATTGAATTTTAACCTTAAAAAAGGGGGGGCTTGATACAATTTTATCGAATTTTTACCTTAAAAACTTAACAAATTTGGGCCATTGGAGGGGGGGGGGGGGGGGGAGGGGGTTGATACCCCTCAGTCCCCCCTAACTCCGCCTCTGCGGCCATGGTAACTTTACATATATTTTCCACTATTCAATTTATACGCACTCTTTTACTCATTCTTGATAGGGCTGTTCACGAGCTGAGCCGATCCGAGCGAAGTTTTGCTCGTGTTTGGCTTGTTTACAAACCGAACCGAGCGGCTTTACAATCAAGTCGAAAACCGAACGAGCATTCTTCGTTTAAAATTGGGATGTTTCCTTTAATGTTTTCGTTGTTGGGAGACAACTATGGTCGAACTGTCCAATGATAACATTAATATTGAGATCCGAGTGTCCGAGGATGAGGCTTAGAATGAGGTTAGTGAGGCGAGGAACAGTTGTTGCATTCTGACATTGAGTGATATCAAGCGACAATTAACGATGGACGACTAATAACATAAAGAAGTCAAGACTGTCACTTCATGAGTTATGGTTTTACTATTAAATAGAGTGTTAAATTTTTATTAAGTTAAGTGGGCTAGTTTTATTTTGTTTGCATATACTTAGCCAAATCCAATAGAATGATATATATAAAGCCATAAATTTATCTGTAAATTGTGTGTATATTTATAATTGAATATATAATAATAAATAAAAATTTATCTGAGCCGAACCGAGCTGAGCATACCTTTGCTCGTGCTTGGCTCATTTATAAACCTAACCAAGCTGATCAACTCACTTACAACCGAGCGGAAGATAGAGTGAGCATTTTTCGAGCATTTTCCGAGTGAGCGACAAACGATCCACGAGCAACGAGTGATTTGAACAGCCCTAATTCCTGAAGAGATACAGACCCGGATCGACTATGATTGGGCTTGGCACAAAACCAACGGGTTTAGACCCGACGTTGGTTGATCTCACAAGTAGTATTTAACGTGACTGCCAATAAGAAAAAAAGTTGCCAACATTAGCTAGTTATGCCCTACCAGGGACCACACCTACTGTGAAATTGACATGTGAAATTGAAATGTTATCTTGTACTCTCTCATTTCTCTCCCTATAATTATCTCACGTGAATGGTGATCACATGGATAAACCCCTTTCCGTGATGAGGCTACCAACGTTTTTGTTTTGGAGACTAAGGTTCTCGAGACACTCCTTCAATACTCGGATCACAACTTGATTGAAGCATCACTTCGAAAACCTCAATAATCGGTTTTTGCTTCATCATTGACGCCATCCGTAGCACATGAAGCAACAACAAATGTAACTTACATGTGAACAATTGGTTGATGTAACGTTGTAAAATATATATATAATATAGAGAAGTATTTGTAGACATTCCCTTGAAGTTGGGATTAGGGATGAGCATATTGTCTGGAATACCAATCCCGATCTCGTATTGAACCGATACCGAATCGAGGGTGTTCGGGATCGGTACCCACATTTTTTGTTTTTCGGTTTCAGTGTTAATCGGTATCGGGACGGGATTTAGTCGGCAATACCCAAAAAATACCGAAAACTAGCATACCAAAAAAATACCGAATTTTAATACCGGTAATACCAATTTTAATACCATATTATATAATAAATACCTTTTAGTACCACATTTTATATAATAAATACCGAAATTTTGATTTCTTGTTTGTTGTTGTGTACAGCTTCATATTGCATATTAGCATGTTTGTTGTCTTGTATAGATTCATCATTTGCATATTTTGGTTACAGGTTGATTTGCATAATAGTATAATAAACTCAAATTTATGCCGGCGTCGACAACTGAATTAGTGTTGCAGGTGGTGTACGACCAGGAGTGAGAGAGAGAACCAAACCGGAGATAAAAGCGTTCCATGCCGTCCCAAACAATCGGTGGTAAAAATCATAATCGTGACAAAAATGAAGTGTCTTGGTTACATCTATTATGCTGTAAAGTCATATTCCATAAAATAAATACAATATTTAGTTTGACGTACATTATATATCTAACAGTGACATAAATACTCTGTAAAATATGTAAAATATACTTTGTTTTTGTATCTGACAATTACCCTTTCAAAGCCAAGCCAAAAATCCTCTCTCATTCCAAACTCTTACCTCTCCCTTCTAATTCAACACCTTTTAACATGAGTCGACCCATTTGGAAACAGCCATGGCTGTTTCCGGCCATCCATGAAGGTGGTAACCGGTCAGGCGCTTGATTTCACCATTGATTTGCGATTATATAGCTTCCATTAGTCCCAAATTTGATTCATCCGGCCATTAGGATATCGACGGTGGCTGATGGAGAGAGAGAGAAGGGGTGGGGCTTACAATTTCAGATCTGCAATGGGAGATTGTGGACCATCGAATCAACCTCAGCAAGATTGGACCGTACGGATAAAGTTCGAACTTCAGCAAACCCTGTGAAGAGTGCGACAAGGAGCCGGAATGTTCGCCGACACCGACACGACGTGCGCAAATCTGTCATCGGAGTCGGCCACTATTAAGCGACATACAAAAATAAATAAAGAGTGTAGTGGTGGATTGTCCCTTAAAAGAAGAAGAGTTGCAAGTCAAGTCGTAAGATGATGGGAAAAAGACATTACTGGGATGATGGGAATAAGACATTACAGGGAGGCTATTGTAATTTCACAGTAGGGGTAACGTTGTACTTTTGCCTTACAAAGGGGCGCATGTTAGTGGGTGCTCACTGGTCCCAAGAGGCTACCCTAAATGTTAGTATAGGATAATACCAGTATTGTACAAGTTCAGGCCCAGCAGGCCCAATAGCATATTTGGCTTCGGTATTTTGTTCGGTATTATACCAAAAATACCGAACCTGATCAGTATTGGTTACCGATACGGCGATACCAAACCGTTAAGTTCGGGATCGGGATCGGTATTGGGTTTTGGCATTTTTCGGTTTTGGTATTTTCGGAATCGGTATCGGTACGGTACCGATACCGTCTCTCGAGCTCATTCCTATTTGGGATCTATGATTTGTCTTTTACCATCCTTGCTAAAAGCAATTGAAATTGGCATTTTGACGTCTTGAAGCTGGGTAATGACCGCAATATATTTTATAAAAAACATGATACATCAGCTGATCCAAAAGAAGTTAGACTTTACTTTAAGAAACCAGACAATAACGAATAAGCTAGAAAATGACTAAACTTCATATAGACAAAACTTCTGCTATATATGGAGTTACGGGACCTGTAAATAATAGATATGAATGTCTAAATAAACCTAATTATTTTGCAATCAAACTGTCGAATACGAATTCCATCTTTTAAAACTTGATTTTTGCCATTATCCTCAAATTTAGTAATCTCCATTTATTTCGTTTCTTATTGTAAAACATGAGAATATGTAGGATACATAAATTCACGCTTTTTTTACACTTAATTCCAATCATAGGTTGCTAGTCTTGAATTTCACAGTTTGGCTAAACCATTGAAAAATAGAATCTCCCTTAAGGGGGATGAGGCGCCACCCTAATTGGTCACTGGTACCCCACTATCAGCACGGTAACACCATCGTCACCCATGCTGGTAGTGGTCCCGTGAACCGTTTGCTGGTTGTATCTATCGGCTGGTAAAGAATGATAATAATTGCAATGGTCGAATTTAAGTATTTATTTTATTACTTTTTTGACCGTTTGAATTTATTTAATATGAAACGGTAACATTTTTTGACCGTTATTTTCAAATGGTATAAATTGTGCACGGTTTAAATAAAAAAACACAAACAAACAACTAGATTAACCAAACTACTTTAAAACACAAACAAAACAAATGGATCCAAGGAAATCAAATATTGTTTCGAAGGGTGGGAGGGGAACCTCGAAATCTAAAGTCGGGGGTTCTAGTAGTCGAGGAAGAGGTTTGGGTTCGAGCTCGAGCTCGGGTACGGTTGAAGCCTATAGGCCCGTGATCAATTTTCCACAAAGCCAACCCCAACCGTTCTACCCACAATTCCAACAATTCTCACAAAGTCAACCCCAACCACAACCACAACCACAACCACAACCACAACCGTTTTACCAACAACCCCAAAAACCCAAAGCCAACCCTTTTTGTATCCACAATTGTTTACACCACCTCAATTAACAACATCCCAAGTAGAGGACTTCAAGCTCCACCTAGGTGACGATGACGAGGAAGAACCTGTGCCAGAGACACAGTTGTAGGATCATGGAGATGAAGAATTAGGCGATGAAGCGGAGGAGATGCTTGGTGTGGAGGATCAAGTTGTAGAAGTTGATGCGAGGTGTGGGGGGGGGGGGGAATTTTGAAAACGAACAAAAGCTGTCAAGTGATAAAGCACAAGAGGTTGCTTTTTTAGTAAAAGGTTGGTGAAACATTTTGTTTTTTCTGTTTTAAAAGTGAAAAAAAAATCTAAATCTGGAGAAAAATTCAACGATGATGTTACGGTAAATTATAAGTGTAAAAGTCGAAAACAAAATATTTTTTTTTATCGTTCAATATAAAATTAAAAAGTAAAAGAAATACACCGGTCTATTGCTTTCTTACGCAAAAAGTAATTTCACAACAATTTTTTTTTATTTCTTTTTCACTTTCATGGGATTTTAATCTCTTTTCCATGTGAGAGTTACTTGATTGACTCATGTTATGTTTCTAATATTCTATTCAACCCTAAGTCATCTTTTTATGGTGTTAGCTTTTTTGAATCCCGGACTATAAATCCGACGTGAAAGTTTTTGGCTCGAATCAAAAGTATATTGTCATTGATAAAAACACAAAAAACATAAATTTATTTAAAATAACAATTTAAAATTGTTTTTTACGAGTTTTTATTTTTTGGAACCGATCTATAACATATTCAATCGTAACTTACACAAGAACTCATTTTCAATATAAGCAAGAGTCATTCATATGATATTCACTAAACAATCGTTGTGGAAAATCACCACTTTTTAGTTGGGCTTCTAATCATATATGCTCGTCTAGCTCATTGTTTTAGGATGATAAACTGAAATTGATTTTCGTTCAAAAGTATCCATGAAAAATCATCCAAATCACTTTTTTCAAGAACAATATATGAAGATGAAAAATCAAGAGTTTCTTTTACTTTAATCGAGTCTACTAACAAATAAGCACATCTATTTCAACTTAAATCAAGAACACAATAACATATACACCTCTAATTTCAACTTCAGTCAACTCTAAAATCACATAAAACAAATCTAATTTTAAGTTTAAAGAACAACTAACTAAACTAAGGAAAAATTTGTCGTTCAAAAAAAAAAAAAAAAAACTAAACTAAGGAAAAGACTAACTTTGACCATGTTTCAACTTTTAAACAGTATCCAACTGGCTTTATTAATCGATTAGTCGCACAAAAATTGTATGAATTCGCTCATTGTAATATTGAATTTAGAGTCAAGTTACAAAAATTACGCTGAACCTATTGAAGGAATTAGGCAATTAGCTACTTTAAGACATGTATTTTGGAATAAAAAGTATTATACTATTTACCGTTTTGATTTTATTTTGTGGAAAAATCATATATTAATGTTTACAAATGAAAACATAGCTAATATGTAAAGGTTATAAAGGCGTAATCGAGTCGTTGAGTTGCAAACATACTTTATTAAGTAGAAAGGAAGTGAAAGAAAGAAGCTAACTTATGCCACAAGCTAGCTTCTTAAACAATATTTGACTCTCTTTTTACCCTTAATAACTTGATTAATAATAAACAATACATACTATTATCTATATTATTATTATTATTATTGTTATCTTATTAAGGAGGAGTGATGGCCACTAACAAATAAATAATAATAATAAGGAACTCTCTCAAGGAATGTCTCGGCCGACCAACATTCCGGCCAAAATCCAATCAAGAATTACCAAGGTATTTATTACTAATCTGCCAGAAAAGTGTAGCGGCAAAGATCTCTCAGGGTTTATTCGGTCGTATGGTGATATATACGATCTTTACATCGCTAGGAAACATGATAAGTACGGTAATCGGTTCGGCTTTGTCTCGTTTCTTGACGTTAAAGATACCAACGAGTTGATTCGATTGATTTGCAAAACGCGCATTGGAGACTGCTGGTTGAGGGCAAATGTTGCTAGATTTACGTTGGAAGAAGGCGAAATACGAACAGAATAGAATGCTAAGGGTAACAAGAGCAATCAGCATGGTGGTAAAACACCAACATTGAACCCTACGTCGTTCTATGATGGATCCAAATCCTTTACGGATACCCTTACGGGCAGAACATCATCGGTGAACAGGAATAAATCGGTGGTGGTAAAGAATGAAACTGAAGCTTTCCGGGATTTGTATGGAAGGTCGGTGGTGGCTCGTATGTTAGACCTGGATGCTTTGAAAAGTATCCATGTTATAATGTATGAGATATGTCGTGGTATGTGTAAGATTCAATATTTAGGAGGTCTCTCTGTCCTGATTTCGTTTGAAGACGAACAGAAGGCTTCCTTGTTTATTGTGGCTGCGAGGGAGATCATTGGTAGGTTTGCTCGTTTAGATGTTTGGATGGGCCATTCGTTCGGTTTTGAACGTTTGGCTTGGCTCAAACTAACGGGAATCCCTCTTCACCTTATTTCTAATGAAGTTATCAACGAGGTTGGCGGCTTGTTTGGTAACGTTGTCCATCGGACGTCTAGAACTGATTTCGACGATGATCTTTCATATGATTACATCGGGGTATTAGTAGGAGAGGAAAAAAGGATCGGGGAATCGGTTACATTGGTCTGGAGGGACAAGAAGTATGCCATTTGGGTTGAAGAAGAAGCCGGGAGGTGGATGCCTGAATTCTATAAAATACCGGATTGTTCGGATGGTTCGGATTCGAATGCCGATAAGGATGCAGAGAAGGAAGTCCAAGAGGAAGAGATGTTTCAACCGGAACCAATGCATGAAAATTTGGAGCCTGAAAAGGAAGACCATAATACAGAGGTGTATGGTCCTATGGAGTCGGACGCCGGAGAAGCTTCTCCAGTCACGACGATTCCGGTGGAAATAATTAATGCTCCGGTAATTAGGGAGGAGGAGGTTATTATGGTAACCCCCAATCAAGTTAATGCTAATAATGAGGGGCCTATTTTGGTGGAGAGAATTGAGGATACATTAAATGGGGTGGAAGAATTTGTCCCTGGAAACCAATTTGACTTTGGGGATCATGTAGCTAACGTTGCTGAAGTTACGGACCAGTCAAGTTTGATTAATAAGAGAAAAAAAAAATCTGGGCTTGGTACGTTGGGCCGCCCAAACCCAGCCTACTCCAGCAGTATCGAGAAGACCAAAATCAGTAAAAAGCCCAAAGGCCAAGACCAAGATGACTTATTTGAGTTGGACTCACTATTGGGCCTTAATAATGTTGATGAGGGGGATAAGTTTACAGCCCATAATAACTGTGCTCCCATTGATCTTAATAGGCCCGGTGATGTTAACTTGCCACTCACTGATAATGAAGTTGTTGCTACGATTATGTTGGGCAGCAAGCTAGGGGTTAATTTGCACAACTCTAACAAGTTAATCCAGGATTCGATTGATAGTGAAGGTGTACAAGGAGGAGAGTCATGAATTGCCTCTCTTTGAATATTCGTGGGGTTGTGGGTCGTGGTAAATCGGGGTGCATCAAACAGCTCAAAAATGTCCACGGGATTTCGTTTATTGGTTTGCAAGAAACTATGGTTAGTAATATTTCCTCTTCTTTGGTTTCTAATTATTGGGGAGGGATGGGTTTTGAATTTGAGGATGTCAACGCGTGCGGTAATTCGGGTGGTATTATTAGCATGTGGGACCCTAAAGTTTTTTCGAAAGATATTGTGAATAAAGATCGGAATTTTTTACATGTGGCGGGCACTATCTTGGATGGGTCGATTCGTATAAATATTGTAAATATTTATGCACCCCAATCCAAAGAAGATAAGAGGTCGTTATGGTTAAAAATTTATAATTTGATGAATGGGTATCAAGGGTGGTGGATTGTTTTCGGAGATTTTAATGCGGTTAGAGAAAAAGATGAAAGAAAAAATTCCGTTTTTGATCCGGTTTGTGCACGGGATTTTAATAATTTTATTGAGGAAGCCGGGTTGCGTGAATATGATATGAAAGGGCTAAAGTTTACATGCATGACCGTTAGAAAAGGTGTGTGTAAATTTAGTCGGATTGATCGGTTTTTGGTTTGTGACAATGTTTTTAATAATTGGCCCAATGCGTGTGTCCGGGCTATTGAAAGACAATATTCGGACCATTCCCCTTTGGTTTTTTCTGTTAAAGATGCTAACTTTGGGCCCAAGCCTTTTAGGCTTTTTGACTCTTGGTTGGATAGACCGGGTTGTGTGCAGGTGATTCTCTCTCTTTTTGAAGAATGGAGGGATGAAGGGAAGCCGGACTATAATCTTCTCAACAAGCTAAAAAGGCTTCGTGATAGTTTAAGGGCTTGGTATAAAGATTATAGTGCAAAAGAATTGGAGGAGGAGACTCGCCTTAGAAAAGAAAGAGACGACATTGAATTTCAAATGGAAAACAATGCCTTGGAAGATGAAGACGTGTGGATATGGACAGAGTGCAAAAAAGCGTTGGAAGATATCGAGTGTCTTAAGGCACGCGATATAAAACAGAAGTCTCGTGTTAAATGGGCGGCGTTGGGTGACGAAAATACAAGTTTTTTCCATAACATGGTAAACGGGAGAAAGGCGAGAAATTCAATCCCGGGTCTCATAATTAAGGGGGAGTGGGTCACTAAGCCTACTCTAATAAAAAAAGAGGTGATGCGTTATTTTAAATGCCATTTCCAAGAGAATAATCAAAATCGGCCCACCTTGGTTTGCTCCAATATCCGTGCTCTGGCCCAGCAGGAAAGTATTGATATGGTGGTTCAGTTTTCTAGTGATGAAATTAAAAACGCCGTTTTTGAGTGTGGTTCCAATAAGGCTCCGGGTCCGGACGGATTTAATTTCCGTTTTGTTAAAAGATTTTGGAATTATTTAAAAGAAGACTTCGAAAAGATCATGTTGGATTTTCACCTCTCGGGATCCATTAGTTCGGGGTGCGGCTCGTCATTCATTACATTGATTCCGAAGACTAAAACTCCTTTGGGGCTTAGAGACTATAGGCCTATTACTTTGATAGGTTTGATTAGTAAGGTGATTTCTAAAATCCTTGCTAATCGGCTTAAAAAAGTTATGGGTCGCATTATTTCGGAGGCACAGTCTGCGTTTATTTCGGGCCGGTTTATTTTAGATGGCCCGTTAATGGTTAATGAAGTCATTGATTGTTTGAAGCGAAGAAAGAAAAAAGCGTTCTTGTTAAAGATTGACTTCGAAAAGGCATACGACAATGTCAATTGGAATTTTTTACTCTCTATCATGTCCCAAATGGGGTTTCATCCCAAATGGTGCGATTGGATTAAGGGGATTTGTCACTCTTCTAGAGCCGCGGTTCTAGTAAACGGCTCGCCTACTTTTGATTTTAGATGTGAAAAAGGCCTTAGACAAGGAGACCCTTTATCGCCTTTTCTTTTTTTGATCGTTATGGAAGCTTTGTCTTGGCTTCTTGATAAAGCTAAGTCTCTTGGGATAATTAAAGGAGTTGCTATGACGAGTGGTGATATGGAGTTGACTCATCTCTTCTATGCGGATGACGCGCTTATCATGGGAGAGTGGTCTAGAGAAAATATCCAAGGTATTGCTAGAGTGCTTCGTATTTTTTACATTTGCTCGGGGCTCCGCATTAATCTCCATAAATCTAATATATATGGGGTTGGTGTGGAAAACTCTGAAGTGGATAACATGATGAGTTTTCTTGGGTGTAAAAGAGGTGGTTTTCCGTTTACATACCTTGGCATCTAAGTGGGAGCGAAGATGTCCCGGGTTAGTAATTGGGAACCGGTTATTGATGTCATTAACAAGCGGCTTGCTTCATGGAAAGCGAAGAATCTCTCAATTGGAGGTCGCATTATACTCATCAAAGCGGTTTTAGAGAGCTTACCCGTTTACTATTTCTCTCTTTATAAGGCCCCAAAAACCGTTATTGATTCAATCGAAGGTATCATGCGGCGTTTCTTATGGGCGGGTGTTAGCGTAGATAAGAAGATCCATTGGGTGTCATGGGAGATCGTTACGTCTCCTAAAAAGTGTGGGGGTTTGGGAGTTTCGAGATTGCAAGATGTTAATGACGCGCTCCTTTTAAAATGGACTTGGCGATTCAAAAACGAAGATAACGGGTTGTGGAAGAAGATAATCCTCGGTTGTCATGGCAAAAGTAGACCGTGGGCGTTACTTCCATGTAGTGCATCTTCAAACGGATGTTGGAAACGTATCGTCAAAATTGGCGAGAAAAAAACTCCACAAGGGATCGCTTTGAATTCCTATTTTGGGTGTACTATTGGTAACGAGAGTTCTGTTACTTTTTGGGGTGATAATTGGCTTACAGATGAACCGCTACGCTTGGTATATCCTAACCTCTTTAAAATCGAACGTAACAAATGGGCTAAAGTGGGAGATCGTATAACGATCGTCGATAATGTCAAGAGCCTTTCGTGGGACTGGATCTCTAATCCAAACACGGCTGCCGAAGTTACCGAACTGTTTCAACTCCTTGCGGACATTCATGATTTTAGGTGGAGAGGCGGGTGACGATTGCTGGAAATGGAACAGTGCCGCGGACGGGAAATTCAGCGTTAAATCTGCAAAAGACTTACTGCTGAATACTAATGCGGATATTCAAGTTCAGAAAATCAAATGGAAAGTGTGGGTTCCACTCAAATGTAAAGTTATGGTTTGGAGAGCGATCCTAAATCGATTGCCGACTATTGCAGAATTGATAAAACGAGGTGTGCGTCCCCAACAAACATCATGTACCTTCTGCAATGCTGAAACAGAATCGCTTCTTCATCTGTTTACGGGCTGCGAATTCACGCAAGAAGTTTGGCGAAGAGTCAAAACATGGTGCCGGTTACCTCCGTCGATTCTCTTTGATATTCCGGACATTCTGCAGATTCCGGAAGCACAGCCGAGTTCCAAGTCTGAGAAGAAAATTCTGCGGGGAATTATTTACACGACAATGTGGGTCGTATGGAACGAACGCAATAACCGGATCTTTAACAACAAATGTCGAAGACCTATAGAAATTGTGGAAACTATCAAATGTACGACTTTCTTTTGGATTTGTAATAGGTCTCGATTGTTAGAGGTAGATTGGTCGAGATGGTATGTATGCCCTTTGGGCTGAATTGGCTTTGTTTTTCGCTTATTGGCCCTTGCTTTGAGGACCAATAATGCGTTTTTTTTTGTTGTTATGAAGTTCTCCTTTCAAAAAAAAAGGAGGAGTGATGGCCAACATGGTCATTTTCACCTTCATACAACATAACAAGCACCATGTACAACATATTTAAGCAAAAAATTTAAGGGTATTATGGGGATGTTGGTGACAATTAAGACACTTAGGAGGATAGTTTAGACATTTTACTCACCTCATTCTTTACAACATCAAAACAAATTTACATTACTACCCTTCATCTCTATCCCTGCCATCTCTACGATTCCCTTTTGAAACTGATTTTGAATTTATGAACCTTAATCATGAAGTGGAATTCGGATGGTTAGTCTAACTCTTGATATAATACTGAGCTATCAAACAATTAATCTCTCCATCCAATCTCTCTTCAGTAGCTATATGGTTGTTCGGTAGTAGAGCTTATGGTCGGTATTGGTGTCTTCACTTGACAAAATCATATTTGTTGGATCACTCGGTGTGGAAGAATGGTATGCTTTTCCAATTTCCGACGTTATTTACCCTAAATGTATATAAAAGGTACTTTATGTTTCTTGATTAAAACATGAAATTACGTATTACGACTTAGATAACCCGTTATATACCTACCAAAGGTTTTTTTTTTCTTAACAAACCAGTAAACAACATTTTATTTCACACGAGAAATCATTTTCTAGCCTGTTACTAGAAAAAGGAAACACCTATCTAGAGTCAATTTTCCCCACCTTGCCTATAACCTTCGAACAATAGTAGGTGCATTAACCGTAAACCCTAAACCCTAATCCCTGTACACTTGAATTGTCAATACACATGTGTATATTATACGTTAAACTACATATGAAATTATAATACCAATTATGTTACCCATATATAAATACACATGTGTACACATCCAAGAAATACTACATTTTTAAAATCTGGGGACCCCGACCCGCTCTATATGAGTCCGCCCCTGGTTGCGGCGGGATGTTAATTATTAAAATGTGTAGTAAATTAAATTAAAAAAACAAAGATAATGTATGTTTTAGAATATTATATGTTTTTGCATAACATACAAAAATAATAGAAAGAAAAGAAATCTTATTAAGGAGGAGTGATGGCCAACATGGTCATTTTCACCTCCATACAACATAACAAGCACCATGTACAACATATTTAAGCAAAAAATTTAAGGGTATTATGGGGATGCTGGTGACAATTAAGACACTTAGGAGGATAGTTTAGACATTTTACTCACCTCCTTCTTTACAACATCAAAACAAATTTACATTACTACCCTTCATCTCTATCCCTGCCATCTCTACGATTCCCTTTTGTAACTGATTTTGAATTTATGAACCTTAATCATGCAGTGGAATTCGGATGGTTAGTCTAACTCTTGATATAATACTGAGCTATCAAACAATTAATCTCTCCGTCCAATCTCTCTTCACTACACTCGATTCCGAACTTTCTTCTTCTTCTGCTAAACTTATTGAAGACCTGAAAGCTGTTCACCAAATCTGGTTGTGTTTGAAGTTCCATGAGTTTGTTCAGCTTCTGATTCGGTTATCTGTTTCTACAACGCTTATTCAAGAAGCTCTTAGAGTAATTATGACTTTTATTGTTTTCCTTTTTTTTTTTTTTTTGCAGATTAGGTCTAGGATTAAAATTTGTGATTTACGGGTGTGTGTGTATTATTGCTTTATGTTGTTGAATAATGTGAAAATTTAGGAAGTGATGGTGGATACTCTGATGGAACGAGTGAAGGATGGAAATGCAGTGAACTTTCATTATTCTATATATGATCAGTTTATTCAATTTATCCAACGGTGAGTTTGCTTACTCTGGTTTTGCCCTATTTATATAGTTTGATGCTCATTTCACACACAGGGAAGTAACCACTAACCACTTGTTTAAAGTTCAGAGTAATTGAGGAGACCCATTGCTTTGAAAAGTTATGGAATCTATGATTCGCCAATGCTGATGGTGCACCAGTCATCAGAGGTAAGACCCAACACACACTTGTTCGCGCTTTCTGTTTGCATGACTCCTATCGAAAAGTTAAATGTTTAATTCACAATGATCGGAGATCTTGGATCAGTGGCCTATGTTATGAACACTTATGTGTATCAGATTTATGTAAGAGTTAATAAGCAGCGGAAATAACAAGTGTTCTAAAGATTAAAAGATCACTTTTAAGAGGAGTTATTACTCCCCCTTGACTGAATAATAAATGAGAAACAATAAATACAGTTCAAGTATAAAGCATTAAAGCAATTTATGTTTCTCAGATGTGAAATGGAAAATAAGTTTAAAGCCCGAAGGATTTCAATTTAGATCAAAGGAATTACACAAAATCACATATATGAAATAGATGAACAAACTCATCTATTTATAGACCAATGTACTAAACCATTGTCTGAAGTAATCTAAGATATTTCGGCTAAAGATAAGGTTACAAAAGTCTGTACATCGAAACTTGAAATCAAGACTTTAACAAAACAATATAATAATAAAACTGCTGATCTTCAGTCGGTTAGAAGCTTCTGAACACAAAGTGCTGATGAGTGACAAACTACTGATGAGTAGTTTGTCTTCAGTAGTTCTTCAGTGAAATGTCTAGTTAGACTTCAGAACTTCTGATGAGTTACTCTTCAGTACTTTGCATATTTGTTCTTCAGTACTTCTTCATTCTTCTTCAGCAGTTCTTCCTATACTTAAGCAGAATATGATTTGGACTAAGGTTATCAAAAGGTGGTTTCTTCAATCCTCTTTGTCCCAACAATCTCCCCCTGGATTGATGAAGCCAAAACCTTATCCAATCTTTATTGTTCATCTTTTCTCCCTTCTAATATCCTCCAGATTTCTGCTGTCATCCGGGTAGTAAGGGTACATCTTTGTTTCTCAGTGAGAGGTCCAAGTTCAGGTGTAAGATGTTGAATTGTAAGAAGGTCTTTGGAAGATCATAAAACACTCAACTCCTTTGAGTTTCTGTAGACCTTACTTGAACGATCTCTCCTGGTCACAAGTACTGAGTTGGAATCAGTAAAGGACCATTTAATGATGTTTACCTTTGACCTGTCAAAGTCAGAGGCATAGGAAACCAAGCCTGTTTCCTTAGGTTGTCCTGAGGATGATTGAGGGATGTCTGTGACTCTCAGGTGAGATTCTTGACTACCTTGAAGTTCAGCACCACTTTGAATAGGCATGTTGGGCAAGTGATGCTCTGTTACAACTCTTGTGTGTGTCTTCTCCTGAATAGATTGTTGTAATTGATAAGCATAAGTAGCCTTGTCTCTGAATTGTGTTAAGAGGGGTTTTTCTTCTACATCAAAGTCACCATGCACTAACTGATTTCCTTCCAAGAGTACCATCTTGAAATCAGTCTTCACTATGGGTTCACCCTCTGCTTTTCTTTTTGTGGCAGGCTTCCTTAGTGCACTAGAAAATCTCCTTATGATAGAAGTTGGTTGGACTTCTGGAGTTTCAAATCTCTCTGGCTCTGCAGCTTTCTTGGCCTTGTATTTCTTGTAAGTCTCATAAAGTGTTTGTTCTTTCCATTTGGAGACTGAGGCCTTTGAACCATAGCCATTTGCCACTAACTCTTCTATGATCTCAGCTCTTTTGGCTTTCCTCTCATTCTCTGTTACTAATCTATCAGATAGCATCTGAGCTCTTCTTGTCAGTTCTTGTGTTGAGAGTCTCTTGAGAGCAACTTGTTTGGATTTGGAGTTCTTTGTGATAAATGAGATTAGCTGTGCTCTTTTGTCTTCTTCTGCAGCAGCTTCAAGTGCTCTCTCTTCAGCCTCAAGCTCATCAAGCTTTTCTTGATACTTGATTAATTTTTCTTGGAAGTTCAAATCATCTCTAGTCTCTAGGCTGTTCCATACTTTGTCTTCTTTTGCCTTCTTTGCAGCCTCTTTTAAACTCTTCTCCAATAGTTCTTTAGACATGGCAATGGGAGCAGGGTTTAAAACAGTTGTGGAAGTTGTTGTAGGCAAAGGAATGGAAGCAGGTTCTCTATCAGGTGCCTTAGAAACTTCTGATGTTGGTTTTGGAGGTAAAACTGCTGATGAAGTAACTTGACTCACAACTACTGAAGGATTGTCTTCAGCAGTTTGAAAAATGGGATCAGCAGTTTCCTCTGATGCCTTAGATAATGAGAACTCTTTTGCTACTTCTTTTCCTGGTCTTTGTGTTGGTTTTTCAGCTTCAGGATCAGGAGTTTGTCTTGTTGTAGCAACTTCAGTTTCTGGTTCCTTAGTCTTCTCCCCCTTTTTGGCTTCATCCACTTCTGGAAGCCTTATTGAGTGAGAAGTTGCAGCAGACAACCTTGCTAGTTGATCTTGAGTTTGATCCATCTTCTTGTTCAACTCAGCAAGTCTTGAATTTATCAACCCAAACTGGTTGTTAGCCTTTAACTCCCAAGCAGTTGTGAATGGTTTGAGTTGATCAATGATAATTTGTTTCATTGTCTGGAACAGGGGACCATCTGGGCTGCATAGTTGGTTCAGGTCTATGCCAGTGAGCCCAGAGAATTGGGTAGGTTGTTTTTGGGAAGGGGGGCTTTTTGGGGGATCCTCAGATTTCTTTGAAGATGCCACTTGTGGGGATTTTTGGGCTAAGTGGTCTTTAACCTGATCTTTGGTGACCAGCTTCTTGAGCTTGGATACCTTAGATGCAGGACCTTCAATCTCAACCGTCAATTCTGTTTGTGGAATGTTTGAATCATCATCCAAATTAATGGAATCATCTGAATCCCTGATAATGTCCTCAGAGAGGGCAGGATCAGTTATATCATGAGCTAGTCCCAAACTAGTAGTCTCATGAACCTCTTTGTCTTGGAACTGAGGTTTTCCTACTTCAGGCACTAGGCCTTCATCAGTAGTTGCCAAATTTGAGGTCTTAGCAATGTTACTGTAGATGCCGTTTTGCGACTAATGATTAGATACTAACATGTGTTAATGGGCAAATGTGTATCAGAAGGGGCGAATGAAGTAAAGAAGTGGGCGAAGGAAGAGTTATTATGGACGAATGAAGATCAGGAAGGCACAAGAGAACACATTCGACCAATAGCATTGGGCGAATGTGGAAATCTGTTACCTTCGACCAGTGTAACTGGGCGAACGTACAGTGGCTATAAATAGAAATCAAGTTTTTGTAATGTATAACGAGTCATAGAGAGTGTGTGTTTTGTGTGTGTGTTCCTGAGAGGTTAGAGATTGTCTGTTTGAGGTCTAGAGTAACTGTTATCAGTCTGTAAAGGTTTAATTGAACAAGTTAATCTATGAAAAGCTTTTAAAATGATCTTGATTGTGTTTTGATTGAGTTTACTTCAGTTTGTTCTAAGCTAGGGTTTCCGCACCTGGTTTAGCAACTTGTATGATCGTATAATCCTGTTTAGTTGTTAAAATCTTACTCTACAAAGTGGTATCAGAGCGTAGAGGATCATACAACAACAAATTGATAAACTCAGAGCTGATTTGGACATAATTTTCATCAATTCACATCTGTTTTCAACTAAAAAATGGTTTTTGTGTGTTTTTGAAAGAATTAGAGTTGATTTTGTGGTTAAAATTCAAAATTCCAAGTTTTAAAGTTGTTCCAAATCATCTCCGAAGCATAACCTGATTAAGATCAATCAAATCCACAAACTTTTGAAAATCAGAGATCAAAATAACCGTTTTTCAAAGTGTAACCGTTTTTCAAAAGGTCAGATATGGGCGAACCTGTGTTGAGTGGGCGAACGTAAGTGTTTTAGGTCGAAGGTGATAGGATTTTCGGGCGAACGTAGTTAATTTCGGACGAACCTAGAGGTTTTCACTTGAATTTTTCACATTCGGGCAGATTTTTGTTCCTTCGGTTCATCGGGGGTACGAAGGTAAAACATAAACGGGCGAACGTAGGAAGAGTTTGTGAGTTTTTACCTTCTAGTGAAATTCTACATTCGGGTGAAAGTGTTTTGGACGAACCTGTACTAAAAAGGGACGAATCTAAACACATTCTGGGCGAACCTAGGATAGATTTTGGGAAAATTTTTCTAAGTGTTTAAATTTCTCGAAGTGCGTGAATATGTGGCGTTATCAGACTACTCCTACACCAGCAACTACACAACCACAACAGCAGGTGATGGACCCATGGACCGTGGCAGCACAGAAGACGAGCACACAGTCTTCGCAGCCGGTTAACTACATGACTCAGAGTGCACCTACAGTACCACAGTCTGACTACTGGGGAGTAGCAGCAGCGGTGGTAAACACTCAAACTACTAATGCTATTTCCACACTGATTAATGATTTGTCTTCAGGTAGCGGGACTCGGCCACCGAAGCTTATGGAGATTCAAGAATACAATCAGTGGCAGAAAAAGTTCAAGATACACTTGGAAGGCATGGGAGTAGAAGGTGCTGAAGCATGGAACATGATTGCTAAAGGATACACACCACCAGTTCTGGAGAACACGGGTGAACCAGTGCCATTGGAGAGCATGGCGGAGGATGAGAAGAAGAAGTTTGCTGTGGAAAAGAAGGCGTTCTCACAACTGACACAAGCCATTACTAATGATCTTTTGCATCAGTTTGGGACGTGCACAACTTCTAAGGCTTTGTGGGATATGCTTAAAAGGAAGCATGATGGAAATGAGAAGACTAGGAATTTGAGGATGGAAGAGCTTGTTAAGGAGTTTGAGAATTTTTCATATGTTGGAAATGAAACTTTGAAAGAACTAACTCCTAGATATAATCATCTAATATCTGAATTGTCTAGCTATGGTGTACAGATCCCTATGGCTAAACAGGTGGACAAATTTGCTGAAGCATTACCACCTAACTGGGATCAACATGTGGATGTTCTGAAGGAGAAGGATGCTTTTCAGTATTGGTCTCTTCAAGAGTTCGTTGAGAAGCTGGAAAACAAAGAGTTGGAAGAGAAGAGGAAGGCTAGGAGGGCACAGATTCCTCAGAATCCAAACTTATACTTTGGAGGATCTTTAGTTCCAGCAAGCACAAGTTCTGGAGGGCTAGTTACACCACATGTTGCTTGTATATCCAATGCTGTAGAATCACCCATCATTAACTACCATCAACAAACTACATCTTTATCACAACCACAACCACAAGTTCCATATCAATATTCATACATTCCACCATTCTCACCAAAACAACAAGCAGCTTTTTACACTGCTGGTCAAACTCAACCACAACCAATGAACCAACCTAATCAACCAACTGTGGTTTTGGAGACTTCCAATCTTGGAAATGTAACAGTTGAAGTTGCTCAGCAACACATTGCTTTAGTCTCTGCAATGGTTTCTTCCTATAACGGATTAGTTGCTAGTCAAATTGGTAATAACAACTTGACCAATGAAGACTACGCGCAGATTGATAAGGAGGAAATGGAACTCATTGACATTCAATGGGCATTTGCGAGCATAATGAGAAGAGCTACAGAATTTATTGAGAAAACAGGTAGAACCGACTTGGGAACTTCTCCTAACACAACCTACGGGTTTAATAAGGAGAAAGTGACTTGTTTTAATTGTGGGGGTAAAGGTCACTTTAAACGTGAATGCACTCAACCACCAAAACAAGGCAACAGGAATCCATTTAATGCTACCTATCAGAACCGTCAACAACAAAACCAAACCCAAGTTTCTTCCCAAAACAACAACAACAACTATCAAAATCGTCAAACCAACTTTAACAACAACCAAAATAGACAACCAACCACACCAAACCAAACACAAAATCAAACACCAAACAATACTAACCGAACAGTCATACCAATCACTACACCAGCTGAACAACCGAATACAAATCAAGCATTGGTTACCCAACAAGATGAGAGGTTTGACTGGTCGAGTATTCAGATAGGTGTTGAGGAAATCACAACTGGAGGAAATGTGGCGTGTGTTGCCTATCAGGTTGATCTTGAAGAATCTGTGACGGTGGAGGAGAAGGTTGAAACTGAGGTTGATAGTGATGATTCTGAAACTGAGATGGATGGTGATTTTGAACCTGTTAAGGTTGATTCTGAAGTGAATGTTGAGGTTGAAAATGAAGAGACTAATTCAGGAGTGGTGATTGATACTGTTTCTGACATTCCTGAGGAGTGTGAATCGGTTTACTCAGATTCAGACAGTGACTCAGATACGGAAGCTAGTGTTAATTCTCTTGATGAAGATATTGATCAGTTACTTGCAGAAGCAGATTTTCTGATGACTCGGAAGTCGTGCATTGCAGATGATGCTTTCACAAAGATTGATTACTCCAGATTCTTTGCAGGAAAGGAAGCTCATTTCGCATTGATGGCCATGACTGACCCACCAAAACCTGTAAGTTCTGCTTGTAGTACTGATAATACTAGTGACAAATATTGTGGTGCTTGTGATAGATTGACTGAGGAGGTTAAACAACTCCGTATTCAACGTGATAGTGCTATCATGAACAGTCAATCTACTCGCAAAGAGTTGAATGCTTTTAACAAAGTATTAGATGGCTACAAAAAGGACATTTCTGATTTGAAAAACACATTGTCTTTAAAACAATTGGCAATTAACAACTATATTAATGAAATTGAAAACACCAAGTTAGAAATGGCCGCCATCAAATGCTTTGCTGAAAAAGTAAACAAAAAGTTAGAAAGTTACAAGAATGTGGCTTATGTGGTAGACCACATCATTGATGACAAAACAACCAACTATCGGGCTGTACCATCTCCGGTTCTTTTTGAAAACCATAATTGTCACTCAGTGACACCGGAGAGTTCGGTAAAATCTGATTCATCATCGGAAAATGAATCTAACACTTCAAGTGTTGGTGATCCAAATTCCGATGTTAGACCGATTTTGGGAATCAATGATGAGGGTGTTACTGCTGAAAGTGTTGACTCAGATTCAGAGAGTGATGAAAATGGTTGTAACCAAACTGTTAATGCATGTGAAATTCCAAAAGAAAATCACATCATTACAAATGAACCAATTTCATCATCTCAAATTGTTCCAATGAGAAATGTTCATCATGTGGAAAAATCTGAGAAGAATGTTGTGAAGAAAGATTTTAATGTGATTAAGAAAGATCTTGAAAAGAATGAGAAAAATGAACAATGTGACAAACCTGTCAAGGTGTTTTATCGGATGGAAGGATCCGATAAGATCATCTCTGACGAGGACTTTCCAATTAAAAATGCCAATTATGCTAAAATTGAAAAGATTTGGCAAGAAAGTACTATTTGGTTCCCTAAACATGAGAGAACAAATGAAATTCCACCAGCTTTGTTGAAAAAGTTGTACTTGGATGTTCCTCAAGAACCAAAGGTCCATGTCACAGAGTTTGTTAAACCCAAAAACAGAGCTAATGGTTTCAATGAGCCAACTTACTCAAAAGGGCCACTCCCTGAGAGTTTAAGGAAGCAACAGTATAATGATCAATATCCTGTTAGATCATTTGCTCAACCAAATGCTTCAAATGTTTTTGAAGAGTACCGTGCGTGCTTTAAATGTGGGGAACGCGGGCATTTACTTGCTCAGTGCCCATATGTAAGGCACAAGAGGCACGAAGTTGAAGTGAGGAATTCTATGCGAAAGCCGATTGATCATTATGTGCCACCTCATAGGAGAGTTGTTCCTCAACAACCACAACCGTTTTATAATCAAAACCATTTTCAAATGAGGAACACTCGCCCAATGCACTATGATAGAAGGAATCGGATTGCGATGGAAAACTCGTGGAGAAAGCCTGTGGTGAACTCAACAGTTGATAGGCAAAAGGTTCCACCAAAACCAATTGTCAAATCAAATGTTGGACCTAAGTCTGTTAAATCAGATAAGGTTACCAAGAAAGTTACCTTTGCTAACAATGTTCAGAAACCGACTGAGAATCCAAAGTCTCAGATTCGTATCCTGAAAAGGACTGAACAATCTTGGACACCCAATGGTACTCCAGGAGCCTCATCTTCGAAGGTTAATGAGAAAAAGGAAACAATTTTGAGCAATCAAAAAAAGATTGATCAAAATATTGTTAAAAATGTTTGTGAAAATGTCATTGTGAAACCTGATGTTGAAAGACCCAAGACTCAGGCTTGGGTCCCCCGAAAGCACTAAATGATTTACTTTTTGTGTGCAGGGAGCTTCAGCTGGCCCTATTAGCAGTCTTTGGATTGTTGATAGTGGAGCTTCAGGCCACATGACAGGGGATCTTGCGTTGTTGTTCGACGTAAAGAACATCAATGGAGGGTATGTAGCGTTTGCGGGAAACAAAGGAGGATATATCACGATGGAAGGGAGTGTGAGCAATGGGATAGTAAGTTTTGAGCGGATATCGTATGTGAAGCAGATAGACTACAATCTGTTGAGTGTCAGTCAAATTTGTGATAAGAAATTTACTGTGCATTTTGATGACAAATCCTGCTATATCTTGAAACCGGGCTTTACAATTCCTAAAGAGTGGATAATGTTGAAGGCACCTCGCGTCAACAATCTATACATTCTTGATATGTCCAAGGCGATGACATCACAGGGGCAAATAACATGCTTTTTGTCCAAGGCGACTGAGAAAGAATCGATAATGTGGCACCGAAGAATGGGACACATTCATCTGAAGAAAATGAATCAACTTGTGAGGAATGGACTTGTCGAGGGAGTGAATGTGAAACATTTCCATTTGAATGACAAGTGTGTGAGTTGTAAAAAGGGGAAGCAACACAAACAGTCCCACAAAGTGAAAAAGGTTAACTCTGTAGAGATGCCACTAGAGCGATTGCACATGGATCTTTTCGGACCGGTCAAGCGCCATAGTCATCTTGGAGAGCTTTATTGTTTAGTCGTCACTGACGATTACTCAAGATTTTCATGGGTAATGTGTTTGCAGAATAAAAGCGACACTTTTATGAATCTAAAAGTTCTGTTCACTCGATTGGAGAATCTCTACAATGTGAAGATAAAGAGAATTCGGAGTGATAATGGGACGGAGTTCAAAAATGCCAAGATGGATGAACTTTGTGAAAACAAAGGGATACATCATGAATATTCGGCTCCGTACACCCCTCAACAGAACGGTGTTGCTGAACGAAAGAATAGGACTCTAATTGAAGCGGCTAGAACAATGCTCGCTGATTCAAATCTTCCAGTAATGTTCTGGAATGAGGCGATTTATGCAGCAAATTACACATTAAATCGGGTTCTGACAGTGAAGAAGTTTGGTAAAACGTCTTATGAGCTGTTACACCGAAGAAAGCCGAACTTAGAGTATCTAGAACCTTTCGGGGCGCCTTGCACTATGTTGAATCCAAGCGAAAAGTTTAGTCCTAAAGCCGAGGAGGGTTACTTTGTTGGATATGCAACCCCACTCAAACGGGTATACAACAAGCGAACTCGTCGTGTGGAAGACTGGGCTAATGTGGAAGTTCAACGATATACTCAAAATCTTCAAGGCACGGGTCCTGATTGGATGTTTGATTACAAAGATTTCTTTGAATCATTCAATCTAGATAGCTTGGTTGAAGAAGCTGTTATTCGATTACTTTACGAGTGTGAAAATGCAACAACTTCACCATTGGTGCGTCCGATCACCGTGAACCCCCTACCAGCTTCTAATGATACCAATGCTCCTATCCAAGAAGAAGAGATTTTTCAAGAGGCTTCAACTTCATTAGACACTTCAGAATCTGAAGATGAACAATTTGAAGAAGCTATTCTTGATCAAGTTGAAGAACAGGAGGCACCGCCAGTGAACCCAACTCCAAATTCTGATGTGGCTTCATCATCAAATACGGGTCATGATCTGGATGCTGTAGAGAACTTGACTGTTCAGACGGGAGTGCAAGTACCTGTTTATCCGGAATCTCGGATTCATCGTATTCACCCGCTGGAGCAAGTTATCGGTGATCCTGGAAGTAGTGTTATGACCAGAGGGCAGCTTAAAAGTGTTAATTCGCCAGAGAGTTTTGGTGCTTTAGCTTTATATGCCAAAATTCAACAATCTGGTAGTCAAAATGATTGGTCGTTTGCGTGTTATGTGTCGCAGGTAGAGCCAAGGACATACAAGGACGCTTTGAAGGATGATGCCTGGGTGGAAGCTATGCAGGAGGAGTTATTACAATTCCAGAAATTAGGAGTGTGGACGCTCACGGATTTGCCGCCGGATAGAAAGAAGATTGGCACCAAATGGGTGTTCAAGTGTAAGAAGGATGATCGTGGGGTAATTGTTCGGAACAAAGCCAGATTGGTCGTGCAGGGTTTCCATCAAATCGAAGGGATTGATTACAACGAAATCTATGCACCGGTAGCACGAATCGAAGCTATTCGGATGTTCCTCGCGTTTGCTTCTTATAAGAAATTCAAAGTTTACCAGATGGACGTGAAAAGCGCATTTCTGTATGGTAAAGTCAAGGAAGAGGTGTATGTCGGGCAGCCACCAGGCTTTGAGGACCCAATCCACCGGGATAAGGTCTACGTGCTGAACAAAGCTCTTTATGGCTTGCACCAGGCTCCGAGGCAGTGGTACGAGGAGCTGAGTACATACCTCATCAACAAAGGATTTAAGCGCGGCCTCGTCGATTGCACCCTCTTTACGAAAAAGACGGGAGATGACTTGCTTCTAGTGCAGATATATGTTGATGATATAATATTTGGTTCAACTAACGAGCTTTTATGCAGGGATTTTGAATCTGTCATGCAGGAAAAGTTCGAAATGAGCGCAATGGGGGAGATGCAGTTTTTCCTAGGCTTGCAGGTGGACCAAAGACCCGACGGGATCTTCATTCACCAGACGAAATATGTCTCCGACATCTTGAGCCGATTCCAGATGGAGGACTCAAAGCCAATGGATACCCCGATTCAACCCAATCACGGGATTGGAGTGGACGCTAAGGGGGAGCTGACGGATCCTTTTACATACAGAGCAATCATCGGATCTCTGATGTATTTGACGGCGTCTCGACCAGATATTATGTATGCAACGTGTCTCTGTGCTCGCTATCAATCGAAGCCGAAACAAAGTCATCTGACGGCGGTCAAGCGTATCCTTAGATATCTGAAGGGTTGTCCCTCAAAAGGACTTTGGTACCCTAATGATGATAATTTTGATTTCATATCTTTTAGTGATGCAGATTGGGGCGGCTGTGACAAGGATAGCAAATCTACTACAGCTGGTTGCCAGTTTTTCGGGAGCAGGTTAATCACCTGGCAATGCAAGAAACAGACTTCCGTAGCACAATCTACCTGTGAAGCCGAGTACATTGCAGCCTCGAGTTGCTGTTCTCAAGTACTCTGGATTCAACAACAAATGGTGGATTACGGTTTGCAGTTTCTAAAAACTCCTATTTACTGTGACAACGAAGCCGCAATTGCATTAACTAAAAATTCGGAAAATCATTCTAAAGCGAAACACATCCGGATCAAATATCATTTTATCCGTGATTGTTACGCTAAGGAATTGATTGATATGATCAAAATACACACTGACTACCAACGTGCAGATCTGTTTACTAAAGCTTTTGACCGTTCACGCTTTGAATATCTTTTAAAAGTAAACAATATAAAGGAAAAACAGGACTAATCGGCACCTCGGTTTATCGCTTTTTAGTTTTTAGTTTTTATATTTTGCTAATTGGGAATTTCTCTTTGCTAATTGGGAATTTCTCTTTACTTTCGTAATCCTCAAAGAAGTTGATGCTTTCGAGGGGATTGTAAAATCCTCAAAGAAGTTGATGCTTTCGAGTGGATTGTTTCTTTTAACTTTTGTTTTTGTTTTGTTTTTCAGAAAAATGAAAATCCAAAAATATGTTCTTTATTTTAGGGGGAGCCATTTTTATCAGAAAAGCCAAAAACTTTATAAAATTCAAAATGACATAAAAATTAGAAAATCAAAAATGATTTCCTGGTAAAACAGAGGAAATGATAGTACATCAGTGGGAATCTGATACAGGCTAAAGAATTGTATAGTTTATGAGGCGTGTGTTGATTATGTGTGATATGCTGATAGGCTTCGTAGACTAAATATTGCGTGCATTAGTGATACAAACATAACGAACTACGCGTTCGTGGCTGAACACCTCATGGGCATATGGTCTTAGTACCGTAATTTCGTTTGATAGGATTGCCAAAATCTGAGGTTTCGGGTCGTTATGTTATGGTTATCCGGGATATTCTGATAAACTTTTGTCGTATTGATTTACGGACCTAGTTTTATCAGAATATTTGCTAAAAGAGCTTAATTGCCAAAACCGGAAGTTACCGAATTGAGGAACTTTATGTTTTAATTGATCATAGATCATTATTACATCGTATTGATCATCTGATGCAAATCAGTGATTAATATCAGCCTTAACCTAGTGTATACGCACATGTTACTTTGCTGCATTCATTTGCTGACCTGTACACCTCTGTGCTATATACTTTGTAACTTTTACGGATAACTCTGGCATAATCACGCGTTACGACGAAGCTTTGTGCAATTACTTGATACGGGAGTATGTCGTGTGTGTGGGCACCACATCGTGTTAGTCTAATACACCTAACTCGTATCATTTTAAAGCATTGCGTAATTGTCTGCATGTGAGCTTACGTGGACCACAATATCAGCAATTGCCGTATCATATACTGTTTCTAATGATAATATTAAACTAAAAGATCAACGCTGTGATCAGATTTCTCAGAAAACTGATATGATCCTCTGACCGGATTTCACAAAATGTTTACAGTTTTCATTTACTTTGATGCATTTTATTTTGTTGCTATTTTACTTTTAATGTCAAAAAGATACAAAATCCAAAAAGATTTTAGGTGTGTTTTGATAAATTTCAGAAAATCCAAAACTTTTTGCATTTCTGCTTTATTTTTGATAACCGGGGATGCTTGATAGTCAATTTCTGAGATTTGACACCACCATCTGAGCTTTGTATCATTCTAAATGAGAAATTTTGTGTTTTGGATGCTTAACGGATTGAAAAATGTTTAACGGGATTCGAATTTGTAATTTGGTAAAATTTTTCAAAAATGCCATTTTACATTCGCCCTTAATTGGGACGAATGTGGCCTTTTTGTTTTACCTTCGACCATTTCAATTTGGACGAATGTGGTTTCTATTCAATTTTTACATTCGGGTAAAAACCAGGTTACCTTCGGCTCTTTAATTAGGGGCGAAGGTGGGATACTTGTTCCTTCGTCCAAAGGAAACGGACGAATGTGACCTTCTATATATACACCAACACAGGTTCGACCACACAGTTTAACTTTTTCAAAATTCCTTCGATAACAAGACTTTGTTGATTTTGTTTCCTTTGCTTGTGTGTTTTGATCCCTGCTCATTACTGATCATTTTCATATAAAGTTTACAGGTAATGGACACAGATTCAAGCCGTAATCGTTCGTTTTCTAAACCGACCTAGGGTTTAAGGATTTTGGACTTTCAGTGATTCTCAGTGCTTGAGTTTGTTATACATTCATCCCACATCAGTTTTAGGGGGAGAATGTGTATAGAATTAGGATTTAAACAAGTTTTTAATCAGTGATTGATCTATAAAACGATTTAAACCCTAATTTCTCTTTAAAACTGTTGTAGAATGAATATTAATTGAAATTGATGAATGGTGATGTTTAATCGGTCATTTTAGGGTAGATTTTAATCAAAATCAGGGGTTAAAAACAAGATTGAAAAATTTTCAAATTTTGGGATTGAATCAGTTTTCTCCTTCGGTCCATCGATTGGACGAAGGTAGAACAATGTGGACGAAGGAAATAATAAACGGACGAATGTATATCTTATTCAAAATCTTTGTACATTCGACCAGAAATCTTGCACCTTCGACCACAAAATCTTACATTCGGCCAGTCTTTTTGGACGAATGTGAAATGATAAAAACCTAAAATTTTGAATTTTTGTCGATTTTATGTTTTGACGTTTTATTTTGATTTTTTTTTCATTTCAGATGGCTGAAGAACAATCAACTGCTGATATTCCTGTGGAAACTGAAGTGACTGATCCTATTCCAGAGATTGTACCAGAAGTAGGATCATCAAGCGGTAGCAAATGGCCGTTTGAGAAGACACATAACTGTTGTGCATATCTTGGTGATGTTGAGAAGAATGTGGAATTCACAGAGATTATAAAGTTCTTGAAGAGATGTAGAGTGGTTTATGCACTGGCAACACCAACTATTATCTACAAGGATATAGTTGAGGACTTTTATAATAATGCCAAATATGATTACTTCGATAATCAGACGATCATCAAGAGCAAGATTCAGGGAATGGAGATGTTTATCACTGAAGCTGACATTAGAGAAGCTCTCCAGATTCAGTTTGAGACAAGTGAGGATCCAAGAGAACTTTCTTGGACTGAGCAGAAGGCATGTTTTCTAAGAATGAAGTACAAAGGACCGATTACTGATGGTTCTATGTATAAAGGGAAGCTGGGAGTTCAGTTTAAATATTTTGCTCATATTATTATACTGGTGTTTGGATGTGTGAGTGGAGGTTACGATGTGATGAGGAAAAGTTTGAGCTCATTAATGGTTGCGTTGACTCTCAACAAACCATTTAATGTTGCAGGAATGATTTTGGATCATATGCTAGAGATGTTGAAAGGGTTGAAGCTTAAGAAGTTTATGCTTTATCCTAGATTTCTTATGATGATTTTTGATCACAAGTATCCAAACTTGAAGAAGGATCCTACACAGATACTTAATATGGATCATATGAATGTGAGAACCTTAGCAAGAATGAAGGCTTATAAAGGTGTGCCGGAAAATGAGAGACCACCTTTCAGAAGGTTATTCGGAGCTTTGGCTAGAGAGGATTATGAGGATCCTGGAAAGAATCTAGCAAGGCATCCAGACAGTGATAGTGACAATGATGATCCACTTGTTTATGCTGATGCGAGTACTAAACGGAAGAGGCAAGTTGTCAATCCCGGAGCCAAAGGGAAGGGCAAGGGAAAGACAGAGCAGGGAACTTCAAAACAGAAAGCAGTGAGGAAGAAGACTACTGCAAAGAAGGGAACAGGTTTGGTAGATGAGGAGTCTGTTGATTCTGAGGAGACTGAAACTGAGGAACAATGGGATTCGGATGCTGAGAATGTCAAGACTACCAAACAAAAGGCCACTTTGGTTGGTGAGTCTGAATCTTTGAATAGATCAATAGAAGAAGCTAATAAGGGTAAGCAATCTATTGATGCTGTAGATGAAGTTTTGACTGTTAATCTAGATGAGTTGAATGAAGGAGAAACAGTTGTTGTGAATTTGCCCAAGCCCAAACACAAATCTATGGCTAAGAAGACAAACACTAAGCAACTCAGAGAGAAGGAGTTGAACTTATTGTTGAAGGGAAAGAGATTACCGGATGCTGGAACATCATCTAAACAATCTTCACCAGCTGCAAAGAAACAAAAGACTGTGGAGGCTACAACATTACCAGTGGATAAATTCAACATTGCACTGGATAATGTTCTTGATATGTTTACTAAGCCTCAGAAAGGAAAAGTAGTTGAGGATGAGCCATCTAAGTCTAAATCCAAGTCTAAAAAGGTCACTGTGGATGATGAAGTGATGAAACAGATGAACAAAAGAATGGATGATATGATGAAGATGCTTGTGGCTCAACAATCTGAAATTGCCAAGTTTAAGATGAATGAAGAGAAAATGCTTCAGATAGTCGTTGCTTCTAAATCTAATCAAGATGAAATAGATGAGAAGGTAAAGAAGCTTGAAGCAAAGAATCAGAAGCTTGAAGGTAAAGTTCTGAGAAATAAGAACAGATACAAGGCAATAAAGGAAGATAACAAAGAGCTGAAGGCTGAAAACAAACGCCTTAGTGATCTGATTAATGACTTGTACAACATAGCACCCAAGCTGAAGGAGGGTGAAGAAGATACTGAGAAAGAAGTTGAACAAGTAGATTTTGAACCATCTGAATCTGATAAAGAGGAGGATGAGGATGATGAGGATGAAGAATCAGAGAAAAGTGATGATGAAGGTGATGATGATGATGATGATGTTGAAGGTTCGGGAAGTCAAAAGGATGATGATAGTAGTAGCAGTGATGACAATAATGGAGGAGATGATACTGCTAAGTTTACTTTTGAGAAGAGACCACCATCTAAGAAGAAGAAAGACACAGGTGAGTCTAGTTCGAAGAAAAAGGGAGAGAATGTAGATGATGAAACTATGTTCTGGAATGAGAAGGTGAGATCATTATCTGATGATGCAAAACAAGTTTACAAAGACATGTTAGAGAAGAGAGAGTGGACCATTGAGTTCACAGGACGTTTTGCAGAAATATTCCAAACAGATGATATGCGTTATGAGTTGGAATATAACGATCCTAATCTTGAAGAAGGGGAAGTACCTGCGTCTGTAGCAAAGGAGATACTGGATGGTCTTGCACAGAGAGTAGGGAAAACTTTTGAAGAGTTCATTGTTGATGAGTCAATTCCACCTATTCCTGAAAAGGATGTTGGAACTCACTCTGATGATAAAGAAACCCCTGAGTTTGAGGAAGTTGAGATTGAGGATATTACACATGAGGAATATCCACAGTACTTCAGACAAAATGATGAAGACGTGGTGTTTCCTGATTTTACAGAAAGGCATAATACGTCTGCTAAGAAAAAGGCAAGAAAAAGAAGTGCTGAATTTGTTGAAAAAGTACTTGGGGCTGATGTGCCAGAATCTTCAAGTAAGTCTGATGAGTTGAAAGATTATTTGAAGAAACTAAGATTGATGGATGAAAACCGACCAAAACCCGAAGCTCAAGGAAACTTCTACAGGTTTCATAATGCAAAGTTCAGAGGAAGAGCTCTTGGGTGGACATACTTGAGCAGGCTGAAGTGTTTAGCTGCCAAGTGGGAATCAGGAATCTTGTACTTCTACAGATTCATTGATTTGCTAACTCTACCATACTGGGCGGTTAGAGATTTATGCAGATTCCCTATGTCTGGTGCTTCAGTGAATAATACTCATGTTGGTTGGTGTGCAGACAAATTGGTTTGGGAGAGTCGGACGAGATGGAATAGATTCAAGCCTCAATATCCCCGGAGGAAAGTTCACAGGGATACTGATCCTCGAACCAAGTTGAAAAGGGTTACCTTGATATATAAGGCACCTGAAGTTATGAGGAAGATTCCTTTGATGCCCATGCCTCAACACTTCAGTGCTGACTTCATATTTTGGTACTATGATTGGAGGAAGGCAGAAGCTGTGATAGTGTTGAGAGATGGAAAGGACAAATACAAGCATGTTCATGTATTTGATCCTATGTGGCTGATCAATTGTACCTTCGAAGATATCATCATGCTCTTTTATAATCCGATTCATCATGAGCCAAACGATGCAGATCAAGCAAGGAAATACACACAAGTTGTGGGGGTTTGCTTTGCTTATGACATTAACGCTGGAAGTAATTTGGAAGGGAAACTTGGCAAGAAGGTTAAGATGGCGAATGTGTCGAAACCGGTAAAGAGAAAGTTAGAGCCGGAAATGACGAAAGAACAGAAGAGTATTCTGAGAATCAAGCTGTTGAACAAAGCTATGGATGAAGATAGAAAAAGATCTAATCAATAGTCGAGGGGGAGTTTGTAGATGCCGTTTTGCGACTAATGATTAGATACTAACATGTGTTAATGGGCAAATGTGTATCAGAAGGGGCGAATGAAGTAAAGAAGTGGGCGAAGGAAGAGTTATTATGGACGAATGAAGATCAGGAAGGCACAAGAGAACACATTCGACCAATAGCATTGGGCGAATGTGGAAATCTGTTACCTTCGACCAGTGTAACTGGGCGAACGTACAGTGGCTATAAATAGAAATCAAGTTTTTGTAATGTATAATGAGTCATAGAGAGTGTGTGTTTTGTGTGTGTGTTCCTGAGAGGTTAGAGATTGTCTGTTTGAGGTCTAGATTAACTGTTATCAGTCTGTAAAGGTTTAATTGAACAAGTTAATCTATGAAAAGCTTTTAAAATGATCTTGATTGTGTTTTGATTGAGTTTACTTCAGTTTGTTCTAAGCTAGGGTTTCCGCACCTGGTTTAGCAACTTGTATGATCGTATAATCCTGTTTAGTTGTTAAAATCTTACTCTACAGTTACTACTGTCCTCAAGTTCACCACTGGGTGATAAGTGAGTAGTAGCAGCCTCAAAAGTACCAAGAGTTTCTAAGTTTGGGCTTATAAACTCTGGTCCATCCTCATCTCCCTGGTTTGGGCTAATAAGGTCCACATCCATGTCAAGTGGAGAAGGCATCTCCCCAATTTGATGTGTTGCTGGGGGAGTGACATGTGTTGGATGGGATCCTTTTAGTCCTGAGAGAAGTTAGGCAATTTCAAAGGTTGTGTGGGAAGGTTCAGGTTCAGTTGTTGTGAGGGGTAGGTGTTCAGTAGTTTGGATGGGTTCTGGTTCAGGTTCAGTAGTTTGAAAGGATGGGTCAGTAGTTACAGGTTTCTTAAGTCTTTTTCTATGGAAAATCACTGTAACTGGTTTTCTTTTAGGAGGTGGAGAAGGAGTGTGCTGAGAGGATGTTTCAGCCACATCCTTATCAAGTGCAGATTGCACATCAACAGTTTCAGGTTTCTCCACTTCCTGAACTGTCTTTTTCAAAGGTTTGGTTTGTTTTTGTTTTTGTTGTGGTGGCTTTTTGGTTTTCTTTTTGGGTTTGGAAGATGTGGGTTCCTTGGGGATGGGTTGTTCTTCCCCTTGGTCATCTTCTAGCATAAGTGCTGGTTTGTTGTGCCTAGAGAATACTTGTGAGGTTAATGGGTTTAAAGTTGTTGTTTTACCCACAAGTACTCCCTCTCCAAGTTCTTTTATTATGCATTGCATAACAAATCTTGGGTATAACAAAAACTTCTTTTTATGATTTTCATGGTGTAAAACCAATTCATTGAAAAACAGTTTTGATGCCTTAAAAGGAGTTTCATTTAAGATTGAATGAAAAATTGGTTGAAAAGTAGAAGGCATCTGATCAATAGACCCAGTTTTTGGACTTAGACACATAATTATATAATGAAAAAGCAGTTTATATTTTGGGTCAAAATATTTCTTATAAACTGTTGCTTGTGCCAAAGTACCTTGATAACCACATTCTGTTATGGTTAGATGGATGTCTGAGTTTGGAATATGCTCAGGAGCATTAGAATCCTTCAAACCAAGCCTGATGCTTAGTGTTTCCGGTGATATGGCCATCATTTTCCCTTTTATTGAAGATTTGAGGGAAATCACTTGATCATTCACTGTCACCGTCTCTGTGTTAGCCCAGAACTCATTGAGAGTTTCTTCATGAATGGGTGGATCGATGGTGAAAGCTTCATAATATTGGGATTTTATGATGAGATCAATGATTTCATCATATTGGGACCAGGCTTCATCTTTCACAAAGTAGCCTCGCTGATTATGTCCCTGTTTTAACACGAGAGCCATTGCTTGTTTGATCGAACAGTATTTTTAGGTTAGAGAAGGGGTTTTGGTTTTGATTTGAGAGAGAGAGAGAGAATTTTGCTTTTTGAATGGATAAGTGTATGAAAAAGGTATTTATCAGAAGTTTTTAACCGACTAGGTCAAACTTCTGATGAGTGAAAAGTCTGTTTTACCCTTTTTAATGAAACTGCTGATGAAGAAGGTTTCTTCATCAGTGGTTTTAGTCATCTCTTCAGCAGTTTCAACTGCTGATGAAAATAACTTTTAAAACACTTAAATAACTTCTGATTCTCATCAGTAGTTATTTCCATTTGAAAATTTCCCATTTTTCTTAAAAATTGTTTATCAGTAGTTTCTCTTTCTCAAATTTGGTCTTCAGAGGTTTGTGACAGATAAGTATGTAAGTGAAAAATAAAATATGTGTAGAACTAAAAAGTGAAACACTTACAGACTTTCTTCCAAATTTAACATCCCAAGCATGGATACTAACCTCTGAAAAGTTGTAGAATCAAGGGGTTTGGTGAAAATGTCAGCTATTTGATTAGCTGTTGTGACATGCTTCACCTCAATCTTGCCTTTTTCATAGCAATCTCTTATGAAATGATACCTGATTTCAATGTGTTTAGTTTTTGAAAACTGAACAGGATTTTGAATGATGCTAATGGCAGATTTGCTGTCTACTAAAAGTGGAGTCTTGGTCTCTTTGATTCCATAATCAAGCAGTTGATATTGGAGCCATTGTATCTGTGAAGTACAGCTTGCAGCAACAATGTATTCAGCTTCAGCTGTTGAAGTTGCCACAGATGTTTGTTTCTTTGATTGCCAGGACACCAGACAGTTTCCTAAAAATTGACAACCACCAGATGTTGATTTTCTTGACATCTTACACCCTGCATAGTCACTATCTGAAAAAGCAGTTAACTTGGTATTGCTTGAAGCAGGATACCAAATTCCTAAAGTAGGAGTTCCTTTCAGATATCTGAAGATTCTTTTGACTGCAATTAGGTGTGATTCTCTTGGTGCAGATTGGTATCTAGCACAGACACAAGTTGAAAACATGATATCTGGTCTAGAAGCAGTTAAGTACAAAAGAGAACCTATCATACATCTATACATGGTTTGATCAATATGTTTCCCTTGATCATCTGGTTCAACTTGTGTGATTGGTGTCATGGGAGTGGAACATGTTTTACAGTCTTGTAAAGAAAATTTGTTCAATAATTCTTTAACATATTTTGATTGATGTATAAATGTTCCATTTGATTGTTGCTTGATTTGCAGTCCCAAAAAGTACTGCAATTCTCCCATTGTACTCACTTCAAATTTTGATTGCATGAGTTTATTAAAATCTTCACACATTTTTGAGTTTGTTGAACCAAATATGATATCATCAACATAAATTTGAACAAGTAAGACATGATTTCCAACATGTTTTATGAAAAGAGTTTTATCAATGGATCCCCTTGAGAAGTGATTCTTTAGTAAAAAGTTTGAAAGTGTTTCATACCAGGCTCTTGGAGCCTGTTTTAGCCCATAAAGAGCTTTGTCAAGTCTGTAAACCTAATCAGGATGAGAAGGATCCTCAAACCCTGGAGGTTGACAGACATACACTTCCTCTTTTATTTTTCCGTACAAAAATGCACTCTTGACATCCATTTGATAAACTTTAATGTTGTTGGAAATTGCATAAGCTAAAAATAACCTGATAGCTTCAAGTCTTGCAACTGGTGCAAAGGTTTCATCATAATCAATTCCTTCCTCTTGGGAATAACCTTGTACCACCAATCTTGCTTTGTTCTTGATGATCATACCAGCCTCATCTGATTTGTTTCTGAAGACCCATCTTGTTCCAATTGGTTGCTTGTCTTGAGGTAAGGGACAGATTTCCCAAACCTGTTGTTTCTTGAATTGAAGCAACTCTTCTTGCATTGCTTGCACCCAATTGTTGTCTTTGAGGGATTCTTGATACTTCTTTGGTTCAATCTGAGAAATGAATGCTGAGAAGAAGCAAAAGTTGGAAAGCTGGTTTCTTGTAAGTACCCCTGATGCAATATCACCCATGATTTGATCCAATGGATGATCTTTGTGTTCAATCAGTTGTTGTAAACCTGTACTGGATGATGGCTCTACAGGTTCTTCAAATAAACCACTGAGATTGATAATATCTGGTTCAGCTGTTATTTGAACTTCAGGAGTTTTAGGTTCAGCTGAATCAGTAGTTTCAAAATGTTCATCAGTAGTTCCTGAAGTTGAAGCTATTGAAACTTCTGAAGGTTTAACAGTTGATCTTCTGACTGTGTTTGGAGTCCATGGTGCAGGACTATCATCTTCAAATCCTTGAAAACCATTTTGAGGAGGTTTGGATGATTCAACAGTCTTTTCAGGTCCGAAATGAAAGTTGTCAAGATCAAATAATTCAGCAGGATTTGCTGGAATAAGAGTGTGTTTTGATTCATTGAACTTGACATTCAGTGTTTCTTCTACTATCTTGGTTCTTGAATTGAAAACTTTGTAAGCTTTTCTCAAAGGAGAATAACCAAGAAAATAACCTGTATCAACTTTTGCAGCAAACTTAGAGATAGAGTCTTTGATGTTGAGGATAAAACATTGACATCCAAAAGCCCTGAAGAAGGAGATAAGGGGCTTTATGTCATGAAGAATTTCATAGGCAGTCTTGGTATGTCTCTTGTTGATAAGAACTCTATTCTGAACATAACATGCTGTGTTGACTGCTTCAGCCCAAAAATACAAAGGTAGGCCTGAATCAGCTAACATTGTTCTGGCTGCTTCAATTAAGGTTCTGTTCTTCTTTTCTACCACACCATTTTGTTCAGGAGTTTTGGGAATGCTGAACTGTCTAACAATCCCTTTAGACAGACAGAATTCATCCAGAGTTTTGTTCCTGAACTCTGTCCCATTGTCACTCCTGATGACTTTGACAGATAGAGAATATTGCTTCTCAACTTGTAGAATGAAGAACTTGATGATTTCAGCTGCCTCATCCTTGGAATGTAAGAAGAAGACCCATGTGAATCTTGAGTAGTCATCAATGATGACCAAGCAGTACTTCTTCTTACCAAGGCTCATTATCTTGACTGGTCCAAATAAGTCCATATGGAGTAGTTGAAGACATGCAGTTGTTTTAGATTCTTCAATAGACTTATAGGATGACTTATGCTGTTTACCTTTAAGACAGGAAACACAGTGTTCTTTGCACTGATATTCCTTCAAAGGTAGACCCCTGACCAAGCCCATTTTTGTGACTTTATTGATGGTTTTAAAGTTCACATGGCCAAGTCTCCTATGCCAGAGATCATTTTCTGAAGTTGATGCCTTTGAGAAGAAACAGGCAGTCTTGTTTAATACTTTGTCTTTTTCAATGTCCACTACATAGACATTGCCACACCTTTTGGCAATCAGCAAAGTATGATCTTCAATAATCTTCTCTATCAACTTCTGGCCTTCTGGTGATATGATCTTGCATGCTGTCTTGGTGAAAAAGGAAGAATATCCTTTGTCACACATTTGTGAGACACTCAGCAAGTTGTACTCAAGGTTTTCAACCAGATTGACCTTGTCAAACTGCATTCTGCCTGAGGATACATTGCCATATCCTAGCACATATCCCTTGGCATTGTTCCCAAAGGACACAGATCCTTCTCTTTGACTGATAAAATTGTTTATCAGGTATCTGCATCCAGTCATGTGCATTGAGCCTCCACTATCCACATACCATATGCTGTTCAAACCTCTGGAGACCCTCTGCACAAGATAGCAAATTAGTTAGTTTTGGCAACCCAAGCCAGTTTGGCTTTGGGTTTGCTCTTGAGAACAGGTGCAGCTTGTTGTGGACCAATTTTAGAAATCCATGTCTTTTTGGCAATGGATTTGTCATTAAGAACAATGGTGGGTTCTTTTTGGTTTCCACCATCAACTTTGGTCATCAGAAGTTTAACCAGGTTTATCAAATCTTTAACTTCAGCAGTTTGTGAAACTGCTGATGAGTTAGGTGAAACTTCTGAAGATGAACTTTGAGAAGAAGACTTTTGTTGAGATAAAAGCCTCTTCTTAGAAAGGGTTTTGTTTGATTGTTGTTTGTTGGGAAAGAAAGTATTTTCAAAGTTTTGTTTTATCTGTTTTCCCACAATCAGTTTTTGTCTTTGTTTGTTTAACTGATTTACCTTTCTATATCTGCAAAGTTCAGTTATGTGGTTAAACATACCACATATTTCACATGCTTTTGCCTTCTCTTTCTTTTTAGATAAATCAAGAGAGCTGGAAGGCAATTTACTGACAAAATCTGAATTTTGAAATAGGTCATCAACAGTTTTCAGGGTCTCAACTCCTGATGTAGTTGAAACTGCTGATGGCTTATTGTCAGTAGTTTTAACTTCTGCAGTACTTTCCTTTTTGAGAAAGTTCTGATGGTAGGATGTGCATTCCTCCATATCAGAAGTTTGAATCAATTTCTTCCCATCATTATCAGTTTTGTGGGTGAAATCTGTTGGTGATTCAGTGTGGGTATACCCAATGCCAAACTTAACATTTGCTGCAGTTTGTTTGTTAAGCAGCATTTGGTATCCTTTACAAGACTCAACCCATTTTTCACAATCAACCTTGGTGTCAGCAAGCTCTTGTCTGACTTTTCCTAGGTTGTCTATCATTGTTTTAATCTGTGCTTGGGTTTCAATGGATTTATCATTCAGTTTAGAAATTTCTTTGTTTTTCAAAACAATTTTTCTTTCTAAATCACACTTCATTTGTGTGTATTTTCTCTCCATATCATTGGATTTGCCTTGTAAATGCACATTTGTTTCTCTTATTAAAGCAAAAGATTCTTTGTAAGATTCAGTGCAAAGCTTTAACAGAGATGTTAGGATCTGAGTATTGGTTTGTTTTGATTAAGTATGAAATATGAATGAAGTATAAATGGAAAGTGCAGCGGAATAATCAACAAATCAAAACATAGAGAATAATTGTTTTTAATCGAATGCTTTCATTAAAGGAAAGATTACAATCGTACAATTAAACTCCCCCTCAGCCTGATCACTCAGAGAATGTTTGTCTAAGAGAGAATGACGAGTGATGAATAGAACAGTACAAGTACTGTTCTTTTTATAGACAAGCTCAAACCTCTGATGATCAGTTGCTGACGTCACCTAGATAGCGACCCCTAACTGTCTAACAAACTCTAACAACTGTTAAGCTATAAACTACTGTTACATTGAAACTACTGACAATACAAAACTCTGTTAGCTAAAACTCTGATGTCTTCTTATCATCTGTTGAACCAAAGTGCTGTTGGTTCAACAGACCTTTGTTCTTCAGATCTTTGATCAGCAGTTGTTCTTTATCAGACTTTTAACCTTCAGACTTTGTCCATCAGACCTTTCATCAGCAGCAGTTATCTCTAACAGTTGTTAAGCAGCATCAGTAGTTTAGGAATCAACAGATCTTTGGAGGAAGCTTTATTGTAACAACTGTTCTTTATTCAGGATCAAACACTTAGTATATTTTGGCTTTTAATCATCTGTTCTTCTCCAGGTCAGCAGACCCAACAATCTCCCCCTAGAACAGATGATGCCAAAACTCTGCTTTATTCTTGATCTTTATTCCTCATCAGACTTTCTCTTATTTGCCGTTTTAGTTGTAATTCAAAGCTTAGAGAGAAGAGGTCTTCAGCATCTCTATCCAGTGTCAAGTTCAGAAGGGTCTGGAGATCTTCAGCACTTAGGCCAGGTGCATCATCCATACTTAACTTCTGAACACTACCATCTGACCTGAGCAGTGTCAATTCATGGGTCTCTTTGTCAGACTTCCATTTTAGAATTTTAGAGTCAGAGGAGTGACTGGGATGCATCTTTATTTTGGATGAGTTAGGAGATGGAGGCCTGCCAATGAGTTCTCTGAACTTCTCTGTGACAGGGTCAGAGAAGTATCTGATTTGGTTCAAGAGACCCTCCTTTACATAGGTTTCAGTGAACTTTCTTGTATCCTCTTCAGACATTTCCTTCTGCTTCTTGTATTGTCTTCTAGCAGCAATAGAAAGATCAGAGGTTTCAAGTAAACTGTCTAGTGTAAAGGCCTGTGAGGGTTTCTTGGGTGCATCATCATAGACTGGTTTTCTTGGTAGTTTGGGATTGGTCTTTCTTTCTTGTTCAAGCTTCTTGTATGTTTCAATTAACCTGACCTCAGACCATCTAGCAACAGATCTCATCTCTCCATACTTGGCTGCTACAAGCTCTTGTCTCATTCTCTTGAACTTCAAGGCTCTAGCTTGATCTCTCCCTTTACTGAAATCAGGGGCAGAGGCCTTAGTAGGAGGATTCTTGGCCATGCTCTCAATTCTAATGAGTTCTTCCCTGAGAGCATGTGTGGTCCAGCCTGTGAATTGATTCTTTGTTGCTTTGTAAGGCTTGGTTGCCAAGATCTGTTCTAGTAGTGAATCCCTCACTTCCATTTCCAAGTCTCTGCTGAGAGGCATGGTAGACATGGAATTGCTCAGGGTCTTAGCATAGTCTTCAATCCTTCGAACTTTGCTAAGCTCTGCTGAATGGATGCCCTGAGCAGTCCTGTCATCCTTCCCTTTGAATTTCTCTTTGATGACAGCATCAGCCTGTTCACCCTTGTATTTAAGATAAGTGTCAATGTTGGGTGGAACAGGGAAGCCTTTGAGAGATGGGAAGGTTCTTTCTGATGGCTGATCAGTATTGTAAAAGGATTGAAGTTCCCCCTTGATTAAATCCAACTCAAGGGGATACTTCTCAGCCAATGGGGTGATGGTTGGTGGTGGTCTATGGGATCTGAATTGTGAAGTGTGTGGTGAGAAAGATGAGAGTGGAATGGCATTGACTGGTGTGGATTGTGAGCTTGGGGTGTTAGGTGGTGTGTTGTGGATGTTTTCATCTTGTATAACAAAGGTGGATTTCCTTTTCCTGCTATACAAGATTTTAGGTGAAGGTGAGGAAGATGCAGTGGTTTGGTGAACATCTGTTGGTTCTTTTGTGGAACCAGCAGTTGTTTGGGTTTTTGGTTGTGTTGTGGTCGGTTTGGTAGTTGTTTGAGTTGTGGCTGGTTTAGTGGTTGATGGTGTGGTGATTGGTTTGGTTACTGGTTTAGGTTGATCAGATGTTTTAGCAGCAGTTGTTTTGGGTTCAGTGGTTTTAGGAGCAGTGGTTGTGATAACAGGTGTTTGAACAGCCAAGGTTTCAGCAGATAGTTTGGAAGGTGGTTTTCTAGTGTGTTTGGCTGGCATTTTCTTTCTCTTAGAAGTATTCACATCTTCCACTTCTTGCTGTTGTTCTCTTTTCAGTTGCACCAACAACTCTGCCTTTGCTTCCAAAGTATCAGCCCTTTTCATCTTATCCTGAGCAGCTTTTTCAGCCTTTTCATTGGCTGAAGTGTCAACTTCTTTTGCCTTGGATGCTTGAGCTGGTTCAGTGACAGGGATCTGAACATTTGGTTGCTGTGATTGTGGAGCTGATTTTGGTGACTCTGGTTTGTCAGCAGCTGGCTTCCCTTTTTGTGAGGGTGGTTGACCAAATGGATTTAGCTTTGGCAGCCTATCTCTGCCACTCTCCCCCTTTTTGGCATCATCAGTTGTAAACTCATTGTCAGTTTCATCTCTAAGAATGGTGGTAGGGGCAGAGCCAGTAGTCTTCAGCAGGTGTTCCTTGATCACCTTGATGTCAGCCTTTGTGTCATTGAATCTGGCATCCACCATGTTTCTGATCAAGGACATGTAGGTTTCTTGGGTCTGATCTGCCAGTTTTCTGTGAGCTATGATGATGGGTGAAACTGATTTCCATAGCTCACTGGCAATATCAGATGTTGAGGGTTGACTTTTGGTAGAGTTGTTCAATGTCTCCAATATTGACTTGACATCAGTTTTGATGTCAGCAACAGAGGATTCAAGGTTTTGAACCTTAACCGTCAATTCCTGAAGTTTTGACTCATCACCTAAAGTAATAGGATCATCTGAATCCCTACCAGAGGTAGTTTTAGCTGGTTCAGTACTAGGAGGTGAATCCATAGAATGAGAACCTGCTGCCCCTTGTTCTTGGTACTGGGGACTTCCAACTGATTTTGGGGACACAGTGGTGGCCTTATCAGTTGTTGCCTTCAAGGAAGTCTTAGTAATGGAATCACTGTCCTGTTGTGAGACAATGGTCTCAACAGCAGTAGTGACTGCTTCTCTTGAAAACTCATTAGAAGTAACATTGACTTCTGGGAGTATAACCTCCTCTACTGTTTGTGGGATAGCTGATTGACTTTTCTCAGTCCCAGTCACTGGTGGAGGTGTACTCTCTGTGACAGGTGAAGGAGAGGAACTGGGGTTGTCCTGAGTTTTGTCAATAGCTTCAAACAGAGGTTGCATGGTTTGTGGGACATGTTGTGGTGATGTAGGTGGAGTAAGAAGCTGATTAGCCCTGGGAGATGGACTTGTAAACATATGGTCAAGTGACTCATATGCCTCAGTATGAGGTTCCCTTTGGCTTACAACAAGATCCTTTTGTGAGGATTCTTGAGGAGTTTGCTTGGGTTGAGATATCTCCAACTGTTGTGAGGAAGTAACAACAGTGGTTTCATGTTGCTTTGGTGATGCAACAGGGTTAGCTTCTGGTATCTCATCTTCCAGAAGTCCCTTTTTGGGTTGAGAGGTGGTTTTAGAGGATGGACGTTTTCTTTTGGTGGCTGGTGTGGGTTTCACAGCACTGGATGAAGTGCCATGATCACCAGGAGCAGTGGGCTCACCAACAGAGGTTTCAACAACAGTTGTTGTCTTTGTCCTCTTTGGTTGTGTTTTTGAAACCTTTGTTACTTTTGATACTTTTTCTTGGGTTGACGAACCCAGCATTCTAGTAAAAGTTTCATCAGTTAAACTTTTCATTTTGAAAGACTCTCCCTTTTGAAAATCTTTTTCAGGTAAAATCTTTTGTAGAATTACACTTAGAATTCTAGGGTAGAGCAGAAAAGCATTATTTGAGCCAGATTTTATGGCTTTCACATTAGAAACCAAGTCTAAGAACAATCCCTGAGACAGATTGAAGTCAGATTCTGACAACATTGCATATCCAAAGTATTGTATCCTCAATGGGATTTCATTGAAGGATGTAGTCTTGGCTGAGGCACAGAGAAGAAGGGTATGGAAGAAAAATTTCATGATTGGAGGAAAAAACTTTTTATATAATGTTGATCCAGTCATCTGTCCATCATAGCCCCTTTCCTGAAACTCAGTGTGAAGCTCTGTTTTAGGAAAAGTTTCCTTACCTGACAGGTCGTTCAATGAGAAGGTAGTGGATATGATTTCAGGGGTTATGGTGAAACTGGTGTCTCCAATTTTGGAAATTATGGATGTAGGCTTTTTGTCTTGATATAAGATTTCAGCATTTGCCCAGAATTCTTGGAGTGTGGCCAGGTATATGGGAGCATCAGCAATAAGAACATTTTTGTATTTTGAGTTATTGATGATGTCGATGGTGGAATGGAATGGAGTGTTATCTTCGGTTTTTACCAAATAGGGAAGGAAATTATGAGTGGCTTTTGTTTGGAGATCCATTTTAATGGATTTTGTTTGCGAAAGTAATGAACTTTTGATTGAGGGTTATGAGGAAGACGAAGGCGGTTTTCAGTATTTTGAATACAATGAGACAGTAAAACTGCTGTTGGGGGGAAAAACAGGGTTTTATAGGCTCTGGTGAAACCGCTGATGTGGCAAAACTCTGCTTTTGAGAGCAGACGTGGCAAACATCTGATGGTTGAAACAACTGGTGACATACAGCTGTTTTGTTAAACATCTGTTGCCAACCTCTGTTGTTTAACCAAAAGACTGATGAAAACAGTTGTTTTATCTGATCAGATGTTTGAAACAGATTTTTCAACTAACAGTGGTTGTTTTATCTGATCAGTTGTTTGAAACAGATTTTTCAACTATCAGTGGTTTGAATGAAACAGTGGTTGTTTTATCTGATCAGATGTTTGAAACAGATTTTTCAACCAACAGTGGTTGTTTTATCTGATCAGTGGTTTAAAACAGATTTTTCAACCAAAGTGTCATTTTAGCAAAATTTGATTTTTCTGAAAACATTTTAATGTTTTTATTGAAAACATTTTGTTGTTTTAATCCATGTTTAACATTCCAATTCGAGAGATCAGATTTGTGAAGGTAGATGTGTCTAAAGCTTTTGTCAGCACATCTGCCAGCTGATCCTCTGTTGGAACATGGTGCAGAGAAATCAAACCCTTTTCATAGCTATCTCTGACAAAGTGATGTCTGATATCTATGTGCTTTGTGGTTGAGTGAGAAACTGGATTCTTGATGATATTTTCAGCAGCTTGGCTATCCAACATGAGTGGAGTCCTTAGTGCAGTTATCCTAAAATCCAGTAGTTGATTTTGAAGCCACATGAGTTGGGCTGTACAGCTTGCAGCAGTAATGTATTCAGCCTCAGCTGTGGATGTTGAAACAGCTGCTTGCTTTTTGCTTTGCCAAGAGACTAAGGCATTCCCTAGAAACTGGCACCCTCCAGAGGTGGACTTCCTTGTGGTATGGCGGCCAGCAAAGTCACTATCTGAATAACCTGAAAGCTCAATGTTTCCATTAGCAGGATACCAGATACCAAGTGTGGGAGCACCTTTTAGGTATCTGAATATCCTTTTCACAGCAATAAGGTTAGACTTTCTAGGAGAAGCCTGAGATCTAGCACACACATAGGTTGCAAACATGATGTCTGGCCTGGATGCTGTTAAGTACAATAAAGACCCAATCATGCATCTATAGTGTGTCTGATCAACCAGTTCATCCTTTTCATCAACAGTGAGTGGCTTGACAGTGCTCATGGGAGTACTACATGGCTTACAATCATTCATCTCAAATTTTGTTAACAAATTTTTCACATACTTGTTTTGATGGATGAATGTGCCATTTTGCAGTTGCTTAACTTGGAGACCAAGAAAGCACTGAAGTTCACCCATAGCACTCATTTCAAACTCAGCTGTCATGAGCTCCCGAAACTCCTCACACATTTTATTACATGTGGATCCAAAAATGATGTCATCCACATATATTTGAAAAATCATTAAATCTTTTCCTTTCCATTTTAAAAACAAGGTTTTATCAATTTTACCTCTTGTGAAACCAATGGATAAGAGAAAAGTAGAGAGAGTTTCATACCAGGCTCTTGGTGCTTGTTTCAGTCCATACAATGCTTTGTTAAGCTTGTAGACATAATCAGGATGGAATGTGTCTTCAAAACCAGGTGGTTGACATACATAGACCTCCTCCTGAATTTTGCCATAAAGGAAGGCACATTTGATGTCCATCTGATACACCTTGATGTTGTGGTTGACAGCAAAGGCTAGGAAAAGTCTGATAGCTTCTAACCTTGCTACAGGGGCAAAGGTTTCATCATAGTCAATTCCTTCTTCTTGTCTGAAACCTTGAACCACTAACCTGGCCTTGTTCTTGACAACTATACCCCTTTCATCAGTTTTGTTTTTGAAGACCCACTTTGTGCCAATTGGACAAACATCCTTAGGCAGTGGTACAAGTTCCCATACTTGTTGTCTTTTGAACTGAAGGAGTTCTTCTTGCATGGCTTCTACCCAACTGTTGTCTTTCAGTGCCTCTTGGTACTTGACAGGTTGTGAAAGGGATAGAAAGCCTGCAAAAAGACAGATATTTGAAGATTGGCTCCTTGTGAGCACACCTTCTCTGATGTTGCCAATGATTTGATCTGGTGGATGAGCTCTTAGGTAGATTAAATCTCCCTGATATGGTACGATGGCATTTTGTGGTGAAGGACAGAGGTTTGGAGACTCTGTTGTCATAACATCTGTTGGCAATTTTGAAGAGTCAACAGATGTTTGGAATGGAAGTGGAGGAATGGGTCCAAGTGGTGTACGGTTGGACTGACTTTTGTCAACAGTTGTTTGACTTTTGTCAACAGATGATTGAGCAGTGGATTGGTTGGGTGAATCAGTGGTTTGGAGATAGGACTGGCCAACAGTGGCTGACTCAGCTATGACAGAGTTTTGACAGTTGTTTTGAACTCCTGCTTCCTCTGATGCAGGATAGACTTTGTAGTGATCTGGAACCACAACATCTATTCTGTAATCTTGTTGTGAAGATTGTGGAGAAAGATCAGTGGTTTGAACTAGCTTTTGAACTAAGTTCAACAGCTGCAGTTGACCATTTGCCAGTGCTTGTATGTCAACACTTGGTCGAGCAGATGTTTGATCATTTCCAATCAGATGCTGAAAGCCATGAGGGTGTCTGTTCACTTTTGGTTTTGAAGGCCTTTTGGGCTCTTCATAAACATGTGACAAACGATGACAAGTGGGTTGTCCATATCCTCTTGGTAATCTGTTAGTGGGTGGAGCATCTGTTACCTGAACATCTCTGGGAGCAGAGTTTTTGTTCAGACTTTTGGTAACAGATGTTTGGACTGGTTCAAAAGTCTATTTGGGTTTTCCTTTTGAAGTACTCGCCACTTGACTTTCAAGAGTTTTAGCTTTATACTCTTTTATCTTTTCATCAAAATTTTTGAGATATAAGCACTCTTTTGTTTTGTGATTCTTTTTCTTGCAAATTGAACATTCTTTAGTTTTAGAATCATTTAAACTTGTTGTTTTGTTGATGTCATATGCTTTTAGAAGAAAACAGTTTTTGGTGACATGGTTCTTCTTTTCACAAAAATCACAAAACAAGTTGTTCTTGGCTTTCCCCTTTTCTTTCTTCTTTTCAACAGATGTTTCATCATCTGTTGGAAGATTTACCAAAGGGATTACCTTGGCCTGTGGTGCCATTTTACCATCAGGGGTTTTGAAGGTCATTGGTTTGAAATTTTCAAGGACTTCACACTCATCTGACCATGTTGGTTTGAATTGATATTTCTCAACTTCATCAAATGAGGGTGTACCTTCCAACTTTTCAAGAATGATTTTCTTGCCATTGGGTTCAGTAACCTTGATTTCTTGACCTTTTGAGTTTGTAGGGATGACCTCAACCAACTAGGGTTCCTTTTTGTCAGTGGTTTGTGAACTTTGGTCAGTGGTTTTAAAACCAAACCCAAATTTCACATGACTTTTAGATTGTTGGTTGACAATCATCTCAAAACCCTTTGATGATTCCACCCATTTCTTACATTCAACTTGGGTGGACTCAAGCTCCTTTTTACAACTATGATATTTTGTTATCATAGTCTGAAGCTGGTCTTTGGTTATGCTTGCTTCATGTTTTAAACTGCTGATTTCAGACTCTTTTTCAGATATTTTTGATTTTAACTCTTTTGTAAGTTTTTCAAACTGAATTTCAGAATCCAAAATTTTCTTTCTAAAGTTTTCATTCACCTCTTTTATCTTAGCAAATGCCACAATACATTTGTCTGAGCACAAGTCATTTAAGATTTGAGGAGATACCTTAGCAGCAGCCATCAAAGCACAGTTACACTGGCAGTCACAATCATCACTACCCCAGGGGTCTGAGAGATTCACAACCTCCACTTCAGATTCTTCAGCTGAAACAACTTCACCAACAACACCATCAGTCACATTTTCAGACAAAGACACCACATCCTCAGAATCAGTTTCTTCAACAATTGTTTCTAGTGCCATAAAACAAAAATCCTTTTCAGAGTTGGCAACTAGAGCAATGTTGTCATCTGTTATCTCATCTGGTAGACTGCTCCAATCAACAAAGCCCTGAGTAAAGAAACTCTGTTGACTTGGTTGACTGGTCTCTGCAGGAGCAGAGGGTGGAGTAACAGTCATTGGCACTGGTGCCTGAGTAACAGGTGTTTGGACATAGTGATACTGAGGAACAGTGGTTTGGACATGATGCACAGGAACAGTGGTTTGGGTCTGTGCAAAGTGAGCAGTGTTTTGCACATTAGGTACATTAGGGATGGTTTGATAAGTGTTGGTCTGTGGTCTTTGGTTTGGGTAGGTAATCATAGGAACTCCATTCTGACTCATACACTCCCTAGCAAAGTGACCCATTCTATGACACTTGTAACACTTTATCTTTGATTTATCCAACCCAACCTTTGACCCACCATGTAAACCTGGGTACCTCCTGCCAGTTTTCTTATAGAAATTATTGGTTCTAATACTGAGCAGGGCAACCTGATGTAAGATGTCCATTTCTTCTAAGTCCAAAGGGTCAATATATTGCAAGTCATTGTACACAAAAGATGAATTATCGGAAGCCTGGATATCACCACTGGCTGTGAAAGCACAGTTGTTTGGTAATGAGTAAGAATCATTATTGAAACCAGTGGTTATGTCAATGTAATGATCATAACTCTGATCCTTACTACTTCCAGAACCATCATCCTGACCCAACAGTGCAGTATTACCAAATACATAGTCATCTGACACTTTGCCAGAGTCCTGGAGCTTCTTTTTCTGGTTAAGCTCCCTTTCATAAGTCAGGAGCTTACCATGAAGCTGGATCAGGGTTAGGTCTTTGAATCCGATAGAGTTTCTCATAACTATGGCTATAGTGTCCCATTTGTCCGGAAGTGATCTAAGAAACCTATGATTCAGTGTTGAATTAGGAAAAGTTAGACCAACCAGTTTGAGTTCACTAATTAGACAGTTAAACCTTTCAAACTGCTGTGTTAATGACTCCCCTTTTATGTGACTAAACGTTTCATATTGTTGGTTAAGTATTTCACGGTTGTTTTCTATCACATCATCAGTTCCCCCGAATTGCTCTTTGAGAGCATCCCACAGTTCTTTAGCACTATTGCAGTGCAAGAGTCCGGCATAGATATCATTCGGCAGTGCCATGGCTACTATGTTGAAAGCCTTGGCATCTAGCTCGATTTTTTGAAAATCTTGCTCTGAGTAGTTCTCAACACTCTTTGGTACTTGGATCTTTGGATCCTCGGCACTCGGTACCATTGGAACATGTGGTCCAAATACTACCGATTTCCAGCACCCTGTGTTCTGTTGTGCTAACACATGAGCCACCCGACGCTGCCAGATGTTGCATTCTGACCTGACAAGCATCGGAGGCTTGTTGTGTGTGCCAGTGTTGTGTGGATCTTGATTGAGTGAAGTCATTCTCTTGGTTTTTCAAAAACAAAGTCTGTTTATTAACTGTTGAAACGAAAATAAACTATTACTCTGTTTTAACCCGACAAACAAACGATATCAATGATTATGAGCTGATCTGTGTATTAAACTGATTGATTAGATCAGATTTAATTGACCAAGCTCTGATACCAATTGTTAGGATCTAAGTATTGGTTTGTTTTGATTAAGTATGACATATGAATGAAGTATAAATGGAAAGTGCAGCGGAATAATCAACAAATCAAAACATAGAGAATAATTGTTTTTAATCGAATGCTTTCATTAAAGGAAAGATTACAATCGTACAATTAAACTCCCCCTCAGCCTGATCACTCAGAGGATGTTTGTCTAAGAGAGAATGACGAGTGATGAATAGAACAGTACAAGCACTGTTCTATTTATAGACAAGCTCAAACCTCTGATGATCAGTTGCTGACGTCACCTAGATAACGACCCCTAACTGTCTAACAAACTCTAACAACTGTTAAGCTATAAACTACTGTTACATTGAAACTACTTACAATACAAAACTCTGTTAGCTAAAACTCTGATGTCTTCTTATCATCTGTTGAACCAAAGTGCTGTTGGTTCAACAGACCTTTGTTCTTCAGATCTTTGATCAGCAGTTGTTCTTTATCAGACTTTTAACCTTCAGACTTTGTCCATCAGACCTTTCATCAGCAGCAGTTATCTCTAACAGTTGTTAAGCAGCATCAGTAGTTTAGGAATCAACAGATCTTTGGAGGAAGCTTTATTGTAACAACTGTTCTTTATTCAGGATCAAACACTTAGTATATTTTGGCTTTTAATCATCTGTTCTTCTCCAGGTCAGCAGACCCAACAAGAGATTGTTGTGATACCTGTGTAAGAGCAGAATTTGAAGAGTATCCTTCAAAAGCCATTAAGGCAAAGTTCTTTCTGCCATTATCAGGTTCTCCCCAGTTGACATCATAGACCTTATTGTCTGCATCCTGACTGCATTCTGATGTGTCATAAGGAAGACTGCTCCAGTCAACATACCCTGATGTAAATAAGCTTTGTTGCTGAGGGGGTTGTTGAGTTTGTGCAGGTTGTTGAGCAGTTGGAAAAGGAGGCATTAGCTGCTGTTGTTGCTGAGCAGGCATCTGAACATATTGTACTTGTGGCACATATTGAACTTGTGGAGCTTGTGCCTGTACAAAATGAGCACTCCCTTGAGTTCTGTTATTCCTATTATATGAGGGGTTAAATTGATTTCCAGACATGGGTTGGTTATAGCTAGAGCTTCTACACTCTCTAGCAAAGTGTCCCAACTTTTGACACTTGTGACATCTAAGTTTAGATTTGTCAAAACCAACTTTTGTTGAGTTGTTTAGTCCTGGAAATTTCCTTCCTGACCTTTTATAAAATTTGTTAGTTTTTAAGCTTAACAAGGCCAGTTGGTGCAATATTTCCATTTCTTCTAAGTCATCACTGCTAAAATATTTTAAATCATCCATGATGAAACACATGTTGTCAGCAGTTTGACCCAGTTCTTCATTATCATAAGCTGGGAAAGATCCTTCTGATGAGATCCCAGCTGTTATGTCAATGTGGTCAAAAGAACCAAAATTATTAGAACAGGATGGTGAGTCTTGTCCTAACAAGGCTGTGCTACCTGGAGTATAGTCATCAGCAGTTTTACCAGATTCTTGTAACTTTTTCTTTTGATTAATTTCTCTTTCAAAAGTTAGTAATTTACCATGTAACCTAGTTAGGTTCAAGGTGTTAAAATCTGAACTTGTTCTGAGGACTATAGAGTAAGTTTCCCATTTTGAAGGTAGAGATCTTAAAAATCTATGTAACATAGACTCATTTGAATAGATCTGATTATTAATTTTTAACTCAGAGATGAGTGAAGAAAATCTTTCAAACTGTTGAGTTAAAGTTTCACCCTCTATGTAAGTAAAAGTTTCATATTGTTGAGCCAATATTTCTCTAATGTTGGCTATCACCTCAACAGTTCCTGCAAACTGCTCTTTTAGGCAATCCCATAGCTCTTTGGCACTTTCACAATGTAAAAGCCCAGCATATATTTCGTTTGGGAGAGCCATAGCCAACATGGAGAAAGCTTTTGCATCAAGCTCAAAATTTTGGAAATCTTCCTCCGTGTAGTCTTTTGGATCTTTTGATCTTTCAGTTTTTCCCTCTGGATCAGTTATAATTGGTCTGTGAGGTCCAAAGACTACAGACCTCCAACATCCAGTATTTGTTTGAGAAATAGTGTGTGCCAACCTTTTAGACCATATGTTATATTCAATTCTGACTAACATAGGAGGTTTGTTGGCAGATCCAGTATTGTAGGGGTCCATTTTTAAGAAGTTTGGATTTGTCAATACTTCTTTAAAGTGATGGATAAAAAAGTGAGCCTTTTAATCCTTTATTGAATATCAATATGAGCCTGTGTCTGAATCTCAATTTGTTAGATTGATTTTGATCAGATTAACCAGATGCTCTGATACCAATTGTTGGATCAGTGGCCTATGTTATGAACACTTATGTGTATCAGATTTATGTAAGAGTTAATAAGCAGCGGAAATAACACGTGTTCTAAAGATTAAAAGATCACTTTTAAGAGGAGTTATTACTCCCCCTTGACTGAATAATAAATGAGAAACAATAAATACAGTTCAAGTATAAAGCAGTAAAGCAATTTATGTTTCTCAGATGTGAAATGGAAAATAAGTTTAAAGCCCGAAGGATTTCAATTTAGATCAAAGGAATTACACAAAATCACATATATGAAATAGATGAACAAACTCATCTATTTATAGACCAATGTACTAAACCATTGTCTGAAGTAATCTAAGATATTTCAGCTAAAGATAAGGTTACAAAAGTCTGTACATCGAAACTTGAAATCAAGACTTTAACAAAACAATATAATAATAAAACTGCTGATCTTCAGTCGGTTAGAAGCTTCTGAACACAAAGTGCTGATGAGTGACAAACTACTGATGAGTAGTTTGTCTTCAGTAGTTCTTCAGTGAAATGTCTGGTTAGACTTCAGAACTTCTGATGAGTTACTCTTCAGTACTTTGCATATTTGTTCTTCAGTACTTCTTCATTCTTCTTCAGCAGTTCTTCCTATACTTAAGCAGAATATGATTTGGACTAAGGTTATCAAAAGGTGGTTTCTTCAATCCTCTTTGTCCCAACAGGAGATTTATATGTTGTTGGTTTTGATGGTTAGTGTTTATGATGATGGTCTGCAAAGGCGACCACCAGTAAGTAACTGAGATGTCAACGAAATCATTACCGGTAATGAAAGGTCGTCATGGCTGCTGTGGTGATGAATTGTGGCTGCCATGGTAACTTATATTATAGTAGTAATTTGTAACTCTTTTGTGCATGGTTGTGTTGTACGTTGTGCTTACTTGATTTATTGTGCATATCTGTTTTGTACACAATGATTCTTTGTGGTTCTGCTACTTCTCTTTGCATATGTATTCGGTTCAGAAGGGTAAGGTTGCCCACCGACTACCACATAATCAACATTCATCTCCATTTATGGTGCTCAATAATGTTCCTCGCCGCTGCTCCTACAAATCACTGCAGCCCTTGAAGTGCGCCGCCTACGAATTTCTGAAATCCTTCAGCTTTCATCACAATACAATTAAAGTTATGGTTCTATCTTCCCGATTACCACTTGATTGCTAAGTGCTTACCTTAATGATGTTTTTGAAACCCTAATTTTTAGAATTCCTAAGCTGTTTACATTATTTTATATGGTTTGACTATGATTTTACGCAATTGTTCGTATTTTGACTTAGTTCTGGTTAAATTTAATAAATACAGATCCGCTACACAAACTGGTTGTGTCAAGCGCTAGCACCGCAAACAACAAATCTCTGGCGAACTGGTAAGTGCTCTTCGATGTTTGTTTTTCCACACTACCACTGTTTTTTCGTCTTTAAACATACCGTATTTGATTGAACAGTTATCGTCTTTGATCGAACACAAGGTTTATACACATTTTGCAAACAATTTAGAGATATTTTATAGGTATTATTAAACTACTAGCAGGGAACCCGCGCGTTGCGGCGGAGTCAACAATACAGGGTGGAAACGTAATTCAAACCTTAAAACGATTAAAAGAATCAATACGTAAGGTGTATGTTTGTATGTGTAATCACATGTGCTTCGTAGTGGGGTAATTTTTTAAAGGCTACAAGGAGACATGATAGCATGCTACGTTCCATACACCATATGCAATTTGACCTACATGCCAGTAAAGAAATGGAAGTAGCAGTTTGACTCATTAGTAACTATTATTATACTAATAGTCCTACTCAATATGTTGAAAGTGCCAAATCTAAAGAGATTGCCGAGGAGAAGAAATCGTAGGGACCCTTATAAGATCCACATTAAGAGAGGTTGGAATGACTCATATGTAATCAACCTGAAAAGAACTATATCCATAAGTTTTTCCATATGATAAAAGCAATGCAATACTGCTAATTACGCGCACCATAAATTTCTGTTAGTGGCTTCGGAAAGTGAAAGTGAAAATGGAAGTTAGGTTAGTTGAAAATATTCCACATAAGACATCCCAACCCGATAACTTTATAGATGTGCACAGATTGGTTTTTTTCTAGGAACCGAACCGGTTCTTGTTCGAACCGGTTTCGGTTGAGCCCCGATTTCGCCGATTTGAAAGAACGGTTTCGGAGTCCGGTTTCGGTTCAGTTCAGTTTGGTTTGGGTTCGTGAACCAATTCATGCGCACACTGTTTTTTTTTAAGAAAAGGCATCACAATTTTTTTTACGTAAAGTTTCACTTTTATTGATTGTAACAATCATTTTAATGTCTATAGGTATATGCTTATTAATATAGTATAGATATATTAAAAATTAGAATTATTCGAGCCAAACCGAGCCAGCTCGGCTCGTTACAAACCGAGCCGAGCTAGGCTCACTTTCTAACCGATCCGAGCCGGCTCGGCTCAGTTTCAAACCGAGCTATATCGAGCGAGCTTTTTTCGAGCTAAATCCAAGCGAGCTTCAAGCCACGAGCTTTTTGGACAGGCCTAGTGACCATAGATAGTATCAAGGTCTACAATCAACATGCTTAGAATTAAAATAACATAAAACCAAAATAACATCTCATAAACATTTAATTACATATTAAAATTGATGATACAAAATATATTTGTAATTGGTAACAGCAATAACAAAATAAGTGAATTTCAATTTTAAATTCACCAATAACGAAACATTAATTTAAATCAAACAAAAATCTGATAATTTGATATTTTTAGTTTTTTTTTCTCAAAAAACCAAACCAAAAGATCAAACCCATCATTCAAATCTAAGATTTATAAAAGATATATTTTTATATTCATATTTCTTATCTTTTCTTTTTAACTTATTTCTCAGTTTCATTATTAGCCAGTTTCTAGTGATTGATTCAATGAACATAACCATGATCTTCTACTATCCGAATGTGAATTCGACCTGCGGAAACTTGATCTCGAATACCGACCACCGTCAACGGACGGGCTCGTGTCTGAAGCTCCCATGCAAAGACTTGAACTCAGTTTCATTGATGGAAACTTTTGGCAACTCAAGGATCTAAGTGGAGATGGGAATTCAGGCTTGCATAAGGGAGTTGTATCAAGTGCGATGTTATCTGCATCTTCGGTTGAGGATGTACATGTGAAAAATGATAGCGGTAAACTTGTTCGTGACATCCCAAGTACTGCTCTGGTGCCTGGAAGCTTCTTGAATGAGACTATCCCTTGGCGGCAAAGAGGGCAAGGGATTGATCCTGGCGGCCCTTGGTAAAAGTGTTTATGATATTATTATTGTTGATGAATGAAACAATAGGAATGAGTCCTATTTATAATACAATGAAGGACCTAAACCCTAGCTATATAATAGGAAACGATAAACATGATCAACACATTCTAAATATAAGATAATGCTAACAATAATAATAATATATATCTCTAAGATCCCCCCGCAGTTTGAGCGGTCGTAGGACAGACGGTTAAACTGGAGCGAAACGATTGAAAAAGCTGTCTTGACAGTCCCTTCGTAAAGATATCGGCATACTGAAATGGTGAGGGGATATGCAATACGCGCACATGACCAATCCGAACCTTCTCACGAACAAAGTGAATATCTATCTCAATATGCTTCGTTCTCTGATGTTGTACTGGATTATCAGACAGGTAGACAGCAGAGACATTATCACAATAGACGACTGTCGCTTTAGTAAGGGGGACCCGTAGCTCAAGAAGCAAATTACGAAGCCATGTGGCCTCAGCCACGGCATTGGCAACCCCACGATACTCTGCCTCCGCACTTGACCTGGAAACTGTAGGTTGCCGCTTGGAGGACCAAGATATTAAATTTGAGCCGAGGAAAACACAGTAACCGCTCGTGGACCGACGGGAGTCTGGGCATCCACCCCAGTCAGCATCAGAATAGGCGACTAAAGAGTCCACTGGTGACTTAACCATGCGGATCCCATAATCAATAGTGCCCTGAATGTATCTTATAATACGTTTCATGAACGCGTAATGAGAATCACGTGGTTCATGCATAAATAGACACACCTGTTGTACGGCGTATGAGAGATCAGGGCGTGTGAATGTCAAGTATTGTAATGCCCCGGCAATACTTCTATAAAGAGTTGGGTCATGAAACAGTGACCCGTCAGTAGCACTCAGTTTAGACGATAAGTCAACAGGTGTGGCACATGGTTTGCAATTCGTCATACCAGCTCGAGCAATAATTTCTTTCGCATATTGTGTCTGGTCCAAGAGAAGGCCGGAAGCCTGACGTGTAACTTTGATGCCCAGAAAATGATGAAGATGGCCCAAGTCAGACATAGCAAATTCCCGAGAGAGTGTCTGAATGATGTCATGTAACAGAGAATCCGAGGACGCTGTGAGGATGATGTCATCCACATATAACAAGATATAAGCCATCTGTGATCCGCTAGAGTACACAAATAATGAATTGTCACAAGCACTGCTATGAAACCCATGTGACAAAATATAATTGGCGAACCGAGTGTACCACGCCCTAGGGGCCTGCTTAAGGCCGTATAGGGATTTCTTCAACCTGCAAACAAACCCTGGAAAACGCCTGTCAATAAAACCCGGAGGTTGATGCATAAACACTGTTTCATTTAAATGACCGTGTAAAAAGGCATTTTTAACATCGAGCTGATGTATCGGCCAATCCCGTGACACCGCAAGGGACAAAACCGTGCGTATCGTAGCCGGTTTAACAACCGGGCTAAAGGTGTCCTCACAATCTAGGCCCACAGTTTGGGATTTTCCATTTACGACCAATCGGGCCTTATATCTCTCCAACGTACCACCCGACCTATATTTGTGTCGGAATAACCACATACAACGTATTACCGGTCTATCAACCGGTCTAGGGACCAAATCCCAAGTCTCATTTTCCTGTAACGCAGTAAATTCAGACTGCATGGCGCGCGACCAGTTCGGGTCGGCAAGGGCCTGGTCATATGACTTAGGAACGGGTGATATAGTGGTCGTGTGTAATGTGGGAAAAAGTGGGGGTTTAAGGCTGCCCGTTTTGGAGCGGGTAGTCATGGGGTGGGTAGGCGGAGGTCGGGCAGGTTGGGAGGTGGTGTTATGTTGTGAGGGCGGGTTTGGGTTAGGGCCGATTGATGGTTGATGTTGGGTGGAGGTGGTTGGGTGTGGAGTATGGGTCGAAGGGGAGGAGTGAGGATGTGGCGATGGGTGTTGTGGGGCCGTAGGCATTGGAGCCGGGTGAGGGTGTTTGTGCCGGCGGGAGTAGCTGATAGGGGGTTGCTGCCTGGGAGGGGACGGCGGATGGGTATGGTGCTGTCGTGGGGTGGCCGGGTGGTGTGGTGCGGGTGGAGGATGAGTAGGCTGAGGGACGGGTACAAAGGTAAATCCAGGAGGTGGTTGGTCCTCAAGGAATTGGTAGTTTGAGGGTTGTGGAGGGAAAGCATAGGGAAAAATATGCTCGTCAAAAGTGACGTGTCTAGAGATAGAAACTTTCCCTGTAGTGGGGTCCAGACATCGGTATCCCCGAAAGTCTGGCGGGTATCCCAAAAAAATGCATCGATGGGAGCGGGTGTGAAGTTTATGAGGTTGGGTGGCGGAGGTGTTTGGGTAACATGCACAGCCAAAAACCCGAAGGTGGTCATAGGTAGGGTGGCGAAGGTAAAGGGCAAAGGTAGGGGTGAAGTAGTTGAGGCGTTTGGTGGGAAGGATGTTGTGAAGGTAAGCGGCGGTGTGGAGAGCTTCGACCCAAAAGGTTGGGGGAAGGTGGGCATGTATAAGTAATGAACGAATGATGTCATTTAGCCGACGAATCATTCGTTCGGCACGACCGTTTTGGGATGAGGTTTGGGGACAGGAGAAGCGGAATAAAAGGCCGTGCTGGGAGGCGAAGGTTTTGAATGCATTGTTATCAAATTCGCCTCCTAGATCACATTGAAAAGTTTTAATGTTTCTATTGAATTGTGTTTGAATTAAGCGGTGAAATTTGGTAAAAGTTGAAAAGGTTTCAGATTTGTATTTGAGGGGGTAGACCCATATGAAGTGGGAAAAGTTGTCAATAAGTACCATATAATATTTGTATCCAGATTTGCTAAGGACTGGTGACGTCCATAGGTCACAATGAATGATATCAAATGGAGAAAAAGTAAACGAGTTAGATGAATAAAAAGGCAAACGTTTACTATTAGATAACTGACACGAGTGACAAATACTAGATTTGTTCTTATTACAAGGAAATTGAAAAGTACGACTTAAAACATCTAAAACTTGTGTGCCAGGATGGCCAAAACGCTCGTGCCATGGTAGGTAAGTGGTTGTGATGAAGGAAGCTTGTAGTGGTAGTTCTGGTGGTGTGATGGGGTAAAGATCGCCGGTGCTATTGTGGCGGGAAAGATGGCGGCCAGTGCGAAGATCCTTCAAAGAAAAACCATACGGGTCAAATTCAATAGAAACATTGTTATCGCGGGTAAACCGCCTAACAGAAAATAACTTTTTAATGATTTGAGGGCAATAAAGGATATGGGGTAGGACATAGGTTCGGTTGGGTAGGCGAAGATACCCTGTTCCGGACCCATGAACTGGTAGGGACGCGCCATTACCGACTAATAATTTACTAGTTATAGGAAAAGAGTCAGGAGATTCGATCATACCTTGCTCATCCGAAGAGTGAGCGGAAGCACCTGTGTCAAAATAGCCGTTCGGGTCCGAGTTGTTGACGTTCATGGCAGACATGGCAGCACTGATGTCGGACGGGCACAAGGCGTTTAAGTCAGGTTGGTATTGTGAGGAGGTGTAGTTCGCTTGGGGTTGGCTGAAACCGGGTGGGGCTGATGGTGGCGGGTTGTTTGGTGGGGTTTGGGCCGAGGGTGGGTAATTGTGGGTTTGGGCCGGTTGGTATTGGTAGGAGTAGTGGGCTGATGGTTGGGTTGGCGAGTAAGGGGAGAAGGGTGTGTTAGGGCGGTTTGCGGATTGGGTGGGATAGGGGCAAGGTGGAGTATTCCACCAAGCCCATTGAGGATATGGGTTGTTGGGTAGGTTCCAAGGTGGTGGATAGGAGGTGTAACCACGACCGGTGCCGCGACCGCGTCCGCCTCGGGAGTTGCGTCCCCGGCCACGGCCCCGTCCACGGTTATAGTAGGTGGGTTGGGATTGGTTTTGGTTTTGGTGATAGTATTGTGGGGGTTGGTTAGAGTATTGGTGTTGGTTTGATTGCGGGTTTTGGTTTTTGGTTTGTGCCATTAACACCGTATTGGAGGATTTTTGACGACCCTCCAACCGGATAACTTCATCTTGAAGCATGTTGCGTGCCATGTGCCAATCAGCATTATTGGCGTTGATCAGTGCTGCGGTTGTGTCATATTCTGCCGGTAAGCCACGAACAAGCTGAAGTACTAGACGATCCTCGGTAACAGGATGATCAACATCTGCAAGCTGAGTAGAAAGCGCCTTGAGTTGTTGACAGTAGTCGTCCAGGGAGGAACAGGATGCGAGGGTCAGGTTGCAAAATTTAGTTTCGAGCGCACCGGCTCTTGCCTTCTTGTTGCTGAGGAATACCTTCTCGAGCCTGACCCAGGCCTGACGGGCCGTGACTGCTTCATCAATACGGGAGAGATTTTCATCGGAGACGGTGCTGAAAATCCATTGAAGGACTAAAGCATCGATCTCATGCCATGATTCATATTCTGCAGAGCTTTCAGCAGGTGGTTCGGTACCATCAATATGGTCGACCACCTTGTATGCGACTGCAAGAAGTTTAAACAGCCTGATCCACTGGGTGTAGGTGACCTTCTTGCCGTCCAAGGTGCGGACTTTGGACTGCACGTTAGTCACCGAATAGGCTGGATGCAGATTAGTTTTGCTGCTGGGTTCGGACAGGTCAGGGAGTTTGTTGTCTGTGGTCATGCTGCTGACAGAAAAGAAATAGAATGTGCGGCTGCTAGGGTTTCGAAAAAAAAAGAGAACAGTAACAGAAGCAGGTCTGTTCGAAAACAGACTGTTGATCAGCGGGTGTTTTGATGGGGCAGCAGGTAGCCGAAGCTACTAAAGATGCAGAAAAAAAAGGGATCGAAGGCGGGTGGGAGAGCCGAAGCTCTGATACCATAAAAGTGTTTATGATATTATTATTGTTGATGAATGAAACAATAGGAATGAGTCCTATTTATAATACAATGAAGGACCTAAACCCTAGCTATATAATAGGAAACGATAAACATGATCAACACATTCTAAATATAAGATAATGCTAACAATAATAATAATATATATCTCTAAGACTTGGGAGGCATTTGAGGCGATGCTTGTGGAACAAAGGTATAACGCACAACGAGTGCAGAATTCATGAAAACAACCTGTTACCATAGTTAAATAAGGTCAAGATTCACTCCCAAGAAAAGAGACGCTATTCAATTAGAGCTGGCAAAATGGACAGCCCGTTGGTTGACTAACAGATCAAAACCGGATGCATTGACCCAAAAAAACATTTGTCGAAACAAATTGTAGTTCTTTTTATATATACTTAGTGTCTCAATAAGTTCTTTTATTAACAACTAAACTACATAAGTAATATATTTTAGGACGTTTTATTCTTTAAGTCCACTTGTAAGCGACAGTAAACCTGTTTCACCTGTTGACCCGTTTCTTTTTTCAGCTAACTTTTGTTTTAATTATCAAATCGACCCATTAGAGATGAAGTCATGAAACCCGATTTGACCCAAACACTTGGTTTCAGCTTCCATTAGAATTTTAAGTATTAATTATACCTTCTGCAGCAATGGCACACTTGTTTTCCAAACAAACTGCACAAGGATCTGCACATATTGAAAGTGAATCGTCGCTCCATCCACACTCTCTGCACATACAAAAAAAACACATTGTGAATAGAAATGAGATCTAGGTTGACTTTTGATCTCAAGATACAAAGTTGACTCTATTAAGAAACTTAAAAGATACATTACCTAGCAATCCTGACGACACTCATAAGAGGAAGACACAAGTATGGAGAAGAAGTTGGTTCCTCGATGTGTGGTTGTTCAATCAAGACTTCCTCAAGCCAATCTCTATTCCAAGAACGAGCCACCGCCAACGGGGTCCACCTTTAATGCAAGTCGAACAGTTACAAAGTAAGGCATTCTGACAAAGAAAACTCCATAAAAAACAGAACAGGTATATTAAAATCATACCCTTTTGCATTTTCGGCAGTTAGGCTAGCTCCCCTGCTAATCAGATACTAAAAGAAGTAAAAAAAAAAAAAAAACACATAATAATACATTAGTCAAAAGTTCTTGAGGCATAGAAAAACTCATATTCATATACCAAAAGACATACTTGACAACATTGTGCACTCCCGCCACACGCAGCATAATGAAGAGGTGTGCTTCCGGCACCTAAAAGAGGGCAAGTTTTCCTCAATTTTACAACTAATGCAACAAAAGAAAACTAATCCATTCCGAAAATAAGTTACCGATCAAGTCAATTGTAGTGCCAGCATCCACGGTAACTTCATTTAGCAGCAAGTGCGCTTCCGAACCAGGCGCAAGCGCGAAACCGAGGCACAAAGAAATCACAGAAGCCTTCAACTTCCTCCTTAACGCAATTGTCAGCCTAACAGCCCTCAAAATCCGACGACAACGGCATTAGTTGGCGTGATCTCTCAAACATCGCAAATACTCCAGTTTTATTATAACAAATATAGTTTTTGAATTAACAAATAACTAACTTGCATAAATGAAACTATTGTAACAAACCAAACATCCGTTAAAAAATGCAGTTGTACCAATCCAAACCAAAGAACCTAAATTACAATGAAAGTCATCAACTTGCAAACAAAAAACGGTATAAATTAAAATTACTACCAAGGGCTTCTAAAAAAATATATTTTTTGTATATTAAAAGCTGTCTTCAACCCAAGCCAACCCATTTTGACCCGTGTATTTAATTCGATATCTTTAGGCTGGAAAAATTTTGTCACAAAAAAGAAGACTTCGGTGGCTTTAACCTACAGTGAAGAACAACAGAGAGTCAAAATACGAAATCAATGCTAAGTACAAGATCTATTTTCAGACACTGGGCAGATACAAATGAAAAGAATAAACAGCAACAAACATATTTTTTAAAGTGCCATGAAGCTTCATAATTCCATTACATATATGCTAAACCAATGAGACTAAAATTCATAATTCCCCATATAAATTCATTAACATTCAAACCCCATCTCCATATTTTTAATCTTATTAAGGTTCAAGACCTTATTCAAATTATTTCATATATTCAAACACACGACCCATAACAGGTCATTCATTCTAATGTACTTTCGCCAATGATATTAACTATAGAATAAACAATTTGTACCTTGGATAGATGAAGATGTACCCACTTGAAGATTATCATCCTTTAATCTTTGACAGCCTAAAGCATTCCATAATAACCTGTAATGTGGTCACTGCATATTAATATACAGAATTATCATTAGTATATATAAACATAATATGAATAAGAACATATGAAAACTAACTAAGCTACATCTTGTCTTTGTGCAAAGTATAATCCCATACCTTAGTTACATTTGCTCTTTCATGTATGTAATCAATATCCATTCTTAGAAAACGTTTTTTTTTTCTTCATCCTTTCTATCTACCTAACAGTTTAGTTCCTTTGGCTCAAACCTCAAAATAGCTAAACTCATTCTGGAATCATGAAAACTGATTTAAATTGATTAATAATCTCTTGAAATCAAAACATTTAATCTAATTAAAAAAATACTTACCATCTTATGTAGGGTCATTGCAACCTCTAATTTCCAACCTAAAGCAACCCGTCAATCGCCGCAAGAGGCAGTTCTCTTGAAGCTGAAGCCAACATAACCAACATTTTTAACTGAAATCCAAAATTTTAGTGCACCATCGGCCAATCAACACTTGAAATCATAAAAACATAAAGCTTAAAAGAAACTAAAAACACATAAGGTAAACAAGCTACTAAATTGATACTGTATAGATGGACCAAAGTCTCACGTGTGTAGATCGGTTCTCGATATCCATTTTCCACTTTGTCCAGTGGTGGAGCTATGGCAATGGTGAATCTCTGTTGCCTTCCATGCTTGATTCTAGTCGTCACCTGAGCAGTTGTCATGTCTTGTATCATTGTCGTCGGAAGTCGTTTTGGGTTACCGGAAGCTTGTCGGATAAGTTAGAACAACCTAAACAGTTCCAAACGTCATTACAAATTCCAATCTATTCGACAATCAAAACATATATAAAATGAAGATTATTAAATAACCCAAACATACCTGGTGTGAAAGATCCATATTTAGATGTCACAGATCTAAACAAAATATTGCGTGAAACTGAAAACAAAGCTACCTCAATCGAAGGTGTTATAGCTGACGGTAAAAAGCATGAAAGTCGTTAGATCTTACCTTGATTCAACAGATCTGAAACCTAATGCCACAGTCGAAGCTCTTGAGTGCTCACCGGAGCGTGACTGGGTCTCCACCTTTGCCCTATTCGCCGCCTACAAATCCACGTAACACCATGGGGACTGTCTCCACCTTACCGTTAATGAAGGTCAGCATCTTCATCAATCTGAAGAAATTTTCATTCATATGGTGCCATCGTGATGAAATCAGCCGAGGTAATTGAATCGCCAGAGAGAGAAGGGGGCGGAATATTATTTTAGATGTGAAATCTGGAAATGAAACCCTAATCTAATGAATGAATCCCGTGTTTTTTTTCTGTGCATAATAGACTTGTACATGATGCATCATAACTTGCATCCTTTAAAAGTTTAAGAGTTTTTATGCATTGATCCCTTGTACAAGATGCTTTAAAGGCTTGTAAAGTGGCAAATGACCATTCTTGCCCCTCCTATATGCTTATTAATATAGTATAGATGTATGAAAGTAAACTGAAGATGAACAGTTATCGCTGCCACGTTTTTGTCCTTTGCGTCACGCGTCTTCAGCTAGGCCTCCCTCTTTAAGATGTTGCCACCTCCAACCTCACTAACCAGATTGATAAGTTGAGGCAGCATCAAAGAGAGTGAGAGAAACAATCTTACATTGTCCGTTGGTTCTTTTTACGTATTGGCCTCCTAGACCTTAATGTTGATCAAGTTTGACCAGGCAGTACATGACGTGCCATCTTAAAGCCCTGGGACATTTTCCAGCTCACCTCACGCCTTTAAAAACCAAGCTTTATATTATGGTTCTGAGATCTTAAAAACTCTTATTATTTGCTCACCTTTTGCAGGGGTATAATGATACAAACCTTGGCAGATGCGTCAAAAGAACAAAGATCACTTGCATTGCACCCCTTCAATTGTGTTCACAGTTTGTTGGCTTATATAATGATCGTTTCCGCAATCATTGTCACAGGTTAAGAGGTTATGCAAAGAAACGACTCAGTGAGCTGCAGGCAGATGATGAACAGCTCTTGTTGTTACAGTAACATTACGGGTCAGTTACTCAGTCATTATTTAAGTTGATTCCCATGACAATTTCGTGATATAAATGACAAGCTCAAATAGTAACCAACAAAATGAAGGATATTAACTTATTTATGTATATAGTTAATGTATTGTTAAATGATGTAAAAGGATAATAATTGCATTGCAATTTCTTGAATAAATGGTAAACACTTTAATATGTGTGAAGAATATTTAAGTTCAAATACTTTTATAAAGTTAAAAAAAACAGAGAACGTTCTCAAAATCATTTTTTTATTCAAAGTTCAATCACTATAAATTGTTCATTTGCTCAACCAGGGGCAATCTTTTGCTATCATAATTTTGGAGTAGAAAGCCAGTCTGTCAACAAACATGGGTGAAATGGGTAATTTTGTTAAATGGGTCAAATAGGCATAGTTTTAAAAAACGGTGAGGTGTGCGCCTCGAGGCGATTCGGGTAGAAAACGACTATAAGGCCATTCCTTGTCTTTTTAATGTGTGTTTTTGATGTTTCTGACGAATCTGAAGATGAAATTAGTTAGTATTTCATTTTTTATAAGATATATAATATTTATATTTATTTTTTAATTACGCCTAGGTCTTACGCCTCAGTTCGCCTCGAGGCGTACGCCTCGTGAGGCGAAGGGAAAACGCCTCGAGGCATGTTTCCGTACATTTAAACCTTGCAAATAGGAAATTCTTTTAAACGGGTCAAATGGGTTAGCTGGCCCCTTTTTCGCGTTATTTTACATGTGACGTGTTATGGGTTGTATCAAAATTTGGTTGACACTCTATGGGTAATTTCTTGTTCTTTTTTTCCCTTTCCCTATATTTGGTTAATTTTTATTCAACGGGTAAAATGACAATTTTTATGATTGTTCTTACTAAACAGGTCAAATGGGTAGTTTTTATTGACCGGCTCAAATGGAACACACGTAATTGATCTCATTAGTTTGCACAAGTTAGGGTTACTTTTGCTCTTTCCTTCATGCATAGGAACATTTCAATATAGAAAGTTCTGAATTCAACCAATATGTTATTTAATTCTTAAGTTTATGTAATTAGAGAACAGGCTACAAAAACATGGTAATCTTATACTTTTGGAAAAGCAATTAAGCACAAACTTTTAGGATTAGTGTGTTCTAAGATGTAAATTTTATATTTGATGATATGAATTTGCTCATATTTTTGAGGTTCAATCTATAACTTAAGCTTCAACGTTGTTAATAGTTTGGGTATGTTTTATGCTCCTTCATATGTAGTTTGTTTTTTAATTTCATAGGGATTGTTTTAATAGAACAACTGGGAATTCAAACAGTTGCACGATTACTTTGACTGACACTGTAGCGATAGAAGGTTAGAAAGCAAATCTGAAAGTAAAAAAGAGAATAATAGCCAAAAACACATCATACCGGTTACCGGTAACTTGTTCGGACCATGATCATTATTGTAGTCCATACATATAGTCGCAAGATATTTTAGGGATTGTTTTAAAAGTGTACTGATTGACTAGATCTTAAACTTTTTGTACCGCACACCTTTAAGCGTGACCCGTCCCAATCTTCATGCTATTATAGTATTACTCATATTTTAAAATTTTTATACGTTCACATGACTGTAGATATTTTAGTGTGTTCTAATTATCAAACTATGTGGTGATAGACGGTCAAGAAGGTCTCCAAGCCATACATTGACCAGATTGCCACTGCAACATTACCTCATCTTGATAAAGCTCGGGAAAGAGTGGCACCTTACACAAAGGAAGCAGTTATAGCTTATGGGAAGTTTCTTGAATCAGTTACTAAATACCATCATCAGGTATAGAATACAAGGGTCTGGTATTTGCTGCTTGTTCGCAATTTTTTTATGGCAGTCTTGACCCGTTTATATACAAATGGATCGATTTTGTTATGCTCTATCTCAATGGGTGAAATGAGTTGACCTAAATTATTTATAACTAAAAAGGGAACATGCCAAATTGGTTGGGCGGGTCAAATGGGTGAAAACCGTCTAAAATATAACCGAATGCATAAATCCTTTTGAACCGCTTATCTAAAGAAGCTTACATTACTTTTGTAAGTGCTTAGTTTTCAATTATAAACAACACATTAATTTATGTACATATTTTTAAAAGAGTAAAAAAAAATGTTTCAGCAGAACCCACACTAAAAGTTGCCTGTTTGATTAAAACCCATTATGATCTGTTACACAACCTCCCCTGCCACTCCTAATTTTTTTTCCTTCCCCTTGTAACTAAATCAAATATGCAAAGAGTCTGCGTTTATGCTCTCTCCTGTACTGGAATGTGATGCCTTTTACAAGTTTTTTGCATATATTGCATACTATGCATTGTTTGTATCCGTATTTTAGGGCATATTGTTTGTCTTCATTAAGTGACACATAAATTACTTATTGTTTTAATCGTGTTCAATATCTACTGTGCTACTGAAGGTTCAAGGTGTCGTTCAAGAATCATTGAAAAAGCATGAAATTAGCAGTGCTCTTGCAACTAAGGAGTTGGTTTGGTTTACTGTATGTCTATCTCTCTATATCTATACCTATAGACACACACACACACACACATATATATATATATATATGTGTGTGTGTGTATGTATGTGTGTTGGTAGAAAGAAGTAAACGTTGAATGACTCTATTTTTGTTGCAGGCCTCTGCGTTGTTGGTGCTACCTATTTTAATCCTGTTCAAAACTTTGTAAGCTATCTTTTTGTGAGTCCCATCTGATTTTTTTATACCTCTACTAAAAAGCTAATGGAATAAAGAACTTGTATTAATATCTTCTGACTTAATAATATAAATCAATTTTCAGTTCTCTTGAAATGCAGTGAAAAAGCTAAAAGACCAACTTGCAATTCTAACCAACCACGTTGTAAGGCCAAACGTGCACATCCAGACAAGTAATAATACACAGAAGACCAATGCTTTTCTTCATACGTGAATTTAAGGTATGAGCCTCTAAATTTGAAAACGACTATACATTGTTGGCAAATATCACATTTGTTGTACCAATTAATAAGCGATAGATTGTTGTCAAATGTGCATACATAATAGTTTCTGCATGGAGTGTCTGTAAAGGCTGTTGTTGTATGTTTGTAATGCATAGTGAAGACCAGAAAGGAAGGAAGAATAGCGAGTATAATAGAGGTGTGTATCATAGTCATTGTGGTTGGTGTTAGTAAATTATCATTTTGCTTCAAATGTGGGTTTAGGTGATTTATTGAGACTACTAGAAAGTAGAATGACTTATTTTTTAAACTGAAGCTGTAAGGTTATCCTATAGGGTGGGAGTAGAGATGACAATTAGGCGGGGGATTGGGTTTGCATCTTACCCCTTTCCTTGGCCTGGACCTCTTCGAGTTCACGTTAAAAAACAAGCTACTATGTCTAAAAAAAGTCAAACCTAAAATGCAAACAAAAACTCAATTCAATCCACAACTCCAAGAGCACATGACTCAGCTCAATTGTCAACATTGTAATATGGAATTCTGCATATGGATGGATGCTCACACCTTCATACTCCACTCACTCTTGTTACAACTAAAGGGTAGTTTGGTCATTTGACTTAGATAATAAGGGGTAAAATTGTACTTTTAGACGTTTGAATGTTTGTTAGAAGTTAGTTGATAGGCGGGAACAAGAGAATTGTAATTGCTATAAATAGCCGATCATAGTTATCAATAAAAACCAGCTATGATTTGACGAATTTCTCCTCTCTTTTGTTTCTTTCTCGATTCGTAGCTAACAAACTGGTATCAGAGCCGACGATCCTTCGGCTTCGATTACCGTTATCAACTACCACCACTATAACTACCTTAACTAACTACCTTCCACCACCGTAACTGTCATCGTCTACCACCATTAATCATCAACAACCATCATTGTTCATCAATTCAATTCCATTTCTTTTCATAATTATGTTCCATTCCAATTCTTTCTTCTTCTTTCTTCATCCTCTGTTCTATTTTTCATTTCAATCCAGCTCGTTTTTTTTTCAGGTCCTGAATTGATCATTGTGATCATTTCACTCCATTGAATTGTCAATTTGTGACAATTTGATTCCAATAGATCGATCAATTAGTGATTTGTCTATTCTTGATTCATTTTTTCTTAACATGTCTACTCGAAATCAATCATTGGAACAGAAACTCCAAGAACTCGATTCTTCTTTGGAGGGACTCAAGATAAACATGGCAGCCATGAAAGATCAAACAGAAGCTCAAGTTTCTGAAATTCTGAAGTCCATTCAGAATATGTCTCACAGTTCTAATCACAATCATGTCAACAATGGTGGTAATGCACTTGAAACCTATAATACTCACACCAACAGATTAACTAAAATCGACTTTCCTAAGTTTAATGGTGAGAATGTCAAAGGTTGGCTGTGTAAGGTGGAGCATTTTTTCTCTATTGATGCTACACCAGAAAATGTAAAGGTGAGACTTGCTATTGTTCATATGGAAGACATAGCTCTTCTTTGGCATCAGGGGTTTGTTAAATCCAGGGGGGGGGGGTCAATTGATGGTATGACTTGGTATGAGTACAAAACCTTTGTTATAGCAAGGTTTGGATCTGTTTTAAGTCAAGATGCCATGGGGGCATTAGCCTCAATAAAACAGACTGGAACCCTAAATGAATTGAATCAAGAATTTGATATTGCATTGACTAAGTTGTCAATTCCAGATGAGTATGCTGTTAGTCTATATCTGAGAGCCCTTAAACCAGAAATTGGCTATCCAGTAAGGTTGCTAAGGCCAAAGAACTTTCCTGAAGCATACCTGTTGGCCAGATACCAAGATGAAAATCTCACAGCCAATAATACAGCATGGTCTAAACCTGCTAGGTCCTCTTACACTAATACCAAATCCACATACTCAGCCACTTCTGCTCCTAACACTACCAACTTACCTTTATTACCCAAACCAGCTTATAACCCAAAGCCTTTGAACTCTAAAAGATGGACCCTGTCCTATAAAGAGATTGAAGAAAAAAGGGCCAAAGGAGAATGTTTTGGATGTAGTGAGAAATACACACCTGGTCATGTGTGTAAGAAGAAACAGTTGTTTTCAATAGAATTGGTGGGTTCTGAAGAAGAGGAGGAGGAAACAGAAGACTATGCTGAAATGGTGCAACAAAGTATTCAAGAACCTAAGATATCCCTGCATGCTATGATGGGTGTGCCCTCATAGATCTGTAAGAGTATTATTCCGGTAGATAATTCTTCTATAGATTTCATTAATATCCGAGGTCACTAGTTTATCCTCATCTATATGATAGATTGGTCTCAACTCAGGAGGAAGAACTGGTAATAGACACAAAACCATCCATTTTGGTTCAATATTTGTTCGAATAAAATGCTTAGCCAATTCCATGCGTCTAAGCAAAAAATCTTTTCTTCTTCCAACTTTTCGATCTTCCCATTCATTCCCTGTGGATTCTTTTTCCACTATGAGGGTAAAAGGGTCAATTGGCACCAAGATCCTCCAAATCTTGACTGATTCTGGTTCTACACACAATTTCCTTGATGAGAAACTTGCAAGGAAAATGAGATGTCCACTAAAACCCATTCCAGAAGTCAAAGTAACAGTAGCAGATGGGAAACAAGTGGTTTGCAGCCTAATGTGTCCGGACTTTCAATGGCAGATGCAAGGTATATGGTTTAAAACTGATGTCATTCTGATTCCACTAACTAACTATGATATGGTATTAGGGGTTCAATGGTTACAAACCCTTAATGATATCATGTGGAATTTTACAGAATTAACTATGAAATTTAAAGTCAATGACAAGTGGGTTGAACTAAAAGGGGTGGATAACAATGAGATGACCATTTGTTCTGCTGAGAAGGTAGATGAGTTGTTAGAAAAAGATCAGGAAGTGGCAGAAATTCAAATGTTTAGTTTGCATGCTACAAATGAGCAATCATTTCAGCATGAAACTAAGGTAAAAAATGAAAAGAAAAATCAGGAATTAGAGGAGTTGTTGCTTAAGTTTGAGGATGTCTTTGCTATACCAACAACCCTGCCCCCTAAAAGAGACTGTGATCACAGAATCATCCTCAAGGATGATGCTGTCACAATCAATCTGTAAACGAAAGATTTTATCTAAAACAGGATTAATTGATCATACAAGTCACAAAACCAGGTGCGGAAACCCAAGTTCTGAACAAACTGATAAAACTCTAATCAAAACACAATTAAAATCATTTTCAAAGCTTTTTCATAGATTAACATTCATAAAAACTTGATACAATAGGCTTCCTAGTTAATCTATTCAGTACACACACTTTCTCAATTACACCTAGAATCTGACACAAACACACACTTCAACTAAAACTCTCTCTAACTCAAAAACACACAAATTCTATTTATAGTGTCTGCACATTCGCCCAGTAGATATGGTCGAATGTGGACTTCTTCCACATTCGCCCACTACTTGGTACGAATGTGTTTCTCTGATCAGGTTCCATTCTACCTTCGACCACTGATAATCTACCTTCGCCCAAAACCTTCTACATTCGCCCACTTTGTTCCACTTTCAATCCATCAGCACTTCTAACATATGTTAACTTTGTAGATCCAATCACTAGTCGCATTTCGTGCATCTACAAACTCCCCCTCGACTATTGATTGGATCGTTTTCTGTGTTCGTCCATTGCCTTGTTCAACAAGTAAATTCTGAGCTGTTTCTTTTGCTCTTTAGTCATTTCAGGCTCCAACTTTCTTTTCACTGGTTTCGACACATTAGCCATCTTCACCATTTTACCAAGCTTAGCATCCAAGTTACTCCCCGAGTTTATGTCATAAGCAAAACAAACTCCTACAACTTGAGTATACTTCTTTGCTTGTTCAGCATTGTTAGGCTCATGATGAATCGGATTATAGAAAAGCATGATGATGTCTTCGAAGGTACAGTTAATCAACCACATCGGATCAAATACATGAACATGCTTGTATTTGTCCATCCCATCTCTCAAAACAATCACAGCTTCAGCCTTCCTCCAATCGTAGTACCAAAATATAAAGTCAGCACTGAAATGTTGTGGCATAGGCATCAAAGTTATCTTTCTCATCACTTCAGGTGCTTTGTAGATCAAAGTTACCCTCTTCAGACCAGTTCTAGAATCAATATCTCTATGCACTTTCCTTCTGGGATATTGAGGCTTGAATCTGTTCCACTTCGTTCTACTTTCCCAAACCAACTTATCTGCACACCAACCGACATGTGTATTATTCACTGAAGCTCCAAACATTGGGAATCTGCAAAGATCTCTGACCGCCCAATACGGTAGAGTTAGCAAATCAATGAATCTGTAGAAGTACAGAATTCCTGATTCCCATTTGGCAGCTAAACACTTCAGTCTACTCAAATAAGTCCACCCGAGAGCTCTGCCTTTGAACTTTGCATTGTGAAATCTATAGAAACTTCCTTGAGCTTCAGGCTTTGGTCGTTTCTCATCCATCTCCTTCAATTTTTGTAAGTATGTCTTCAATTCATCAGATTGACTTGAAGATTGTTGCTTATCAGCTCCAAACACCTTCTCAACAAACTCTTCACTCCTTTTCTTCGCTTTCTTCTTTGCTGAAGTGTTTGGAATCTCTGTGAAGTCAGGAAATACCACATTTTCATCATTTTGTCTGAAGTATTGTGGATATTCCTCATGTGTAATATCTTCTATCTCCACTTCATCCATTTCTGGAGTATTCTTATCATCTGAGTGATTTCCAATATCCTTTTCAGGAATATTTGGAATCGACTCATCCATCACAAACTCCTCAAACGATTTCCCTACTCTCTGTGCAAGACCATCAATAATTTCTTTCGCCACAGCAGCAGGTACTTCACCCTCTTCTAAATCAGGATCGTTATACTCCAGTTCGTATCTCATGTCATCAGTCTGGAATATCTCAACAAAACGACCTGTGAACTCTATCGTCCATTCTCTTTTCTCTAACATATCTCTGTACACTTTCTTCGCATCATCATTTAAAGATCTCACCTTTTCATTCCAAAAGATACTTTCATCTGAATCTACATTCTCACCTTTCTTCTTTTTAGAACTCGATTCTCCAGTATCCTTCTTTGATGGTCTCTTCTCAAATGTAAACTTTGAAGTGTCATCTCCTCCTTCATCATCATCACTATCACTACTACTATCATCATCTTTCTGACTCCCAGACCCTTCAGCATCATCATCATCTTCTTTATCGCTTTTCTTACTATCCTCATCATTACTTTCCTCAGATTCATCATCTTCCTCATCATCTTTTTCTTTTTCAGAATCAGAAGGCTCAAAGTCTACTTGTTCTTCTTCTTTCTCCTTATCTTCTTCACCTTCTTTCAGCTTGGGTGCTTCATTATACAAACTGTCTAACAAATCACTAAGGCATTTGTTTTCAGCCTTTAGTTCTTTGTTATCCTCTTTGATCACCTTAATCATACTTTTGTTCTTAGAACATTTACCCTCAAGCTTCTTATTTTTAGCTTCCAGTTTCTTTACCTTCTGCTCAATCTCATCTTGATTGGTCTTTGAAGCAACCACTATCTGAAGCATTTTCTCCTCATTCTGCTTGAACTTAGCAATCTCTGCTTGTTGAGCTACAATCATCTTCATCATCTCATCCATCTTTTTGTTCACCTGCTTCATCACATCATCAGCAACAGTGACTTTCTTAGACTTAGATGGCTCAACTTCTTTAGCTTTCTCTTTCTGACGCTTCCTGAACATATCTAACACATTATCCAGTGCAACATTAAACTGATCAACTGGCAATGTTTCAGCCTCTTTAGTCTTTTTCTGCTTCTTTGTTACTGGTGAAGACAACTTAGATGATGTACCAGCATCGGGTATCCTTTTTCCTTTCATCAATTGGGCAATCTCTTTCTCCCTTAACTGTTTAGTGCTCGACTTCTTTGCCATTGTTTTATGCTTTGGTTTTGGCAAGTTCACTACAACAGTCTCACCTGTTTCCAACTCATCCAGGTTAATGCTTAAACCTCCTTCTTCAACATCAACAGACTTCTTCTTCTGTTGTACTTCTTCAATAGTCAGATTAAGAGATTCAGACTCACCAACCATAGTGGCCATACGTTTGGTGGCCCTAACTCTTTCTTCATCAGAATCCCATTGTTCATCTACCTCTGTTTCTTCCGAATCAACAGAATCCTCATCAATCAAACTCGTTCCCTTCTTAGCAGTAGTCTTCTTCCTCACCACTTGTTGCTTGGAACTTCCCTGGTCTGTCTTTCCCTTGCCCTTCCCTTTGGCTCCAGGATTGACAACCTGCCTCTTCCTCTTAGTGTTTGCATCTGCATACACTAAAGGATCGTCATTATCCGAATCACTGTCAGTATGTCTAGCCTTATTCTTTCCAGGATCAGTGTAATCCTGTTTAGCTAGAGCTCCAAACAATCTCCTGTATGGTGGCTTATCTTCATCAGGCACACCCTTGTATCCTTTCATCCTCACCAAAGTACGGATGTTCATGTGATCTTGACCGATTATCTGTGTTGGATCTTTCTTCAATTCAGGATATTTGTGGTCAAAAATCATCATCAGAAATCTTGGGTATAGCATGAATTGTTTCTTCTTCAAACCCTTAAGCACTTCCAGCATATGGTCCAATATCATCCCAGACACATTGAATGGTTTGTTGAGAGTCAACACAACCATCAATGAGCTTAAACTTCTCCTCATAACGTCATATCCACCGCTCACACATCCAAACACGTGAATAATGACATGTGCAAAGTATTTGAACTGCACACTCAGCTTCCCCTTATGCATAGAACCATCAGTGATCGGTCCTTTGTATTTCATCCTCATGAAGCAAGCTTTCTGTTCAGTCCATGACAATTCCCTGGGATCTTCACTATTCAAACTTGATCTGAAGTGCTTCTCTAATATCAGACTCTGTCAAGAACATCTCCATCCCCTGTATCTTGCTCTTGATAATCGTTTGGTTTTCCCAGAAATCATACTTCGCATTCTTATAAAAGTCCTCAACAATGTCTTTATAGATAATCGTCGGTGTGGCTAAGGCATGCACAATTCTGCTCCTCTTCAAGAACTCAATAATCCCAGTGAACTCTGTATTCTTCTCCACGTCACCAAGATATGCACAGCAGTTGTGAGATCGTTCAAATGGCCAACTGCTCCGAACAGATGCTTCAGCCTCCTGAACTGGCTCTGGAATGACATTCTCCACTTGTACTTCAGTATTCTCGGGTTGCTCAGCCATCTGCACATCAAAATCAGAAAAATACGTCAAAATACGAAAACGACAAAAATTTAAAATTTTAAGATTTGTCAAATTCCACATTCGCCCCTTTTATTAGGTCGAATGTAGGAGTTTATGGTACGAATGTGAAAAGTTTAGGTCGAATGTGAAACTGTGTTGATTTAAAATCACATTCGCCCATTATATGTCACCTTCATCCAATATTTTCCTCCTTCGCCCGTTTTGTGACCCGAAGGTGAAACTGATTATCCCCAAAAATTCATAAATTTCTCATCTTTGTTTTTAACATGTAATACTGATTGAAATGTGTTCTAAATAGGCCGACTAACAATCGTGCACAATCAATTGTTTCCAAACCTCAATTTATATCAGTTTTAAAGAAAAATTAGGGTTTTATTAACTCAAACAATCGATTAACCCACAAACAGATGTTATAACCCTAATTCTTTAATCCTTCTCCCCCTAAAACTGATATGAATTGAAATGCAATCACAAACAAACAATATTAAGCATCCTAGAACCCTTAATTCTAAAACCCTAGGTCCGGTCTTAAAAACAACGATTCTGATCGTGTTTGTGCTCCAATACCTGTGAAATAGGTATGAAAAGAATCAGGAAATACTCGGGAACAAAATGCACAAGATAAAAGAAATCCAGCAACAAGGTGTGGGATCGAAGAAAAATTTTGAAGAACTGTTGAATGAGGGTCGAATCTGAAATGGCCTTATATGTAAAGTCCACATTCGCCCGTTTTCTGGTCGAATGTAAGATCTATTTACATTCGCCCGAAGTTAATAGGCCGAATGTAAATATTATTTACCCGAATGTGAAATTTGTGCAAACAAGCCCACATTCGCCCAGAATAAACACCCGAATGTGATGATTTTTCCACATTCGACCCAATTAAGGGGCGAATGTGAAATGGAAAAATCTGAAAATTTTGCCAAATCACGAATTCGAATCCCGTTCAACATTTTTCAATCTGTTAAAGTTCAAAAACACATATTTTCACCTTTTGAATGATACAAAGCCCAGATGGTGTTATCAAATCTCAGAAATTGACCATCAAGCACCGTCGGTTATCAAAAATAAAGCAGAAATGCAAAAAAATTTGGTTTTTCTGAAATTTTAGCAAAACACACCTAAAATCTTTTTGGATTTTGTATCTTTTTGACAATAAAAGTAAAATGCATCAAAGTAAATGAAAGCAGTAAACATTTTGTGATGTCCGGTAAGAGGATCATATTAGTTTTCTGAGAAATCTGATCACAGCGTTGATCTTTTTGTTTAATATTATCATTAGAAACAGTATGTGACACGGCAATTGCTGATATTGTGGTCCACGTAAGCTCACATGCAGACTATTACGCAATGCTTTAAAATGATATGAGTTAGGTGTATTAGACTAACACATTGTGGTGCCCACACACACGACATACTCCCGTATCAAGTAATTGCACAAAGCTTCGTCGTAACGCGTGATTATGCCAGAGTTATCCGTTAAAGTTACAAAGTATATAGCACAGAGGTGTACAAGTCAGCAAACGAATGCAGCAGAGTAACATGTGCATATACACTAGGTTGAGGCTGATATCGACCACTGATTTGCATCAGTAAGTCGATACGATGTAATAATGATCTTTGATCAATAAAACATAAAGTTCCTCAATTCGGTAACTTTCGGTTTTGGCATTTAAGCTCTTTTAGCAAATATTCTGATGAAACTAGGTCCGTAAATCAATACGACAAAAGTTTAATCAGAATATCCCGGATAACCATAACATAACGACCCGAAACCTCAGATTTTGGCAATCCTATCAAACGAAATTACGGTACTAAGACCATATGCCCATGAGGTGTTCAGCCACGAACGCGTAGTTCGTTATGTTTGTATCACTAATGCACGCAAATTTTAGTCTACGAAGCCTATCAGCATATCACACATAGTCAACACACGCCTCATTATACTATACAATTTTTTTTAGCCTGTGTCAGATCCCCACTGATGTACTATCATTTCCTCTATTTATCCAGGAAATCATTTTTGGTTTTTCTAATTTTTAGGTCTTTTTGACTTTTTCAATGTTTTTGGTTTTTCTGATAAAAGACTCCCCCTAAAATAAAGAACATATTTTTGGGATTTTAATTTTTCTGAAAAACAATAAAAAGAATATTGAAACAATCCACTCGAAAGCATCAACTTCTTTGAGGATTAAACAATCCACTCGAAAGTATCAACTTCTTTGAGGATTACGATAGTAAAGAGAAATTCCCAATTAGCAAAGAGAAATTCCCAATTAGCAAAAATCAGAAAAATAAAACTAAAAAGCGATAAACCGAGGTGCCGATTAGTCCTGTTTTTCCTTTATGTTATTGACTTTTAAAAGATATTCAAAGCGGGATCTGTCAAAAGCTTTTGTAAACAAATCTGCACGTTGGTAGTCAGTATGAATTTTGATCATATCTATCAATTCCTTAGCGTAACAATCACGGATAAAATGATATTTGATCCTGATATGTTTTGCTTTAGAATGATTTTCAGTATTTTTAGTTAATGCGATAGCGGCTTCGTTGTCACAGTATATAGGGGTTTTAAGAAACTGCAAACCGTAATCCACCATCTGCTGTTGGATCCAGAGCACTTGCGAACAGCAACTCGAGGCTGCAATGTACTCGGCTTCACAGGTAGATAGCGCCACGGAAGTCTGCTTCTTGCATTGCCAGGTGACTAACCTGCTTCCTAAAAACTGGCAACCAGCTGTAGTAGATTTGCTATCTTTATCACAGCCGCCCCATTCTGCATCACTAAACGCAATAAAATCAAAATCATCATCATTAGGGTACCAAAGTCCTTTTGAGGGACAACCCTTCAGATATCTAAGGATACGCTTGACCGCCGTCAGATGACTTTGTTTCGGCTTTGATTGATAGCGGGCACAGAGACACGTTGCATACATAATATCTGGTCGAGACGCCGTTAAATACATCAGAGATCCGATGATTGCTCTGTATGTAAATGGGTCAATCAGCTCCCCCTTAGCGTCCACTCCAATCCCGTGATTGGGTTGAATCGGGGTATCCATCGGCTTGGAATCCTCCATCTGGAACCGGCTCAAGACTTCGGATACGTATTTCGTCTGGTGAATGAAGATCCCCGTGGGTCTTTGGTCCACCTGTAAGCCTAGGAAAAACTGCATCTCCCCCATTGCGCTCATCTCGAACTTTTCCTGCATGACAGTTTCGAACTCCCTGCATAAAAGCTCGTTAGTTGAACCAAATATTATATCATCAACGTAAATCTGCACCAGAAGCAAGTCATCCCCTGATTTCTTCGTGAATAGGGTGCAGTCGACGAGTCCGCGCTTAAATCCTCTTGTGATAAGGTATGTACTTAGCTCCTCGTACCATTGTCTCGGAGCCTGGTGCAAGCCATATAAAGCTTTGTTAAGCACGTAGACCTTATCCCGGTGGATTGGGTCCTCAAAGCCTGGTGGCTGCCCTACATAAACCTCTTCCTTGAATTTCCCGTACAGAAATGCGCTCTTGACGTCCATTTGATATACTTTGAACTTCTTATAGGAAGCAAACGCAAGAAACATTCGAATAGCTTCAATGCGTGCTACAGGAGCATAGATTTTGTTATAATCAATCCCTTCGATTTGATGGAATCCCTGCACGACCAATCTGGCTTTGTTTCGAACAATAACCCCACGATCATCCTTCTTGCACTTAAACACCCATTTAGTGCCAATCTTCTTTCTTCCAGGTGGCAAATCCGTGAGCGTCCAAACTCCCAATTTCTGGAATTGTAATAACTCCTCCTGCATAGCCTCAACCCAGGCGTCCTCTCGCAAAGCGTCCTTGTATGTCCTTGGCTCTACCTGCGACACATAACACGCAAACGACCAATAATTTTGACTACCAGATTGTTGAATTTTGGCATATAACGCTAAAGCACCAAAACTTTCTGGCGAGTTAACACTTCGCAGCTGCCCTCTGGTCATCACACTGCTTCCAGGATCACCGATAACTTGCTCCAGCGGGTGAATACGATGAATCCGAGATTCCGGATGTACAGGTACAGTAACTCCCGTCTGAGTAGTCAAGTTCTCTACAGCATCCAGATCATGACCCGTGTTAGATGATGAAACAACATCTGGAGTTGGAGTTGGGTTCACTGGCGGTGCCTCTGGTTCTTCTGCATGTTCAAGGATGACTTCTTCAAATTGTTCATCTTCAGATTCTGAAGAGTCTAATGAAGTAGAAGCCTCCTGAAACACTTCTTCCTCTTGTATAGGAGCATTGGTATCATTAGAAGCTGGTAGGGGGTTCACGGTGATCGGACGCACCAACGGTGAAGTCGCCGCGTTTTCACACTCGTAAAGTAATATGATAACAGCTTCTTCAACCAAGCTATCTAGATTGAATGATTCAAAGAAATCTTTGTAATCAAACATCCAATCAGGACCCGTTCCTTGCACATTTTGAGTATATCGTTGAACTTCCACGTTAGCCCAATCCTCCACTCGATGAGTTCGCTTGTTGTATACCCGTTTGAGCGGGGTTGCATATCCAACAAAGTATCCCTCTTCAGCTTTAGGACTAAACTTCTCGCTTGGATTCAACATAGTGCATGGTGCCCCAAAAGGTTCTAGATACTCTAAGTTCGGCTTTCGTCGGTGTAACAGTTCATAAGACGTTTTACCAAACTTCTTCACTGTTAGAACCCGATTGAGTGTATAATTTGCTGCATAAATCGCCTCGTTCCAGAACATTACCGGAAGATTTGAGTCTGCGAGCATTGTTCTAGCCGCTTCAATTAGAGTCCTATTCTTTCGTTCAGCAACACCGTTCTGTTGTGGGGTGTACGGAGCCGAATATTCATGATGAATTCCTTTGCTTTCACAAAGTTCATCCATCTTGGCGTTTTTGAACTCCGTCCCATTATCACTCCGAATTCTCTTTATCTTCAAATTGTAGACATTCTCCAATCGAGTGAACAGAACTTTCAGGTTGTTAAAGGTGTCACATTTATTCTGCAAACACATCACCCATGAAAATCTTGAGTAGTCGTCAGTGACAACTAAACAATAAAGCTCCCCAAGATGACTTTTGCGCTTGACCGGTCCAAATAGATCCATGTGCAATCGCTCAAGTGGCATCTCAACAGAGTTGACCTTCTTCACTTTGTGGGACTGTCTGTGTTGCTTCCCCTTCTTACAACTTACACACTTGTCATTCAGATGGAAATGTTTCACGTTTACTCCATCGACAAGCCCATTCTTCACAAGATGATTCATTTTTCTCAGATGAATGTGCCCCATTCTTCGGTGCCACATTATCGATTCTTTCTCGGTCGCCTTGGATAGAAAACATGTTATTTGCCCCTGTGATGTCATCGCCTTGGACATATCAAGAATATAGAGGTTGTTGACGCGAGGAGCCTTCAACATTACCCACTCCTTTGGAATTTGGAAGCCCGGTTTGAGAATATAGCAGGATTTGTCATCAAAATGCACAGTGAATTGTTTATCACAAATTTGACTGACGCTCAACAGATTATAATCGATCTGCTTCACATATGATATCCTCTCAAAGCTCACTATCCCATTACTTACGCTCCCCTCCATAGTGATATATCCGCCTTTATTCCCAGCGAATGCAACATATCCACCATTAATGTTCTTCACGTCGAACAATAATGAAAGATCCCCTGTCATGTGGCCTGAAGCTCCACTATCAACAATCCAAAGACTGCTAATAGGGCCAGCTGAAGCTCCCTGCACACAAAAAGTAAATCATTTAGTTCTTTCGGGGGACCCAAGCCTGAGTCTTGGGTCTTGGAATATCATTATTCACAGAAACATTCTCAGAAACATTCTCAACAACTTTTTGTTTTGGATCAATCTTTTTAGGATTATTCAAAACAGTTTCCTTTTTCTCATTTGACTTTGAAGTAGAGGCACCTGGAGAACCATTGGGTGTCCAAGATTGTTCAGTTCTTTTTAAGATACGAATCTGAGATTTTGGGTTCTCAGTTGGTTTCTGAACATTGTTTGCAAATGAAACTTTCTTGGTTACCTTATCTGATTTAACAGACTTAGGTCCAACATTTGACTTGACAATAGGTTTTGGTGGAACCTTTTGCCTATCATTTGTTGTGTTCACCACTGGTTTCCTCCATGATTGTTCCATAGCAATCCGATTTCTTCGATCATATTGAATTGGACGATTGTTCCTCGTTTGATAAAAGTTGTTTTGATTATAAAACTGTTGTTGTTGAGGAACAACTCGTCTATGTGGTGGAACATAATGATCAATCGGTTTCCTCATGGAATTCCTCACTTCAACTTCGTGCCTTTTATGCCTTACATACGGGCATTGAGCAAGTAAATGCCCTCTCTCCCCGCATTTAAAGCATGCACGGTATTCTTCAAAAACATTTGGAGCATTCGGTTGAGCAAATGATCGAATAGGATATTGATCATTATACTGTTGATTCCTCAAACTCTCAGGGAGTGGCCCTTTTGAGTAAGCAGGCTCATGAAAACCGTTAGCTCTGTTTTTGGGTCTAATGAACTATGTGACATGGACCTTTGGTTCTTGAGGAACATCCAAAAATAATTTCTTTAAAATAGCAGGTGGGATTTCATTCGTTCTCTCATGTTTTGGGAACCAAATGGTGCTTTCTTGCCAGATTTTACCAATTTTAGCATAGTTAGCATTTTTGATTGGAAATTCCTCGTCAGAGATGATCTTATCGGATCCTTCCATCCGATAAAACACCTTGACTGGTTTGTCACAAGGTTCACTCTTAACATTTTTCTCAATTTCTTTCTTAACTACATTCTTTTCAGACTTTTTCTCACGATGAGTATTTGCCATCGGATGCACAAGCTGAGATGATGAAACTGGTTCAATAGTAATGATGTGATTTTCTTTTGGAATTTCACATGCATTAGCAGTTTGGTGACAACCAGTATCATCATTCTCAGAGTCTGAATCAACACTTTCAGCAGTAACACCCTCATCATTGAAACCTAAAATCGGCCTCACATCGGAATGTGGATCACCAATACTTGAAGTATTAGACTCATTTTCCGATGATGAGTCTGATTTTACCGAGCTCTCCGGTGTCACTTGATGACAATTGTGATTTTCAAAAAGCACCGGAGATGGCACAGACTTGTAATTAGTGGTTTGATCATCAATGATGTGGTCTACCACATAAGCAATGTGCTTGTAACTTTCCAACTTCTTATTTACCTTTTCAGCAAAGCACTTGATGGCGGCCATTTCCAATTTAGTGTTCTCAATTTCATTTATATAGTTATTAATTGCAAGTTGTTTTAATGAAAGAGTATTTTTCAGATCAGAAATGTCCTTTTTATAGCCATCTAGTACTTTGTTGAAAGCATTCAACTCTTTGCGAATAGATTGACAGTTCATGATAGCACTATCACGTTGAACACGGAGTTGTTTGTTCTCCTCTGTCAATCTATCACAAGTACCACAATATTTATCGCTAGTAATATCAGTGCTACACTCAGAACTTACAAGTTTTGGCGGATCAGTCATGGCCATCAAAGCAAAATGAGCTTCCTTTCCAGCGAAAAACTTTGAGTAATCAATCCTGGTGAAAGCATCATCAACAATGCACGACTTCCTCGTCTTCAGAAAATCAGCTTCTGCTAGCAACTGATCAATATCTTCATCTAGAGATGTAACACTAGCTTCTGTATCTGATTCACTGTCTGAATCTGAATAAACCGATTCACACTCTTCAGGAACATCAGAAACAGTGTCAATCACCATTCCAGGATTAGCATCCTCAGCCTTAACCTCAACATGTTCATTCACCACCTCCACTTCAGTCTCAGACACATCAACTTCAACCTCAGTTTCTACCTTCTCATTAACTATCACCGACTCTTCAATATCAACCTGTTGAGCAACACAAGCCACATTGCCACCAGTTGTGATCTCCTCAACCCCTGTTTGCATCCCCGACCAATCAAACCGCTCATCCTGTTGAATCATCAATGCTTGATTCTGATTGGTATTCTGTTGTGTCTCATTAGGTGTGGTAATCGGTATGACTGTTCGGTTAGTGTTGTTAGGTGATTGGTTTTGAGTCTGGTTTGGTGTGTTTGGTTGTCTGTTTTGGTTGTTGTTAGAGTTGTTTGGTCGATTTTGATAGTTGTTTTGGTTTTGATAATTGTTGTTATTTTGGTATGAAACTTGGTTTTGGTTTTGTTGTTGACGGTTCTGGTAGCTTGCATTGAAAGGGTTTCTATTACCTTGTTTTGGTGGCTGGGTGCATTCCCGTTTGAAGTGACCTTTCCCTCCACAGTTAAAACAAGTAACTTTCTCCTTGTTGAACCCATAGGTTGTGTTAGGAGAAGTTCCCAAATCCGTTCTTCCTGTCTTCTCAATAAACTCTGTTGCCCTTCTCATAATACTTGCAAAAGCCCACTGGATATCAATCAATTCCATCTCTTCTTTATCAATCTGTGCATAGTCTTCATTGGTTAAGTTGTTGTTCCCAATTTGACTAGCAACCAACCCATTGTAAGATGAAACCATTGCAGAGACTAGTGCAATGTGTTGCTGAGCAACTTCAACCATCACATTTCCCAAGTTAGAAGTTTCCAAAACCACCGGTTCTTGATTAGGTTGAGTAATTTGGTTCATTGGATTCATGTACTGTGTTTGTTGAGGTGGTTGTTGAGATTGACTAGCAGTATAGAAAGCTGCTTGTTGCATTGGTGAGAATGGTGAAATGTAGGACTTGTTGTATTGTTGTTGTGGTGGTGGTGGTGTGTATGATGGTTGTGAGTAAGATGAGGTTTGTGCAATGTAGTTGATGGTAGGTTTTGGTGATTCCATAACATTGGAAATGCAAGCAACATGTGGTGCCACTAATCCCCCTGAACTTGAGTTACTAACTGGTACTGAAGTGCCTCCAAAATATAAGCTAGGATTCTGAGGAATCTGTGATCTTCTAGCTTTCCTCTTCTCTTCCAGCTCTTTGTTTTCCAGCTTCTGCACAAACTCATTAATAGTCCAGTATTGGTATGAATCCTTCTCCCTGAGAACTTCCACATGCTGATCCCAGTATGGTGGTAGAGCATCTGCAAACTTATCCACCAAAGCTGTCATAGGAATCTGTATACCATAACTAGATAATTCAGTTAGCAAATGACAATATCTAGGAGTTAATTCTTTTAGAGTTTCATTGCCAATATAAGTAAAATTCTCAAACTCCTTTCATAATTCTTCCATCCTTAAACGTCTAGTCTTCTCATTCCCATCATGCCTAGTTTTAAGCATATCCCATAGTTGCTTAGATGTAGTGCATGTCCCAAACTGATGCAACAGATCGTTTGTGATTGCCTGAGTCAACTGGGAATAGGCTTTCTTCTCCACAGCAAACTTCTTTTTCTCCTCCCCAGACATACTCTCCAATGGAACTGGTTCACCTGTATTCTCCAAAACTGGTGCTGTGTAACCTCTAGCAATCATACTCCATGCCTCTGCACCCTCCACTCCCATGCCTTCCAAGTGAATCTTGAACTTGTTCTGCCACTGATTATATTCTTGTATCTCCATGAGCTTAGGTGGCCGATTCCCGCTACCTGAAGATAAGTCATTTATTAGTGTGGAAATAGCATTTGTGGTTTGAGTGTTTACCACCGCTGCTGCTACTCCCCAGTAGTTAGGTTGTGGTGCTGGAGGTGCCACACTTTGAGGCATCGAGCTAGTCATCGCCATGTAGTTAATCGGTTGCGAAGACTGTGTGCTCGTCTTTTGTGCTGCCACTGTCCATGGGTCCATCACTTGCTGTTGTGGTTGTGTCGTTGCTGGTCTCGGGGTAGTCGGAAAATTCCACATGGTGTTCACGAATTTCGAAAAATTTAACACTTAGAAAATTTTCCAAAAACACAGTTCTAGGTTCGCCCCTAATACTCTACTTTCGTCCCTTCTGGTTCACGTTCGACCAAAAAGATAACACCCGAATGTAGAAATTTACCAGAATGTAAAACACCCTAACACAAGTTCCACGTTCGTCCACTAATGTCTACTTTCGACCACTTCTATTCCACGTTCGCCCGCCCGACGAATCGAATGTGGAAAAATAAGCCCGAATGTGGAAACTTCAAATAATAAATTCCAGGTTCGCCCAGAAATGTCTCAGGTTCGACCAGAAAATCGCTACGTTCGACCGAAAATGACCCACTTTCGCCCACTTAGTGTCAGGTTCGCCCACTACAGTGTACGTTCGCCCATTTCAGATCTGAAAAACGGTTACACTTTGAAAAACGGTTATTTTGATCTCTGATTTTCAAAAGTTTATGGATTTGAATGATCTTTATCAGGTTTTGATTCGGAATTGATTTGGAACAACTTTAATTCTTGGAATTTTAGATTTTATCCACAAATTCAACTTCAAATCAATCAAAAACACTCAAAAACCATTTTCAATCAAAAACAGATGTATTTTGATCAAAATCATGTCCAAATCAGCTCTGAGTTTATCAAATTTGTTGTTGTATGATCCTTATGGCTCTGATACCACTTTGTAAACGAAAAATTTTATCTAAAACAGGATTAATTGATCATACAAGTCACAAAACCAGGTGCGGAAACCCTAGTTCTGAACAAACTGATAAAACTCTAATCAAAACACAATTAAGATCATTTTCAAAGCTTTTTCATAGATTAACATTCATAAAAACTTGTTACAATAGGCTTCCTAGTTAATCTATTCAGTACACACACTTTCTCAATTACACCTAGAATCTGACACAAACACACACTTCAACTAAAACTCTCTCTAACTCAAAATCACACAAATTCTATTTATAGTGTCTGCACATTCGCCCAGTAGATATGGTCGAATGTGGACTTCTTCCACATTCGCCCACTACTTGGTACGAATGTGTTTCTCTGATCAGGTTCCATTCTACCTTCGACCACTGATAATCTACCTTTGCCCAAAACCTTCTACATTCGCCCACTTTGTTCCACTTTCAATCCATCAGCACTTCTAACATATGTTAACTTTGTAGATCCAATCACTAGTCGCATTTCGTGCATCTACACAATCAAAAAGCATATAGGTACCCTGCTGCTCAGAAAGATGTGATTGAAAAATTGACTAAAGAATTAATAGACACAAGGGTAGTGAGAGACAGTCAAAGTTCTTTTGCTTCACCAGTTGTTTTGGTGAAGAAAAAGGATGGGACATGGAGATTTTGTATAGACTATAGACAACTTAATTCTGCCACTATCAAGAATAGATTTCCCATACCCTTAATAGAAGAATTGTTGGAAGAGTTAGGGGGTGCTAATGTGTTTTCTAAGTTGGATTTAAGGGCAGGCTATCATCAGATCAGAATGGATGAGAGGGACATCCATAAGACAGCCTTTAGAACCCATCAAGGGCTGTTTGAGTCCATTGTCATGCCCTTTGGCTTGACCAATGCACCTGCCACTTTCCAGGCACTTATGAACTCAACTTTTAAAACCCTTTTAAGAAAGAATACCTTAGTCTTTTTTGATGACATTTTGGTGTATAGTCCCACTATGCAACAACATGTTCAAGACTTAGAACAAGTTTTAACCCTATTGAGACACAATTCATTGGTAGCCAAGAGATCTAAATGTTCATTTGGGGGGTCCTCTGTTGATTATTTGGGCCATGTGATAACTGGAAAGGGAGTTCATACAGATCCTAGTAAGATAAGTGCAATTGAACAGTGGCCTACTCCTAAGAATGTTAAGCAGTTAAGGGGATTCTTAGGACTTGCAGATTACTATAGAAGGTTCATCAGATCCTTTGGAGTTATTGCTAGACCCCTAACAGATTTATTAAAGAAGGATGCTTTTCAGTGGAATTCAGCGGCTGATGAAGCTTTTAAACAGCTGCAAAAGGCCCTGGTAAGTGCACCTGTGTTGGCACTACCTGACTTTAGTAAAGAATTTGTAGTTGAGACTGATGCCTCTTCTAAAGGGCTAGGGGCTGTGCTGATGCAAGCGGGTCACCCCTTGGCATTTATAAGTAAAGCACTATCTGTGAGACAGCAATCATTGTCTGTTTATGAGAAGGAACTATTGGCAATCCTAATGGCAGTCAAACAATGGCACCATTATTTGATTACCAAGAAGTTTTTAATCAAAACAGACCATAAGCCCCTGAAACATTTGCTAACACAAAAGATAACCACCCCATTACAACAAACATGGTTATCTAAATTGATGGGGTATGATTATGAAATCTGTTATAAAAAGAGTGTAGACAATTTGGTGGCTGATGGTTTGTCCAGAGTAAGTGGTTTAGCCCTGTTTCAAATGGCTGTCAGCAGCCTTGACCCTCTGTTATTACAAAAGATACAAGACTCTTGGAAGAATGATGAAAAGGTGCAAGAAGTTATTCAAAAGTTAACAGCAGGCCAAAGTGTTAAGCATTTCAGTTGGGATGGTCATTTGTTGAAGAGGAAGACTAAGCTGTGGATTGGTAATGATGATCAGCTTAGAACTGATATTCTTAAACTGTTTCATTCATCCCCTATTGGTGGTCACTCAGGTTACATTCCTATTCTAAAGAAGCTTAAAAGTTTTTGTTATTGGAAGGGGTGCTCTAAGGATGTCTTTCAATTCATAAAGAACTGTCATGAATGCCAACAGGCCAAGTATGAACCTGTGGCTAGTCCTGGTCTGCTACAACCCTTACCTGAACCCACTCATGTTTTTACTGACATCTCAATGGACTTTGTTTCTGGACTCCCTAAAGTTCAAGGCAAAGATACCATACTAGTCATTGTTGATCGCTTAACAAAATATGCCCATTTCCTACCACTTTCACACCCATATTCTGCTAATCAGGTGGCCCAGACTGTCCTTGATTCTGTTTTTAAACTTCATGGGTGTCCACTGACCCTTGTTTCTGACCGTGATCCTATCTTTCTAAGTAATTTTTGGAAAGAATTTATGAGGTTACAAGGTGTTCAACTCAATTACTCTACTGCTTATCATCCTCAATCAGATGGGCAGACAGAGGTTCTTAACAGATGTTTGGAGTCCTATCTTAGGTGTATGTGTATGCATACTCCTAATCAATGGCTTAAATGGCTGAGCTTGGCTGAATGGTGGTACAATACCACTTATCATTCAGCTATAAAGCTTTCACCTTTTGAGGCTCTTTATGGGTTTCACCCACCCCTACACATTCCCTACATTGCTGGTGACACTAACAATGCTACTGTGGACGAATTACACAAAGAAAGAGAAGCCATGATTGTAAACCTCAAGCAGACCTTAGCTGAATCAAGAAACAGAATGAAACAGTACGCTGACAAAAACAGAAGTGAAAGGCATTTTTCAGTTGGTGATTGGGTATACTTAAAGCTAAGGCCACTTGTTCAAGATTCTCTGAGAATGAAGAAACACTCAAAATTAGGGCCAAGGTACTTTGGGCCTTTTCTCATAATTGATAAAATTGGAAGTGTGGCCTATAAATTGGACTTACCTGAAGGAGCTCAGATGCACAATGTGTTCCATGTGTCGTTATTGAAGGCAGCTCATGATCACCACACCCCTACTCTTCCTTTGCCAGCTGGAAATCGTTTTCTGCTCAAGCCTAGGGCTATTGTTGAAAGACGGGTAGCTCGAAAAGGTAACAAGATGGTTCAACAGCTATTGATCTATTGGACTGATCTTCCAATCACAGAAGCCAGCTAGGAGTTTAAGGATGAATTTGATTTGAGGTTCCCGGGTTTTGATTCTTGAGGACAAGAATAGTTTTTGGGGGGGAAGATGTGTTACAACTAAAGGGTAGTTTGGTCATTTGACTTAGATAATAAGGGGTAAAATTGTACTTTTAGACGTTTGAATGTTTGTTAGAAGTTAGTTGATAGGCGGGAACAAGAGAATTGTAATTGCTATAAATAGCCGATCATAGTTATCAATAAAAACCAGCTATGATTTGACGAATTTATTCTCTCTTTTGTTTCTTTCTCGATTCGTAGCTAACAACTCTTCATAAGATCCCTCTACCCAACAATTGTAGGTAATATGCACTAATTTTTGAAATGACCGGTCTACCTGCACTTTAAGACCTTGAATCCTTCAAAGTTAAGCTTAACTACTGTGATAGTGCCAAACTGCAACAAAGATAACAATAATAGGAGTGCTTGTACTTCGTCATTAAGGCCGATCGAGATAGATTATTGTTGACTTCATTAGTTGCATTAGCAATTTGGTATTATAAATGAAGTACGTCAAACCCGCCACGCAACACGTGCCTAAAACGCATAACTACCCGCGGCAACGCGCGGGCATCCCTACTAGTTATAGTATTAGTTAACTTATGCTTTTGCTGGAACGTATATTTTAGATTAACGGTTAACGTGAAACTTGATTATAAGGGTGTGGTCTTGAGTATAGGGTTTAGGTAGGGGTAGTCGATCGGCTACACCGACTCTCCTACCTCGGCTAGTGGTTTTTGGGTGGTATTCTCGATTGGTAGTAACTGAGAGAAGTGGGGGAGTAACGGTAAATTTTTTGACCATTTAAACCTAAAAAAAAGTAAATCATTTTAATTAATTTAAAAACCACCATTTCTATCAAGGCATGTTATTTGCACAACCCTACTTTTTCAATTCTGCACAATCTTACACGGCCTGTATAGGTCTTTACGGGCCGTATAGGGTGTCAGTGCAATAAATGATTCTGGAAAAAGCAAAACATATATGGGCCGTATAGGCCTATATGGGCCGTATAGGCTTATATGGGCCGTAGAGGGGTTGTCTATGGGCCGTAAAGGGGGTTTTTTAGATTGTGTTGAAATGGATGTGTTGAGTTTTTTTTATAAAAAGTAGAATAGCATAAACAAAAAGTTTTTTTCACTTAATAATAATTTAGTATTAGATTATATCCGGAACGTCCCAAGGTTGAGAAATCTAATATGACATTTCAATTTTTCACTTAATAACAGTTTAGTACTAGATTATACCCCACAAAAAATTTGTCATTTTTTTTTCTCTGTTTTTTATATACTATGGTACTCGTTGGAAAGATAATAAAACGCTTGTTAACAAAACAATTGTCGGTATGAACAAAACCCCACCTAAAAAGGCCTTATTCCCTTGTGTCAACAAAAAAATATTCTCAAACAAAACAATTGCCGGTTTTGTTGCTTGTTAAAACAATTGCCGGTTTAACATCAAAACTGAAAAAATGACTTATCCATCCGATTAAAGTTACTATTGTAACAATCAAAAGTAACAAAATTCATACGATTAAAGTTACTATTGTAACAATCAAAAGTAACAAAATTCAATACCTAATTAGACATCTTTATCTTAACCATAAATTATTAATCTAATATCAAGTAGCGGAAACACAACCATAACAATCTTATAGAACAGGTTCTTGATTCCTACTAGCTAATATAGGCTCACACAAACAAAGAAGACCCAATCTGTTACATATTAAATAAAAAAAATAAAAAAATTGTTGTTTATGCTATTTTACCTTTATAATAAAAAATGATTTTTTTATAAAGAGAAAATTACAATTTTTGTCCTTTATAAACATCAAAACTATGGACTGGGTCCTTTAAAACTTTTACTTTCAGTCTTTATCCTTTATATGAAAAGTTGCCACGATTTTTGTCCTTTACACTTAACCCAGTTAAAAAATTCTGTTAAGTTACCCCACTTGCAATGCACGCGAGGGCATAAACGTAATTTTAACCCCCCCATTTTAATCCCTTTATAATCTGATTCAAACATAAACCTTCTCCCCCAAATTCTTTCAAACCCTAATTTATAAATCAAACACAGACAAGAAGATTGATCCCAAAATCAAACCCCAAAAACGTCATCGATCATGGTTTTCTGCTGGTGTGGTGTTGTAGCAGTTGTGAAGACGACTTGGACAGTAAGAAACCCAGGTCGACGTTTTTTTGCATGCCCTGTTGAGGTAAGAAATTACATTGTTAAAGCTATAATTAGTTGTTCATATTATGAAAATCAAAATTTTTTATTCAGGGGTCCCAATGTCGTTTTATTGGGTGGTGTGATCCTCCAATGTGTCAAAGATCAATGGATGTGATCCTTGGTTTGTTGAGGGCAAGGAATCAGCTTGAAGAGAACCTGAGGCAAAGTCGAGCAGATGCATTGAAGTTCAAGAATTGGTTGATCTGCAGCTGGGTTTTTTTCTTTGTGGTTTTAATTTCATTCAACCTTAGGGTTATGTAATGTATTAGTTAGGTTATGTAATGAATCTAATGTAGTAGTTAGGGGTTATGGTTATGTAACTTTTTGACTGGAATGGTGGTTATGATGGTTATGTAATGGTTTGACTGGAATGGTTATGAATGTGATGTTTTGACATATATGATTGTTATGAATGTGATGTTTTGTCTTTTGACCCATATCAATACTTGTCTCAAAATGAATGTGATCTTTTGACCCACATAACCTGTAACAAAGAAGTCACCCCACATAACATGTAACATTGAATGTGATGTTTTGACCCATTATAATTTTAGACAACAACTTACCACATAACCTGTAAAAAAGAAGTGGCCCATTTTGACCCATTATCCCATTTTAGACAACAACAATAAACTAAGCTACAATAACAACCCATTTTGACCCATAATAAACTACAATAAACTGAAACTTAACAACATAAACTAACCTACAAATAAACTGCAACTTAACAACCCATTTTGACCCATAAACTAACCTACAATCCCAACAGATCCCTCCCAATCGCCTTAAATCCATGTTTCAACTTCCTTTTCCTAGAATCAATACCACCATCAGAATCAATACCACTATCATAGTCATCATTGTTAATAATCTCATCATTCATTACTAAATTGTCTAATTGATCATTAGGGTGGTAGTTTTCTACATCTGCATCAGTGTGCAACCTGAAATCAGTCATGTCAACATCATAATCATTGACAATATCAGCATCATCTAACTTAAACTCATTGTCACTCTCACTCTCATCTCCACTTTTAGAATCACCCTGACTCTCACTACCATCTATACCATCTTCAGGCACCAAGTAATCTTCATCAGCAGAGCTGTCTTCATCATGCTCTTTATCATTACCCCCATATCATTTACTTGATCATTTGCAACACAATTTTCATTAAGTTGATCATTCAAATGATGTTCTATACCATTGCCCCCATATCAGCCCTTTCACCAAAAAATGGATCAAAGTTTGGATCATCTAAATTAAGATTTAGACTAACATTTACTTGATCATTTACAACATTACCCCCTATATCAGGTTCATCATTTATCCAACCCAAACACAATCTTTTCTTAACTGTAGTAACATCAGGGATTGCCATTATCTCTTCATCAGTTATCTCCTCAATTATAACCTTGCTAGGTGAACAGAAATAAGTGTGCACAGTTGTTTGGTCATGTTCAACATATACAGTCATCAGCCTATTTTGTTGATCTAACACATATTGTGCAAAACCTAAGACATCAGCATCACTACCTAAGGCTCTTAGTCCAAAATCTAACTCACCATTTGGAATTAAATAGTGATGGTACCTAACACACCTGGCATCATAACCTAACTGTTCCAAAATACCATCCATTGTGTGAACAGAAAACTTATCTATGTCTAACATGTCGACAATGTCTTCCAAGCCTCTTTCATACACCCGTCCTGGAAATTTAGAAAAAACACCACCATGATGCAACTTGATTGAGAACAAATGTCGACAACCAACTGCAAGCATGAAATTTGAACATTAGATACCCAATGTAAAAAAAAAAATTGGAGAAAAAAACTTAATCGATGAACAAGAAGCTCATACCGTATAATTCTTCAACCTCAGCTTGTTGTAATAGCTTACGAATTATAAAACGAGGTCTAGATTCATCCATTGTTGTTTGATCAATGTAGTTTTAGGGTTTCAATTTTGGGGTTTTGATGTGTTAATGGAACGTGGGTTTATGTTTGAATCAGATTATAAAGGGATTAAAATGGGGGGGGGGGAGGTTAAAATTACGTTTATGCCCTCACGTGCATTGCACGTGGGGTAACTTAACTTATGTTGTTAACTGGGTTAGGTGTAAAGGACAAAAATCGTGGCAACTTTTCATATAAAAGATAAAGACTGAAAGTAAAAGTTTTAAAGGACCCAGTCCATAGTTTTGATGTTTATAAAGGACAAAAATTGTAATTTTCTCTTTTATAAAAAACTCAAATAACATGTTTAAAACTAATAAACAACAGTTAAAAAAACATAATTACGGCCCGTATAGGCCTCTACGGGCCATAGATGGTGCCCATAAACGGGCCATAGAGACCTTTATGGGCCGTAGATGGTTTGGGGAAGGATCGTAGAGGTTCTTTATTGGACGTAGATGTTGTTTATCTACGGGCCGTATAGACCTTTACGGCCCGTGGAGGACAAACCCAACACATCCATTCCAACACAATCTCTAAAAAAAACCCTCTATACGGCCCATAAAATTTTTTGTAGTTTTTTTAAATAATGTAAGTTTTTTATTTATTTTAATGAATTTTAGTGTTTGGTTGACATGTTTAATGTATTTTCAAATTAAAAAAAATGAGTGTTAAGTGTACCTTCTAGCACCACACTCACACCACCTCAGATCCAATGTAAAAACCGGCATGGGGCAACCCCCATGAGATTTTCCATAGACATGGGGCAACTGAGCTTGGTGACGTGGTGGCCCCGGTTGGATGATGGAAAAATAACTGTTTGTCTCCCCCACAGTGCCTTTTTTTTTTAAATTTAGCCTCATATATAAACTCCTCGTATCATTTTTAACCCATCACACCATTTTACGCTTCTTCTCTCAAATCAAACTCATCTTACCATTTTCAAGATTTACTAAAAATCAAGTCTTCAATGGTGTCTTGGATTAAGGAGGAAGAACTCGTCTTAACATTTGGGAGGATAAACGTCAAGGAGAATACGAGAGTTGTGAGCTCACCTCGTGTGTTTCCCTTTTGGGTTAAAGTCTTTGCCGAATTTCGTGTGCTTGTTGGTGAAACACACCGCACTAGTGATTCACTCAATCATAAATGATTGGATATCAAACTTAAGTGTGAACGCTTTGAAACGATGTTTAAAGCAAAAAATGGAAAAAGACCATAATCAACCCGAAAACGTAGCAACAAAAGTTACTCAAGTCGAGTACACTTTTTAGGTCAGGGAGAGTTTTGAGTATGTTCTGGCATTGCAGTTAGTGTTTTTTAATAGGGGAAATTTAATTAAATAATCCCAACTTTGTTGAGTTGGAAGACCATAATCCGAACTTGAAAGTTGTAATTTAAAGAGGACACAAGTACGGTGATCGTTGGATTATTGTCTTCCAAACCAACAAATTATAGATTATTTAATTTCATTTCCCCTTTTTAATAACACTAGGTGAAATCCCGTATGAAAACACGGGAAGACTAAATCCAACTAAAGCTGGAAATACATTTATTGATGGGTGTGCTTCTGCCTTTCATAACCACTGATGTGAATGAAACAACTAATGGTTATCCACTAATGTAGGAAGTAACAGATGATGAAAGAAACTTCTCATGGCAGCAGTGGTTTGCACGCAACAGAAGTTTTCATCAGAAGTTTCTTTCGCAGCAGACCCATTGAACAAAGCAGACCCATTATTAAAGAATCATCATCCAATCTTAAAATTGTACCAAGTTAATTAATATTCAGGACGGAATACATGGGTCTGTTAAGGAGATATTTCTAAAACAACTGTTACTACAAATAGTGGTTGATTCATAGAGATATTCCTTCAACAATTTACTTCAAACAAATGTTGCTTTAAACAATTGTTACTAAGCTTTATTTCATAATCATCTAAGTTAATGATTACTTTTTACATATTCATCCAAAACTACATACAAAATCAAATACTTCCAAAAGAACAAATCCAAATATCTATAAAAAACTACTTTAATGCCACTTAATACATTTACAATATCCGAATTAACAAACTACATACAAAATACAAGCAAACATAAAAGAAGTCTTCTAAGAAATAAACCCTATACAATGATCTTCCTTGCCATTGTCATCGGCACAAAACACAAACACAATCAAAAGCAGTTCGAAAACAACTGTTCATATCTAAACATCATCAACTTCAAAAACCATAAAGTTTCTGAACAGGCTCTACATGTAGTAATAATGGATTGATGTTTTTCTTTGACTGTAAGAATCTTCAAAAAACAACAATCCCAACTTCATTACCAACGGATTGTTGGTAATGCATTTTTCTTTGAATGTAAGAATCTTTAAGAAGATTGGTAGAAGCGCATTTGAACGTAATATCATTATGCATATGGCATTGAGACTTGGAATACGAAAATAGTTTTAGGGACATAAACTTGGAAAATGACTGTTGGAAATTACTCTCCTTTTATAGAGTGAATAGATTATCTATCTGTAAAGTTAATTTTCAAGTATAAGTTACATTTCAACTAAATATAAAGTTGGAACTTACTTTTGGTGCTTTTTATAGAGTGAAAGACAATTGAAACATAAAAATAATAAAATAATCTATCTATACATTCAATAATAGGAGAGTCGTGAGTGACGTCAGAAAGCTGACGTGTCAACACCTTAGACAGGCCACCAATGCCTGCGTGATGCAAAACCTGACGTCACTAAGCATCAAATTAAATAATTAAATAATGGCACTTGGCTGAACGGTGGTAAGAATCCCACTTGCCTCATCAGCTGTTGTTAATAAATTAATTAAATATTGCCACTTGCTTCAACAGACTTTTGGAGGACTGTTGCTTTTAGATTTGAGCTCCAAAGTGAAATTCAAATTTCAAATTCGACACCCCATTACACAACTATATAAAGCCATCATGTCCCTCTCTTTCTCTCAGATAATTTTTAAATCTCTTCAATAATTTTGAAACCGTAACAGCTGCTTCTCTCACATTCAACTTCCTGTTTCAAGGATTCGAGTATCAGGTAAAACCCAAATGCTAACCGATCATATCAATAACAATAAAATTATTCCCTGTTGGTTTTGACTAATCCTCAATCTTTTGTTTTCTTAATCAACAGTCAGAGTATTTACGTTGAAAAAGGTTTCCTGTTTGTAAGATTCTCACAATGAAACTCAAGAAGGGTATGTCTTTACTTTTTTAAAGCGATGTATGGGAGTGTTTAATGTGTTCATTCTTTTCTGTTAGACGTTACTTTCAGTCATTCTTGATTTAGTATTTTTCTGAATGTTTGGCCATTAACAGATACAGGGATTAGCTTAATCACTCGAGACTCTTTCCAGATGGCATTAGGCAAGACCTTGATTGCAATTCTGCTTTTACGCCACTATGCTTATCTGTTGAAGAAGGCTTCTGCGTGTACTTTCGCTTTTGTTGTTCCTGCTGTTGTGCTTGTCAACAGGTATGTTTCTTGAAATTCTTATTTCTTTACTTTGTTTTTCAAGGCTTGTGGTTTAAGTATAACTGTGACTGTTTTTTTCTGTTTTGTTAGCAAGCAGAGTATGTGAGGAAGCACCTTGAGTATGTTGAATATTCAAGGTTAATCTTTTGCAGATTCTTTCAAGTCAAAGAAACAAATATGTGTTGTAGACTGATTGGTGTATAAAGACATGTTATATTGAAAGTTGATTTGAATGTAATAGCCACTACAACAAAAATGGCTTTTAAGGACCTTTTGTGTGGGACGCTTGTAAAATAGGGTCCTAAAAACTATTTAATAGGACGAATGAACTTTTGGGGTCCTTTTATAATATACGCTACTAAACCGGTGTCCTAAAAAACTATTTAATACGATGGATGATTCTTTGGGGTCCTATTATCCTATAACTTAATAAGACACTTAAAATGTAGATCCTAATAAAGTAATTTATAAGACCTTTAGTTGTTGGTGTCCCATTATGTGGTAATGTAATATGACACTTGATCACCGGGGGTCCTATTATAACATAACTTAATGCGACACTTTGCAGTTAATTCATAAATGTTCGATGTTATAGGACCCTTTCTAGTCGAAGTCATATTAGAACATAACTTAGTAGGACACTTGACACATTGGTCTTATAACTTTAACCTTTATAGGACGCTTAATCATTTGTGTTCTTATTATAATACACCGTAATAAGACTCATGACCGCATTCACATTGTTCTATACTAAGGTAATCTGGCGTTTTAAAACAATTCAACTCATGGTCCACGTAATTGTGTAGACTCATGAAATAAATGGCATTACCTCAAAATTGATTATAATAGTCTTGAATTGTCATTTTAATGAATTGTTAACAAAAAATAGTTGGCTATATTTTGCAATTTTAATGACCTAGTCTATTTCGTTTGACCATAAGAATGTAGAATGTTTTCCATAGAAGAGGATTCCACTTTTACTTACTTTGCCTCTTGAAAAAGGTTAATAGACAAATCAAAATAATTTAATTACTTGCACAGTTTATTAGTTGAAAAAGACTCTTTTTATTTGCTTATCTCACTACTAGAAAACTGAGCAATTGTCACTAAAATTTGCTATCGTAAAAGACAGTAGAAAATTTAGCTACCGATTTCCCACATAATACAAACTAAATCTACAAAGTACGATGAGGTGGCTAAACGGTTGAAAGTTTGTCCACTATTTATTTTTGGTAGCAACTTCGTGTTAAAAAATATAAATCACACTAGAAGCACTTTTGAATTGCCACCGTTTAGCTGTCGCAACATGAAAACTTAGTAAGCGGGTTAATTTTTTACAGTCCCGCTCTTAGTTTTATACCACTCTAATATAGGGTTTTGAAAACTTAACTACCCCCAAAAATTTAATCGCCCCCTTCGCTCCACCCCGGTATCCTTGAGATTTTCAACTAGATCTGAGAATAAGACACAATCGGCGTTCGCGGAAGTTAGAAGACTTGTGAGGGGAGACGAAGAAAAAGACATAATTACTCACAGGTATCATTTAATTCATTATGTACCAAAGTTATTAGTCATTGATTTTACTTTGCATAATTGTATGACCTGCTATGGATTTTTCTGAATTTGCGTTATACGCAATCTTAAAGAAATAAGCCCTAAAATGGTTTTTGCTATAAGATTAGATTTACATGCGTAGTCAAATAGCCTCACTTGATGTAACTTCGGTTCTTTTAATTATGATATTGAATTGGCTTGTATATGTTGAAAACTTGAATAGTACAGCATGCGCTTACTTTGCTTTAACTTTAGTCTTCTGATTCTGAAGTTGAGTTGGTCCATAATAGCCTCACCTGTCATGGTAAAGCACACATATAGATGGATTTTCTAGGGTTTTAATGTAGGAGTCACTGTATGAAAATCAAGTTAATTATGTTTAACAGGGTAGACATATTTGGTATTGTGAAATAAACAAACTAGAACCTGCAATAAACAACCTACTGCTACTGTAAACAAAAAAAGAAAAGAAAATTTTATGAATATAGTAAATTGTACTAACCACTACCGGTGTTGTTTGGCTACAAGAAATAGTAATTAACATTATTTTTCTAAGTTTAAACGTAAAAAAAAAGATATAATTAGTGAAATTGTTTAATTAGGCTATATATATTACTGAAATTGTTGGTATGACATATGAGTTTAGACTATATATGTTCGTGAAATTGTTTAATTAGATATTAATCCATTCTAGAACTTTAGGATGTTGAGAATCCGAGTTCTTATACATACAAAGAGATGCTAGTTGCTACCAAAGATTTTAGATAGAAAGTAAGATAGGCAGAGGTTTTGGTTCATTTCACAAGGTAACTTATAAAATTTCTAGAATATATATGTTCATATGTGTTTACATATTACTAAAATTCATACTAATATCTTAAACACACTTGATGTTTTACAGGGGACACTAAAGACGGCTCCATAGTAAAACTTTATGGTTACTGTATGTTAGGAGATCACAGAATCTTGGTCTATGGTTACCTTAAAGACGGTAGTATAGATTGAACCCTACTAGGTAATTACAAATTATGTGTGTATTGATTAATGTCGAATGTTAGTATTTAAGCTTGTTATTTCAAAACTCCAACAGCAGTTATGGGGACACTTCTGGCAGTCTCTCTGAAAAAGTTGTTTATAACTTTTCTTAAATCCATGAATAACTAGAGATTGGAAATCTAGGATTGAGGTTCCTCTATGTGACACCAGAATTGATTTCAACATCGGTATTATGTCAAAGTTGACAAATACATTCAAGAGGGCGGTTAAATTTGAGTGCAATAAATGAAGTTTAAACCTTTATTGGTCTCTTGTTCATGATACATATGATTCCTTCATGATTTCTCAAGCTTTATGTAGTTTCCCACATTTCTTGTAGATGCTAGAAGTATATTTGTCTTACTTTTTGCTGTCAATGATTCAAATTAATAACTAATGCAGACCTGGCAACAAAAACATAACTTCTTTGACGAAATGTCTGCTAGACATTCCAAGATATATATATATATATATATATATATATATATATATATATATATATATATATATATATTAGCATTTACGGCTACTGAAGCTCAGAAGTGAGTCTTATTTATCTTACATATTTGTTACTTTATTATATGTATTTTTTTTAGAGAAACTTTATACTATATGCAGGTTCAGGTGGGTGTAATTGAGTTCTTGGACACGGATAACCCTCTAGACCTGAAACCATTATTTAATCGCCCAAATACATATTACACAAAAGGTTGGTTTGATCAACTTAATATGTTCACAAAATCATGGTATGTAAGCTTTTAATTTTATATATGCCAACATAATCTTGTTTAATGATGGATCTTTAAAGTATAACTGTGCAGAATATGAATAACTTGTTATGTGTTTTAAGCATATAATAGAAGCTCAAGATGCTTGTTGAGCAGGACTTATTAAAACATGCTTTAGGGGTCTTATTACTCAAGCCAAGGTATGAATTTAAATAAAAAAAATAACTGACACAATGTCGTACATGAGACCCATTAAATTAAAATGTTAATTACTAGATAGTGAGATTTAACATGGTAATTAGATGGTAATGAACCGATTAAGAGAAACCATTAAATCAATAGAAGTGGTTAAATTAGATGGTTTTTTAGCCGGAACTAGGTCAAGTTAGATGCTTTTGTTGCCTGAACAATGAAACTTGTTTGGTTTGGATTAATTTATTTGACTATATCTGGTTAATCTAATCAAATAGAGCTACTGCAAATTCATTTGATTTCTTAAATCTATGTGTTTATCACAATGTTTTGTATGATGTTCATCTGGGCATGAATCACGCAATGATCTTAGTCACTATAAATCCATAATTAATTGTTACATTCTCTGTTTAATCTTCATATATTTGTTTATAATATCTGTGTTTTTTTTAAATTATTATATCTGTTTATGCTATCTATGTATGTGGTTTTTGGTGGTAGTTATCCGTGATGCTATGCCCTGGCTTCTGATTGTCTTGAATGGTTTTTAAGTGTATGGATAAATGTTGCTAAAAAGTTCTGTAGTTTGCCTAGTTTTGATCCTAAACACGATTATCATTTTTTTCTCTTTCCTTTGTGCTGCACATCCAGAGGTAGTTTTAATGCATTACATATCAAAATCTACTTAATAATCCGGAACTTAATGCTTATACATGGGTGGTTTATTTGTAGGTAGTCCGTGAGGATTGAGGATGCATGATGCTCATGATTCTTTGTTGCTTGTTTCTTTCCTTGCTTTTAATTTTTTTGTTAAATGTTACAAGAATTTATATTGGATAATGCTGTTAGGATCTGAGTTTGATTGTTTTGATATGTTTAGATGAACAATGAAATAAATGAAGTGAAATATAAATGGAAAGTGCAGCGGAATGATAAACTATAAATCAAAACAAGAGAATAAATGTTTTTAATCGAAAGCTTTCATTGATTGAAAGATTACAATATTACAAGTACTCCCCCTCAGCCTGATCACTCAGTGATTGTTTGTCTAAGAGAATGATTCGAGTGATAAATAGAACAGTACAATCACTGTTCTATTTATAGACAAATCTAAACCTCTGATGATCTCAGCTAACGTCACCTAAGACAGTGGCCTCTAACAGAATAACAACATAAAACATCCGCTAAATAACAACTACTGTTACATTCAAAACACTGTTAAGATAAACTGTTGTAGAGGAAAACTCTGATGGTCTTGTATCATCTGTTGGATCCAAAGTGCTGTTGGTTCCAACAGACCTTTAGTCTTCAGTACTTTGATCAGCAGTTGTTTCTTCATCAGATCTTTAGTCATCAGTTGTTTATTCAGCATACCTTTGCAGCAGCAGTTGTTTTCATCAGTTGTTTAGTGTAGCAGTTGTTAGGATCAACAGTCTTTTGGGAGAAGTATCTTGAAACTATTGATTATTCAAAGGATCAATTAATAGTATATTTTGGCTATCTAATCATCTGTTCTTCTCCAGGTCAGCAGACCCAACAAATGCTATAACTTATTTATGCTTAGTGTTTTTGTTATGAATATGCGTATTTGAAATATAATAAAGGTTTATTTCTTTCATTAGTTGATGTTATATACACTAACTATTAGGATTTTATACGTTGATGGCCTTTGTATTGTATAATAAAAATCATTATTTGGATATCCATAACCATATCATAAAATTGTGTGTGTGGATGCTTAAAAAAGTGTTGTATCATATGACTTGTTAGGATTTTGAAATTTTTTCTATTAAACTTGTTAGAACATTGTAAAAGTGCCCTAATATGCTTTTCTTAGGACGTTATATGGGTTGTTCATAGACATATTATGCAACCAAAAATATTGGTTTCATAATCTTATTTGGGATATTATGGCCCCTTTCTAGGTACTAAAGTACCTATAATGTTACATCATAAGGGTCCTATAAATTAATTTTTAAGGACGATTATATGTGTATTAAAAGATTAAAAGTAGTTAAGCACATGTTAGAACACTGTAAAAGTGTCCTAATATGTTTTTATTAGGAGTTTTTTGGGTTGTTCATAGACATATTATGCGACCATAAAATTGGTTTTATAATCTTATTTGTGATATTAGGACGCTTTTTAAGCTTTTGACCTATTACGACCCCTTTACATGAAACGCTTTTACCGTTGGTCCTATTAAATAAAAGGTCCTATAAAATAACATTTTAGGACGCTTTTGTGCGTACTAAAAACCCATTTTTGTTGTAGTGAGCTACGTCAGTTTTAAGTTTTCTCAAGATTAGTTAAATAATTATTTTCGTTGTTTTAGTAGTTTTTTGTAAGGTGTGTTTACGTTCAAAACATGTTTGTAAATATTTTAGTATAATTTGAAGTTGTATTTGAAGACAGTTGTTTTGTGAAGATCTATACAAGTTTTTTGAAGTTTGTATTACAGTGGTTTCATTACATCTGTTACAAAGTTAACAGATGTTTCTTTTACAATTAATGTTATAATTTATAAGTCTAAGAAATATCTACACTCAATAAGTCCTAACTTTTGAATTTTTTAGAAGGAAAGTTTTGAATTATCAGAGGTAAGCGTGTTTACGAATTTCAACATTAAGCGGGTTGAATTGCAAATTGCAAATATTAAGAGTTTTGACATGAAATATTTTTATGATTTTTATTGTTAATCAAGTAATTCATTAACATGCTTGAAGTTTTATTCGATAACAGCTGTATTGAATACATCAGTTTAAATGTAAATCAGATGTTGTAAAACAGATGTTTGGATTCATAATACAAATAAGCCCTAACTTTTGAGTTTTTTAGAGGGAAACTTTTAAAATATCTTAGGGAAGTGAGTTTTTGAATTTGAAGATTATCCGGATTTACTTACAAATAATAAGAGTTTTTGAGAGTAAATATTTTCAAAACTTATTATTAATTAATTCATTTATATAACATATATAACATTGTGTCATTAAATATTATTGGTTGTATTGATCAATAATATTCAAAATGTGAAACAATTTTATAAGAATCCTATTCAAAATCAATATATTTTTTTCTAAACATTTTGTATGTAGCATCATTTCATTTTGATAAAGAAGTGATATTAAAAAATGTTTGAAAATCATATTTAACAAATAAGCCCTAACTTTTGAATTTTTAAGAGGGAAAGTTTAAAATTATTATAGGAAAGCGTGTTTACGAATTTGAACATTAGGGGGGTTGAGTTCATAAATAAATAATAATAATAATTATTTAAAAATCATTTTTGATCAATAAGTCCTAACTTTTGAATTTTTAAGATGGAAAGTTTTAAATTATCATATGGAAGCGTGTGTACGAATTTGAACATCAACCGGGTTGAATTCATAAATAATATTCGTGTAAACAAAGTTTGTAAAACCTAATTGTAATTAATATCTAACGAAATCATTGTTAAACAGTCGACATAGCCTTAAAAGTCTTTGATGGACATTGTGGAAATGAAAGTTCTAGATGAAAACATAACATAAATTAATAATTATTTAAAAAGCATTTTAAATCAATAAGTCCTAACTTTTGAATTTTTTAGAAGGAAAGCTTTGAATTATTATAGGTAAGTGTGTTTACGAATTTCAACATTAAGCGGGTTGAATTGCAAAATGCAAATTGCAAATTGCAAATATTAAGAGTTTTGAGATGAAATATTTTTATTGTTATTATTGTTAATCAAGTAATTCATTAACAGGCTTGAAGTTTTATTCGATAACAGCTGTATTGAATACATCTGTTTACATGTAAATCAGATGTTGTAAAACAGATCTTTGGTTTCATAATATAAATAAGCCTTAACTTTTGAGTTTTTTAGAGGGAAAGTTTTAAAATATCTTAGGGAAGTTAGTTTTCGAATTTGAAGTTTATCCGGATTTAATTTCAAACAATAAGAGTTTTGAGACTTAATATTTTCAAAACTTATTATTAATTAATTCATTTATATAACATATAACATTGTGTCATTATATATTATTGGTTGTATTGATCAATGTTATTCAAAATATGAAACAATTTTATAAGAATCCTATTCAAAATCACTATATTTTTTTCTAAAGATTTTGTATGTAGCATCATTTCAATTTGATAAAGAAGTAATATTATAAAATGTTTGAAAAGCATCTTTAACAAATAAGTCCTAAGGTTTGAATTTTTAAGAGGGAAACTTTTAAATTATCATAGGGAAGCGTGTGTACGAATTTGAACATTAATCGGGTTGAATTCATAAATAATAATAATAATATAATAATTTTTTTAAAAATCATTTTTGATTAATAAGTGTTAAGTTTTGAATTTTTTTAGAGGGAAAGTTTTAAATTTTCATACTTAAGCGTGTTTACGATTTCAACATTAACAGTGTTGAGTTGCAAATTGCAAATAATTAGACTTTTGAGCCCAAATATTGTTATTCTTCTTATTATTAATTAATTCATTTATATAAGATATAACATTGTATCATTGCATATTGTTTGTTGTAATTATCAATAATATTCAAAATGAGAAACTATTTTATAAGAACCGTGTTGAAAATTAGTTTACTATTTTCTAAAGACAACATATGTATGTAGCATCATTTCATTTTGATAAAGAAATAATATTAATTAATGTTTGATCAATAATATTGAATTTGTGAAACTACGTCATATAGTTAGTTTCATTGATCAATAATATTAAAGTTGTGAAACTATGTTATAAAAATTCGGTTTATTTTGATAAATGAATAAGCTGTTTGAGTTGTAAATAGTAAGTGTTGGAAAAAATAAGAAAGCGTGTTTACCAATTTGAACATTAACGGACTTCAGTTGTAAATAATAAGAGTATTGAGAACAAATATTGTTGTTGTTATTATTATTAATTACTTAATTCATTTACATGCATATTGCAAATTCTAAGTGAAATTGTTTTTTGGATGAGAGTTTTTTGATTACATTTGAAGTTATATTGGATGACAGGTGTATTGAGAACATCTGCTTACATGTTATCAGATGTTGTAAAACATATCTTTGGATTTTTAATAGAAATAAGCCTTAAGGTTTGAATTTTTTTGAGGGAAACTTTTAAATTATCATACGTATGCGGGTTTACGAATTTGAACATTAGGGGGGTTGAGTTCATAAATAAATAATAATAATAATAATTATTTAAAAATCATTTTTGATCAATAAGTCCTAACTTTTGAATTTTTAAGAGGGAAAGTTTTAAATTATCATATGGAAGCGTGTGTACGAATTTGAACATCAACCGGGTTGAATTCATAAATAATAATAATAATTATTCAAAAAGCATTTTAAATCAATAAGTCTTAACTTTTAAATTTTTTAGAAGGAAAATTTTGAATTATTATAGGTAAGCATGTTTACGAATTTCAACATTAAGCGGGTTGAATTGCAAATATTAAGAGTTTAGAGATGAAATATTTTTATTGTTATTATTGTTAATCAAGTAATTCATTAACAGGCTTGAAGTTTTATTCGATAACAGCTGTATTGAATACATCTGTTTACATGTAAATCAGATGTTGTAAAACAGATATTTGGATTCATAATACAAATAAGTCTTAACTTTTGAGTTTTTTAGAGGGAAAGTTTTAAAATATCTTAGGGAAGTGAGTTTTCGAATTTGAAGATTATCCGGATTTAATTTCAAATAATAAGAGTTTTGAAAGTAAATATTTTCAAAAGTTATTAATTAATTCATTTATATAACATATAACATTGTGTCATTATATATTCTTGGTTGTATTGATCAATAATATTCAAAATGTGAAACAATTTTATAAGAATCCTATTCAAAATCAGTATTTTTTTTTCTAAAGATTTTGTATGTGGCATCATTTCATTTTGATAAAGAAGTAATATTATAAAATGTTTGAAATCCATCTTTAACAAATAAGTCCTAAGGTTTGAATTTTAAGAGGGAAAGTTTTAAATTATCATAGGGAAGCGTGTGTACGAATTTGAACATTAACCGGGTTGAATTCATAAATAATAAGAATATAATAATTTTTTAAAAATCATTTTGATCAATAATTGTTAAGTTTTGAATTTTTTAGAGGGAAAGTTTTAAATTATCATACGTAAGCGTGTTTACGATTTCAACATTAACAGTGTTGAGTTGCAAATTGCAAATAATTAGACTTTTGAGTCCAAATATTGTTATTCTTCTTCTTATTAATTAATTCATTTATATAAGATATAACATTGTATCATTGCATATTGTTTGTTGTATTGATCAATAATATTCAAAATGAGAAACTATTTTATAATAACCGTGTTGAAAATTAGTTTATTATTTTCTAAAGACAACATATGTATGTAGCATCATTTAATTTTGATAAAGAAATAATATTAATTAATATTTGATCAATAATATTGAATTTGTGAAGCTATGTCATATAGTTGGTTCCATTGATCAATAATATTGAAGTTGTGAAACTATCTTATAAAAATTCGGTTTATTTTGATAAATGAATAAGCTGTTTGAGTTGTAAATAGTAAGTGTTGGAAATAATAGAAAAGCGTGTTTACTAATTTGAACATTAACCGACTTCAGTTATAAATAATAAGAGTATTAAAATCAAATATTGTTGTTATTATTATTATTAATTACTTAATTCATTTACGTGCATATTGCAAATTCTATGTGAAATTGTTTTTTGGATGAGTTTTTTCATTACATTTGAAGTTATATTGGATGGCAGGTGTATTGAGAACATCTGCTTACATGTTATCAGATGTTGTAAAACAGATCTTTGGATTTATAATAGAAATAAGCCCTAAGTTTTGAATTTTTTTAGAGGGAAAGTTTTAAATTATCATAGGTAAGCGGGCTTACGAATTTGAAGATTAACCGGGTTGAGTTGCAAATAATAAGAGTTAGAAGAGCAAATATTGTTTTTGTTGTTATTATTAATTATTAATTTATTTTATAAAAGATATATAACATTGTATCATTTTATATACTTTGTTTCATTAATCAATAATATTGAAGTTGAGAAAGTACATTATATAAATCGTCTTGAAAATTGGTTTGTTATTTTGTAAAGAATTTTTATGTAGCGATATTTGATTTAGATAAATAAATAACATTAATAAATGTTTGAAAACCATTTTTAATAAATAAGTGCTAAGTTCCGATTTATATTAATAAATAAATAAATAATAATACAACCTAGTATAAAATCAGTTTTTAAATTTTCCAGACTTCGTTCGTACCATCAAATACTGTATCTGTTAAAATAGACGCGCAAAAGCCCAAATTTAATGATTACAATTTTGAAAGGTTAGCACACGGTTTTACAGTTGTTTCAGAACATCTGCTTTTTAACCAACAGATGATGTAAAACTGATTTTGTGTTTATAGTTTTTTTTTTAAAACAATTTGTGATTTATATAACTATTGAATAATAATAATAATAATAATAATAATAATAATATAATAGAATTTTAAAAGTATGTCTTAAGTCCTTAAGTTTTGAACTTTTAAGAGGGAATTTTTAAATTAACATAACGTGGTGTGGTACTTAGTTATGTTGCAATGGTAAATATAGCAACAACTTCCCTTTATAAATATATCCTATATCAGGACATAACAACACAAGCCTTCTAAATTTCTACAGAGTGTCTTGTAACCCTTGTCTCATGTTTGTATAAGTAAATAAATATATTGAAAGCATATCAATGGAAGCTGTGAACAATAATATCAGTTTTATTTCTGATCTGAACCCCGAGAAAGATATGTGGAGTATGAAGGCACGTGTTATACGAAAATGGAAACAAAATTTTAAGTTGGAGCTCATATTGATCGATGAGAAGGTATAGTCATTGATATGATTGTTTATGTTTATTTATATTTTGTTTTAGGTTAATGTTGTTATCTTATGTTCATGTATATACTTATATCTATAATTTGAGAGAGTTGATGTGTTTGATGTTTGTGTTTTGTTTATGATTATTCCAGGGTGATAAGATTCAAGCGTCTATTAAAGGTCATTTGGTGCAACAATTTGACACTAAAGTTCATGAAGATGATGTTGTTGTTCTCTCCAAATTTGGTGTTGGTGAAAACAAGGACGCATACACTATTGTTGCGCATGTTTTTAAAATAGTTTTTTATCGTTGTACTACTGTGAAGCATAATGTCCGATGGGGAGGTGTTGAGTATGGGTTCAGGTTCATTCCATTTAAAGATATTCTGAATGGAGAGGCAAATAAACTTTTGACTGTGTCAGTCTATTATGATATTTTATGTTACTAAGGTTTTTTATGGTTTAATTTGTAAAATTTTTTTATTTAGTTTTATTTTGTATTTTTGCTGCAGATGTTGCTGGTAGTCTTATTTGGCATGGTGATTTGGATGTGTTTGAAAAGGTTCAAAATTAACCCAAAGGATGAACTTTAATCTTCAAGATTTGGAGTAAGTTTTGACTTGTATTTTTTATAAATTTTCTTTGTTGTAATGTTTTGAAAACTTAATACATATAATCATTTGTGTAATAAATCGTAAGGATTAATGATGTGGTGTAGTAAATGCGATGAAGAATATTCTCTTAAGTTAAAGGACTTGTATGTTATTTTGCGACGTAATAAATGTTATATATGTAATGTTGACTTTCACTTTTTTTATATGTATTTACAATGTTAAAATTATTGTTTGCATGTAGAGGTACCATTTTAAGATGTACAATGTGGAATGATTATGCAGTACTGTTTAAGAAGCTCATTTCTAATAATCCAGCTAATGAGCATGTGATGGTTGTTATACAACATGCTAAAGTTATGGACTGGAAAGGTAAGTTTGTGTTAGTTTTGAGTATTTTTAAATAATTGTTAACGTGAAACAAAGTCACTAAGTATATGTATATTGTTATATATAGAACAAATTACTGTACAAAGCGAGAAGTATGGAACTCGACTGTTTCTGAATGTAGAAATTGATGAAGTTAACCAATTAAGGAGGAGGTATAATTTTTAGGACAATTTTATACAGAAAATGTATAACTTTTTTTTTTGCCATTCTTTTGAGTCTCCTAGGTCATTTTTTATGTTAATTCTTTTTGCCATTTTTCAGTCTTCTTAAGAAGCAAGTTCAAGAATCTTGTTCTACATATCAAGCACTACGTTCGTCTGACTCTGTTCACTCATTGCATCAAGAATTCGTTGTTTCAACTCCGAAGAAAGATATTGACGAACTTAGCGACATACAAACGGTTTCAATATTTTTTTAATAGATTACATATTTGTTTATTACATTTAATTAGTTTTTTATATCTGATTCAAAATAATTATCAATACATTGTTGTATTGCAGGCAATGTGTTGTGTTGTGGTTGCATGTATAAAACTTGTGCAACAAGGGTATGGTTGGTTTTATGTTGCTTGCAACAAATGTTTCAGAAAGGTGCTAACTAAATCAGAGTACTTACAAACTTTTCTAAAAGTTTCTAAGAAAATTATCGAGTTGCCTCTTACAGCTTTGGTTTGTCCTAAATGCGAGTGTGAATGTAAATCCGTTATAACAAAGTAAGATAAAATGTTTATTTTCAATTTTTTCATGTTTTATAAGATTCAGTTAACTTATTGTAAGTTATTTATCTCAGGTTTAAGGTTCAAGTCAGGGTTCAGGATCAGAGTGGTAGTGTGTCGTTTATGATGTTTGATAGAGATGTGTCCAGTATTGTTGGTTCATTGGCAAGTGAAATAATGGAAAGACAAATGAAGCTTGATGATACTGAAGGCTTTCCCCAAGAATTATTTATGCTGCTAGATAAGGTTTTGGCTTTCAAGATTGAAGTTTTTGAATACAATCTTAAAAATGACTATCCTGTCTACACTGTTCACAAGATATGTGATGATCCCACAATAATTGCTGAGTTGGTTATGGGCAGTGATTATGAAAATGATAATTCTGGAGAGGTATTTAATTACTTTTGGGTTGTTTTGTTAAATTTTGTTAAAAAATAATTTGAAGTTGAGTGTTACTTTTTTTTTTTGGTTTGGTTTGATCACTTCTTAGGTTAGTCAGGAAGATGATGAGTACAAGCGTGCTAAACCTGATGAATTTTCAGATGATGCTTTCCAAATGTTATCAAAAGTGAGTATTTATTTTTTCATGTTCTTTAAGGTATCCAAAGACTTTGTTTTCTTCATTTTAATAGTTCATAGTTTTTATTTTTTATTTTTTTGTAGGATGTTTTTTCTATTACTACGGAGTCTTCCGTCGATGAAGTTTTAAAGGATTCTGGTACAAGGTCCAATGGAAAAAGGAGTATCGAAGACGCCGATATTTTAAACGTTGATGAACTATCCTTTACCGCCAAAAGAAGCCGAAGCAGATTTTCTAGGATGAAAAATTATGTGATTATGGAGTAAAGATTCTATGAAAATTTAGTAGAAAGTTTAATTTTTGGGAATGTTTAAAGTTTAACCATCTGTATTCGATTTTAGCAGAAAATATTAATATTTTGTAAGATGGCAATTAATTTCAAGTAATCACTTTTGTACTTGAAATTTATTACTATGAATATTATCATTAGTTTTCTGTTACTACCTTTAGTCTATTGTATTTAAATACTTAATTGAAATAAATATTGGGCATTTAATTAGTTTTAAATACTTAACATTCATATTTTTATCAAGTACATATGTTTCCAACTCTGAAAGTAATCTCGAGATAGAACTCTTAGCAAATCATTTGTTTATTGAAAAGGTTGAAACTAAATGTTTTTGTCATAATAACTTGTTATTCAAAACTCTGCTGTTTCATTTAATACGAAAACGTTTTAATCAAAGTTTTTAACTTTGTTATACTATCAGAAATATAACATCTGTTCTGTTAAAAAACATTATACTACAAACAAACAACGATTGAATGAAATCATTTATTTAATCCTAAACAAACATTTATTGTCAAATCTCAATTGTAAATTAATCTCGAGTCTTCACTTTTTTGACTTCATTGATTGTTTTTCTGGTAAGATTGGTTGAAGAGGAACCACGTTTCTTTTGAGTGTTCTGTTTAGGAGCTTGCTATTCATCAGGATAAATTGGCTTTCTTGGCAGACTTGGATTCTTTTGTCTGTTTATCTCCAGTAGTTTGTAAGTTTCAACCAAAACTAATTCAGACCATCTGGCAACATATCTCATTTCACCATATTTTGCTGCAACTAACTCTTGTCTCATTCTCTTGAATTTTAAATCTTTTTTAGCTTCACCTTCTTTGTCCTTCTTCGAGTTAGCTGGAGTTTTTTTCTGATTCTTATGATCTTTAAGCAAGCCTTCAATTTTGTATATTTCAGCCCTGAGTTCTTCGGAAGTCCATCCAGCAAATTGTCTTTCAGTGACGTTGTAAAATTTGAGACTTAAAAGATGATCACTGAATTCTTTTCTTACATTTCTCTCCACTTCAGAAGTTGTATTTCTTTCATGCATTTTCTGGCTCAGTTCCAATGCAAAGTCTTCTATTTTACTAAGCTAATGAAGCAGTTCTTGCTGGATTCCATGAGCCGTGATGTTATCTTTGTCTTTGCATTGGGTTTTGATACTCATTTCAGTCTGTTGCCATTTGATCTCCAAATACTGCTTAGGGTATGTTTGGCAAGAAGCTTTTAAGAGCTTTTAGGAGCTTCAAGCTTTTAAGAAAAAGCTCATACTCAATAAAAAGCATTGTTTGGTTGAAGGAGCTGGAAGCTTTTAGGTTAGAGAAAAAACTCTATAGTGAAAAGCTACTAGTACTAGCATTTAAGAAAAAGCTCCTACAAGCTACAAGCTTTTAATGAGTAAATGACACAAAGATCCATTTTATTATAAAAATAAAATAAAAACCTTCCTTACAAGCTTTTAATTATGCACATTTTGGTCATTTTATGCATTTTATTAAAAGCTCCAGCTACTCTGCCAAACACCAAAATATATTTAAAAAGCTTCCAGCTACCACCTTCCAGCCACCAGCTTACAGCTACCAGCTACCAGCTTCTAGCTACCAGCCACCAGCTAGTTTTGCCAAACATACCCTTAATATTCATAGGTTTCTCGAAACCTTCAATAGATGTGAAAGTTAATGATGAAGGATCGTCTGTTAAATAGAAATATTCTATCTCAGGTTTGATTATTAATATTTCAAGAGGATATTTAGCTGGCAATGGTTCTAAATACGGTGGTTGGTAGATTACAAGAGCCATTGTTTTCGGAACATTCATTTCCGGCTTGAAAGAAGCAGCAGATGTTATTTGGATTGGTGATTGATGTTGCAATGTTGTGGGTTGTGTAAAAGAATTTGTAGTGGTGATGACTGATGTTGTTGAATATTGAATAGGTAGTTTACAAACTTCTGCAGTTTATTTTCTGATAGCCGTGTCATTGATACTTGATGTTTTCATGCCTGTTAGCTCCTGTTGGCAAGTTGTTGGGAAGTCTCTAAATTCAGTTGTACTTGAAACATTTGTTCGGATATTTTCTGTCCCAACAGAAACAGCAGCAAATTGTTTTGCTTCCTCATCAACAGTGTTTGAAACTGTAGTAGAAACGGGTTTATCAGATGTTTGCATATCAGTTGTTTGATCTTTCCCCCCCTTTTTGTTTTCATCAACATCAATGTCTGTTTCAAAAACAAAACTTGGAGCAGATCCAGTTGTCCTTAATAGATGATCTTTAAATGCTTTCATATCAGTTTTAGTAACTCCGTATAAAACATCCACTTTCATGCTTAAGGACTCCATCTCAGACTTGTGTTTGATCTCTGCTAATTGTTGTTGACCCTGGATTATTGAGTCAACAGATTTCCAGAGTTCATTGGTAGCTTCTGTGATTTTCTCTATGAACGTTTCTTTCATTTCATCAAATTTTGTAAATAAGGCTTCAAGTTTAGTTACCCTTTCCGCCAAATTCTGATTTTTGGAAGCCTTCGTTAAACTAACACGATGTTGTGCATTCCCAACAGTTGTTGTATTTGTTTCAATGTTTTCAACAACTGGAAGCTTTTGTGAGTTGTTATCAGTTTCAACTGTAGCAGAAGTTACAGTTGTGTTATCAATTTCAATTGTAACATCAATTTTTCTTTCCCGCAAGGATGCTTGATTTGTCTTATCAGTTTCTATCTCAGAAACAGTTGTTTCAGTTGTTGTAGTTACAACTTCATTTGAAGTACCAACAGGATTCTCTTACAAGTCCGAGAGAGTGGCGTTCTCTGGCTGTGGGCTAGATGATTGATTTCTTTCATCAACACTCTCTTCTTGCTGTGTATTCTCAGTGATGGGTGCTTGAGAGTGACTGTTTCCAGTTTCAGATTTATTAATTGCCTCAAACAATGGATTAAAGGTAGGTGGAATTTTTGTTGCTGCATGTGAGTGTGACGGTGGTGGAGTTAAAAGACATCCAGCTCCAGGAGAAGGACTTTTAAACAAAAAGTACAACTGGATCATCTAGGTCATTTTGTATGTGTTCTTCATTTACATGATGATCAGGTTGAGATGATAGGTTGACAATATCTGTTATTGGTATTGCTTCAGTGGAAGCATCAACAGTTGTTTGCTGTTCTTCTGTGGTTGTAGTAGTTTCCTTTGGCTTCTGAAACTCTAGAGATACAGTGTTTCTATTCTTTTTGATTTTCTTTTTTATTGGTGATTTCTTTGTTGACATCACTGGGATGATTTCCATACAACTGTTTGTGGTTTCGTTTCCAGCAGGAGCAGTTGAGTCCACAACAAATGTTACAACAACAGATGTTGAAGTATCACTGTTTGTTTGTTTTTTAGAACTTTTACCTCTAATGAGATTTTCTGTACTTTTAACATCCAGCATTCTTCTAAAAGTTTCATTCGATAAGCTATTAATTGTAATAGCTACCCCTTTTTTAAAATCATTATCAGGCAATAGTTTTTGTAAGCAGAAACTCAACAATCTTGGATATAGTTAAAAAGCATTACGAGATCCAGAATTTATAGCTTAAGATACTAAATCAGTAAATACTGTCTGAGACAAATTGAAATCACTCTCCGTTAAAATTGCATATCCTAGATATTGTGTTTTCAATGGTATCTCATTAAATGATGTTGTTTTTGCAGAGAGACATATAAGAAGGGTATGAAAAAAAAACTTCATTGGTGGGGGAAAATTTGGTTTAAACATTGTGGATGCAGTCAATTGACCTTCGTACCCTCTCTCAATTAACTCTGTCTGAACTTCATTTTTCTGAAAAGAAATATTACCTTGCAAATCGTTTAGGGAGAATGTGTTGCAGATGAATTCCGTTGTTATCTCGATATCTATATTTCCAATTTTGGAGACAACTGCATAAGGCTTTTTGTCTTTCTCTCGGCACTCGGCTTTATTCCAGAATTCTTTCAGAGTATCCACATATATTGGAGCATTAGCGGTGAGGATTGGTAGGTATTTCGATTTGGATTTGGAGAGCACATCGATTATAGAGTGAAATTGATGGTTATGTTGTGTTTTAACCAGATATGGTAGATAGTTATGAGGGGTTTTTAATTGAAGATCCATACTAAAGATTGAAACAAACCAATTGAATTCAAATTAGGAATGGAATACGACATGAGATTTTAAAATTCGTAGTCGAATGGATTTAGGTCGTAATTGATAGTGAAGCGCTTTTCTGGTGTTTGAATAGAATAAGTTAGTGGAAATATCGAATAAGAGGGGTTTGTGTGTGAAAAATTGTGGGTGACGTATCAAAAGTGATGTTGACATGTTCAAAGTTGTCGGTAAACATATGTTCATAAGTCAACAGGCATTTTAAATGTCTGTGTCATATGGCCAAATATTATTGAAATTTCTTAATGGATGGCAGTTGCGTGAAAACAGTTGTTTACGACTTAACAGATGTTGTCAAACAGTATATAAATTATAATGAATTTCCCATTACAGAGTTTATGTTAGAAAATCTATTGATAAGTCAACATAAGTGTAAAATAGAGTATGCAATTTAATGATTAACATAATGGTTACAAATATTTGACATTATAAAAAAACGTATTTTGTTATTTTTGTGTTCGTATTTTGTTTCAATCTATATAAAATGAGCAAATCTTAACAGTTATTTTTTTACTCTATTTAAAACTATGGAATTTCAACATTCTTTTTTCAAGTTTATATTCCTTCAACGATTGTCACTTTCCTACTTTGTATTCAGATGCATAATGATATTTTGTCAAATTCATTTCAAGAAGTGTTCTTAAAGATTCTTACAATCAAATAACTGTTAACATTAAACATACTCTAAAGTCTGATACGCTTTGTATAAAAACATCTGTTTACATGTGAACAGTCGTTATAAAACAGAGTATATAAGAAGTTGAAGATATATAACTATGAGTACTATATAATTTGTCAAAGTTACTATTATTTTAGTTCTTTAATATTAAAAATTAAAAATAAGTATTATACACAATAAATTAGTGTCATTTTTTAAATAAAATAATCTAGATTCTTCTTTTCTATTGTAGGTCTTATAGACTCTTAGCTGTTATCACTGCAAATAATAATTACCACGTTTGAATTTATTGTTGAAAATGACGTCTTATTTTTATATATTTTGTATTTAAATATAATGTATATTACTATCAGTAGTAATTATCAATTGAAATAGTAGTCCAGATGGATTTACAGTTTCATACACAGTCGTATAAAGTTTCAAAGAACAATGAATTTCGATATTCAGATGAAATCTTCTTAATAGAAATTTTGAGTGAAAGTGTCGATGATGAAAAATTCTTTAAGTCACTTCATGTTGTAAGTTAGTTTTACTCTCATGATTTTGATGTAGTAATTGTTGGAGTTCAATTGATGAAGATTATCAAATTTAAATCTTTTTATATGTTTGATTTTCAAATAAGAATATTATTGTATTGTAGTTAAATGATGAAGAAAAACAGGCAAAGCATTTATAATTATTCCTTACAAGTTTTAAAATATAGTATTCCAATGAGAAAGAGTTTCTTGAAGAAGTTCACCAGAAAACAATGACCAACATTAATCGGAATATACATTTTATCTTAATCTGCCATAAATTATCACGGCAAGGATATTGTATTTGACGGAGAAGGTGAAAGAAGTTATGTAAGAATCAATATCTATTGGAGGTCAACTGCTGAAGATGATGAAATTTAAATGTTTTTATATTTCTACATTTTGAAGGAGAATGTAATGTTTTTATATTTACTTGAAATCTAACTGATAAAGTTGGAAACCAACTTTACGAATAGTTAGTATGTTCATCTTATAAAAGTGTAGGAATTTCCAATATTCATTTTCATCTTTATATATTCTTTTAACTGTTCTCACTTTACATCTCTCCATTGTATATGCATAATGATATCACTTTGTAATGTTTTTCCACAAATTTTTCGAAAGATTCTTACCATCAAAGGAAGATAGATTAGTAATGATATTTATATTTTTTTTTTGTTTTACAATTCTTTCCACTTTGTATTTATTTTTGTTAACTTAAATATTTAAGTTCAATTGATGGACGGTTATTAAGTAATGATTTTTAGATAACGATTCTTACTCACAACGTCTTTTTATCGATTGATGTTCTAATACATCTTTTTTTTATTAGTATATTGGAAATAAACTCAAGTGTAACAATTAAGTATTTTTCAATCAAACTAAAATTAATAATCGGTACTTTGCAATCAAATTATGTATTAATACATCTTTTTTTTATTCGTATATTTGAAATAAAGTTGCAACGTCTATTTTATCAAAAATAATATACTTATATTTATTATGTTTAGTTACTTATATAAATAAAAAATCAAACAACCTTTTCATGTTCAATTTTGATAAGACAGAAATGAAATCATTTTTTATTTTTTATAATGTAAAAAATGTAAAACATGATATGTTCAGTGGGAAATGAATAAATACGGTCATATTAGTAAACCGTATTTGTGTTTGTCATGAAATTTGAATTTAAAAAAAATGAATTTGAACAGTTGTTTCAGTGGGAAAATAAACAAATTAATACTGTATGTATTCAATATTAATAAAAGCGAATTGTAGTTAACAGATTCACTATATTTAATTCATTGTAATTATTAGATTCATTATAGTTAATGGATTAATGCATTGTTTTTACTATAAAACTCGAATTTCATCTCTTTTTATAACACACTATTCAAACATTACCTTCTACATCTGCAAAGGTTTACCAATCTTATAAAAATCTTATTAACATGGATTCCAGCAGTAGCCAATGGTCAAAAATGTCAGAGATAAAATTATTTTGGAGTGTTTTAAAGACGATGAAGACTTGGAGATTCTTCAAGTTATTGAAGGTACTACGCGCTTGCTTGAACATCACATATGGAAGACCAACCTCAAATTTAATCAGGTCATTGCTACGGATGTTTCAAGTGAAAGATGGATGCCTCTTCATTACTACTAGAAAATATAAGAACAAATGAAAAGTTCAGTGAAGAGATACAAAAAATATGTATTTCTTACCAAAACTTTCTTAAAGAGAAAAACAAAAAAATGAAGGAATTGTTGAATACTACAAATTAGTTATTTAAATGTATTTTTTTATTATTATCCTTCTAATTATATTGAAGTTTTTATTTTATATATTATGTCACTTATATATAATGGTTTATACTTATTTAATGAAAAATAGCAATTTCAGTATATCAATGATCTATTGTTAAAATCAACAGAGGATTTGTCTTTAGCAAACAACGATTAAAAATCTATGTGATATCATTGTTAGTAGCAACTGTTTAATGGAGCATGTGTTTTTGAAAGAAACCGTTTAATTAATTGTTTGAATCAACACTGTTTTACAAACACCTCTTTTAAAAAATCTGCTTAATTGAGCCACTGCTTTTGAACAGATGCTACCAAATAAAGACAAACAATTACAGTTATTAAAAATCTTATATGTATTTTTAAAAGAGGATTAATCGTTAGTAGGTTTATATTTTTGTGTTGTTTTAAGAGATGCAGTTATTAAGCATTTGATCAGTATTGTTAACTGGATCGTGAAAAGAACACACGTTAGGAAATACACTTTTTCTTTAAAACAATAGATCGATGATTCATTTGGGTTTTACTAAACAGACCATAACAGTTGGTCTGTTTATGTTTTTTAAGAAATAACAGACCCTACTAAACAGGTCTTCTTGGCAGCAGACGATTGGCTTTCTTAATGTTGTCTTTTACTAAACAGGCCTTAAGTTTTAGGAGTCGGTCTCCCGTGTGTATCACACGGGATTTCACCTAGTACATACTAATAAATTGAAGTCCCTATGGACAATTGTCAATCTCTCATGCCAAGTTCAATTTTATTCACCTCCTTATTTTGACAAGTGGCAACACCATATAAATTTTATCTTTTTTTTAAAAAAAAAATCATTAAATGAGGAATGTTATTTTCAGGAAACATTAAATTTGTTATTTTTGTATTTACTTATTACGGCAGAATGCTTTTTTTTTCCGGCATATTATTATTTTGTTCATAAATTATAAAGTCATTAATTTTCATTATTTATTCAGTTTGCCGAAAATAAAACCTAACAATATGGTTAGTTTCATATTTGATCACCGATTTTTTAAGTTTTCGAAAAAGAAAAATATCTATCTATACATACTAATAAATAAAACTCCATATGGACACTTGTCAATTTCTTATTCCAAGTTCAATTTTATTCAAATCCTCATTTGGACAAGTGGCACTACTATAGAATTTCTATCTTTTTTTTAAAACAAAAATCAATAAATGAGAATGGAAAAGGAAAGTGACATAAATTCGGAATTATTAAATATGTATTTTTTATATTATTATCTTTATTTCGCCAGAAAGGTTTTTTTTTACACCATATATTTTTGCAATAATAATATAAATTAGGAGGTCATTAAATTTCGTTGTTAATTCAGTTTGCTATAATAATTCTCGGTTATTTACATATGTTTATTAATAATGTAATTTAGGCCACAGATTATTCTCGGTTATTTACATATATTTATTAATAATGACTTTGGCCTTGGAATGCAAGTTAGATATATTTACATATACATGTTCTTCTCATTATATTTATTGTTGGTTCATTGTCGATTTGTGGTTAAAAAATAACTTTCATGTTTTATATATCGCGTTAAGAATTCTGTATTTTCATGTTTTATATACCGTGTTTTGATTTCTATATTTTTATGTTAATAGGTATAATCATCACCTACCATGGTTTAGGGTTTACACTCTTCCTATCAAATCTCTGTATGAATTTATGGTAAGTAATTTTCTTTTTCTATCTTTTTTTAACCATAAATCTTCAATAAATTATTTATATGTATCCTCATCTTATATGCTTCCTATCAAATCTTCGTATTGTTATTACCTTATACCAAAATCCTCTGTATCACTGCTCTCTTTAGTGATACCAAATGCGTTTGTTTAGTCTCATTTTCTGTTAAGGATTTAGTGTTAAATGATTTAGGTTTTCAGTGTTATTGTTTTCGATTTTGTTGCGATTGTTTCTTCTTTTGTGGATGAGTTTATGCTAATAAAAACCACTATTATTATGTTGGTGTTCATTATGTTCATACGGATCATGATTATTGTTTTTTGAATGTTCATTTGAATTTTGTGTTTGATCTTACTTTATGCTCAATAATGGATTACATGTTTGTAGAAATCGTTTAATTGGTTACCAAAATTATAGCATTAATTCTAATTGATTTAGTTTGACCAATTTTTTTTTTTGAAAATTCGAATTTAAAATTGATTTAATTGGTTTAGTTTGACCAAATTGTTTTACATTTTAAATTTCGGTTAACCTTTAAAAATATTTGAACACTAAGTGAGTATTTAATTTCAAATTTTAATATCTATAATTTTAATTTTTAATTTTTGGTTAATATTATAAAAATTTCAAATTTGAATTTAAGATAATAATGGTAACAGTTAGAGTTAATTAATACATTTATTAAATTTAATTTAAAATTTTGAATGATCTGAATGTTTTAAAAAAATCAAAATTTTGAATTTAAGTTAATAATGGTAACAATTACACATACTTTTACTTTTAAATTAGAGATTTTCTAATATATTTAAAATTTATTAATTTATAATTTCGGTTATAAATTTCTCAAATCAGTTACAAGTTAATATTCAAATTTTAAATACTAAATTATAGATTTCGGTTAAACTTTAAAGATATTCAAATACTAAATGTTCCATTTAACTATTTAATTTAAATTATAACATATATAATTATAATTTTTAAATTTTGGTTAATATTATACACTTTTGAAAATTTGAATTTAAGATAATAATACTATGATGTCTTGTCTAATCACAATACAAGTTTTGCACCCATGAATGGTCTATCATACTTCTTGTCTCTCTTTGTACCCTTGAGCCGTCGCTACCCCCACTCTCAACACAACATTCTTTTCTTCCAAAGAACCTGGAGATTCCTTGTGTTGTCATTAATAAAGATGCGTTAGCAAATCTAGGGACACATGTTAAGTCAAATTATAGGAAGATGAACACTATAATCATGTGATTAGTCACATTCAATTGACAATGATTAACATGTTAAGTCATCTTGATTAGAAGGGTATCAACACAAGACTTAACACCAAAGTGGAAAGATTCTAAAAACTCAAATATCCATACAAGTTGACCTACCTAAAAGGAACCACCCTCTTTACTCTCTCTTTCCCTCACTTTCGTCTCTCTCTCTCAGCTCTACCATCTCTCTCGATCTCTATATAAGGAGGCCAAGGGGAAGCAAGTTCATTTGTTAGTTTGATTAACTTGTTCACCTCTCAAAACTCTCTAAGTTCCATTCCTCACAACACAAACTCTCAACCTTTGTTTGCAAGTCCAAGACTTCCATTCAAGATCTTGTGGTATGAACACTAACCTAAACAAGTTATTTCATCTATGTTTTAAAATCTTAAATGTTCACCCAACTAGATATGTTCCACAACTAAAGATTTAAATCCAACAAACTTTAAAAGCAAATGAAAATGTTTAAGATATCTTTAGCCATAGTCTTGTGTGGATGTATGTATGCATATGTGTGTGTATATATAAATAGATATGTGTGTATACGTGGGTGTGTGTGTGTGTATGCTCGTGTGTATATATGTCGAGTGTGTGTGTATGTTCAAGTACGTGTATGTTCAAATGTGTGTATGTTCGAATATGTATATATGTCGAGTATGTGTGTATGATCAAGTGTGTATATGTTCGAATGTGTATGTATGTGTGATTTTATTTATAGGTATATGTTTCAATGCATGATGTGTGTGAATAGACGTGTGTCTATGTATATGCGCGTGTGTATATATATATATATATGGTATATACATATGTTTGTGACGATTTCGTAAACATGAGCATTGATGTGTAGGTGTGTACCGAAATACATGTATATATGGGTATGTGTGTATAGATGTAGACACCATGGACATGAATGCTTGTGTGTATGAGACGAAACCTACACATATATATGGATATATGTACACGAGTGTGTGTATAGACATAGGTTTAGAAGTGTGTGTTGATGAACATCTATATAGAGTCACATATGATTTACAAATGAATATAACACGTTTGGTACAAAGAAATAACATGTGTTTTATAACAAAAAACATGTGTTAGAAAACAAGGTTCCGAAAAGAGGTTTTCTAATGATGAAATAACTATTTTTGAATAACATAAAAGTCACCAAAGAAATTAAACCAACATATCATAAGAGATTGAGTGAACCACGAGTGCCATGGACCTTTTTGATAGACCGAAGATGTCTGTTGATTTACAGGACGCGTAGGTCGGACTCTTTAGTTTATCGGACGCTTGCATTTGCTAGACTTCGCACGAACTTGAGATGAGTTTCATTGCCCCTTTTTACTGTTTTATATTTTGGGGAAAGATATGCATTGTTTATTAGTTTTAGAATGAATTCCTAGCAGACCGATATACATGTGACAATATTTTTAGAGTACTTACTAAGCCCTCGTGTAATTGGGTTTACCGTAACCATTAGCTATGGATTTAGCCATGAAACACTTGAATAGATCTATTAGGCTGACACCCCCACTCTTGGTTAGTCGCTCTAACCCAGATACATACGACAAAAGAATGCTTGTATTTCTTTTATGATGATACATTGCCTTTATTGTGCGATGTGCGAGGCACAACTCGTCAAGGTTTTGTTATGGCTCATGATCATTTACTATCATTGTTTTAGCTAGACAATGATAGGTCATTCATGGATTTCATTAAACTTTACATTTTCAACTATTTCAAAACCTGTGAACTCACCGACTTTATGTTGACAAAGTTTTTATGCATGTTTTTCAGGTAACTATGCTATGGATGGAACTTGGGATAGGATTGGGCATTCATTCACAAGTGTCACCTTTTGTGTTTTCAAAACTTATGATCGTGTGAACGGTTTTAAACAATATTTTGTGATGGTTTTTGTTGTTGAACAAATTTGTTACTTTTATTATTAAGTTATTTTGAATGTTTGCTCGAATCTTGTGCTTGAAAACCTTTCGTGTCGCATCTCGTGTTTCCGCCTAGGCGGGGTGTGACAAGTGATCATCTGATGGTTCTTTATAATTAGGGTTTGCGATGTGACCTACCATTCTCTTTGATGGGGGCTCATCTTTCTGTTTATTCGACTTCATTCGATTCATTGTAAGATCATTCACATGGCTCAACTTGATTTTGTCTGCATTGACTTTAGGAAGATCTAGAATTTGAGCATCAAATATCATTTTCAAATATCTTGGACTCATCAATGACTTTTGTGTCTTCAATTTCATTGACATGTTTTCTCTACAAATGAAGAAGATAGAGTTTCCCTGGCTGCGTCTGTCACACCCTCAAAATCCACTTGCGGAGTTTTACCGCGAGGCGCATGACAAACCAGGATCCAAGTCAACGATCACAATAAACAAGTCTAAATGAACATATGCAATTTCAAAAACATAGTTTAAAATTTCCAAATAACAGCGGAAGCTTATTCTCAAAACATAAACCAAAAGTAATCCAAATTGTTCAACGTTTGAAAACCATGAAATCCTAACTAGACGCCGTGCAGACGCGTGCGCCATAGTCCTGTGATGCTACCTTAGCGACCTGAGAAAACATGTAGGAGTTACGTCAGCACAAAATGTCGGTGAGTTCACAGGTTTGTAAAATAAAGTACCAAGTTCATCCTGTCCATACTATATAAAATTGTAAACCAAAGTACGCTAGCTAGGCGTATGTTTTGTTACTACTACGATTGGAAAACCATTACTAACTCGCAAACCAGATGTTGTGCCCGAATAGTAAACCTGTTCCTGTTTGAGACAATATGCACCCGCCCGGCCCTCCAAGCCGACGAGTGGGGTTGGTCACTCCCAATAGATCTATTCACATTTCCCCGTTGTGCTAACCCGCACATTCATGGTTTCCCTCGGGACTTCCAAAGATCGTATAGTAACCCATAGAAACCCGTAGTATGACAGTTGTTACCAAAACATAAGTTAACACATGTTTTCTCCCCCAAAAAGTGAAACCAGTTAAAAGTGGGGCCGTGAACTCACCTTAGGTTGCGTTACTTCGATTAATGAATAAAATCAGCAAGCTATGCTAGCCCCGTAAAGCGGCGACCTAACATATGACAGTTACAAGTACTTAGACTAATAACCCATAGGTTAGTTAGTCCCTAGATGTCCAGACCATAACCAAGATCGTTTGAAACCACGTTGACCGTTAAACTGACCAAATGTACAAGACTCGACATCCCATTGGTGACCCGAGACTTTCCGTGTTATACTTGCACTCTCAATCATACAATCATGCAATCACACTTAACATGCGTTAAAGTCCAACAAGTTCTAGCACATAGTTCAGTTAACACATAAATAAGTCCGAGCACATGTTACCAAGTTATTAGGTATGATACGGGGTTCCTACCATGTTCCTAGGTGTCAAATCGGGTCTCGGAATGCCAAAATATACTTACAGCAGCAGTACAGGCGATTAGGAAAAGTCAACAAGCGATTACGTGGGTCAACAGGCGATTATGAGGGCTAATCGCCCTTACTATAGGCGATTAGGGTCATGTGGTATGCATTTCAGGAGTTTATCAGGGGATTAGGTCGTAAGACATGCAATTCAGGACTTAACTAGCAATTAGGATCGTAATCGCATGAAATGAAGGCAATTAGGCTCCTAATCGCCTATACTATAGGCGATTAGGCTCCCTCAACAGGCGATTGGGCTCCCAATCGCCTATAGCATAGGCGATTAGGGTCCCTAATCGCCTTCAGCACGTCTGTTCCGGTTTTTCACGCGTTTAACCCTCCAAATCAAATCCAGAACGTGTGGAAACATCAAATATCAATCAAACAACAATATCAAACATGTTTCAATCAAAATCCCTAGTTTAACATCGTTCTACCAGCCCTGAATACAACCATGTTTCCCCAAAATAATACACGTAGCATGAAACATCACATTAACATGCACAACCGTAACCCTAACGAACAATTACTCAGATTTCATCAACATGCTATCATAATCAATCTGTAAACACCTTAATATTATGCTAACAATCCTTTCCTTTAATTATAATTAACACATACAACATGCATAATCGTTAGAACCCAATTAACAACGATTATTAACGAATTTTCGAAGACACAAACGTTTATAAACAGGTCTGGACCATTAGGGATTCAAAATAACGTTAATAAAGGTTGCATGAATGAAAACCACACCTTAGGTTTATGATAGATTGATGTAATAGGCTTGAAAACGTGTAGTTTGATCCAAAATCGTGTTCCAGAGAGTGTTTGCGAGTTGGAACGAGTTGTGGGACGGCTAGGGTTGTTATAATGAAGTTTAGGAGGTCAAGTGTTGTATTTATAGTCGTTTCTAGTCGCCAGGTACGTTTCAGGCGATTATGCAGCTTTTACAGGCGATTAGGGCTGTTAATCGCCTTCACTATAGGCGATTAGCCCCCAATCGCCTATAGTCCAAGCCCAGTCGCCTGATATGTAAGGCTAATCGCCCTGAGGAAGGCGATTAGGGCCTCCTAATCGCCCTCAGGGTTTGGTTCCTTGTGTTTTGCGCGTTAAACCCCGTTTTAACATATGTTAACACATTTTCACATACCGACAAGTCACACAATGATTGTAAACATATAATACATGAAAACAAACACGTTCACACTCGTTCACCAATTCCCGGGACTCGAGACTTGTATGTTCCCTATGCTTTGACGATTCTACGAATCGTCACCCCTTGTACACTTGGTTAAGGACTGACATCTAATGATCCTCTAGACTAAAATAACAGTTCCCGAACCGTAACACGACTCAACTAACCCAGTTAAGTATAATATACGCGTGACTCGCTAAGGTAGACTTTGACCTAGACAATGTTGTCAACCTGAATTTGCCGGGTGTCACAGCGTCAAAACTGCTAAGCCTAGGGCCAATGCAATGTATTAGAACATGCATCAAGTAACAATATCATCTGTAGATATTGGTCTTCAATAGCGTCGACTATGTAACATCGCCATTATACTTAGGTCTTGTAAATAAACCACGAATAAGATCAACAGAGAACTCTATAGGATGGTCTTATTGATCATCAAAATGAAGAACTTCTCGAATGATCTGCTCTGTCACCATAACTTCTCAATTATTGACTCGACCTATAATCATAATTGGTGTACGATTGCAGTCTAGTGTTGTCGTTGTCCAGAACTTTCTTTGATGGCTCAAATAGGTATCATATCTTGTCGAAATAGCATAGAAAATCCTTGAACGCCTTAGAAAGTTGATAATATCGACATAGTCTGCGACATTAGGTGTTTCTATGTTCAAATAAGCACATATGTTGTGGCGTAGACCTGGATTCAAGTCCATATCTGTAAAAACTCATTAAACATACATAAGAACTTTGAAAACGGCTTAAAAATGACAAATCGACACAAATCGCCAACATTTCTGCCTTACAGGCGTATGAGCCCTGATTCACCTGAACAGGTTTCTCACACCGCGCCAAGGAGGAAACATGGGGATGTGATTCGAAAGGTTTTCAAGCACAAGGTTCGAGCAACACATAAGATGTAAATTAAATAGATACCATCTAAAGATAATCATTATCATAAAATATTAAGAAAACATGAAATTGTCTGAAAAAAACCATTGTTTTATCTATCAAGACACAACACAACCAAGATCAATGAAATCCACCCAATGATGGTACCACAATGTGCATGCTCCAACCCCTCTCTAAAGTCTCTACCCCGCATGATCAATTACCTGAAAAACATGCGTAAAAGATTTGTCAACATAATGTCGATGACTTCACAGGTTTTAATGTACTATGTAAAGTGCTCGTGAGATTCGTGTATGACCAATCATAGGCTAGCTAAGCGAATGATTTCTGTGCATACCATGAGTCCCATCACCAAACCACTTGACTGTTGTGCCTCGCGCATTGTACAATAAAGACAACGTATAAATATAGTAGAATACTAACACTCTTTTGTATGTAACCGGTTAGAGCGACTTACCAAGAGTGGGGGTATCAACCCAATAGATCTACTTAAGTGTTCCATGGCTTTTGATAGCTAATGATTATAGTTTAATTGTAAGTACGAGGACTATTGAACTCATGAACCGAATATCTCATGTTCCACATGGTAGTCATGATAGAATATCACACAAAATGAATGTACTAGAAATGTAGCATGTTTATCCCTTAAAATGGAAAACAGTAAAATTGGGCCGTGAAACTCACCTGGTGATTGAAGATAAGGTCTAGTAAAGCAGAAAAGTAGAATAGCTATTGTCCCGACAAATGGTACCCTATGATCATTAAGGACATAGTAAGTTGTACGTTCTTGTCGTTTACCATACAAGTTGTTCACCCGATTGTGGACCTTTGTGTTAGTTATATGTGGGCCATATTTCATGCACATGACAATTATTACTTGTTTATGAGTTCTTGTAAAGTGTACGGTTTCGGAAATTCTGGACATTTTATTGTGAAAACATATCTATTGTTAATTAAATGGGCCCCACACATCATCATGGGTGTAGAATATTCCCAATCTCAACACGTGTGGTTGTTTTATAGCAAAACGGATGTTTTAACATATGTTTATGCCTTTGAATGTTAAGAGATGGTACTAACGCACGTTTTGGCTGAATAAACACATGTTATTATGGTATAGTCGAAATCTTTTATAATCTTGTCTTGAAATCCGATTGTTTCAAGTATTCAAAGCAACTCGTTTGTGTTTAAAAATGCACAATTTAATGATCATAAGCGTATACTAGTGTCATTGAGGAAATCGAGTATATTTATTCCCAAGATGTGTTATAATGTCGAGTACGTGTATATGTGTATGTCTTGGTTTGAAATCGGTTTCTTGACACTTATCAAAGTCGAGAGAGGTTTACAAAACATGGATCATAATGTGGGTATATGCTCTTGGTCGATTGGTGTCACCTATGTGAGTGGTTAATCCATATACGTGTGAACCATATGTGTTTGAAATCAAACAACCACAAATGAAACAATGTCTTTAAAACTCATCGACTTATGTGTGAATGGGCCGATTACTAGACGGTCAAGGGTCGATGGGTCGGGAGGACATAAAAGGTCCGATTGTTTTTAAGTTAAAACTAATGATGATGGTGAGTTGATAAGGAACCTAGTTGATGCAAAGAGATGATCGAGTGCTTGGACCTTCGGCTTCCTAAGTAAACTCCCAACTCTTGAGTATTATTGCTTGAAATGAAGAATGGTTAAGGTGTTTGTGGGGTGGTGATCGGCTGAGAACTAATCAAGAGAGAAAGGAATGTTTGTGTGTGAAAATGAGGGTGATCATGGGTTCTTTATATAGGTGATCAAGTGATGTGGTGACAAAACAATTATGGTAGTCATATCCTTCTTGATCGATGCATTGTATAAGGGAGTTAATCACCATTTGGTGCAAGGCAATGGGTTGGAAGGTTTATTCAAGAAAAGAGGGGTGTTGACTTGGATAGGAGGATGGGCATCTTGGCTTCTTGTCTAAATGGGTATAAACTATTACATCATCATGATTATAGCCGATTTCCTTCATAAAAGTGGATTTGGAGATCAAAATTTTGTCATGTAATTATGGATGGGAACGACCGAATGTTTATATGGGTGTAGGAGTGATAGTGACCTTTCTAGGAACATAAGTTTGTCATCATTTGGTTGATGTTGATAGTTCTATAGTCCCTCTAGTTTTTGATAGGTGCTCAAGGTTCAAGAAGAATTCTATGTGCAAGGTGACAACTAGCAAGATGGTGACACCAGATGAAAGTGACACAAGGTGGGATTTGGGGTATCCATTCGGCAGAGATCAAGACAAGGTCAATCCATCTTATTTTGGGGTTGAGATCTGTAACATCCAGAAAATTGCCACTTATTATTTAGACAAAACGACTGGCTAGGTTGAAATCAAGTGGGTACGTTTTACAGGTTCGACCTGTGAGGTTTAATAACATTAACTTAGAGGATCAGTTATTTGTTTTAAATTGAACCGTTGACGGGTTGTAGCCCATTTAACAAAGTTAGAGGGACTCGTCTTGTCATTCTCTAAAGATGAACTAATAACTTTGGGAACAAGTAAACTACATATGGAAGTGGAGGGGCCCTAAATGTAACTATGAGTCTTATTTAAGAAGGCAAAACCCTAGTTCACAAGGAGGTGATCCAGGGTGTTCGACAGCCGCAAAACGCAAAAAAAAAGAAAAAAAAATGAAGGAAGTTTGTGTTCGTCAATCCCTCCATCGAAAATCCATAAACTTGCAGTCCCAAACTTCATTCTTGGAGGATCACGGTGGTCCGTGGAAGCCGGTGTCGACCGGCATATTTTATATAGTGAATCAGCTTGTTTAAGGTTTCAAAGGTGGTGAATGAAGGTGGTGGTAAACGACGTGGCTGTGGTGGTGCAAAGAAGAGGGTGACGAGGGGTGGTTATGCTTGTCAAAAGCGATGGTGATGGTGGACGGTAGTGGCGTTGTTGGTTGTTAGAGATAACGACAGTGTTTAGTATGTGATGGTCGGTTGTCGTGAAGCAGCGTGCGTGGCGGTTCTAGTAATCCGTAATGGTGTGCGGTGGAGGTTGCGGTTATGACGGAGGTAGTGTGATGAGGATGCGTGGTACGGTTGGCTTACGAGGACTTGCCATTTATCACCGGGATCCCGTTTTGCTGCAACTCACTGTTTGGTTACAAAGCATGCGATCACACCCCAGATGGCATTTCTTTGGGGTCATCAAGCTCGTTGTGAAGTGGACAATAAATATGATTTCGTGGACGTGCAGTTCGTGACGGTTAGCACGTGGACATGGAAGCTTTGCAACAAGTGAGTTCTTGCGCCCACTCTTTTAGTTATTATTTTTCTAAATATTTTGGGCTAACGTGCATGCTAAACCAGTATGATTATTTTTATGAAGTCACAAAATATTTTGATGACGTTATAAAATTTTTGTGTGTACGAACGAAATCTATGTTTACTCGTACATATTATTTTAGCACATGGAACGTAAGTGGGCGGAATGCGCCTAATGTGTTATTATATGGTTTGAGTTATATGTGTCATTATAAGTGGGGTAGGCCTACTCTGGTTTATGGCATGGTTTTTGCTTACGATATAAATCCATATTTACTCATATGTAATATTTTGGCATGAAACGTGAATAGGCGGAATGTGCCTAATGTGCCGAATGTGTTATTATATGGTCTGAGTTATATGTGTTATTATATATATATGAATATTCTATTGTCTTGATTAAAGTGTGGCTTAAATTTTTATTTATTAAGCGGAATGCGCTTAATGTCTTGGCCACGTATTTGAAACCCTACTTGTGAGATCGAGTATAGTTTTGACGTGCTACCTGTTTAGGTTATATGGATTATATATATTTACATAAACTGTGTTTAGTGACTACATGACCTTATAAACTGGGCTATGATGGAAGTGGAATATGCCTACTCTGATCTCTGGCCTTGGTTGTGAGTCAGGATTGTTACATAGTTCTTATTATATGTATTCTTATAAACTGAGCTATGACAAATGTGGGATATGCCTGCTTTGATCTCTAGTTTTGGTTTGAAATATATTATATGTATTTTTTTATAAACTAAGCTATGACAGAAGTGGGATACCCCTGCTCTAATCTCTAGCTTTGGTTTGCTTAAATAGACTGGATTGTACTTTGTGTTGATAGCGGGATGCGCTTATTGTATATACTTGGTAAGTGAAGTCTTGAGGTAATTAGGCAGAGTATGCCTATACTAGACTTTGATTATTGCTTGGTTTGAGTTATTAGAGGTGGGATATGCCTGCTCTAATATTATAACCTGAGCTATGACAGGAAGTGGGATGTGCCTGCTCTGATCTGTAGTTTTGGTTTGAGTCTAGCAAGCGGAATGTGCTTAGATAGACTTGATTGTACTTTGTGTTTATAGGCGGTATGCGCTTATAATATTTGTTAATTAAAGTTTTGAGATAAATAGGCGGATTTCGCGTATCCTAGACTTTGATTTTTGGTTTGAGGGAAAACAAATTAGCGGATTGCGCTTATTGTTAACTCTGAGGTTGAGGTATTTTGTTAAATCTTATTTTGACAAATTACTTGTTTATATAAATATCTAAAACTTGAACTCACTCAGCGTAGCTGACTTTTGCATACTCGTTAGATTGATCTCAGGTTAATATAGAGATGGATGGATGACTGCTTGGCGATGCGAGAAGCTACCTGGAAATTGAAGTCATTTCTAGTGGAAGAAAGCTTTTGTTTACACATGAGAAATTTTAAATTTGATTTACAATTGGATAAGTATTTGACATGTGTTTTGTAGAAATTTATTCTAAATGATTTTCCGCTGCGTATACAAACTCTTTAAAAAGAAAATTTTACTCATGTTTTTACATATTTAAGAATTTTTAACCCAACTGTTTGACACCGGTTTTGCGGGTCTTACAAGTTGGTATCAGAGCAATGGTTTAAGAGATCTCGGCATCTTTCGTGCTTAGACTTAAACTGATAACGGGACTAAGAACTAGAAATGCCACTACGGGTAGCTGCACGCCAAGAGGTAATCTTTTAATTTTGAAATATGTCTATATATTTTCCTTCTAAATGCTTAATGGCATGAGGTGATATGTAGGAGGTTAATGCCTTTACATTTGAGGGTAGTATTTGAAGTTTAGGGAATAAATGCACAATACGTTAGATGGGGATGTTGCCTCAATGCATCATATTGTCTTTATTCTTTGAAGTATGTGAGAATATTATTCTTTGAATTTTTATTTTCATTACGTGTAAGGTAGAACCCTAGTGTGACCATGTTGGGAAACGTTTAGAACATTGTTGTGACGTAGACAACCGATCGCACTTGATCAACGTTATTGGTTGACTATTGTTACTTTCCTGTTCTGAGTTGTAACCTAATATGATCACATGAATGTTTTATCTTATGTAGACGTAAGTGGATTGGAATAGCAGTAGAAGGCTATTCATCTGTACTTACAGTTATTATATTCTGAACAAGTTATCCATTAAACATCACACTTGGTGGTTCCTTATCCAAGAGGATTCGTGGACGAATCCTATTATAAGGAGGGTAGACTTGTAACATCCCAAAAATTTCCACTTATTATTTAGACAAAACGACTGGCTAGGTTGTTATCAAGTGGGTACGTTTTACAGGTTCGACCTGTGAGGTTTAATTACATTAACTTAGAGGATCAGTTATTTGTTTTAAATTGAACCGTTGACGGGTTGTAGCCCATTTAACAAAGTTAGAGGGACTCGTCTTGTCATTCTCTAAAGATGAACTAATAACTTTGGGAACAAGTTAACTACATATAGAAGTGGAGGGGCCCTAAATGTAACTATGAGTCTTATTTAAGAAGGCAAAACCCTAGTTCACAAGGAGGTGATTGACGGGTGGTTCAACGAACACCCTTTAATAGTGTTAAAATGCTTATTTTATCCACATTTATTCGTGATATTGCTTGGAATTGGGTGACTACGGTTGCTTTGGTTGTAGGTGTAATAAGGAGCTAAGAATGACGAAATACGGGCTTTGGGAATGGACCGGAACACATCGGAACGAGGTGGAATGCAAGAAAGAAAAATGAAGGTTTTTAAAGGGTCCACCGTACCCTTACGGTCCAACCGTAGGGTTACGGTGCCTTCAGGCCACAAATTTTCACCGTAGGCCAGGCTCAAGTGACCGTCAGGATTTTTAACCCACCGTACCCTTACGGTGGGACCGTAGGGGTACGGTGGCCTCTGCACATTTTTGTAACTCCTTTATTTAAAGACCACTTTATGGTGCCTTTTCATCATCTCTTCCTTGGTGAACGTTTCTAAACATCTGGTGGGCGATTTTTGGCTGAGGTTCTTCATTGGAGACTTATCACAAACATTGGTTTATGTTTTTGATTCACATGAACATTACTATGATTGTTTTGATGATTCACCAAGTCATGCGAGGCTAAACTTTTGGTGATCATTTCGGGTGAAGGTTTTTCTTGAACTCTTGTGTGTGATTTCTTACATTTCTAGAATAATAACTTGGTACTTTGTCTTGGTTATTATGATGTATGAACAATTGCTTGTAATGTGTTGATTAATTTACCAATTTTTAGTCTCTATCGTTCATTCTTGGTGTTGCTAACAACCGAGATATCACGGGAAGGATTGGGGTTGGTTATTGATTAATTGGTCATCGGGAAACAACCTCGCGTTAATATAATCCGAGTACTTTGTTCCCTTTTATCACAACAATTGCTTTTACATGAGTTATGTCTATGTAACTCTTTCTAGTGGAAATTTACACAAGTGTTTAGAGAAACCGGATCCTTGAATGATCATTGTTCCATAATTTGAAGAAATAAACTTAATTTTAAACAAGTAATTAGTTGTTCCTTTAGTTAAAATCAAAATACTCAAAATCTTAATCGTTTACTTTTTGTTTAAATAGTTTAATTGTAGTTAATCAACAAAACTAGAATTCACACATTTTCCACAAACTCCCTGTGTTCGATACCTTCTTGCCACTATACATTAGTTGTAATTGGGAAATTTTACGTGTACCACGACAAGCACGTCAGTGATCCAGGGTGTTCGACAGCCGCAAAACACAAAAAAAAAAAAGAAAAAAAACAAATGAAGGAAGTTTGTGTTCATCAATCCCTCCATCGAAAATCCATAAACTTGCAGCCCCAAACTTCATTCTTGGAGGATCACGGTGGTCCGTGGAAGCCGGTGTCGACCGGCATATTTTATATAGTGAATCAGCTTGTTTAAGGTTTCGAAGGTGGTGAATGAAGGTGGTGGTAAACGACGTGGCTGTGGTGGTGCAAAGAAGAGGGTGACGAGGGGTGGTTATGGTTGTCATAAGCGATGGTGATGGTGGACGGTAGTGGCGTTGTTGGTTGTTAGAGATGACGATAGTGTTTAGTATTGTGACACCCGGCAAATTCAGGTTAACAACGTTGTCTAGATTAAAGTCTACCTTAGCGAGTCACGCGTATATCATACTTAACTGGGTTAGTTGAGTCGTGTTATGGTTCGGGAACTGTTATTTTAGTCTAGAGGATCATTAGATGTCAGTACTTAACTAAGTGTACAAGGGGTGACGATTCGTAGAATCGTCAGAGCATAGGGAACATACAAGTCTCGAGTCCCGAGAATTGGTGAACGAGTGTGAATGTGTTTGTTTGCAAGTATTATGTGTTTACAATCATTATGTGACTTGTCGGTATGTGAAAATGTGTTAACATATGTTAAAACGGAGTTTAACGCGCAAAATACGCTGCACCAGACCCTATAGGCGATTAGGGGACCCTAATCGCCTATATGAGGGCGAGTAGCATCTTTCTTTAGGCGTTTAGGCTTGCCTTTAGGCGATTAGGGGGCTAATCGCCTATAGGGAAGGCGATTAGCAGCCCTAATCGCCTGCAAAAGCTGCATAATCGCCTGCAACGTACCTGGCGACTAAAAACGACTATAAATACAACACTTGACCTCCTAAACTTCATTATAACAACCCTAGCCGTCCCACAACTCGTCCCAACACCCACACAACCTCTGGAACACGATTTTTGGATCAAACTACACGTTTTCAAGCCTACTACATCAATCTATCATAAAACTAAGGTGTGGTTTTCATTCATGCAACCTTTAATAATGTTTTTATTGAATCCCTAATGGTCCAGACCTGTTTATAAACGTATGTGGCTTCTGAAATTCGTTAATAATCGTTGTTAATTGGATTCTAGCTATTATGCATGTTGTATGTGTAATTATAATTAAAAGGTAGGGTTTTTGTGATTCAAGAAGGATTGTTAACATAATATTAAGGTAGTTACAGATTGAGGATGATAGCATGTTGATGAGATCTGAGTATTTGTTCATTAGGGTTACGGTTATGCATGTTAATGTGATGTTTCATGCTACGTGTATTGTTCTTGGGAAACATGGTTGCATTCAGGGCTGGTAGAACGAGGTTAAACGAAGGATTTTGATTGAAATATGTTTGATATGGTTATTTGATTGATATTTGATGTTTCTACACGTTCTGGATTTGATTTGGAGTGTTAAACGCGCGAAAAACCAGAACAGTTGTGCTGAAGGCGATTATGAACCCTAATCGCCTATGCTATAGGCGATTAGGAGGCTAATCGCCTGCTAGGGCACCCTAATCGCCTATAGCATAGGTGATTGGGGGCTAATTGCCTTCGTTGCATGCAATTGTGATCCTAATTGCTAGTTAAGTCCTGAAATGCATGTCTTATGACCCTAATCGCATATAAACTCCTGATTTGCATACCACATGACCCTAATTGTCTATAGTATAGGCGATTAGCCCTCACAATTGCCTGTTGACCTACGTAATTGCTAGTTGACTTTTCCTAATCGCCTGTACTGCTGCTGTAAGTGTATCTTAGCATTTCGGGACCCGATTTGACACCTAGGAACATGCTAGGAACCCCGTATCATACCTAATAACTTAGTAACATGTGCTCGGACTTATTTATGTGATAATTGAACTATGTGCTAGAACTTGTCGGACTTTAACGTATGTTAAGTGTGATAGCATGATTGTATGTTTGAGAGTACAAGTATAACACGGGGAGTCTCGGGTCACCAATGGGATGTCGAGTCTTGTACATTGGGTTAGTTTAACAGTCACAGTGTTTTCAAACGAACTTGGTTATGGTCTGGACATCTAGGGACTAACTAACCTACGGGTTATTAGTCTAAGTACTTGTAACTGTCATATGTTAGGTCGCCGCTTTACGGGACTAGCATAGCTTGCTGATTTTATTCATATTACGAAGTAACGCAACCTAAGGTGAGTTCACGGCCCCACTTTTAACTGGTTTCACTTTTTGGGGGAGAAAACATGTGTTAAACTTATGTTTTGGTAACAACTGTCATACTATGGGTTTCTATGGTTTACTATACGATCTTTGGAAGTCCCGGGGGAAACCATGAATGTGCGGGTTAGCACAACGGGGAAATGTGAATAGATCTATTGGGAGTGACCAACCCCGCTCGTCGGCTTGGAGGGCCGGGCGAGTGCATATTGTCTCAAATAGGAACAGTTTTACTATTCGGGCACAACATCTGGTTTGCGAGTTAGTAATGGTTTTCCAATCGTAGTAGTAACAAAACATACGCCTAGCTAGCGTACTTTGGTTTAAAATTTGATATATTATGGACAGGTTGAACTCGGTACTTTATTTTACAAACCTGTGAACTCACCAGCATTTTTGTGCTGACGTAACTCTTACATGTTTTCTCAGGTCGCTAAGGTAGCACTACGGAACTAGGGCGCACGCGTCTGCACGGCGTCTAGTTAGGGTTGCATGGTTTTCAAACATTGAATATTTTGGATTACTTTTGGTTATGTTTTGAGAATAAGCTTCCGCTGTATTTGGGGATTTTAAACTATGTTTTTGAAATTGCATATGTTCATTTAGACTTGTTTATTGTGATCGTTGACTTGGATCCTGGTTTGTCATGCGCCTCGCGGTAAAACTCCGCAAGTGGATTTTGAGGGTGTGACAGATTGGTATCAGAGCCAGGTTATAGTGAACTAGGACTGCATGTAGAGTCTAGTCTATAGCCGAGTCGCACACACTAGACGATCACATAGTACTAAACGTTATGGTGGGTTACGTATGGGCTTGTCGGGGTGTCTTTAAATCATCTGACCCTTCTGTGTTACATCATCCGTTCCCTCTTATGTCGGGTTACTTGCTTTCTAGGCAGTGTAGTATATTGGGGTAAATCGTGTACTCTTGAGATTCGTCCAAGGCTCGGACATCTCCCTTTCATACTCCAATAGAAACACTTTCCATAAACTACCGTAGCATTACGGTGTATAGCTAAGAGTCTATGTCCGGTGATTTGAACTTTGAACTAGGAGAACACTTGGAGGACCATGTAGAGCGGTTTATCATTTCGGGTGCACACGAAATCATAAACCGAAATGCATGAATGCCCTAGTGAGCTCTGGGTTTGAATGGATAGTCCTGGGTTGGATCTAGCTTGAATCTTGTGAACGCTAGTGATTATCATTAGCTGTGAAACTAAATTTTCTCTCCTTTTTGTCAGAATCATGTCTGGAGTACGAGGAGGACGTGGAGGTGGCCGCGCTGGTGGGCGTGGTGGTGGTGGTGGTCGTGGAGGTGTAAACCTAACACAAGAAGATCTGAACAACTTGCTGCAAGCTGCCTTTCAGTTAAGGCACAATGGTGGTGGTAAGTTGACTTATCAACTTTTGCCTCATTGGTGAACTTTGTTTACATCTTCCGTGGTTTCTTACGTGTTTCATTTCAGGTGGTCATGTTAACCCACCCCCACCTATGTGTACCTACAAGATGTTTCGGGACTGTAAGCCCCAGGAATTCTCTGGCACTGAGGGTGCGGTGAGCTTGCTCAGGTGGCTGGAAAAGGTGGAGTCAGTAATTCTGATGTGTAACTGTCTCCCAGAGGATCGAGTCAAGTATTCTGCTGCGTTATTCCAGGATGTTGCTTTGACCTGGTGGAACAATATCACCCAGAATATGGGTATAGGGGAGGCTTATGCTATGCCTTGGGAAAATTTTGTTCAACTACTGAAGCGAGAGTACTGTCCAAGAGAAGAAATTCAGAAGCTAGAGCATGAGGTGTGGAACCTCAAGATGACCGGGTCAGAGATTGAAAAGTATACGGTAAGGCGTAATGAGTTGGTAGTGCTGTGTCCCTATCTGCATGTGCCAGAATACAGGAGGATTGAACACTATATCTCGGAGCTAGTACCAGAGATCGTAGGGTTGGTAGCTGCGGGGAATCTTCCTACATACTCAGAGGTGGTCCGATCGGCTCACAGGATGACAAATTTGAAGGTGAATGAGGGTATCTTGCCTGCTAAGGGTTCGACTGTCAAGGCCCCGGAGAATAACAAGCGTAAATGGGATAATGAGGGGAAGGGATCTATGCCAGCACCAACACAACAGGGTAAGAGGTTTGATAGCGGGGGTTCTTCTTCTTCTGTTACCAAACCGGGTGGTTATGCGGGGAAATTACCTAAGTGCAACAAATGTGGGCGTCATCATTAGGGGGATTGCGACCGTAACCGTTGCCATCGCTGCCAGCGACTTGGGCATTTTGCTAAAGACTGTCGGGCGACACTTCCATCGACCCAGGCCCCAACTACTACCCCGGCTCCTACGGGGAAACAGGGTTGTTACAACTGTGGGGAGGCTGGGCATTACAAGAAGGAGTGCCCGAAACTGAAGTAGGGCGGGGATGTGAGGGATAGAAACAGTAACGGGAACAACGGGGGCGGTGGCAGAAATGCACGTGCCTTCGTCATTGGAGCCGCAGAGGCTAGGCAGGATCCTGACACAGTTACCGGTACGTTCCTTCTCAATAATCGCTCTGTTAGTGTTTTATTTGATTCCGGTGCCGATAAAAGTTTTATATCTCTGGAAGTTAGTCGACTGCTAGATGTAGTACCCGTACCATTAGAGGCTAAGTATGTAATTGAGTTGGCTGACGGTAAAAAGATTGAAGCTACTTGTATCCTTCGGGAGTGTCAACTAGAGTTGTCGGGTTTGTCTTTCCCCATCGACCTTATGCCGGTACCCTTCGGTAGTTTTGACGTTGTTGTAGGCATGGATTGGTTGTCTTTGTATCGCGCTGAGATCGTTTGTTACGACAAGATTATTCGGATTCCTCTCCCTGACGGAGAATTCCTTTCTGTGTACGGTATCAAGGGCGGTGCTCCGCTAAATCTCATCTCCAGCATGAAAGCCCTTAAGTATCTTCGGAAGGGTTATTCGGCCGTTTTGGCACTTTTATCTGTTTCCTCTACCGACGAGAAGAAGATCGACGATATTCCTATTGTACGCGTGTTTCCTGATGTATTTCCCGATGATTTATCTGGTCTTCCTCCCCATCGTCAGGTTGAGTTCAATATTGATCTTGTACCGGGGGCTGCTCCTATTGCTCGGGCCCCCTACCGTCTTGCACCTCCCGAGATGCAGGAATTGTCTAGTCAGTTACAGGAACTCTTGGACAAGGGTTTCATCAGACCAAGTTCTTCCCCTTGGGGAGCCCCGATTTTGTTCGTCAAGATGAAGGATGGAAGTTTTCGATTGTGTGTGGATTACAGAGAATTGAACAAAGTGACCATCAAGAACCGTTATCCTCTTCCACGTATTGATGATCTATTCGACCAACTCCAGGGTTCTAGCTACTACTCTAAGATTGATTTGAGGTCCGGTTATCACCAGTTACGCGTAAGGGAAGCTGACGTTGCAAAGACTGCCTTTCGTACACGTTATGGCCATTTTGAGTTCTTGGTCATGCCCTTCGGTCTCACAAACGCACCGGCGGTTTTTATGGATTTGATGAACCGCATTTGCAAACCGTATCTTGACAAGTTCGTCATCGTGTTTATTGATGACATCCTGATTTACTCCAAGAACAAGACCGAACACGAGGAACACCTGCGTTTGGTTTTGGAACTTTTGCGACGGGAACAACTTTATGCTAAGTTCTCAAAGTGTGACTTTTGGTTACGCGAAGTTCAGTTCCTAGGACATGTGGTTAATGAACTAGGAATTCATGTCGATCCAGCTAAGATCGAAGCGATCAAGGCCTGGGAAGCACCAAAGACGCCAACTGAGGTGCGGCAATTCCTAGGCCTTGCGGGCTATTATCGTCGTTTCATTAAGGGGTTCTCGAAGATCGCTCAACCCCTCACCACTCTTACTCAGAAGGATAGAAAATTCGACTGGGGTGAACCACAAGAGTCAGCATTCCAAAAACTGAAGACTAAACTTTGTTCTGCTCCTATTCTGTCCTTGCCTGAAGGCACTGATGATTTCGTTGTTTACTGTGATGCTTCTATTCATGGTCTCGGTTGCGTGTTGATGCAACGCGAGAAAGTGATTGCGTATGCTTCTCGTCAACTCAAGGTGCACGAGAGGAACTACACCACCCATGACTTGGAGTTGGGTGCAGTGGTATTCGCGTTGAAAATTTGGAGACATTACTTGTACGGTACCAAATGCACCATCTACACCGATCACAAGAGTCTTCAACATATTTTCGACCAACAACATCTGAACATACGACAGCGTCGTTGGGTTGAACTCCTGAACGACTATGATTGCGCCATTAAGTACCATCCTGGCAAGGCGAATGTAGTAGCAGACGCCTTGAGCAGGAAGGAATCAATAAATCCTCGTCGCGTTCGGGCGTTGCAGCTCACCATTCATTCCTCTCTACCTGACCAACTCCGTTCTGCCCAGTTAGAGGCTTTGAAGGAGGAAGACCTTAAAGCTGAGACTATGCACGGTGCCGACAAGCACCTCGAGCGAAGGCCTGATGGCCTGCACTACTTCGCAGAACGCATATGGGTTCCTTTATTCGGGGGACTTCGGGAGCTTGTCTTAGATGAGGCTCACAAGTCCCGGTATTCCATTCATCCTGGTTCGGATAAGATGTACCAAGATCTAAAGGTGCTCTACTGGTGGCCAAACATGAGGTCGGATATAGCCTCATACGTAAGCAAATGCTTGACCTATGCTAATGTCAAGGTGGAATACCAGAAACCGTCGGGTCTCTTGCAACAACCTGAAATTCCAGAGTGGAAATGGGAACGGATTACGATGGATTTTGTCACGCAACTACCTAAGTCACCGAGCGGGAATGATAAGATATGGGTGATTGTTGATCGGTTGACAAAATTAGCCCATTTTCTCGCTATTAAGGAGACCGACACCATGGATCGTTTGGCTCGTCTTTATCTGAAGGAAGTTGTTTCTAAGCATGGGGTGCCGGTTTCTATTATTTCGGATCGTGACTCCCATTTTACTTCTCACTTCTGGAAGTATTTGCACAAGGCTTTGGGTACCCAGCTAGACATGAGTACAGCTTATCACCCATAGACTGACGGTCAGAGTGAACGCACGATTCAAACCTTAGAAGACATGCTGCGGGCATGTGTGATCGATTTTGGCAAAAGTTGGGAAGCTCAACTACCGTTAGTAGAATTCTCTTACAACAACAGTTACCACACGAGCATCAAGGCAACTCCGTTCGAGGCACTGTACGGGCGGAAATGCCGGTCTCCTCTTTGTTGGGCTGAGGTGGGTGAGAGTCAACTCACTGGGCCTGAGCTAGTGTACGAAACTTCGGAAAAGATCGTACAGATTCGTAATCGGTTGGCAGCGGCACGGGATCGGCAAAAGAGTTATGCCGATCAGCGTCGCAAGCCATTGGAATTCCAAGTTGATGACAAAGTACTTCTGAAAGTTTCACCGTGGAAGGGCGTCATACGCTTTGGGAAGCGTGGCAAACTTAACCCTCGGTATGTCGGACCATTTACGATCCTGGAACGGATTGGACCGGTGGCATATCGTCTTGATTTACCGACGGAGCTCGGCAACGTACATAACGTCTTCCATGTGTCCAACTTAAAGAAGTGTCTGGCTGACGAGTCTCTTATTGTTCCACTGGAAGAGATCAAGGTTGATGATCGTCTTCGGATTGTGGAGGAACCTGTTGAGATTCTTGATTACAAGATTCGTAGCCTACGTCATAGCAAAATTCGCATTGTTAAGGTTCGCTGGAACTTGAACCGGGGACCAGAGTACACTTGGGAACGGGAGGATCAGATGAAGTCTAAGTATCCTCATCTCTTTCCTAAGGAAGCGTTCGAATCGAGATATGTTACCACGGCAGCTGAATGAATCTCGGGGCGAGATTCCTTTTTAACGTGGGGATGATGTGACAACTCGGGTAAATCTCTCTCTTGGTTTCTATCTTTTGTCTGGTTCTTTTGTTATTCCTTTTGGTACTTGTGCAATTTTCGGGACGAAAATTCTTTTAACGTGGGGATGATGTGACACCCGGCAAATTCAGGTTAACAACGTTGTCTAGATTAAAGTCTACCTTAGCGAGTCACGCGTATATCATACTTAACTGGGTTAGTTGAGTCGTGTTATGGTTCAGGAACTGTTATTTTAGTCTAGAGGATCATTAGATATCAGTCTAGAAGATCATTAGATGTCAGTCCTTAACTAAGTGTACAAGGGGTGACGATTCGTAGAATCGTCAGAGCATAGGGAACATACAAGTCTCGAGTCCTGGGAATTGGTGAACGAGTGTGAATGTGTTTGTTTGCAAGTATTATGTGTTTACAATCATTATGTGACTTGTCGGTATGTGAAAATGTGTTAACATATGCTAAAACGGAGTTTAACGCGCAAAATACGTTGCACCAGACCCTATAGGCGATTAGGGGACCCTAATCGCCTATATGAGGGCGAGTAGCATCTTTCTTTAGGCGTTTAGGCTTGCCTTTAGGCGATTAGGGGGCTAATCGCCTATAGGGAAGGCGATTAGCAGCCCTAATCGCCTGCAAAAGCTGCATAATCGCCTGCAACGTACCTGGCGACTAAAAACGACTATAAATACAACACTTGACCTCCTAAACTTCATTATAACAACCCTAGCCATCCCACAACTCGTCCCAACACCCACACAACCTCTGGAACACGATTTTTGGATCAAACTACACGTTTTCAAGCCTACTACATCAATCTATCATAAAACTAAGGTGTGGTTTTCATTCATGCAACCTTTAATAATGTTTTTATTGAATCCCCAATGGTCCAGACCTGTTTATAAACGTATGTGGCTTCTGAAATTCGTTAATAATCATTGTTAATTGGATTCTAGCTATTATGCATGTTGTATGTGTAATTATAATTAAAAGGTAGGGTTTTTGTGATTCAAGAAAGATTGTTAACATAATATTAAGGTAGTTACAGATTGAGGATGATAGCATGTTGATGAGATCTGAGTATTTGTTCATTAGGGTTACGGTTATGCATGTTAATGTGATGTTTCATGCTACGTGTATTGTTCTTGGGAAACATGGTTGCATTCAGGGCTGGTAGAACGAGGTTAAACGAAGGATTTTGATTGAAATATGTTTGATATGGTTATTTGATTGATATTTGATGTTTCTACACGTTCTGGATTTGATTTGGAGTGTTAAACGCGCGAAAAACCAGAACAGCTGTGCTGAAGGCGATTATGAACCCTAATCGCCTATAGCATAGGTGATTGGGGGCTAATTGCCTTCGTTGCATGCAATTGTGATCCTAATTGCTAGTTAAGTCCTGAAATGCATGTCTTATGACCCTAATCGCCTATAAACTCCTGATTTGCATACCACATGACCCTAATTGCCTATAGTATAGGCGATTAGCCCTCACAATTGCCTGTTGACCTACGTAATTGCTAGTTGACTTTTCCTAATCGCCTGTACTGCTGCTGTAAGTGTATCTTAGCATTTCGGGACCCGATTTGACACCTAGGAACATGCTAGGAACCCCGTATCATACCTAATAACTTAGTAACATGTGCTCGGACTTATTTATGTGATAATTGAACTATGTGCTAGAACTTGTCGGACTTTAACGTATGTTAAGTGTGATTGCATGATTGTATGTTTGAGAGTACAAGTATAACACGGGGAGTCTCGGGTCACCAATGGGATGTCGAGTCTTGTACATTGGGTTAGTTTAACAGTCATAGTGTTTTCAAACGAACTTGGTTATGGTCTGGACATCTAGGGACTAACTAACCTACGGGTTATTAGTCTAAGTACTTGTAACTGTCATATGTTAGGTCGCCGCTTTACGGGACTAGCATAGCTTGCTGATTTTACTCATATTACGAAGTAACGCAACCTAAGGTGAGTTCACGGCCCCACTTTTAACTGGTTTCACTTTTTGGGGGAGAAAACATGTGTTAAACTTATGTGTTGGTAACAACTGTCATACTATGGGTTTCTATGGTTTACTATACGATCTTTGGAAGTCCCGGGGGAAACCATGAATGTGCGGGTTAGCACAACGGGGAAATGTGAATAGATCTATTGGGAGTGACCAACCCCGCTCGTCGGCTTGGAGGGCCGGGCGAGTGCATATTGTCTCAAACAGGAACAGGTTTACTATTCGGGCACAACATCTGGTTTGCGAGTTAGTAATGGTTTTCCAATCGTAGTAGTAACAAAACATACGCCTAGCTAGCGTACTTTGGTTTACAATTTGATATAGTATGGACAGGTTGAACTCGGTACTTTATTTTACAAACCTGTGAACTCACCAGCATTTTTGTGCTGACGTAACTCTTACATGTTTTCTCAGGTCGCTAAGGTAGCACTACGGAACTAGGGCGCACGCGTCTGCACGGCGTCTAGTTAGGGTTGCATGGTTTTCAAACATTGAATATTTTGGATTACTTTTGGTTATGTTTTGAGAATAAGCTTCCGCTGTATTTGGGGATTTTAAACTATGTTTTTGAAATTGCATATGTTCATTTAGACTTGCTTATTGTGATCGTTGACTTGGATCCTGGTTTGTCATGCGCCTCGCGGTAAAACTCCGCAAGTGGATTTTGAGGGTCTGACATGTATGGTGATGGTCGGTTGTCGTGAAGCAGCGTGCGTGGCGGTTCTAGTAATCCGTAATGGTGTGCGGTGGAGGTTGCGGTTATGACGGAGGTACTGTGATGAGGATGCGTGGTACGGTTGGCTTACGAGGACTTGCCATTTATCACCGGGATCCCGTTTTGCTGCAACTCACTGTTTGGTTACAAAGCATGCGATCACACCCCAGATGGCATTTCTTTGGGGTCATCAAGCTCGTTGTGAAGTGGACAATAAATATGATTTCGTGGACGTGCAGTTCGTGACGGTTAGCACGTGGACATGGAAGCTTTGCAACAAGTGAGTTCTTGCGCCCATTCTTTTAGTTATTATTTTTCTAAATATTTTGGGCTAACGTGCATGCTAAACCAGTATGATTATTTTTATGAAGTCACAAAATATTTTGATGACGTTATAAATATTTTTGTGTGTACGAACGAAATCTATGTTTACTCGTACATATTATTTTAGCACATGGAACGTAAGTGGGCGGAATGCGCCTAATGTGTTATTATATGGTTTGAGTTATATGTGTTATTAGAAGTGGGGTAGGCCTACTCTGGTTTATGGCATGGTTTTTGCTTACGATATAAATCCATATTTACTCATATGTAATATTTTGGCATGAAACGTGAATAGGCGGAAAGCGCCTAATGTGCCGAATGTGTTATTATATGGTCTGAGTTATATGTGTTACTATATATATATGAACTAGTAGGGAACCCGCGCGATGCGGCGGCGGTATCATTTTTCAACATAGTACTTATATTATGTTAGTTCATCAGTCGTCTCGTGTTATGATATTGTATACTACTTAAGTTACTTATCCGCGTTACAAGTCAATTAAGTAAACTTATCGATCCTCAACTACTATATCCGATGAGCATACTTATTCTTATGTAAATTCGAAATAAACAAATAAATAGATGTACATTTTTATCAAGCAATATAAGGAAGTTTTCTTTCATCGCCCGGATCATAGGAAATTTACACATACAAAAAAAACACAATATACCAAACTTCATGCTAGTAAGAAACCAGCGCGATGCGGCGGCGGATGCGACAAATTACAAATTACAACATACAAACAAAGATTTCTTAATATGTGTATTTGTGGGCCCATGAAAATCAAATTGGGACGGAGGGAGTACTTAAGTCAGTTTATTCCTTACGAGCTACATTTGACATATGTATTTGTTCATATGTAAATTCGAAGTACACAAATAAATAAACGTGAAGCATAATATTGAGTTTGCGAGACGCTAATGAATCACTTTGAGATACATTACCAGTACCAATTTTTGATACTTTGTTATTCTCTTTGCGTGAAGCATAATATTGTTTATGATAGTTTTTACATTTTTCAGATGGCGTGGATGCACTTATGGTAGAAGCGTCATTTTGGCATTTGGGTTGTCCATTAGTCATGGCGTTTTGGTTGTCCATTAGTCGTTGTAAATGTATTATATTTTGTAAATTAAAGAAAGAGTTACTGTATAAAATCAAATTCTAAAATCGTCATTATAAGAACAGTATATGACAGTTGACTTGAATTCTAACCGGAAAAAAATACCAAAATTTTGAAGCACTAAAATAGATAATGAAATAAGTAAGTGAAAGTCAAACTAAAGACTCGGTGGAACAACAGACTCTACAAATATTACACCATAAAATAGCACCACAAAAACCACGAAACCAATTAGGAGGATAAAAACATTCAAAGGGTTTCATATCCATTTCGAGTTAATAAATTTTTCCCAAATTAGTCATCACAAAACAATTACCATACATGGTATCTTGGTTAAGATGGCCTAAACACCTTACATCTATTAATTACAACATATAACAAGGTTAGATTTTGGTGAATAATCAGCGTGATTACATTACATGCAAAGAAAGTCATAAATAACATACTAAACCACACAATACATGAGAGATATCATGCTAAGTAAAATATTATCTACACACATTGCGAAGGTGATATTTTGTGACGTGATTTATTAACCCTTTGTAAATGTTTTTTTATTATGCTTGGTGGTTTTCAGTTCGTTTTATTTACACATGTTACTATTACCAACTCTTGAATTTATTTACTTCATATTCATATATTTCTAGGTTTTACATCTTCAATTTATATATTTCATATTTTATACATTCATTTCATCAATTTCTATATATTCATTTCATGTATGTTATATAATTTATTTTTGTTTTGCTTTTTAACCAAAATTAAATGAACCAAATAAAAAATCGTCAATCCAACCAATAGACCAAACTAATAAACCGAAAACTGAATGGTTAAAAAATCTCGTTAATGTTAGGGGTAGCCTATTTCGTCCCTGAGGTTTGTGAAATGACAACACTACCCCTGACATTAACGAGATTTTTAACTGGGTTAGTGAAAATGACGAATTTGGCAAAAAAATCCAAACCTCAGGTAAGGAATTGCAAAAAAAAAAAACTTTTGTACTGAAGTGAAAAATTGGACCAAACCTCAGGGACGAAAATGACTATTACCTCTATTTTCAAAGCTTCCAAATGTTACAAAAAAGAGAGTTGAACATAATCCAACACGAAGTTATATTAGATTACTTCATTTTTATTACTTTGAAGCCTATAAAAATATATTCAGAAATCTAAAATACAATAATAATAATAATAATAATAATAATAATAATAATAATAATAATAATAATAATAATAATAATAATAATAATAATAATAATAGTAGTAGTTAAATAAGCTTGTAAATTAATGTGTACTGAACACATAAAACTACAAGTTAAATGATTTATTAACGATCTCATACTTATATGGGTTCGATGGACAAACATCGTTTCTATAAGTTTCACTTGTTATTAGGTATATCTTTATAAGTTTCACATGGAGAGCGTTCATAAGGACGTTGTGAATTTAAGAACATGACATGAGGAAGTTTTGACCTATCCCAATAATCTTCACCTCGGGATCCACAAAGCTTAAAGATTTTATGCATTTGTTACACCTGAAGTTAGAATAATAAGAAAAACACCTCAATTAACATTAAAAAAAGAACTATGGCTTTGACTTTTGAAAGTAAAATATACTAAGTACCAGTATAAGAATTGGTTTTTTTCAAAATTATGGATCTTTAACTTTCCAAAGTCAATCATGGTATCACAAACTATAAATTGATAAGGAAATCATAAATATTAAAACCCAATCTGTTAATGCAATTCACATTGTTTAACTTAATGCAGACATTGTTTCACACTTATAGAAGTTAAATTTTAGTTCAATTTGACTTTTATCAGTCAAACACAAACATAGTTAAAATTATGCCATTATTTTGAATTCTAAAACTCAATGACCATAGGAGATGTTGTAGATTGGTTCTAGCCCTAGATCACAGACCCTATTGTTTGACCTTATTACTACTATAAATGTTTGATGTACCAAAGCACTATTAAAGTGAGTAGTGTATGCAGACCATCTCCTATTTTGCAGTTTTACACTATTTTAGAAATTCATTTTGGGCAGACAAATTCTAAAGTTGCAGTCTTTCACCATTTTGTACCATTTACACTCTTTTACCATTTTCCCATTTTGAAACAGATCAAACAGCTATCTGGCTTTCCAGGTAACCCAAATGCATGAACCTTTTTCACCTTCTCTCCTGATTTATATTTGATTTCTGCAAATGTAGAGATGCTCTCCATGCCTAATAGTAACCTGCATCAAGATAAGTCACAGAGAAAAAAGTTAAACAATGATAAAAGCTAGAAACTACCAAAAGCTTTGAAACCATTATCCATTTCTAGAGGTGGTAATTCGATAAATTTAATTATGAATAGGTTGATTTTTATTAGGCTAAATGGATCAAATTAAAAGAAATAGCTCTAGAAGGATATTTTCTAATAATCTCTCAAAAACTATACGATTAAAGGTTACTGAACACAACAAACTGCTAATGTGACGTTTGCCGTTTTGAACAAAAAATCAATTTCAAAAATATATATTTGGTGACCCTATCTAGGCGCCCAACTGCAGTACAACAATAACACCTTGTGACTGTCAATACTTGGTGACAGTTCCCCATCAAGATTCAACTTGAAAGATTGCTAAAAATGACTTCTAAAAAGTCAACATGCTGACTGAAGAAAGTAGTAATCTGTTTAAAAAAAATTAAAGAGTTTGGAAATTATTATACAAACACATTGCATGCATGTTGAAGAATGTTGATGGGGGAAGTGAAGTAGTATTCTTATTTAGAAAAAATACTTAAAAACTTTGGAGACTTTTATGTTTTGACCCATTAGAGATACCATGACCCTGGTTAACCAACATTAAGCTATATAATATAAGTAGGTGACTGACTATGTGAGTTGAAATGTTTGCTACTTACCCGTTACCAAACAAAAGCAACTATAAACATAAGTCTTCTGGTAGATAAGGATTCATCATTTTAAGTGTAAAGTCCAGTCAAGTAGCCTAGATGTCCTGTTAAATAAGGCCAATTAGTATCAATGATAAGAACAATAAATAATAAATATAACATTAACAAAAACTAATTGTGTGAATTTTAACTCATGACTAATTTTCAATCTCAAACAAGTCGAACAAAGGATTTAGCTTAGAAAAAGAACATGTTTAATTGGGTTAAAATCACCCAGAGGGTATTTTTAACAGATATGGCCTTTTAAGGCACTACATATGACAAAATGAGTTTCATTAGTAGGATCTCAAAAGCGCAAGCATACCATGAGACTCGATGATGAGAAAGTTAAATGTCAGCATCATGCTTTCTTGAAGGCTCCATTCACCCATTCAATCAGTTCAAGAGTTGCTTTATCTTCTGGAAGCAAGGAAAATCGGTTAGTCTAACATATCTACCAGTTAAAACAAGGGAAATCGGCAAAACAGTTTACAAGTATGATAACAAGTCTATTGACACAGAAATCACTAACAAAAACAGCCAAAAAGTTTCGGGTTTAAATTATTATTAAAAGCACATTTTAGGGTAAATAGTGTTTCGGTTCAACCGGTATTGAAAATTACTAATCCCATGTTCACTGAGTCTACTTCTTCTGGAGCTCGGATTCATCCATTTGTGTGCACTGCTCGAGTCTGACAAATTGCTAAAATGATGGTATCTTTGGAAGCTGCAATGATGCGCTGCATCTGGCACCAGATCATGCATATGCCTCTATATTTATAAGCAAATAGCCCATCCCAACCTTACAATAATAAGTTGATATCTGTGTATGCCTAAAGTAAAAAGATTACTATCATCATTACCTGAAACTCCAAGTCAACATATTTTGCTCCTAATTCATTAGAAAACAGCAATGAATCCAGCCTGAACTTCTCCTCACCATCAAATAGAACACCATCCCATTTTGGTCTGGAAAAAGATTAATAACTCATTTAAGGTTTATGTACCAGAGCAGACAAGAACGTTTTTAGCATCTACACTCAAAGAAACCTATACAGTAGGTGGAGCTAGATTAATAGCTTAACACCAAACATAATCGAAATCCATACATTCTAACAAATAAAATCCTTATTGTAAACATTTGTTCAAAATCCCTAGTTCTATAAATAAACCATTTGTCAATCCAAGTCAATCTGAGTTCTAAAAACACACATTTACAAGATTGTGTAGAGCATGGGCCTTGAGGTTGCAGATATTACGCATTACTGATTTGTTTTTAAGTGAAAGACTACCTTGGACTATTGTTTGAAGATGCATCTAGTTCTTGCTTCACTTTTTTCAGCCCACTGGTAAGGCCTTGCATTTCTTCGCCTCACAATTTGTCCCTGAATCACTGCTTGAATCAGTTAAGAATCAAGAACACTAACAAAGAATTAAGACCTGAACCTCCTACGACCAAAACCAGACGACCGCTTTTTAGAACAATCCGCTTTAACCCGTACCCAATTTGGTTGAATATTCAAACCTGAACATCATTGAAATTGTATTGTTCATGACATTTGCGCTTACCAAACAAGGCTCATTTTCGAGGTGCAAGCTGGATACAAAACTTTAGCCAATCCCTACATAGTAATGGTTATATAGACGTAAGTTAAAAAAATTGTCAATAGTGAATAACGTAATAAATTAAAGACGAAAAATCATGGTACACAGTTGTAAGACTAATTATGACTCCATCAAATGGCATGGAATCATGGGGCTGAGATGTAACAATTACTCGACACAATAATCTACATAGCTCCAGACCACCCTAGCACCTTCTCTGCATTATATAAAGATGATACTTAATAAATATGATATTAGACCAGCAGTGCATAAAACTAAATTAAACTGAAACAAGAATATATATGAGTGTATACCTTGTTGTGTAGATCCCTGTAGCAAGAGCTATGACACCACCAACAGCTACTACCAGCTTGTTTTGATCAGTTAATATCGTACGCAACCCCCCTAAAAAATAAATTATTTACTTGCCTCAGTTTAATCAATAAGCAGATAAAAATCAGTAGATATAAAGTTCTAACCAAAGGCATCAATCAATACATGAAGCCATTAAAAAATAAGTACCTCCAATGTGCTCAAACGTAGTGTTAATTGCAGATACCCATTTCTCTCTTTCTGCATTTGCACGTTCTACCAGCATCCGTTTGTTCACATCTTCTGCCATAAATCCTGATGTAAAGTCACATCTTCTGACAAAAATGGCTTATATTCAGATACATTAGGCATGAACAAATCTGGCGACATAAATCCTGATGTAAAGTTACAAACAGTTCAGTTGCATACAAACAATACACCTCTTAAACTTATTTAATTAATTAACCCCTTAATATGTATTCATGAAAGAAAAGAAATTAACTTATGAAAATAAAACATTATTCACCATATTAATCGACTCAAGCTACAATAATTTACCTGTGCATATGAAGTTCCTTTTGTATGTTCGGTTACTCCATAATTATAAGTGAGATCTAGTACAAAATGATACAAGTAAACCAATAATGAGAATACAATTTAGGTTTTGAAGTTAACTAACCTGGTTGGCCATCAATAAAGTCACGAATAATCGCTAATACCAACGATTTTAGCCACAAATAAAGATTGATACCAACGATTTCAGTCCACTGCGTTCATACAATGTTCAGATCTACATCAAAATCATACATCTAACTGATTTTTGTACAAAATCAACACAATGGAACCAAACTCAGACTATAATAAGTAAAAAAATGATTATTAGTACCAAAAAATTTCACAAAGTCATCCGGTTGTAAGAAGTTAACACGAAGTATACCTTACCCGGTCGGATTCTTCTTCGATCTGTTGACAAATGAACTTCTAGTCTTCGTTAGGGTTTTGAATGACGAAATAGTGTTCTAAATCAACGCAAAGTGTGACTTACACTAACGAATCTGATGAATACGGTGAAAATCATGGTGAAATAGCGATGTTCTTGAGTTGGCAGAGAGAACCCTAATGTGTATCTGAATGGGGGCGGATAACATTTGACAATGAATGAAACCCTAATGTATCCATCCCGTGTTTTTCAAAGTGGGTTGTACATGATGCATCATAATTAGCACCCCCCTTTGGAGTTTAAGAGTTTTGTGCAATAAAGTATTGTACAATATGCTTTTGAGGCTTGTAATGTGGCAAATGACCATTGTTGCCCTTCATATATGCTTATTAATATAGTATAGATAGACTATTGTCTTAATTAAAGTGTGGCTTAAATTTTTATTTATTAAGCGGAATGCGCTTAATGTCTTGGCCACGTATTTGAAACCCTACTTGTGAGATCGAGTATTGTTTTGACGTGCTACCTGTTTAGGTTATATGGATTATATATATTTACATAAACTGTGTTTGGTGACTACATGACCTTATAAACTGGGCTATGATGGAAGTGGGATATGCCTACTCTGATCTCTGGCCTTGGTTGTGAGTCAGGATTGTTACATAGTTCTTATTATATGTATTCTTATAAACTGAGCTATGACAAATGTGGGATATGCCTGCTTTGATCTCTAGTTTTGGTTTGAATTATATTATATGTATTTTTTTTATAAACTAAGCTATGACAGAAGTGGGATACGCCTGCTCTAATCTCTAGCTTTGGTTTGCTTAATGTAGAGGATGTAATTTGACACGAAAACAGGATTATATGATCATACAAGTTACAAAACCAGGTGCGGAAACCCTAGCTTTGAACAAACTGATGTAAACTCAAATCAAAACACAATCAAAGTCATTTTCAATGCTTTTCATAGATTAACTTGCTTATAAAGTTGATTACAATGTCTATTCAGTTAATCTAAATCACACACACACACTATCTCAAACCTCTCTGGAACAACACCTGAAAACACACACACCTAATGACTCCCTTAAACTTACAAAATCACAAAATCTATATATAGGCACTGCACATTCGCCCACTTTGAATGGTCGAATGTGAGGCTTTTCCACATTCGCCCATTCTGATGGTCGAATGTGTAGCTTCAGTCTTGTTCCATTCCAGATTCGTCCACTTCATATCTACCTTCGCCCACTTTCTATTCACCTTCGCCCATATCAGCTACATTCGCCCACTTTAGCCTTTCTAACACATGTTAACTATCCAATCACTAGTCGCAAAACGCATCTACAAACTCCCCCTCGACTATTGATTGGATTGTTTTCTGTCCTCGTCCATGGCTTTGTTCAGCAACTTGATTCTGAGCAAATTCTTCTGTTCTTTCGTCATCTCAGGCTCTAATCTTCTCTTCACTGGTTTTGACACGTTTGCCATCTTCACCATCTTGCCAAGTTTACCCTCCAAACTACTACCAGCATTTATGTCATAAGCAAAGCAAACACCAACAACTTGTGTGTATTTCTTTGCTTGATCTGCATCGTTCGGCTCATGATGAATCGGATTATAAAAGAGCATGATGATGTCTTCGAAAGTACAATTTATCAACCACATAGGATCAAATACATGCACATGCTTGTATTTATCCTTTCCATCTCTCAACAGAATCACCGCTTCTGCCTTTCTCCAATCGTAATACCAGAAAATGAAGTCAGCACTAAAATGTTGAGGCATGGGCATTAAAGGTATCTTTCTCATTACGTCATAACCTCCACTGACACATCCAAATACATGTATGATGACGTGAGCAAAATACTTAAACTGTACGCTCAGTTTCCCTTTATACATCGAACCATCAGTGATAGGTCCTTTGTATTTCATTCTAAGGAAACAGGCTTTCTGCTCAGTCCACGACAATTCTCTTGGATCCTCACTAACTTCAAACTTGATCTGGAGAGCTTCTCTGATGTCAGCCTCTGTAATGAACATCTCCATTCCTTGAATCTTGCTCTTTATGATGGTTTGATTATCAAAGTAATCATACTTAGCGTTGTTGTAGAAATCCTCAACTATATCCTTGTAGATAATATTAAAACAGTAACTATGTCGAGGCAATAATAAACCGATTCACACTCCTCAGGAACATCAGAAACAGTATCAATCACAACTCCAGAATTTGTCTCTTCAGCGTTATCCTCAACATTAACCTCAGCATTAACCTTAACAGGTTCAGTTTCCACATCCATCTCAACCTCAGACTCGTCACTTTCAACTTCAGTTTCTACCTTCTCCTCTACCGACCCTGAATCTTCAATATCAACCTGATATGCAACACAAGCCACATTGCCACCAGTAGTGATTTCTTCAACACCTATCTTCATACTCGACCAGTCAAACCTCTCATCTTGTTGAGTCACCAATGCTTGATTGGTATTCTGTTGTTGTTCATTTGGTGTAGTTATTGGTATGACTGTTCGATTAGAATTGTTTGGTGTTTGGTTTTGTGTCTGGTTTGGTGTGTTTGGTTGTCTATTTTGGTTGTTATTAAAATTGTTTTGACGGTTTTGGTAGTTGTTGTTGTTTTGGTAAGAAACTTGATTTTGGTTTTGTTTTTGACGATTCTGGTAGCTGGCATTGAATGGGTGTTTAAGTGCAAGAAGGATGATCGTGGGGTTATCGTTCGTAACAAAGCCAGATTGGTCGTGCAGGGTTTCCATCAAATCGAAGGGATTGATTATAACGAAATCTATGCACCGGTAGCACGAATCGAAGCTATACGGATGTTCCTTGCGTTTGCTTCATACAAGAAATTCAAAGTTTATCAAATGGACGTTAAAAGCGCATTTCTGTACGGGAAAGTCAAGGAAGAGGTGTTTGTCGGGCAGCCACCAGGCTTTGAGGACCCAATCCACCGGGATAAGGTCTACGTGTTGAATAAAGCTTTATATGGCTTGCACCAGGCTCCAAGACAGTGGTACGAGGAGCTCAGTACATACCTCATCTCCAAAGGATTTAAGCGCGGCCTCGTCGATTGCACCCTCTTTACCAAAAAGACGGGAGATGATTTGCTTCTAGTACAGATATACGTTGATGATATAATATTTGGTTCAACTAACGAGCTTTTGTGCAGGGAGTTCGAAACTGTCATGCAGGAAAAGTTCGAAATGAGCGCAATGGGGGAGATGCAGTTTTTCCTAGGCTTGCAGGTGGACCAAAGACCCGACGGGATCTTCATTCACCAGACGAAATATGTCTCCGACATCTTGAGCCGGTTCCAGATGGAGGACTCTAAGCCGATGGATACCCCGATTCAACCCAATCACGGGATTGGAGTGTATGCTAAGGGGGAGCTGACGGACCCATTTACATACAGAGCAATCATCGGATCTCTGATGTATTTGACGGCGTCTCGACCAGATATTATGTATGCAACGTGTCTCTGTGCTCGTTATCAATCGAAGCCGAAACAAAGTCATCTGACGGCGGTCAAGCGTATCCTTAGATATCTGAAGGGTTGTCCTTCAAAAGGACTTTGGTACCCTAATGATGATAATTTTGATTTTATCGCTTTTAGTGATGCAGATTGGGGCGGCTGCGACAAAGATAGCAAATCTACTACAGCCGGTTGCCAGTTTTTAGGGAGCAGGTTAATCACCTGGCAATGCAAGAAACAGACTTCCGTGGCTCTATCTACCTGTGAAGCCGAGTACATTGCAGCCTCGAGTTGCTGTTCGCAAGTACTCTGGATTCAACAACAAATGGTGGATTACGGTTTGCAGTTTCTTAAAACCCCTATACACTGCGACAACGAAGCCGCAATTGCATTAACTAAAAATACTGAAAATCATTCTAAAGCGAAACATATCCGGATCAAATATCATTTTATCCGTGATTGTTACGCTAAGGAATTGATCGATATGATCAAAATTCATACTGACTACCAACGTGCAGATTTGTTTACTAAAGCTTTTGACAGATCACGCTTTGAATATCTTTTAAAAGTAAACAATATAAAGGAAAAACAGGACTAATCGGCACCTCGGTTTATCGCTTTTTAGTTTTTCATTTTTATATTTTGCTAATTGGGAATTTCTCTTTGCTAATTGAGAATTTCTCTTTACTATCATAATCTTCGAAGAAGTTGATGTTTTCGAGTGGATTGTTTCTTTTAAAATTTTTGTTTTTATTGTTTTTCAGAAAAATTAAAATCCAAAAATATATTCTTTATTTTAGGGGGAGCTATTTTATCAGAAAAACCAAAAACATTATAAAATTCAAAAAGACCTAAAAAATTAGAAAATCAAAAATGATTTTCTGGTAAACAGAGGAAATGATAGTACATCAGTGGGAATCTGACACAGGCTAAAGAATTGAATAGTGTAATGAGGCGTGTGTTGATTACGTGTGATATGCTGAATAGTGTATTGCGTGCATTAGTGATACAAACATAACGAACTACGCGTTCGTGGCTGAACACCTCATGGGCATATGGTCTTAGTACCGTAATTTCGTTTGATAGGATTGCCAAAATCTGAGGTTTCGGGTCGTTATGTTATGGTTATCCGGGATATTCTGATAAACTTTTGTCGTATTGATTTACGGACCTAGTTTTATCAGAATATTTGCTAAAAGAGCTTAATTGCCAAAACCGGAAGTTACCGAATTGAGGAACTTTATGTTTTAATTGATCAATCACAACTACTCAGTAATGTGAAAGTTACTGCATCAATACCTGTAAATTTTATATGGAAATAACCTCTGTATACCAGTAATGTGCATTTTGTTTCTGATGTTCCTGAGGAGTGTGAATCGGTTTATTATTGCATCAGTAATGTGATTTAATTGATACTAGTTTGAATATTTTGAGTATATCGTTGAACTTCCACGTTAGCCCAGTCTTCCACTCGACGAGTTCGCTTGTTGTATACCCGTTTGAGCGGGGTTGCATATCCAACAAAGTAACCCTCCTCGGCTTTAGGACTAAACTTCTCGCTTGGATTCAACATAGTACATGGCGCCCCAAAAGGTTCTAGATACTCTAAGTTCGGCTTTCTTCGGTGTAACAGCTCATAAGATGTTTTACCAAACTTCTTCACTGTCAGAACCCGATTTAAAGTGTAATTTGCTGCATAAATCGCCTCGTTCCAGAACATTACTGGAAGATTTGAATAGTGTAATGAGGCGTGTGTTGATTACGTGTGATATGCTGAATAGTGTATTGCGTGCATTAGTGATACAAACATAACGAACTACGCGTTCGTGGCTGAACACCTCATGGGCATATGGTCTTAGTACCGTAATTTCGTTTGATAGGATTGCCAAAATCTGAGGTTTCGGGTCGTTATGTTATGGTTATCCGGGATATTCTGATAAACTTTTGTCGTATTGATTTACGGACCTAGTTTTATCAGAATATTTGCTAAAAGAGCTTAATTGCCAAAACCAGAAGTTACCGAATTGAGGAACTTTATGTTTTAATTGATCATAGATCATTATTACATCGTATTGATCATCTGATGCAAATCAGTGATTAATATTAGCCTCAACCTAGTGTATACGCACATGTTACTCTGCTGCATTAAATTGCTGACCTGTACACCTCTGTGCTATATACTTTGTAACTTTTACGGATAACTCTGGCATAATCACGCGTTACGACGAAGCTTTGTGCAATTACTTGATACGGGAGTATGTCGTGTGTGTGGGCACCACATCGTGTTAGTCTAATACACCTAACTCGTATCATTTTAAAGCATTGCGTAATTGTCTGCATGTGAGCTTACGTGGACCACAATATCAGCAATTGCCGTGTCACATACTGTTTCTAATGATAATATTAAACAAATAGATCAACGCTGTGATCAGATTTCTCAGAAAACTGATATGATCCTCTGACCGGATTTCACAAAAATAGGTTGATAAAGGTGTCGCTTTTATTCTGCAAACACATCACCCATGAAAATCTTGAGTAATCGTCAGTGACGACTAAACAATAAAGCTCTCCAAGATGACTTTTGCGCTTGACCGGTCCGAAAAGATCCATGTGTAATCGCTCAAGTGGCATCTCAACAGAGTTAACCTTTTTCACTTTGTGGGACTGTTTGTGTTGCTTCCCCTTTTTACAACTCACACACTTGTCATTCAGATGGAAATGTTTCACGTTTACTCCATCGACAAGCCCATTTCTCACAAGTTGGTTCATTTTCCTTAGATGAATGTGCCCCATTCTTCGGTGCCACATTATCGATTCTTTTTCTGTCGCCTTTGATAGAAAACATGTTATCTGCCCCTGTGATGTCATCGCCTTGGACATATCAAGAATGTATAAATTGTTGACGCGAGGTGCCTTCAACATTATCCACTCTTTCGGAATTGTAAAGCCCGGTTTCAGAATATAGCAGGATTTGTCATCAAAATGCACAGTAAATTGCTTATCACATATTTGACTGACACTCAACAGATTATAATCAATCTGCTTCACATACGAAATCCGCTCGAAACTCACTGTCCCATTGCTCACACTTCCTTCCATCGTGATATATCCACCTTTATTTCCCGCGAAAGCTACATACCCTCCATTGATGTTCTTCACGTCGAACAGCAATGCAAGATCCCCTGTCATGTGGCCTGAAGCTCCACTATCAACAATCCAAAGACTGCTAATAGGGCCAGCTGAAGCTCCCTGCACACAAAAAGTAAATCAGTTAGTTCTTTCGGGGGACCCAAGCCTGAGTCTTGGGTCTTTGAACATCAGGTTTCAAAGTAACATTTTCACAAGCATTGTCAACAACTTTTTGATCAATCTTTTTCTTATTGTTCAAAACAGTTTCCTTTTTCTCATTAACCCTTGAAGTAGAGGCTCCTGGAGTACCATTGGGTGTCCAAGATTGTTCAGACCTTTTCAAGATACGAATCTGAGACTTTGGATTCTCAGTCGGTTTCTGAACATTGTTAGCAAATGTAACTCTCTTGGTAACCTTATCTGATTTAACAGATTTAGGTCCAACATTTGATTTGACAATCGGTTTTGGTGGAACCTTTTGCCTATCAACTGTTGCGTTCACCACAGGCTTCCTCCATGATTGTTCCATAGCAATCCGATTCCTTCGATCATATTGCATTGGACGAGTGTTCCTCATTTGTTGAAAATTGTTTTGATTATAAAACGGTTGTGGTTGTTGAGGAACAACTCTCCTATGTGGTGGCACATAATGATCAATCGGTTTCCTCATGGAATTCCTCACTTCCACCTCGTGCCTCTTATGCCTTACATATGGACACTGAGCAAGTAAATGCCCACGTTCCCCACATTTAAAGCACGCACGGTACTCTTCAAAAACATTCGGAGCATTTGGTTGAGCAAATGATCTAACAGGGTATTGATCATTGTACTGCTGCTTCCTTAAACTCTCAGGGAGTGGCCCTTTTGAGTAAGTAGGCTCATTAAAACCATTAGCTCTGTTTTTGGGTCGAACAAACTCTGTGACATGGACCTTTGGTTCTTGAGGAACATCCAAATACAATTTCTTTAATAAAGCTGGTGGAATCTCATTTGTTCTCTCATATTTTGGGAACCAAATGGTACTTTCTTGCCAAATTTTGTCAATTTTAGCATAGTTAACATCTTTTATTGGAAAGTCCTCGTCAGAGATGATCTTATCGGATCCTTCCATCCGATAAAACACCTTGACAGGTTTGTCACATTGTTCATTCTTAGCACTCTTTTCAAGATCTTTCTTAACCACATTTTTCTCAAGATCTTTCTTCACAACATTCTTTTCAGACTTCTTTTCACAATGAACATTTGCCATCGGAATCACAATCTGAGATGGTGAAACTGGTTCATTTGTAATGATGTGATTTTCTTTTGGAATCTCACATGCATTAACATTTTGATCACAACCAGTGTCATCACTCTCAGTGTCTGAATCTACACTCTCAGCAGTAACACCCTCATCATTGATACCCAAAATCGGTCTAACATCGGAGTTTGGATCACCAATACTTGAAGTATTAGATTCATTTTCCGATGCTGAGTCAGATTTTACCGAACTCTCCGGTGTCACTTGGTGACAATTATGGTTTTCAAAGAGAACCGGAGATGGTACAGACCGATAATTGGTTGTTTGATCATCTATGATGTGGTCTACTACATAAGCAATATGCTTATAACTTTCCAACTTTTTGTTAACTTTCTCAGCAAAGCATTTGATGGCGGCCATTTCCAACTTGGTGTTTTCAATTTCGTTGATATAGTTGTTAATTGCCAATTGTTTTAAAGACAAAGTGTTTTTCAAGTCGGAAATGTCCTTTTTGTAGCCATCTAATACTTTGTTGAAAGCATTCAACTCTTTGCGAGTAGATTGACTGTTCATGATAGCACTATCACGTTGAACACGGAGTTGTTTATTCTCCTTAGTCAATCTATCACATGTACCACAATATTTATCACTTGTAACATCAGTGCTACACTCAGAACTTACAGGTTTTGGCGGATCAGTCATGGCCATCAATGCGAAATGAGCTTCCTTTCCTGCAAAGAATCTGAAATAATCAATCTTTGTGAAAGCATCATCTGCAATGCACGACTTCCTTGTCATCAGAAAATCCGCTTCTGCTAGCAACTGATCGATGTCATCATCTAGAGAATCAACACTTGCTTCTGTATCCGATTCACTGTCCGAATCAGAATAAACCGATTCACACTCCTCAGGAACATCAGAAACAGTATCAATCACAACTCCAGAATTTGTCTCTTCAGCGTTATCCTCAACATTAACCTCAGCATTAACCTTAACAGGTTCAGTTTCCACATCCATCTCAGCCTCAGACTCGTCACTTTCAACTTCAGTTTCTACCTTCTCCCCTACCGACCCTGAATCTTCAATATCAACCTGATACGCAACACAAGCCACATTGCCACCAGTAGTGATTTCTTCAACACCTATCTGCATACTCGACCAGTCAAACCTCTCATCTTGTTGAGTCACCAATGCTTGATTGGTATTCTGTTGTTGTTCATTTGGTGTAGTTATTGGTATGACTGTTCGATTAGAATTGTTTGGTGTTTGGTTTTGTGTCTGGTTTGGTGTGTTTGGTTGTCTATTTTGGTTGTTATTAAAATTGTTTTGACGGTTTTGGTAGTTGTTGTTGTTTTGGTAAGAAACTTGATTTTGGTTTTGTTGTTGACGATTCTGGTAGCTGGCATTGAATGGGTGTTTAAGTGCAAGAAGGATGATCGTGGGGTTATCGTTCGTAACAAAGCCAGATTGGTCGTGCAGGGTTTCCATCAAATCGAAGGGATTGATTATAACGAAATCTATGCACCGGTAGCACGAATCGAAGCTATACGGATGTTCCTTGCGTTTGCTTCATACAAGAAATTCAAAGTTTATCAAATGGACGTTAAAAGCGCATTTCTGTACGGGAAAGTCAAGGAAGAGGTGTTTGTCGGGCAGCCACCAGGCTTTGAGGACCCAATCCACCGGGATAAGGTCTACGTGTTGAATAAAGCTTTATATGGCTTGCACCAGGCTCCAAGACAGTGGTACGAGGAGCTCACTACATACCTCATCTCCAAAGGATTTAAGCGCTGCCTCGTCGATTGCACCCTCTTTACGAAAAAGACGGGAGATGATTTGCTTCTAGTACAGATATACGTTGATGATATAATATTTGGTTCAACTAACGAGCTTTTGTGCAGGGAGTTAGAAACTGTCATGCAGGAAAAGTTCGAAATGAGCGCAATGGGGGAGATGCAGTTTTTCCTAGGCTTGCAGGTGGACCAAAGACCCGACGGGATCTTCATTCACCAGACGAAATATGTCTCCGACATCTTGAGCCGGTTCCAGATGGAGGACTCTAAGCCGATGGATACCCCGATTCAACCCAATCACGGGATTGGAGTGGATGCTAAGGGGGAGCTGACGGACCCATTTACATACAGAGCAATCATCGGATCTCTGATGTATTTGACGGCGTCTCGACCAGATATTATGTATGCAACGTGTCTCTGTGCTCGTTATCAATCGAAGCCGAAACAAAGTCATCTGACGGCGGTCAAGCGTATCCTTAGATATCTGAAGGGTTGTCCTTCAAAAGGACTTTGGTACCCTAATGATGATAATTTTGATTTTATCGTTAGAAATCCACATTCGCCCAAAACTTTTGGTCGAATATGAATTCTTTTTGGTCGAATGTGAATTATGTTGGTCGAATGTGGAATGGTTTCTGAATACAAATCACATTCGTCCGTTTGTAGGTACATTCGTCCACTTCTGTTCCACCTTCGTCCGTTCGACAGACCGAAGGTAGAAACTGATATCCCCAAAAATTTAAAAATTTTCAATCTATGTTATTAACACTTTATTTTGATTCAGACGTAGTCTAACATGGCCGATATACACTCGCAAACCATCAATTGTCCCTAAAATTCATTTTATATCGGTTTTTATAAAGAATTAGGGTTCTAGTATGTTCAATCGATCAAACAATCCTTAAATGATGGCATTGAATGGGTTCCTATTGCCTTGTTTTGGTGGCTGGGTGCATTCTCTTTTAAAGTGACCTTTCCCTCCACAGTTAAAACAAGTCACTTTCTCCTTATTGAACCCGTAGGTTGTGTTAGGAGAAGTTCCCAAATCTGTTCTACCTGTCTTCTCAATAAATTCTGTTGCTCTTCCCATTATGCTCGCAAAGGCCCATTGTATATCAATGAGTTCCATCTCTTCCTTGTCAATCTGTGCGTAGTCTTCATTGGTCAAGTTGTTATTCCCAATTTGACTAGCAACTAATCCATTGTAGGATGAGACCATTGCAGAGACTAATGCAATATGTTGCTGAGCAACTTCAACTGTCACATTTCCCAAGTTAGATGTCTCCAAAACCACCGTTTGTTGATTAGGTTGGTTCATTGGTTGTTGTTGAGATTGGCTAGCAGTGTAAAAAGCTGCTTGTTGCATTGGGGAGAATGGTGGAATGTATGAATTGTTGTTGTTGTGGTGATGGTTGTGAAAAGGATGATGTTTGTTGATGGTAGTTGATGGTAGGTGATTCCATAACATTGGATATACATGCAACATGTGGTGCTACTAGTCCTCCTGAGCTTGATGTACTAGCTGGAACTGGAGATCCTCCAAAGTATAAGTTAGGATTCTGAGGAATCTGTGCTCTTCTAGCTTTCCTCTTCTCTTCCAATTCTTTGTTTTCCAGCTTCTCTATGAACTCCTGAATAGACCAGTATTGATAAGCATCCTTCTCCTTCAGGACTTCCACATGTTGATCCCAGTTTGGTGGTAATGCATCTGCAAACTTGTCCACCTGCTTTGCCATAGGAATCTGTATACCATAGCTAGACAATTCAGATAACAAATGATTATATCTAGGAGTTAGTTCTTTCAAAGTTTCATTTCCAATATAAGAAAAATTTTCAAACTCCTTTCTCAGTTCTTCCATCCTTAGACCTCTAGTCTTCTCATTTCCATCATGCCTTCTTTTAAGTGCTTCCCATAGTGCCTTAGATGTTGTGCAAGTCCCAAACTGATGCAAAAGATCATTTGTGATTGCCTGTGTCAATTGGGAAAAGGCCTTTTTCTCCACAGCAAACTTCTTTTTCTCATCCTCAGCCATGCTCTCCAATGGCACTGGTTCACCTGTGTTCTCCAAAACTGGTGGTGTGTAACCTTTAGCAATCATGTTCCATGCTTCTGCACCCTCCACTCCCATGCCTTCCAAATGTATCTTGAACTTTTTCTGCCACTGATTGTATTCTTGAATCTCCATAAGCTTCGGTGGCCGATTCCCGCTACCTGAAGACAAATCATTAATCAGTGTGGAAATAGCATTTGTACCTTGAGTGTTTACCACCGCTGCTGCTACTCCCCAGTAGTCAGACTGTGGTGCTGGAGGTGCACTTTGAGTCATGTAGTTAACCGGCTGCGAAGACTGTGTGCTCGTCTTCTGTGCTGCTACCGTCCATGGGTCCATCACCTGCTGTTGTGGTTGTGTAGTTGCTGGTGTCGGAGTAGTTGGAAAATTCCACATGATCACGAACTTCGAGAAATTCAACACTTAGAAAATTTTCCAAAAACTAGCTCTAGGTTCGCCCAAAATTGTTCTGGTTCGTCCCTTTCTGCTTCAGGTTCGCCCAAACAGTAACTCCCGAATGTAAAATCTCACCAGAAAGTAAAAACACACTAACACTTTTCACGTTCGCCCAAAACTACTCCAGGTTCGCCCGTTTTGGTTCTAGGTTCGTACCCCCGATCAGTCGAATGTGAAAGATGTGACCCGAATGTGAAAAATTCAACAGAAAAATTCTAGGTTCGCCCAAAAAATCCTAGGTTCGCCCAGAAATACACTCAGGTTCGCCCAAAACACTACACCTTCGACCACACAGATCCAGGTTCGCCCATTTTCATATTTGAAAAACGGTTATTTTGATCTCTGATTTTCAAAAGTTTGTGAATTTGAATGATCTTGATTAGGTTTTGCTTCGGAGATGATTTGGAACAACTTTAATACTTGGAATTTTGAATTTTAACCACAAAATCAACTCTAATTCTTTCAAAAACACTCAAAAACCATTTTTATGCAAAAACAGATGTGAATTGATCAAAATAATGTCTAAATCAGCTCTGAGTTTATCAATTTGTTGTTGTATGATCCTCTATGCTCTGATACCACTTTGTAGAGGATGTAATTTGACACGAAAACAGGATTATATAATCATACAAGTTACAAAACCAGGTGCGGAAACCCTAGCTTTGAACAAACTGATGTAAACTCAAATCAAAACACAATCAAAGTCATTTTCAATGCTTTTCATAGATTAACTTGCTTATAAAGTTGATTACAATGTCTATTCAGTTAATCTAAATCTCACACACACTATCTCAAACCTCTCTGGAACAACACCTGAAAACACACACACCTAATGACTCCCTTAAACTTACAAAATCACAAAATCTATATATAGGCACTGCACATTCGCCCACTTTGAATGGTCGAATGTGAGGCTTTTCCACATTCGCCCATTCTGATGGTCGAATGTGTAGCTTCAGTCTTGTTCCATTCCAGATTCGTCCACTTCATATCTACCTTCGCCCACTTTCTATTCACCTTCGCCCATATCAGCTACATTTGCCCACTTTAGCCTTTCTAACACATGTTAACTATCCAATCACTAGTCGCAAAACGCATCTACACTTAAATAGACTGGATTGTACTTTGTGTTGATAGCGGGATGCGCTTATTGTATATACTTGGTAAGTGAAGTCTTGAGGTAATTAGGCAGAGTATGCCTATACTAGACTTTGATTATTGCTTGGGGAAAACAAATTAGCGGATTGCGCTTATTGTTAACTCTGAGGTTGAGGTATTTTGTTAAATTTTATTTTGACAAATTACTTGTTTATATAAATATCTAAAACTTGAACTCACTCAGCGTAGCTGACTTTTGCATACTCGTTAGATTGATCTCAGGTTAATATAGAGATGGATGGATGACTGCTTGGCGATGCGAGAAGCTACCTGGCAATTGAAGTCATTTCTAGTGGAAGACAACTTTTGTTTACACATGAGAAATTTTAAATTTGATTTACAATTGGATAAGTATTTGACATGTGTTTTGTAGAAATTTATTCTAAATGATTTTCCGCTGCGTATACAAACTCTTTAAAAAGAAAATTTTACTCATGTTTTTACATATTTAAGAATTTTTAACCCAACTGTTTGACACCGGTTTTGCGGGTCTTACAAGATCTTAAGACAAGGGTGTGTACATCGTGGTTTCATGCTTTATTAGAATAAGGGTTTGACATTGAAAAAGACAAGAGTGTGTTTGAGTTTTTGGGGTTTCTGCCAAGAAGAAAACAAAGATGGGAAGGTTCCATATTGAGCTTAGTCCTTCTCATAGGGATATGTAGTGTCAAGGTTAGAGGTTCCATTTGGGTGTAAATGAGAGACAAGAAAATAAGGTGTGTGTATATGTATGGATTGTCGTGTGTGTGTGTGTATATATATGTCCATTGTGTTGTCCAACTTAATGATAAGATTACTTGGTTATCTAGATATAGATCATCCCACTTATCATCATATGTTTGTTCATGGGTTTTGGTAGCCATTTATATGTGTATACGTATGGATTCATGGTTAGTTTATCTTGAAAAAATGAGTATATGTATGCACATTAGTTTGGCCGATTACACACACACACACACATATATATATGTATATATATACGATTTGCTTTGACAACCTCTAGTCACCTATGATATAGGGATATCTTTTCAAGTGACAATATTGACATATGTTTGATCTAGTGTGTTAATTATCATGAGTAGTTGTAACAATGTTATTCACCATGGTGTTATAGCATATGTTAATTGGTGATAAACATGAGATGTCCGACCTCTTGACATTCAAAACACGTTATTCATTCTTGATGGTTGTGAGAAACATGTTGTGATTGTCTAGGACTGTTATCAACAACCCTGGAAATGGAACCAACGGCTCTTGAGGAGCTAGCCTCATGATCATGGGATCTAGGTGCAAGCTTTCTTTGATCCTTTGGTTTAAAATGTTTTAAATTTGAGGTGTTCTCAAAGTGTTGCACCAGATCAGTTCGAGCTGACATGGAAAATGTGATGGGTTTTGGTGGGAGACCAGGTCTTTGTCTCCTAGCCCTCCTAAGAGGAGGTTGCTCGATCTGCTTGGTTCTAGATCTGCTTGGTTCTAGATCTAGCAGTTAGCGGTGTCACCTGATTTGGTCAACCACCTTACTCTCTGGTCTGTTGGTGTTTTACTGGTTTTAGCGGTTCATTTGTTACATTTGACAATTTCTAATTAATATCTTTACCGAGTGCAGACTGGAAATTTGTGTAATTAAAGATCGATTTACATTCTTAATTGGAAAAAAATTATTAGAATAAACCTTAGATTAATCTTTAATTATGTAGAACAAACCAGAATTAGCAGATGACTCAGCAACCTCATCTTCAGATTCAGAATCAAGATCACATTCAATGTGATTTTCTAATGTAATCCTGGTTCTTAGACCTGACGTGTTTGTCGTGGTACACGTAAAATTTCCCAATTACAACTAATGTATAGTGGCAAGAAGGTATCGAACACAGGGAGTTTGTGGAAAATGTGTGAATTCTAGTTTTGTTGATTAACTACAATTTAACTATTTAAACAAAAAGTAAACGATTAAGATTTTGAGTATTTTGATTTTAACTAAAGGAACAACTAATTACTTGTTTAAAATTAAGATTGTTTCTTCAAATTATGGAACAATGATCATTCAAGGATCCGGTTTCTCTAAACACTTGTGTAAATTTCCACTAGAAAGAGTTACATAGACATAACTCATGTAAAAGCAATTGTTGTGATAAAAGGGAACAAAGTACTCGGATTATATTAACGCGAGGTTGTTTCCCGATGACCAATTAATTAATAACCAACCCCAATCCTTCCCGTGATATCTCGGTTGTTAGCAACACCAAGAACGAACGATGGAGACTAACAATTGGTAAATTAATCAACACATTACAAGCAATTGTTCATACATCATAATAACAAAGACAAAGTACCAAGTTATTATTCTAGAAATGTAAGAAATCACACACAAGAGTTCAAGAAAAACCTTCACCCGAAATGATCACCAAAAGTTTAGCCTCGCATGACTTGGTGAATCATCAAAACAATCATAGTAATGTTCATAAGAATCAAAAACATAAACCAATGTTTGTGATAAGTCTCCAATGAAGATCCTCAGCCAAAAATCGCCCAAAAGATGATTAGAAACGTTCACAATAGAAGAGATGATGAAAAGACTCCATAAATTCGTCTTTAAAGAAGGGAGTTACAAAAATGTGCAGAGGCCACCGTACCCCTACGGTCCCACCGTAAGGGTACGGTGGGTTAAGAATCCTGACGGCCCTTCTTCACTGCCCTACGGTGGCAAAATTGTGTCCTGAAGCCACCGTAACCCTACGGTAGCTACCGTAAGGGTACGGTGGACTCTTTGAAAAATCATCACTTTTCTTTCTTGCATTCCACCTCGTCCCGATGCGTTCCGGTCCATTCCCAAAGCCCGTATTTCGTCATTTTTAGCTCCTTATTACACCTACAACCAAAGCAACCGTAGTCACCCAATTCCAAGCAATATCACGAATAAATGTGGATAAAATAAGCACTTTAACACTATTAAAGGGTGTTCGTTGAACCACCCGTCACATCCCCACACTTACCCATTGCTTGTCCCAAGCAATCTACTACAAATCCATTTTACAAATAAGCGATCATTTCAAAGTCAATTTTAATGTGCAATCTTCGTACTAACCCATCCTCAACACCCCAATCAACACACCCCTCACAATATCTCTCCTCTCTGTATCAAGTAAGCTCTAGCAAAGATAAGCTAGACACACAAAAGGCAAACGGGTAGTTGCACAACCATAAGCTTGTACCTAAATCAATCATCCTCCTAACATGAACATGAGCATAAATCAAAGGGACTTAACGGTTGTAACTTGGCTAAGTGTGAAGGTAGGGAATAGGATATATATAAGTAGCGCAAACTTTACCCGGTCTTTTTATTACAAAACAAACACACACGAACAAAGAAACACTATTATATACAAACACATAACATAACTTTACTTGCTTTTTTTTCTTTTCTTTTTCTCCTCTTTTTTTTCTTTTTTTTTTCTTTCATCATTTTTTCTTTTTCTCTCTTTTTTTTTTCTTTTTTTTTCTTTTCTTGCCAAACAAATTACATAAACAACTAAAACATACTAAACTCAACACTTCAATAATACTATAAACACAAAAATAAACTAAACGCAAAAGACCGGGTCAAGTTGGGTAAAATTTAGGAGCTAGTTTAAGGGTCATCAAACAATAGGCTTTAAGGCTCAAAAATGGGCAACTAAATGTCCAAACCCCCGCCCCTCTCGCTACCGTGCTCATATATGTAATGTATGAGGTCCAACCCCCCAAAAACCCACACTCGCACTCACATGACGAGGCTACCTAATGCCCTTATCATCTCTACACCCATGCCCAATTAAGGATTCAAGTTGTATTCAAGCACAAGTTCTAGTGCACCCCTACCCGTTGCCACTCTCTCAAAGAAGAATTTATTTATTTACATATGTGGCTTCAACTCTCACCAAGAAAAAGAAACGGGTATTAAGGGTTGCCGGTGTGTCTAATGGGGCTAAATCAAGGTGTTCCAATTTTTACAACATTGCACTTGACCTCAAAAATTTTCAAAAATCTCCAAAAATTTCCTCCCATCCCCACACTTGGGATGCATTGTCCCAATGCATGGTTTTGAAGAGGAATGATCGCAAATTTCAACCAAAAGACCAATGTCTTTTAACTCCACCACAACTTTCCTTTTTGGTATTTTTCATTTTTTTCATTTTTTTGGATTTTTTAATTTTTTAACACACCACCTACTCTCACAACCCAAACAAATCATCAACAATTCAATACACCACCCAACCACCCAAAACCAAAAGCACAAACAAAAACAAAATCAAACAAAATACAAAGCTATGTACAAGAAGCACGACCTGATCAGTAATAGCGCGGCTGAGGCGGCCCGAACACCGAAGTGAACAAATCATTCCATTCGCCGAAGCCAAACGCTCCATCACCGCTTCCTCCTTGGTCCGTGGGTTGTTGTTGCTGCTGCTGTGGGTCGACCCATTAAGAATGGTGGATTGGTGGGGTCGGATAAGAGATGCTTCCATCATATGGCGGAAGGGACCCGTAATCCACCGGTTGTGGATTTGCAACAACGGGCCTCCCCGCATGCCAGTCATCGTTCATGCGCCTACTCTGATCATTGATATATATATGATTAATCTCCACTTGCTGAGAGTAAGCATGTGCCTTGTTCCACATTTCCTGACGATCAAAGCCTTGCTTCATCGTCCTCTCCATACTAGCACTCATCATTGTTTGATGATCAAATAGGGTGCGTTCCGAACCCGACCAAGTGTCAAATACCGAGGCTGGGGGACGTTGGTTTTCAATTACCTGTTGCATCGATCCCCCAAAGGCCCAACCATCCGCATACACCCTCTCGGTAAAGTCATAAAAACTTCCACCATGTGCATGACCCGAACTGCCTTGACCCAAATCCAAGTGTCCTCCAGCCGGATTGTCTTCGTAATCCTCATCATCACTTGGTGGCCCTTCACCTCCACTTTCAGCTTCATCCTCCTCACCGGGCAAAAGTGCCCTCGCATCTTTCTTAAGCATTCTCCACCTTTGACCCCCACTCTTCAGTTTATGATATCTTTCGGACTCAGAATAAACCCAACCGGACCCCATTGTTTCTAGATCAATAGGTTTGAATTTCTTTCTTTTTCCTCCTTCATCTTCTGCAGTTATCGCACCTTGCTGCTTCAACAACCCAGTAATTATTCGACAATAAGGAATGATGGACCTATCCACTGAATTTCTACATATCCAAACATGATTCAAGATCAAGTACCGAAGGGAAAATTTCGGACCACCGTTCGTCAAGGTGTATAAAATAGGAACCTCGGGAAAACGCACTTGTTCCTTATCAGCCCGTCTCGGTAACACATTCAGGATGATAAAATTCAACAACAGTTTGGGCTCTATCTTCAAATTCCTTCGGTACAATGTACCATGATAAGTACCCGGCAAAAATAAATCATCCAACATTTCCATCCAACGTGGATGCTTGTCTGGACTAATCAGCAAATCATTGATGCTCGGGTTTTTATATTCTTTTGCCGGTAGACTGTCAAACTTTGCAAGCCTGCGCAATGTCTCATAAGACATTTCCACCTCTATCCCTTTTACTTCACCAATTAACTTCATCTTGGATGGTGAATCATATCTTAGACATCTTAATGTTGCCATCCATTCCTCGACCTCATCCAAATACACCCTCTTCTCTTCTTGATCATAACAGTGGAGCGCCGCTTCCCAACCCAACGCTTTAAATCTATCAAATACCCCAAATGGTTCAAAATCTTTCCTGCTCACCTCTCTTTCATAAATAAATGCCCCAGCCCGGTCTGTCAACTTTTTGATTTGATCATGAAATAAAGTTGGTTGCCAGTCCCTTGGTTTTTCATTTAGAGGGCCCGTCTTCCATTCCGGCTTATTAGTCGGGTCTAACCTTGGCGCCTCCGGTGCTTGTTCCATCTCTTCATCAGACTCATTATTTTGGGGAACATACTTCCTTCGTTTGTATTGCTGAGCAGGTTGCTTTCCTCTAGCCTTAGCAGCAGATAAACTTGATCCAGCGGCTTCACCAGTGCGTGCCATTACTACACAATGTACAACAACACAAAAACAAAACAAACCAAACAAAACAAATTAGCCAAAATGACAAAGACATCCCCACACTTGCTTATTATCATGGTAGTAGATGTTATTGAGCATAAACATCATCATTGGTTTGACAAAAATTGGGCATGACGCCTCTATAATCACAACATTACCAAAAGCTCACAATTTTCATCTCAACAACAATTCTACTACCATATTATTACCAAACAAACTATTTACATACTACATTATTAACAAGCAAGTGGGTATAAACTAAGTAAGAACAAAAACCTTAATATCTTACAATGTAGCATAAAAACTAAGAAAATAAAACACATACCTTTATGTAGAAGATACTAGAACACAAGAAAGCAAGAAACTTGAAAAAGCCCCAAAATCACGATTTTTAGGGTTTTGATTCGGGCCCAAAAGAGTGTTTTTCGTGTGGTTTTCTCCCTAAAATCAGAATCCTTGTGAAATTCTAGCCAAGATAGACCCAAAAATCACTAAGATTGGTGAAGGATTTAGGTTTTTATGAAAGATTTAAGTTGAGAAGAAGTGGGTGTTTGGGTGTTCTAGAGAAGAAGAAGAAGAAATAAAGAAGTGGTGTTGTGTGTATGTAACCAACGATGGGAATAAAAATTAGAAATTTTTTTTTTTAAAGATACGTAACGGAGACTTTCAGCTTCCCAGGCCCCACCGTAAGGGTACGGTGAGGGCGTAGGGTTACGGTGAACAAAATGGACAAGTTTTCACCGTATGGCAGCCCCTACTCGCCGTTGGGATTTTTCTTTGCCCAGGTCCACCGTAAGGGTACGGTGGCTACCGTACCATTACGGTAGCACCTGACACTTATTATTTTTTTTTATTATTTTTTTTATTTTTTTAACAATCCTTTTAAAACCTCTATAAAACTTAAAATTTTAAAAATAAAAACACTTATAATTTTAACACTTAAAATTACCCTACCCCCTCGAAAATCCCGTGTTGTCCTCAACACAATGTGAGAGCCATTTCGTGACCCGAACGTCCCCACACTTGTTTCAAACACGGGTTTCGAACACACACAAACGAAAAAATAAAGTAAAATAAAAACTAACTATTTACACTACCAAACCTGGGCCTCTCAAAGTTGCACATCCTCCACCGGGCGCAAGATATAGCCCGCTTTATCAACTTCCAAAGCGTTGATGTCATTTCCATCCAAGTACGGCTTCAAGCGATGCCCGTTAACCGTGAAGATCTTGTTCGTTTGCTCCTCTTCAATGTCTACATCACCAAACTTACCAACTCGTCGTATGACATACGGACCCATCCATTTGCTCTTCAATTTACCCGCAAACATCTTTAGCCTTGAGTTGTACAACCAAACCTTTTGACCCACTTCAAAGGTTTTTCTTCTCAACTTTGCATCATGTACCTTCTTGAGTTTGTCCTTATAGGCCGATGCACATTCATAAGCCTCGCTCCGAATCTCTTCAACTTCATTCAATTGTAACTTTCTCAACTTCCCCGCTTCATCATAGTCGGCATTCACCGTGGTAATTGCCCAATGTGCTCGATGCGCCAACTCCATTGGTAAGTGACAACCCTTCCCATACACCAATCGATAAGGGGTTGTGCCAATAGGAGTCTTGTAGGCCGTACGGTATGCCCACAAAGCATCATCTAACTTCCCCGACCAATCTTTTCTATCAACACGTACCGTCTTCATTAGAATTTCCTTGATTTGACGATTAGATACTTCAACTTGTCCACTTGTTTGTGGATGGTATGGGGTGGCAATCCGGTGATTTACTCCATATCTCTTCAAAAGCTTCCCAAAATTGAAATTTTTAAAGTGTGATCCACCATCACTAATAATTACTCTTGGGATACCAAACCGGGCAAAAATGTTGGATTGAACAAACTTACACACCACCGAATGATCATTAGTCCTTGTAGCAATTGCTTCAATCCATTTTGACACATAATCAACCGCCACCAAGATATACAAAAACCCGTTTGAGTTAGGGAAAGGACCCATGAAGTCGATGCCCCAAACATCGAAAATTTCAACAACCAAGATTGGTTGTAGAGGAATTTCATCCCTCTTTGAGATACTTCCCATCCTTTGGCAATTGACACAATTCCGGGCAAACTCACAAGCATCTTTGAAAATTGTGGGCCAATAGAACCCACATGATAAAACCCGGTAACCGGTCTTGTGCCCACTAAAATGCCCTCCACAAGCGGATGAATGAGCATGAGTAAGAATTTCTTTTACTTCCGCTTCGGGCACACATCTTCGAATCACTTGATCGGGTCCAATCTTGAAAAGATCCGGTTCATCCCAAATGTATTGCTTCACTTGAACCATAAATTGTTGTATTCTCTTCTTGGTCCAATGATCTGGAATGACCCCCGTGGCTAAGTAGTTAACATAGTGAGCAAACCACGGTGCATTAATAGTGGAAACCGACATCAATTGCTCATCGGGAAATCTTTCGTTTATCTCCCCAAAGTCATCATTTTTATCCACCGGAATTCGGGACAAATGATCCGCCACTACGTTTTCACTTCCTTTCTTGTCCCGAATTTCCAAATCAAACTCTTGTAGCAATAGAACCCATCGAATCAAGCGTGGCTTGGCATCTTTCTTCTCCATCAAATAACGAACCGCACTATGATCCGAATATACCACCACCTTGCTCCCCCAAATATATGAACGAAACTTATCCAAAGCATACACCACCGCAAGTAATTCTTTTTCGGTTGTGGTGTAATTGAGTTGCGCTTCGGATAAAGTTTTGCTTGCATAATATATCACCACCGGCTTCTTGTCAACTCTTTGACCCAAGACCGCTCCAATTGTTGTGTCGCTTGCATCACACATAATTTCAAATGGCTTCGACCAATCCGGCGGTTGCAAAATAGGAGCCTTCACCAAGTGTTCCTTCAAAACATTGAAAGCTTGCAAACATTCATTAGTAAAATCAAATGGAACATCCTTCAATAATAAATTACATAAAGGGTTTGTAATGACACTAAAACCTTTAATAAACCGTCTATAGAAACCGGCATGCCCCAAAAATGATCTTACCCCCTTGACATTTTTCGGTGGTGGCAATGATGAAATAACACGAATTTTTGCCTTGTCCACCTCCATCCCTCTTTCTGAAATCACATGTCCCAACACAATTCCCTCTTGCACCATGAAATGGCTTTTCTCCCAACTTAGCACCAAATTTTTCTCAACACATCTTTTTAAAACTTTTTGTAATTCGTTGAGACAAGAATCAAAACTAGTGCCGAATATTGAGAAATCATCCATGAACACTTCTAGCGACTCTCCAACCCTGTCCGAGAAAATACTCATCATACATCGTTGGAAAGTAGCCGGTGCATTGCACAAGCCAAATGGCATCCGCCTAAAGGCAAAAGTACCATATGGACAAGTGAAGGTGGTCTTGTGTTGGTCATCCGGGTGAATTGCAATTTGATTGTACCCCGAATACCCATCTAAGAAACAATAGTACTTTTGACCCGAAAGTTTTTCAATAATTTGGTCAATAAAAGGAAGTGGGAAATGATCCTTAGAAGTGGCGGCATTCAATTTGCGGTAGTCAATGCATACTCGCCACCCGGTAACGGGTCGAGTTGCAATTTGTTCACCACTTTCATCCTTGACTACTTGAATGCCGGACTTCTTAGGTACCACTTGAGTAGGACTTACCCAAGAGCTATCCGAAATAGGATAAATAATTCCCGCATCTAACCATTTAATTACCTCCTTTTTAACTACCTCCCTTAGGTTGGGATTCAACCTTCTTTGTGCTTCTCTTGTGGGCTTTGCATCTTCATTGGTGATAATCTTGTGCATCACAATGGATGGACTAATTCCTTTAAGATCGGCAATCGTCCATCCAATAGCCCCCTTGTTCTCTTTCAACACTTCCAACAAAGCTTGCTCTTGAGCCATCTCCAAATTAGAGGCAATAATGACCGGTAATGTGTCATTATCCCCTAGAAAAGCATACTTCAAGTGGCTTGGCAAGTCTTTGAGTTCCAACTTTGGTGGCACCTCCACTGATGGTTTGGTGCCCGAATCAATTTCTACCGGTAAGCTCTCAAATTGATGAGTCCATGGTGGCCTTCCTTCCTTCAATGCCATGGCATCTTGCTTCAGTTCTTCAACCCGTATCGCACAAGCATGTACCTGTTCAGAAAAATCACACATACAAACATCCATGCTATCCTCTTCATACTCATGAGGGTTGCATCCATCAATCAAATCTGCCATGAAACACTCATCAACACCAATAGCATTAGAATTGTTAGTAAAAACATTCAAACGCATTTTCCGGTTTCCAAAAGTGATATCAACCGTGCCAAATCTACAATCAATCACCGCATGAGCGGTACTCAAAAATGGCCGACCCAAAATGACATTTTGTTGTTGTCTTGGGTCCGCGGTCGAATAGTCCAAAACTAAGAAATCAACCGGATAATAAAACTCATCAATTTTCACAATAACATTTTTAACCATCCCTCGGGGCAACTTATGAGACAAGTCGGCTAACACAACCGTTGTCTCCACCCGTGCCAATGGACCAAAATCATATTGGTCATATAAGCCCCCCGGTAAAATGCTCACCCCGGCTCCAAGATCTAGCAATGCCTTTGCCATTTTAAAATTACCAACTTGAATGTCTATCAAAGGCGTGCCCGGATCTTGGAGCTTAGGTGGAAGCTCCCAATTTAAAACCGCACTCACTTGACCAGTAACATTTACCCGCTTAGGCACCTTTTTCTTTTCTTGCCTCTTTTGGGTGCACAATTCTTTTAAAAATTCAGCATAGGCGGGTATTTGCTTTATTGCATCAAGTAATGGAAGATTAATTTTTAGTTGTTTAAACATGTCCCACATTTCTTCTTTTTGGGGACCTCTTGATGCAATAAAGTTTTTCTTACCCGGGTCAAGTAGAGCCAAAGGAAAAGGAATTTGATTCGGCTCACTTTCATTTTTCTCATTTTCATTTAACACATTTTTATAACTCTCACCCACTTCCGGTTTTTTCACACTTGACTCATTTTTTAAAACCGGTGAAATTTCTTCCTCATCACTCTCATTACCCGTTATGTCTTCAACCAGCCCCTCAACAACATCCGAAGACACATTAGCTTTAAATTCCTTACCATTTCTCAACACACTCACTTGATTAACATTAACATTATTACCTCTTGATGAGCCATGGGACGGATTTACCTTGGTGTCACTAGGAAGTTGACCTTTGCTTTTCTTCAATTCCGCCACATCGGTTGCTAGTTGGCCCATTTGAGTTGTCAATGCTTGAATGCTCTTGTCACGAACCTCATCTTTTTGAATTCGAGCTTCATCAAGTTGGTTCCTCTTTTGCATATCTTGTTGCATAGCTCTAAGCATATCCATGACTTCATTCCCACTTGATGAACTTTGACCCGAATTGCCTTGACTCGTTGGTTGAAACTTTCCTAGATACCCTTGGTTACCTCCACCTCTATAATTGCCTTGATTGTATTGTTGACGAGGTGCAAAGTTACCATGAGACTCTTGAAAGTTCGGGTTCAATTGATTAGAAGCATTCCCATATCGAAAGTTGGGATGATTTCGTAACCCGGGGTGGTAAGTGTTGGAGTTCATGTCATAATTCCTCCCACCCCCTTGGATAGCATTCACTTCTTCACTTGGTGCTTCTTGAGCACCCACTCCACAAACCTCCGCCGTGTGGCCTATCTCTTGACACATGTTGCAAACATTATACAATTGATTGGTAGTTGGCACATTACCACCTTCTACCGCATGCACTTGTGGTCTTTGGAGCACATGTCTTGCCCTTCTTGAAGATTGGGCCTTCCTTTTTGAAGTCACCACCATTTGCTCTAAATATGCCCAATCATCTTGTTCAAAATTTGTACCAAAGGTACCATTTGTGATGGACATAAGATCTCGTGCATCCTCCGGTATCAAACCTTCATGAAAAGCATTTAACAATTCCCATAGTTGGATACCATGGTGAGGGCAATTTCGTAGCATCATGTTGAACCTCTCAAATGCTTCATGAAACATCTCTCCCGCTTGTTGTTGAAAACTCCTCAAACTTCGTCTCGCATCATTAGTCTTTTGAGATGTATAGAACTCATCCAAGAAAATTTGCTGCATGTCGGCCCATGTGAAAATTGATGCGGATGGTAAAGTGTGGAACCATCTTTTTGCCTTGTCTTCTAATGAGAATTGAAAAAGAACCAACTTGACATCATCCGGAGTAAATCCTTGACCCCCAATAGTGTTGCAAATAGAGTCATAAGTCTCCAAATGAAAGTAAGGTTCTTCCGTTGCTAGACCCTTGAATTTTGGAAGACTTTGCAATGCGGTTGTTCGAACTTCAAAAGTTCTCCCATCCGTATGATGAGGAATCACTATTGGTGAAGGATTGTTGGTGATAATGGGTTTAAAATGAGGGGCACCCAATGGTGCTCTTGGTTGACCCACTTGTCCTTGCATAGGCCCTTGAGGTGCAAATTGTTGTGGATGTTGATATTGATGTATGGGCGGTTGTTGTTGCATTGGCCTTTGAAATTGATTTGGCCCATATTGAGGAGGCACCTGTTGCAATGGCGAAGGACGTGGAAATCGCGGTCCTGGTGGTCTTACATGTCGCACACCAACCGGTAAACTACCCGGGTTTTGAAATTGAAATTGTTGAATGGGTTGACTTTGTTGACCCGCTCCTCCTTGACTTCCAACATATCCTCCATCATCCCCATAATAGAAACCCTCTTCGTTGTATCCACTATACTCTTCTTCATATACTTCATCATATCTACCCCCTTGAACTCCCGAGTATTGAAAACCCGATTGGTTTGGTGGTTGGTAAGTAGAGGTATGAACAACGGTTGACCCATGTGGAATTTGATGAGTTGAAGATGATTGACCCATTGTTGGGAAGAAATGAGAAAATGGTGGAATTGTAGCGGATGGGCTAAGGGTGAAGGTTGATTGATCTTGGGTAGTGTTTGGTTGGGTGGTATGAGTTGGTGGAATTTCATGAGATAAAGTTACATTTGGTGATGGTTGTGTGGAAGTTGGCATGAATGAGGTGATCGGTTGACCCGTTGTGGGTGGTACTTGGTTTTCTTGCATGATGTTTCTTGGTATGATGGGTGAAGTAGGTGAACCAAGAACTCGGTTTTCACGGACTAGTACTCGATTTCGCCTCAAAGTTCATTCAATTTCCGGATCAAACAATAGCGGTGATGACTCGTGAGAGCTTCTAGTATGCATACACTTGAAGTACCTGCACACTAAACACAACCAGTGTAAACCCGAAAATAACAAACAAAACTATCAATTAACACACGTTGCGCACTACTCCCCGGCAACGGCGCCAAAATTTGACGTGTTTGTCGTGGTACACGTAAAATTTCCCAATTACAACTAATGTATAGTGGCAAGAAGGTATCGAACACAGGGAGTTTGTGGAAAATGTGTGAATTCTAGTTTTGTTGATTAACTACAATTTAACTATTTAAACAAAAAGTAAACGATTAAGATTTTGAGTATTTTGATTTTAACTAAAGGAACAACTAATTACTTGTTTAAAATTAAGATTGTTTCTTCAAATTATGGAACAATGATCATTCAAGGATCCGGTTTCTCTAAACACTTGTGTAAATTTCCACTAGACAGAGTTACATAGACATAACTCATGTAAAAGCAATTGTTGTGATAAAAGGGAACAAAGTACTCGGATTATATTAACGCGAGGTTGTTTCCCGATGACCAATTAATCAATAACCAACCCCAATCCTTCCCATGATATCTCGGTTGTTAGCAACACCAAGAACGAACGATAGAGACTAAAAATTGGTAAATTAATCAACACATTACAAGCAATTGTTCATACATCATAATAACAAAGACAAAGTACCAAGTTATTATTCTAGAAATGTAAGAAATCACACACAAGAGTTCAAGAAAAACCTTCACCCGAAATGATCACCAAAAGTTTAGCCTCGCATGACTTGGTGAATCATCAAAACAATCATAGTAATGTTCATAAGAATCAAAAACATAAACCAATGTTTGTGATAAGTCTCCAATGAAGATCCTCAGCCAAACATCGCCCAAAAGATGATTAGAAACGTTCACAATAGAAGAGATGATGAAAAGACTCCATAAATTCGTCTTTAAAGAAGGGAGTTACAAAAATGTGCAGAGGCCACCGTACCCCTACGGTCCCACCGTAAGGGTACGGTGGGTTAAGAATCCTGACGGCCCTTCTTCACTGCCCTACGGTGGCAAAATTGTGTCCTGAAGCCACCGTAACCCTACGGTAGCTACCGTAAGGGTACGGTGGACTCTTTGAAAAATCATCACTTTTCTTTCTTGCATTCCACCTCGTCCCGATGCGTTCCGGTCCATTCCCAAAGCCCGTATTTCGTCATTTTTAGCTCCTTATTACACCTACAACCAAAGCAACCGTAGTCACCCAATTCCAAGCAATATCACGAATAAATGTGGATAAAATAAGCACTTTAACACTATTAAAGGGTGTTCGTTGAACCACCCGTCAAGACCTTAACCTGGTTTCTGGTTTTCTTTCTCAAGTTCCTCACTTAGTTTCAATTAAATAGTAGTTGTCATCTTTAATAACTTATGTTTTCTTGATTTCAACTGGATCAGCAAAAGGAGGTGATGTGACCTGAAACTAAGTAATTTTTGTTTTCTCTGGTGACATAGAGTATTTGTCACGCAGTGGAAGAGGAAATGCAGTATATCTCAAACCATTCCCAGTTTTCTCATTTATCTGACTCTCAATTATATGATCTAACATATATTTGGAGTTAGAATAAATTTTAAGCTTTTTCATGATGGTTTAATAGTCACACTGAGCTTATGCTAATGCTTTCTTAGTTTGTTGCAAATCAATGATGTAATTGTTAATGGCATCTTGTTTATTTAAAACTGTTCTTTTAAGCTCACTAACATCTTTCTTTAGCAACTAAACTGTTTGTTTAAATTCTTTTTCAGTGCTACATTAGCATCAATGCATGACCTCAAATCACATACCAGACTAGTGTTATGTTCTTTGATTGACTCTAACTTAGCTTCTAATTCTATACAATTAGAACAAGTATGAGTTTCAGATGAAGAACTAACCTTGTTGTCTTGATTGTTGACTATGAAAGCAAAATGAGATGAAGAGCCATCAGTGGAAAAATATTTGGAATAATCAATTGTTGACTCTACAATGTCTTGAACTAAGCACGACTACTGACTAATCAGAAAATCAGCTTCAACTAATAATTCGTCAAAATCAGCATCAAGGGTATCAACATCACTCTCTGATGAACCAGACTGTTGACTATAGGAGGCCTTGGACTCTTCGTCTTCACTCGAACTGTCATCAGATGATGATTAACCAACATCCCTCTGCACATCCTTAATGATTTCAACTTAGCAGGCAGCTCCCCCGATGTTTACTGCACCATTGTCAGCCATCTGTAAGTTCCAATCTACTCCCTCATCAGCTTGTACTACCAAAGCCTTAGCTTGATTGTTAGCTGCAGGTGTGGGTTGTGGTAGTGGGTTGTTAGCAAGAACAATAGCACGTTCCTTGTTAGGTACTGGTGCAGGCTGTTGAGGTCTTGGCTGGAATGGGTTTTGCTATCGCTGATTTCGGTTGGCTCTGAAAGGATATTGGTTTCCTTGCTGAATGGGCTTGTCATACTCCCTCTTGAAATGTCCATGCACTCCTCAGTTGAAGCATGTAACCTTCTTGTTGTTGAACCCATACTTGGTATCCTTTGTTGTCTGCCAATCCGTTCTACCGGTTCTTTCTATAAAATCTTCAGCTATGCGAACAACACTTGCGAAAGCCCACTGCATATCCATGAGTTCCATCTCATCCTTATAAACTTAAGCGTAATCCCCTTTGTCAAGTTGACATTCCCAATGTTTCCCGCTACTAAGTCGTTGTAAGAAGCTACAAAGGCAGATGGAAGTGCAACATGTTCCTTTGCAACTTCTAAAGTAACATTCCAGAAATTGTTTGTTGAGGGATAGGTCATCACGGTGTTAGCAGAAACATATGATGTCTGTTGGGAATTGGATGTGTTTGGGTGGATATAAGTAGGTGCTGGTTGTGGCTGAGTGTAGCAATACGTGGTGGAAATGGACTGAGGTGGGATGTAATTGTAAGAGCTTATATAGTTGAACATAGGGTTAGAATGGCTTGTGAGGGTGTATTGCAGGCATACGGGTCATTTATCACGGATGAAATGAATGCTATTTGTGGTCCGAAGCTTGTTGTGGTTAGAAGAGTGACAGAATTGTTAGCATGATAGGCCTCCGGATGTTGAGGTAACGATATTCTTTTGGCTTTTCTGCTCTCTTATATCTCCCAGTTCTCTAGTTTGCGGAGAAAATCAGCAACCAACAAGCTCCCGTACTGACCGAGTTCCTTTAACATATCCACATAATATGTTCAGTGCGGAGGCAATGCATCTGCAAAACGTTCTATCGGTTCAAAAGTAGTATATTTAACATCATACTTCGTAATTCATTCATTAAATGATAGAATCTGGACTGCATGTCCCTCAGCTGCTCATTCTCGATCTAGCATAATGCCTCAAACTCCTTTTTTGCCTGATCTTGAATGCTCGCTCGTCACCTTCACATTCGTCTTTAGAAGATTCCACATATCATACGCATTCTCACACCCTTAGTATTGATGAAGTATGTCCTTAGGCAATGCGTGAGTGAGAATGAAAAACGCCTTCCGTTAATCCTTGTATCTCTTCTTCTCTTCATCACTAAGTTGTGACACTTCCATCGGTATATTCGAATTCTCTTGAAGAGGTCTTACCAATGGATATTCAACCCAATACCATATCTCCATATCTATACCCTCGATGTGTCTCTGAATCCTCCCCTTCCATGAATGATATTTGTTTAGATTTTGCATCTTTGGAGCTTTGTTTCTACTTCCGGTTTCATTGTCATTTTGTAACATACTTTGAACACTCTAGACTTGACTTGTTGAAGCAACTAATGTGCATGGACTAGCTAGATTGGCTACTTGTAGTTGAGGTGGGGATGAGAACGGACAATAAGGAACAACAACATTCGCTTATTGTTAAGGGTTCATGGCATTAGCAACAACATACGGAAGTGTTACTTGCGGTTGGGGTTGTTGTTGAAAATGCTCGGGTCGTACAATTTGAGTTAGGTAATTCCAACATATATTGATGATTGATATGGTATGGAATGAGAAAATTAGGTTATGGATGAAAAACGGACAAAGTCATACTTCAAACGGGTCAAAATTTAACTAAGACTAACTTTCACTCGTATGACAATGAGTTTCACACGTATGAGCTTTAATCCCCAGTCAACTTTCTTAACATATTATTTAACACTAAACGATTTATCGTCAACGATCCGTATGTTCGGGTGATCTACACTAATCCTTATAATAATGTTAATGACAAGTGAAATCAAGCTTACCCCTTTGATGTTTCATATCTTTTATTGAATATAATCTAAATCCTTATCCATATACCGACAACCACAATAATATAAACATAAAATTATATTTAGCATATATCATATATCTTATTTTTCAGTATATCTTGGAATACGTCAGTGGAGATAAACTATGACTCACAATATTATTGAACTGTTTCTGTTAATTGATTATGTTTTTGTTTGATTTATGTTTTTTTTTGTTTTGTATAGCTTGCAAAATAACATGGAGATTTCTAAGTCTGTTATTGTTTTTCCCTCATATCTTAGGGCTTTTATTTGGAAAATATTACAAAATTTGAGTAATAAACTAATTTGCACTCATAATAAGTATCATTAGCATAGAAAGACAAGTATGGTGCAACTTCTTTCTACACGCCATCAAATATAGGTGATTTCTCTATGACATGAATATCATTGTTTGCATTGGGCATTTCAAAGTATGCATGTCATATCCACAGATCATATCATGCCATGAACTCAAGTGTGAAGGTCAGGCCATCATGACCACTATCATGATGTTGACCTCTTTAAGCACTTGGACAGTTAGACCACTTCCAATATATGCAATCGATACTAACTAGCATTTCGGAAAAGTCGTGTACACTTTCATGTACGTCATATGTTTGTTGAATATCACTAAACGTTGACTTCCTCAAATATCTGTTTCCATATAGAGCAATAACACCTTTAAAACGTATTAATAAAAATATCATCATTAATTTTGAACAATAATTATAAAATAATAATATTAATAATATAAGTGTTATTATTATTATTTTTGAACGATCAACAAATGATGTCCCGACTACCCGGGGTACCCACCAATTGGTTACAAAATCACAACATACATCCCTGGGTAAAGACACGTCTTAGTTGGCCGCCCACATGTAGCGCTGGGTAGGCAGAATCCACCAAGCTACCACTTCCGGGGAAAACCTAACCCCCACCCGCCCTAAGGCACGGTAGTGGAAAATCCGTAAAACCCGATGGGATCAAGGACGAACCTGGCACCTCAAGGGGGCTAGACTCTACCCATCAATTCTCATAGCACTCCACCACAATGGTGGGGGCATTATTACTAATAATACCTTCACAAAAATTGGTGGAGACTATCTCGGGAACATTTCCAGGACATTTGTACATATTCGTTCCACAGCTCGGATGAAATTCCGTATGCTAATTGACGAATTAACGACCTGCATTTTGTTGACCAATGAAACCTAGTGTATGTCTCGCATCTTCCATTTGTTGAAACAATTATACGGATGCTCTATATCGTAAAAAATTTGTGTGAATAGTTGCCGGCTCATACGAAAACGACGCGGAAAAATACTTGGAGAATAGACAGGTTTCTCAGAAAAATAATCGTCTACCAAACGATTATGTGCACTTTCACGGTCCATTTGGAGTCTCTTTGCTCTAATACGCGATTGTGAACTTTTGGCTTGCTAACGTAAAAGCTGTAGCCTCAACCAAACGGATGTAGCTATGATTTCATCTTCGTGGTCTGAATTAGACAAATCAAGAATTCATGTCTAAAAATAGTAGAGAAGATTTTAGAAATATATAGAGAGATGGAAAAAATATGTGTAAAAGGAAAATAGTGTTGTGTATATCTAAGAGCATTTACATTAAGTTACCCATAGTTTTATGAGTGAATCTCTCATATTTTAGGATGGACTTGTGAGTGGAGGAGATGTGGAACCTACTTTTTATCCGTATATTTAGGGATATTTTGGAGGAACATAGTTTTTCCGCATTTATTTTTTAATATTTGTTAAAAATGATTGTGAGTAGAGGAGTGAGGAAAAGTAATAATAAAGGTGTAAAGAAATATTATTTAACTAGCTTATACCCCGGGAGCGTCCCGGGATAGATAGATTCTAGTTCAAATATGAGGTTTTAGGATGTTCAATGTATGCATTTTTATTTCCACCTCAATAAATCTACCAACTCTAAAACTCATAATCTTCCATAGTTGTCAATACTTTTCTACATCTACTGTCAACCCTCAACAACCAACAAACTATAAAAACTTCTAATTCAAACCATTATGAACCAAAATTGAACTTACCAGTTACCAATAGTTATTTACTTATAGTTATTTAACAACCATACAACTGAATTCAAACTTATTGATAGCAAAGATCTACTCAAAGTCTCAAAGTGCATAAACATAATCACATCTCTCCAATCCCTCACACTCAATCACTGCATGTTTATAGTATTCTAATCGGTAATAACTCATATTCCCTAACCTAAAACCTAATAACTAATCAGCTAAACAATCACATAAGTAAGCTGCAACTATTAAAAAACTCATCACATCTCTCTGATCTATCATATTCTAATGACTCCTATAATTCCTAACCTAATCAACTAAACAATCACTTAAGTTGGAAGTTGCAACCATTGAAAAACATATCCCTCATACGAACCATCTTGAATAATTCCAGTAACACAATTTGAAGATCTAACAACAATGCATTCCTATTAAACAGTAAATTAACACTAAAAATAACCACATATAGAGAGATATATCGATATATGGAATAGTTAAAAAAATTGACACCTTTTGTTTGCACCAACTCCATCATTTACTATTCTATCAAGCTCTTAAACCATGAAGTTGTCAATTTTGGTATGTTCTGTGGGATTCTGTAAGTAAATAAGATTATATAATCAATACTAGAGTTTAAATTGAGCTTGTATTTTAAATTATCAAATGAAAAAAGATGACAAAAAGAGTGCAGATGGCATACCTTGCCTAACCAGGCAGGGCCAGTAATCAAGTTAACATTCTCCCCAGATTTCACATTCGATTAAAAACTATTAGTTTATTTGCTACCACATATGAGATTAAAAAAACCTCAACAAACCAAATACATAATATCACAGATGCAAAAACATGAGCAAAACATGGAAAATCAATATTAACACACACCTTCAAGACACCTTCACCGAGATAATCCGAACCTCAATCTCTCAACTCCAACGCTTCATATATATACCTATAAACCATTTTTTGAAAACAAATTTTAAAACTTTCTTGTAAACAACCAACACTTTTTATAAAAACTAAACACCAAACCTGTAGAAGCACTGCTAGTTCGGCGGCTGATGAGCCGATCGTCACGGGTCATGCAAAACCTAAATAACCAAGGCAGCTAGGGTAAGTAGGGTATAGAATCCAAGGAGCATGTCGTTAGCGTTGCACTAGTTGTTTGTCAAAGTCACTTATGAAGATATAGTTTTGTTATGAAGCTTGCTACTTTATATTTTTCTTGATTTTATAGGAATAGTTGAATGATAACAATAATATTTAAACTAAGAACAATAATGAAGATAACAATCACTCCCGGGTTCGGACATGTAAGTAACTAGGATTTCTAAGGTTAGTATGATAGGTTTTCATTGCAAGAAATGCTAGGACAGAGAATCAAGACTTAGGCATCAACAAATGGCAACGAGGCCCTAAGTATGCTTCTTTATCTAGTTCACCAAATCCTATATGTCAAGTTAAGGCATAAATGACAGAATTCATCTCTATGGTTTACGCATACAGGAACATACACAAGATCCAACCTAACATCAAAATTTAATTGACGGAATTCATTCCTATGGCTCAAGCACAACATAAACATCCACAAAGTTCAACCCAATATCACGACAATTAATCAAGACAATTATTTCTTACAATAAACGTCACGAACACAATCATAATAAAACATACAAATCCAGAAACTTACAATCCTTCACCCGGAAGTGAAGAGAAACTTAACCAATCCTCGTTTCAGCCCACATGATTGTCTTCTGCCGTCCCACCTACGTGCGTGGTCATATGTTGACCCCCTTTTCTGCCGCCAAAGAACTGTTACCTTTTATTCTCAAAGCTCCCACCTTTTATTCCAACACCGACTTCTAGTGGGCCTTTTCTTCATTCCTTTGTTTTCTTGTTTTATGTTTTCTTCGGCCCTTCACATCTTGGGTCACGAGACCCAAATGACCCAAGTCTACTTGTTGTCACACTTTTTATTATCATTATATTATTATTATTATTATTATTATTATTATTATTATTATTATTATTATTACAACTGAATGTTCCTAACTCGGGTGTTCTTGGCTCGATCAAAGTTACTCGTTTTCGCTCTAACGTCCATGAACACCTCCTCTCAAGTGTTCGTGTCTCGATTAAAATTCTTTCGTTTTGAGCTCCTTTTCCACGAACACCTATAAAATATAAAATAAATAAATAAATTGTAAAAACAACCAAAAAGTAATAAAATATATACAATACTAGAATAATAGAGTACATGCCTAGAAAACTAATAAAAAAAACTATCTAATCGACTCAAAAATATACAAAACTGACAAATAAATGTGATGCATATAGCAACACATCACACCCCCACACTTACCTTTTCCTTGCCCTCAAGCAAATCTGCTCAGAACATTACCACGAACAAGTAACAAATACCTCAAACGCCCCCACCATGCACTAGTTAGGGTCAAAAGTCATACCTCATTCATAGATCAACATTAGATGTGTTAATTCAAAAGGAATCCATGATGCACACTTTTGAAACAGAACTCACCCAACTAAGCCTAACATGCTGTCAGTTTTTATTTTATGCCACACACCGCTCACAGTTGTTCACTCCACTCGGTTTAATATATGGACTAGCGTGTAATGTGCTAGTATAAATCACTCAAAGAAAAACCGAATATGAAACTCTGTACTCATAAGCTTGTATGACAATCAAACCTTCACTGTAACACATAGACTTTGCACATATCTAAAGGACTTACAGGTTTTGGGCTTAGGCTAAATTTAGTGAAAGTTTAGGTTTATAAAGTGGCTAAAAAAACAAAGAAACTACCAATCCATGACAATCTTTTATTCATGCTGAACACAATAACTAAAACTACGAGTTATTTTTGACCTGTATTAAACAATACTAACATATGTTTTTCTTTTCTTTTTTTATCATTTTTTTCTCTTTTTTTCTTTTTTTTCTTTTTTTATATAACAATATAACTACTAAACACATAGATCGTCAAATAACGCTGATAACAAAACGGGTCAGTCTAGATCAAGATTCGGGTAAACAAATGAAAAGGTGAAAGGCTCAAAATAGTCTACTAAGGGTAATATATATTTTTTTCGGTTAGATGGGTAAACAAAGGTGTAAAACAAAAAAGGGATTCCTAATTTGCCTTTTTCATATATGTGCATAAATCAAGTCTCAGTATGTATCAAATCAGACAAGTTCTAAAACAGAGCAATATACGGCCTACACTCAACAAATGAATATATATCAGATCAACTAACAATCTAGTAGGCTCAAGATCTCACAAAAGTGGGGAAAATGGGGTTACCGATGTGTGCATGTATTTATTACCGACAGCTCGTTACACCTAATCAAGCAAATTCTAAACATTTTCTAAAAAATAACTGCTGAAAACGATTCATATGTCTGTTCTAAAGAATTGGACCATGATTAAGGACCCACACACCACAAGCAGAGATAGAATGAAAGCACTGAAACAGTCGCTTTCATTCCCGATCAGACCGCTTTTAGGACTTTTTTTTTACTTTTTTTTATTTTATTTTTTTAGACTCAAACCTAACTAAAACAAATGAAAATGAAAGTTTCCCCACCCCCACACTTAAACGACACATTGTCCTCAATGTGAGCTAGGAATAAAATAAAGCAAATAAAAAATAAAATACAACAGTAAAGGAACAAACTCCCCTGGATAAGCAATACGCGTATGAGTCCGTTCAATTCCTTCCAATGTCGGCCGTATAACATTTCATTCACAGCCGATAACAAACCTGGAACAAAGAAACACGAAAGAAAAAAAAACAAACAAATCGGGATTCCTGCAAACATTAGTGATTTCCAAATCGTCCTCACCCGAATGGAGATTGAGTACGAGCGGGACAATCTATACTTGCAATTCAAATCAAAACAAGCAATCCCATGATTACAACAAAATAAAACTGATTCAAACACACTTAAAAATAAAAATTTAAAAAAATAATTTAAAAAAATAAATATACAACAATCATACCTGATGCTCATTCATGGTGGTCTCAAAGAACATTTGCCAACCGAGTTTCCAATGTATGCTCGGTAGTTTACATGTCGTGTCCAAAGATGCTTGACTAGTATCGGAATGTAAAGATCATATGTTTTGCGAGTCCGCTTCAAAATAACTTGCCCAAAATTGTGCAATCCAACCTCCTAACCTTGGGCACCAAACTCACTAGCTCTTCTTGTGGAACCGTGTCTTTATCAAGGTTTAAACATTCATTTTCTTTTATAGGAAGACTTGGAACATCTTCTTCAGCCATGGTGGATTCGATCTTTAAATCATCAACCACCTAAGGGATTGGTGCTGTATTCATCTCCACAACATTCTCCTCAAATTGTGACAATATCCACTCCTGTTTTGCTTGACATTTTTCATTAGTTGATAAGGCGAGATAAGCCTTATCTTTTCTTCGTTCATCGCTTAGAATGTCGTACTTATAACTCAACCATTTTAGCCGACATTCTCGTGATTGATGAGGTTTTGCTAATTCTTGTTCGACTTTAGAAAGTTGCACTTTACTCATAATCTTGTCAAGACTTCTTTGATCTGCCTGAAGTCGCCGCTTAGGTTCGGCGTTTACTAGTGTTTGGTAATGTTGAAGGGTTGGAGGAGAGGCAAGTTCTTCATAGTAAAAGACCGAAGTGTTCTCCCATCTTTCATAAGCAATTAAATACCTTCTTGCTGCCTCCTTTTTCCTTGCAAGCTTTGGACAGTATTCCAAAGTGTGGCGCGGATCCCCACAAACCGCACATGTATCGCGATATGCATACATGGTCAAAACTTGAGCTTCTTTTACCTGCAAAAGAAAGATCCTGCACAGATAACTAGAAAACCCAAAGTGAAATCTAATAAAATTATATAACTAAAAATAAAAATATAATTTTTTTTAATTTTAAAACAACTAAATATACACACAAACAAAACGCAATGCAACACTAAGCGCACTAGCTCCCCGGCAACGGCGCCATTTGATGAGCCGGTCGTCACGGGTCATGCAAAACCTAAATAACCTAGGTAGCTAGGGTAAGTAGGGTATCGAATCCAAGGAGCATGTGGTTAGCGTTGCACTAGTTGTTTGTCAAAGTCACTTATGAAGATATAGTTTTGTTATGAAGCTTGCTAGTTTATATTTTTCTTGATTTTATAGGAATAGTTGAATGATAACATTAATATTTAAACTAAGAACAATAATGAAGATAATAATCACTCCCGGGTTCGGACATGTAAGTAACTAGGATTTCTAAGGTTAGTATGATAGGTTCCATTGCAAGAAACGCTAGGACAGAGAATCAAGACTTAGGCATAAACAAATGGCAACGAGGCCCTAAGTATGCTTCTTTATCTAGCTCACCAAATCCTATATGTCAAGTTAAGGCATAAATGACAGAATTCATCTCTATGGTTTACGCATACAGGAACATACACAAGATCCAACCCAACATCAAAGTTCGAATTCGAAGAACACTCGCAATGTTCCCATCAATAAGGTAACCGTTCTTTGTAGTGGTAAAATCATTGATAATAAAATTGAGATTCAAATTGAGCCATCTCCCCCAATTTGTTGAAGGGTAGGTGGAAGATGTGAGTGATGAGAGTGAAAGAGAAGAGGAAACTGGTCAAAATCAAAATAAAAATCTTTCTGAAAAATCAAGACCCGTTGAGAACAAACAAGCTCCCAAGGCTAAGGAAAAGGGTATGGAGGGTAATACCATCCCTTATCCCGAAGCATTGTTGGAGCCATCTAAAAAAGTGGTTAAGAAAAGGGGCTCGCAACAAGAAGAGTTGTGGGAAATTTTTAAACAAGTGAAAATTAATTTGCCACTTTTAGATGCAATCAAACAAGTCCCCTCTTATGCAAAGTAGCTAAAGGATTTGTGTACCAAAAGAGAACTCATAAAATCCCAAAGAAAATTGATTTAACCGAAAATGTGAGTTCTATTCTTTCGGGTTCACTTCCACCAAAGTTACAAGATCCGGGGGCGCCTATCATATCTATTCAAGTTGGAGAGTTTAAAATGACCCGGGTGCTTTTGGATCTTGGAGCTAGTGTAAGTATCTTGCCGGGTAGTCTTTATGACCAATACGAATTTGGTCCACTTCAAGAGTCTAATACCACCGTGGTATTAGCTGATTTGACTCCCAAGTTACCCTGTGGGATGGTTACCGATGTGATAGTAAAAGTCAAAGATTTTTATTATCCGGTGGATTTCTTAGTACTTGATTATGTTTCCATGGACCTAACCAAACACCAACGGTTATTCTTGGTCGACCATTTTTAGCCACATCTAATGCCCAAATTAATTGCAAGATGGGCACGGTTGACATGACTTTTGGTAACCGTCGGTTCAGGTTAAATGTTTTTTTTCAAATGGGACTAACCCTCTAGTCAATGATGAATGCTATATGGCGGACATCGTTGACGCGTGTATACCTCTATGCGACACTGTTGTAGACGAGGAAGACACAATAGAGGAGTGTTTTATGTTTGACAGGGTACAAGTGGAGACATTGAAGAGCATGGTTGAGGAGGAAAAGAGACAAGGAGTGATGGCGGTGAAGGAAGGAAGACCACCATGGACTCATCAAGTGGTTTAGTCTTCCGGATCACATTGATACTAAATTGAAGCCCTCATTAGTTGAGCCGCCACAAGTGGAATTGAAGGAGTTGCCTAAGCATCTAAAATATGCTTATGTTGGTGAAGGCAACACGCTCCCGGTAATCATTGCTTCAAATTTAACCGGGGAGCAAGAGGAAAAATTGATGAAGGTATTGGTGACCCATAAAGCGGATATTGGGTGAACTGTGGCGGATTTGAAAGGTATTAGTCCGTCGATTGTGATGCACAAGATCATCACGGATGAGAAGGTGAATCCCGCAAGAGATGCCCAAAAGAGACTCAATCCTAATATGCGGGGTGTTGTGAAGAAAGAAGTATTGAAGTGGTTAGATGCGGGTATCATTTACCCTATATCCGATAGCTAGTGGGTTAGTCCAACTCAAACCGTTCCAAAGAAGGCAGGTATTCAAGTCGTGAAAAACGACTCAGGTGAGGAGGTAGCCACCCGACCGGTAACCGGGTGGCGTATTTGTAATGATTATAGGAAGTTGAATGCTGCAACTTCTAAAGACCATTTTCATTTACCTTTTATTGACAAAATAGTAGAAAAATTAGCCGGACAAAAATTTTATTGTTTCTTGGATGGGTATTCGGGTTACAATCAAATTGCTATTCATCCCGAAGATCAACAAAAGACCACCTTTACTTGCCCATATGGCACATTCGCATTTAGGCGAATGCCATTTGGTCTTTGTAATGCCCCCGCCACCTTTCAAAGGTGTATGATGAGTATCTTTTCAGATATGGTGGGGGAGTCTTTGGAAATCTTTATGGATGATTTTTCTATCTTCGGGTCATCCTTTGATTCTTGCTTAGATCAATTGCAAAAGGTTTTACAAAGATGTGTTAAGACAAATTTGGTTTTGAGTTGGGAGAAAAGTCACCTGGTTCTGGAACCGAACCGTTTAGTAATTATCGGTTCCGGTTCCGGTTCTCATATTTTGGAATAAACGGTTCGCGGTTCGGTCCGGTTCGGTCCGGTTCTGAACCGTTGCACAGCCCTAGATATCGATATATGGAATAGTTAAAAAAATTGACACCTTTTGTTTGCACCAACTCCATCATTTACTATTCTATCAAGCTCTTAAAACCATGAAGTTGTCAATTTTGGTATGTTCTGTGGGATTCTGTAAGTAAATAAGATTATATAATCAATACTAGAGTTTAAATTGAGCTTGTATTTTAAATTATCAAATGAAAAAAGATGACAAAAAGAGTGCAGATGGCATACCTTGCCTAACCAGGCAGGGCCAGTAATCAAGTTAACATTCTCCCCAGATTTCACATTCGATTAAAAACTATTAGTTTATTTGCTACCACATATGAGATTAAAAAACCCTCAACAAACCAAATACATAATATCACAGATGCAAAAACATGAGCAAAACATGGAAAATCAATATTAACACACACCTTCAAGACACCTTTACCGAGATAATCCGAACCTCAATCTCTCAACTCCAACGCTTCATATATATACCTATAAACCATTTTTTGAAAACAAATTTTAAAACTTTCTTGTAAACAACCAACACTTTTTATAAAAACTAAACACCAAACCTGTAGAAGCACTGCTAGTTCGGCGGCTGATGAGCCGATCGTCACGGGTCATGCAAAACCTAAATAACCAAGGCAGCTAGGGTAAGTAGGGTATAGAATCCAAGGAGCATGTCGTTAGCGTTGCAATAGTTGTTTGTCAAAGTCACTTATGAAGATATAGTTTTGTTATGAAGCTTGCTACTTTATATTTTTCTTGATTTTATAGGAATAGTTGAATGATAACAATAATATTTAAACTAAGAACAATAATGAAGATAACAATCACTCCCGGGTTCGGACATGTAAGTAACTAGGATTTCGAAGGTTAGTATGATAGGTTTTCATTGCAAGAAACGCTAGGACAGAGAATCAAGACTTAGGCATCAACAAATAGCAACGAGGCCCTAAGTATGCTTCTTTATCTAGTTCACCAAATCCTATATGTCAAGTTAAGGCATACATGACATAATTCATCTCTATGGTTTACGCATACAGGAACATACACAAAATCCAACCCAACATCAAAATTTAATTGACGGAATTCATTCCTATGGCTCAAGCACAACATAAACATCCACAAAGTTCAACCCAATATCACGACAATTAATCAAGACAATTATTTCTTACAATAAACGTCACGAACACAATCATAATAAAACATACAAATCCAGAAACTTACAATACTTCACCCGGAAGTGAAGAGAAACTTAACCGATCCTCGTTTCATCCCGCATGATTGTCTTCTGCCGTCCCACCTACGTGCGTGGTCATATGTTGACCCCCTTTTCTGCCGGCGAAGAACTGTTACCTTTTATTCTCAAAGCTCCCACCTTTTATTCCAACACTGACTTCTAGTGGGCCTTTTCTTTCATTCCTTTGTTTTCTTGTTTTATTTTTTCTTCGGCCCTTCACATCTTGGGTCACGAGACCCAAGTGACCGAAGTCTACTTGTTGTCACACTTTTTATTATCATTATATTATTATTATTATTATTACAACTGAATGTTCCTAACTCGGGTGTTCTTGGCTCGATCAAAGTTACTCGTTTTCGCTCTAACGTCCATGAACACCTCCTCTCAAGTGTTCGTGTCTCGATTAAAATTTTTTCGTTTTGAGCTCCTTTTCCACGAACACCTATAAAATATAAAATAAATAAATAAATAGTAAAAACAACCAAAAAGTAATAAAATATAGGAAAAATTACAGAAATGGTCCTTCATGTTTACCTGTTTTTTCATTAGGTGTCCTTAAACTTCAAAAGTGATGAGAATCATCCTTTATGTTGTAAAATATTTCAGAACTAGTCCTTTAGCACTAACGTGGTTAGATTTTCTGGTTAAGTTTAGTCACGTGAGAGGCACATGAGGGCATTACTGTCATTTCACCTCCTCTCCTCTTTTGATTTCCCCCATTTATAACCCTTCCCCCTGAACCAAACACCCTATTCGATCAAACACGAAATTAGGGTTCCAACTCAAACGATCAGATGTCGAGGCAAGTGTTCTGTGAATGTGGTAAACCAGCAATCATTCTCACATCCTGGACTGATAGAAACCCAGGTCGCCGGTTCTTTGCATGTCCTGATCAGGTAACTTGGTGGTGTTGTATGTTTAAATTAGGGTTATATGTAAACATCGATTTCTGATACAATGTTGTATGTATAAATTAGGGTTCCAGATGTAGATTCATTGGGTGGTGTGAAGAGAACTGCCAAAGATGTGTTGACATCATACCTGGTTTATTAAGATCCAAAAACAACTTGGAAATGAGGGAGACCCATCTAATGCTTGAAAAAATTCAGCTTCAACAGGAGATCAAAGCTACCAAGGAGCAGGCTATCAAACTGAAGAGGTTCCTGGCTATAAGTTGGATAGGATTTCTGGTGTATATGTTCATGAATTAGTAGTGTATGTATTAGAAGCAGTATATGTAGCAGATGGATAGGGTAGCCATCTTAATGAAGCAGTATAGATCTTAATGAAGCAGTATAGAAGCAGTGTATGATGCTGCTTGTTTTGTATGAAGTTGTTTTGTAAGAACCTCTTTTGTAAGAATCTATTGTGGCAATGAAAGTGCATAAAATGCACATTTTGGTATTAATATGTAGATAATGGGTCAAATGCGGATAATAGGTCAAATGGTTTTGTATAATGGCTTAATGGACAGTTTTGACAATGGGTCAAATGGTTTTGCATAATGGCTTGTAAGAATTCCTTGTATTATCCTTGTATTATCTTAATGTTGAGGTTAAGATTGAAGAAACTAATTCTGGAGTTGTGATTGATACTGTTTCTGATGTTCCTGAGGAGTGTGAATCGGTTTATTCTGATTCAGACAGTGAATCGGATACAGAAGCTAGTGTTAATTCTCTAGATGAAGACATTGATCAGTTGCTAGCAGAAGCGGATTTTCTGATGACAAGGAAGTCATGCATTGCAGATGATGCTTTCACCAAGATTGACTATTCCAGATTCTTTGCAGGAAAGGAAGCTCATTTCGCATTGATGGCCATGACTGATCCGCCAAAACCTGTAAGTTCTGAGTGTAGCACTGATGTTAAAAGTGATAAATATTGTGGTACATGTGATAGATTGACTGAGGAGAATAAACAACTCCGTGTTCAACGTGATAGTGCTATCATGAACAGTCAATCTACTCGCAAAGAGTTGAATGCTTTTAACAAAGTATTAGATGGTTACAAAAAGGACATTTCCGACTTGAAAAACACTTTGTCTTTAAAACAATTGGCAATTAACAACTATATCAATGAAATTGAAAACACCAAGTTGGAAATGGCCGCCATCAAATGCTTTGCTGAGAAAGTAAACAAAAAGCTGGAAAGCTATAAGCATATTGCTTATGTGGTAGACCACATCATTGATGATCAAACCACCAATTATCGGTCTGTACCATCTCCGGTTCTTTTTGAAAACCATAATTGTCACCAAGTGACACCGGAGAGTTCGCTAAAATCAGACTCAGCATCGGAAAATGAATCTAATACCTCGAGTATTGGTGATCCACATTCCGATGTGAGACCGATTTTGGGTATCAATGATGAGGGTGTTACTGCTGAGAGTGTGGATTCAGACACTGAGAGGGATGACACTGGTTGTAATCAAACTGTTAATGCATGTGAAATTCCAAAAGAAAATCACATCATTACAAATGAACCAGTTTCACCATCTCAGATAGTGATTCCGATGGCAAATGCTCATCGTGTGAATAAGTCTGAAAAGAATGTTGTGAAGAAAGATCTTGAGAAAAATGTGGTTAAGAAAGATCTTGAAAAGAGTGCTAAGAATGAACAATGTGACAAACCTGTCAAGGTGTTCTATCGGATGGAAGGATCCGATAAGATCATCTCTGACGAGGACTTTCCAATCAAAGATGTTAACTATGCTAAAATTGACAAAATATGGCAAGAAAGCACCATTTGGTTCCCAAAACATGAGAGAACAAATGAGATTCCACCTGCATTATTAAAGAAATTGTATTTGGATGTTCCTCAAGAACCAAAGGTCCATGTCACAGAGTTTATTCGACCCAAAAACAGAGCTAATGGTTTTCATGAGCCTATTTACTCAAAAGGGCCACTCCCTGAGAGTTTAAGGAAGCAACAGTACAATGATCAATACCCTATTAGATCATTTGCTCAACCAAATGCTCCGAATGTTTTTGAAGAGTACCGTGCGTGCTTTAAATGTGGGGAACGAGGGCATTTACTTGCTCAGTGCCCATATGTAAGGCATAAAAGGCACGAGGTTGAAGTGAGGAATTCCATGAGGAAACCGATTGATCATTATGTGCCACCACATAGGCGAGTTGTTCCTCAACAATCACAACAGTTTTATAATCAAAACAATTTTCACCAAATGAGGAACAATCGTCCAATTCATTATGATCGAAGGAATCGGATTGCTATGGAACAATCATGGAGGAAGCCTGTGGTGAACGCAACAATTGATAGGCAAAAGGTTCCACCAAAACCGATTGTCAAATCAAATGTTGGACCTAAGTCTGTTAAATCAGATAAGGTAACCAAGAGAGTTACATTTGCTAACAATGTTCAGAAACTAACTGAGAACCCAAAGTCTCAGATTCGTATCTTGAAAAGGTCTGAACAATCTTGGTCACCCAATGGTACTCCAGGAGCCTCTACTTCAAGGGTTAATGAGAAAAAGGAAACTAGTTTGAACAATCAGAAAAAGATTGATCAAAAAGTTGTTGAAAATGCTTGTGAAAATGTTACTTTGAAACCTGATGTTCAAAGACCCAAGACTCAGGCTTGGGTCCCCCGAAAGAACTAAATGATTTACTTTTTGTGTGCAGGGAGCTTCAGCTGGCCCTATTAGCAGTCTTTGGATTGTTGATAGTGGAGCTTCAGGCCACATGACAGGGGATCTTACGTTGTTGTTCGACGTGAAGAACATCAATGGAGGGTATGTAGCTTTCGCGGGAAATAAAGGTGGATATATCACGATGGAAGGAAGTGTGAGCAATGGGATAGTGAGTTTCGAGCGGATATCTTATGTGAAGCAGATCTATTATAATCTGTTGAGTGTCAGTCAAATATGTGGTAAACAGTTTACTGTGCATTTTGATGACAAATCCTGCTATATTCTGAATCCGGGTTTTACAATTCCTAAAGAGTGGATAATGTTGAAGGCACCTCGCGTCAACAATCTATACATTCTTGATATGTCCAAGGCGATGACATCACAGGGGCAGATAACATGTTTTCTATCAAAAGCGACCGAGAAAGAATCGATAATGTGGCACCGAAGAATGGGGCACATTCATCTGAGAAAAATGAATCAACTTGTGAGAAATGGGCTTGTCGATGGAGTAAACGTGAAACATTTCCATCTAAATGACAAGTGTGTGAGTTGTAAAAAGGGGAAGCAACACAAACAGTCCCACAAAGTGAAAAAGGTTAACTCTGTAGAGATGCCACTTGAGCGATTGCACATGGATCTTTTCGGACCAGTCAAGCGCAAAAGTCATCTTGGAGAGCTTTATTGTTTAGTCGTCACTGACGATTACTCAAGATTTTCATGGGTGATGTGCTTGCAGAATAAAAGTGACACCTTTAACAACCTAAAAGTTCTGTTCACTCGATTGGAGAATCTTTATAATGTGAAAATTAAGAGAATTCGGAGTGACAATGGGACGGAGTTCAAAAACGCCAAGATGGATGAACTTTGTGAAAGCAAAGGAATACATCATGAATATTCGGCTCCGTACACCCCACAACAGAACGGTGTTGCTGAACGAAAGAATAGGACTCTAATTGAAGCGGCTAGAACAATGCTTGCTGATTCAAATCTTCCGGTAATGTTCTGGAACGAGGCGATCTATGCAGCAAATTACACATTAAATCGGGTTCTAACAGTAAAGAAGTTTGGTAAAACATCTTATGAGCTGTTACACCGAAGAAAGCCGAACTTAGAGTATCTAGAACCTTTTAGGGCGCCATGTACTATTGTAGAGGATGTTATTTGACACGAAAACAGGATTATATGATCATACAAGTTACAAAACCAGGTGCGGAAACCCTAGCTTTGAACAAACTGATATAACCTCAAATCAAAACACAATCAAAGTCATTTTCAATAATTTTCATAGATTAACTCATTCATAAACTTGATTACAATATTCAAACAGTTAATCTAGATCACACACACACTATCTCAAACCTCTCTGGAACAACACTTCAAAACACACACACCTAATAACTCTCTTTAACTTACAAAATCACAAAATCTATATATAGGCACTGCACATTCGCCCATTGTGAATGGTCGAATGTGAGGCTTTTCCACATTCGCCCATTTACATGGTCGAATGTGTACCTTCAGTCTTGTTCCATTCCAGATTCGTCCATAGTTAATCTACCTTCGCCCACTTTTCATCACCTTCGCCCACATCTTGTTTCATTCGCCCACTTCAGCCTTTCTAACACATGTTAACTATCCAATCACTAGTCGCAAAACGCATCTACAAACTCCCCCTCGACTATTGATTGGATCGTTTTCTATCCTCGTCCATGACTTTGTTCAGCAACTTGATTCTGAGCAAATTCTTCTGTTCTTTCGTCATCTCAGGCTCTAACCTTCTCTTCACCGGTTTTGACACGTTCGCCATCTTCACCATCTTGCCAAGTTTACCCTCCAAACTACTACCCGCATTTATGTCATATGCAAAACATACACCAACAACTTGAGTGTATTTCTTTGCTTGATCAGCGTCGTTCGGCTCATGATGAATCGGATTGTAAAAGAGCATGATGATGTCTTCGAAAGTGCAATTTATCAACCACATAGGATCAAATACGTGCACATGCTTGTATTTATCCTTTCCGTCTCTCAACACAATTACCGCTTCTGCCTTTCTCCAATCGTAATACCAGAAAATGAAGTCAGCACTGAAGTGTTGTGGCATGGGCATCAAAGGTATCTTCCTCATCACTTCAGGTGCCTTATAAATCAAGGTAACCCGTTTCAGCTTGGTTCTGGGATCAATATCCCTGTGAACTTTCCTCCGGGGATATTGTGGTTTGAATCTATTCCATCTAGTTCTGCTTTCCCAAACCAGCTTGTCTGCGCACCAACCGACATGAGTATTATTAACTGAAGCACCTGACATAGGGAATCTGCATAGATCTCTAACCGCCCAGTACGGTAGAGTTAGCAAGTCAATGAATCTGTAGAAGTACAAGATCCCTGATTCCCACTTAGCAGCTAGACACTTCAGCCTGCCCAAATATGTCCACCCGAGAGCTCTGCCTCTGAACTTAGCATTATGAAATCTGTAAAAGTTTCCTTGAGCTTCAGGCTTCGGTCGGTTCTCATCCATTAATCTCAATTTCTTCAAATAATTCTTCAATTCATCAGATTTATTTGAAGATTCTGGCATATCAGCACCAAATACTTTTTCCATAAACTCAGCACTTCTTTTCTTTGCCTTTTTCTTTGCAGAAGTATTAGGAATCTCAGTAAAGTCAGGAAATACCAAATCTTCATCAGTTTGTCTGAAGTATTGTGGGTATTCCTCATGTGTTATATCTTCTATCTCCACTTCTTCAAACTCAGGGGTGTCTTTATCATCAGAGTGACTTCCAATATCCTTCTCAGGAATATGTGGAATCGACTCATCAACAATAAACTCTTCAAATGTTTTCCCTACCCTCTGTGCAAGCCCATCCAAAATCTCCTTTGCCACAGATGCAGGTACTTCCCCTTCTTCTAAGTCAGGATCGTTATATTCCAATTCATATCTCATATCGTCAGTTTGGAATATTTCAGCAAAACGACCTGTGAACTCAATGGTCCATTCTCTTCTTTCTAACATGTCCTTATAAACTTGTTTTGCATCATTAGATAAGGACCTCACCTTCTCATTCCAGAACACACTCTCATCCGAATCAACATTCTCACTTTTCTTCTTCGAACTCGATTCTCCAGTGTCTTTCTTTTTCTTTGAAGGTGGTCTTTTCTCGAATGTAAACTTCGATGTATCATCTCCTCCATCATTATCATCACTGCTACTCTCATCCTCCTTCTGACTTCCAGAACCCTCAGCATCATCATCATCATTATTATCATCCTCATCATCACTCTTTTCCGATTCTTCATCATCCTCATCATCATCTTCCTCTTTGTCAGATTCAGATGGTTCAAAATCAACCTGTTCTACTTCCTTTTCTTTGTCTTCCTCACCCTCTTTCAACTTGGGTGCAACATTGTACAGGTTGTCAATCAGCTCACTAAGGCGTTTGTTCTCAGCCTTCAATTCTTTATTATCTTCTTTGATAGCCTTGAATCTGTTTTTATTCCTCAAACACTTTCCTTCAAGCTTTTTATTCTTTGCTTCTAGCTTCTTAATCTTCTCATCAATTTCATCCTGATTTGACTTTGAAGCTACAACAATCTGAAGCATCTTTTCCTCATTCTGCTTGAACTTGGCTATCTCTGCTTGCTGAGCCACTATCATCTTCATCATATCGTCCATCTTCTTATTCACTTGCTTCATAACTTCGTCATCCACAGTGACTTTCTTTGACTTGGACTTTGATCTTGATGGCTCTACTTCAGCTTCTTTCTCTTTCTGAGGCTTTCTAAACATGTTAAGTACATTATCCAGTGCTACATTGAATTCATCCACTGGTAATTTTGTTGCCTCTTTAGTCTTTTGTTTCTTTGTGACTGGTGAAGATTGCTTTGATGACGTTCCAGCTTCAGGTAATCTCTTTCCTCTCAAGAGTTGATTTAACTCTTTTTCTCTGAGTTGCTTGGTACTGGTTTTCTTAGCCATGGTTTTGTGTTTAGGCTTGGGCAAGTTAACTACTACAGTTTCACCTTCATTCAACTCGTCCATATTCACAGTAAACATTTCATCTTCAGCACTAACAGACTTTTTGCTCTTCTCAGCTTCAGCAATGGATCTGTTTAATGATTCAGACTCACCAACCATAGTGGCCTTACGTTTGGTGGCACGGAGATTTTCACCATCCGAATCCCACTGTTCCTCCTCCTCTGTTTCTTCTGAGTCTACAGACTCTTCATCCACCAAACTTGTACCTTTCTTAGCAGTATATTTCTTTCTCACAGCTTGTTGCTTCGAACTTTCCTGATCTGTCTTTCCTTTGCCCTTCCCTTTGGCTCCAGGATTGACTACTTGTCTTTTACTCTTTGTATTTGCATCAGCATATACCAAAGGATCATCGTTGTCAGAATCACTATCAGGATGCCTTGCTGTATTCTTTCCTGGATCATTGTAATCCTCTCTAGCTAAGGCTCCAAATAACCTTCTGTATGGTGGTCTCTCATTGTCTGGCACACCCTTATAACCTTTCATTCTAACCAAGGTACGAATGTTCATGTGATCCATAGCAAGTATCTGTGTAGGATCCTTCTTCAGGTTTGGATACTTGTGATCAAAGATCATCATCAGGAATCTAGGGTAAAGCATGAAATACTTCTTCTTCAAACCCTTCAGCATCTCCAGCATATGATCCAATATCATCCCAGCAACATTAAATGGTTTGTTGAGAGTCAACGCAACCATTAATGAGCTTAAACTCTTCCTCATCACGTCATAACCTCCACTAACACATCCAAACACATGTATGATGACGTGAGCAAAATACTTAAACTGCACGCTCAGTTTTCCTTTATACATCGAACCATCAGTGATCGGTCCTTTGTATTTCATCCTAAGAAAACAGGCTTTCTGCTCAGTCCATGACAATTCTCTTGGATCCTCACTAACTTCAAAGTTGATCTGGAGAGCTTCTCTGATGTCAGCCTCAGTAATAAACATCTCCATTCCTTGAATCTTGCTTCGTATGATGGTCTGATTATCAAAGTAATCATACTTAGCGTTGTTGTAGAAATCCTCAACTATATCCTTGTAGATAATAGTTGGTGTAGCCAAAGCATAAACTACTCTGCATCTTTTCAGAAACTTGATAATGTCAGCAAACTCCACGTTCTTCTCTACTTCTCCCAGATAAGCACAGCAATTATGATTCTTCTCGAAAGGCCATTTGCTGCCGCTTGATGATTCACCTTCCTGAACAGGTTCTGGGACAGGATCTGTGACAACATTCTCAACAGGAATCTCAATATTCTCTTGTTCCTCAGCCATCTGTAACACAAAATCAAAAACAACCGTCAAAACACAAAATCGACAAAACTTAAAATTTTAGGTTTTTGAAATCCACATTCGCCCATAAATTCTGGTCGAATGTAGTTTTCTTTTGGCCGAATGTGAACTATGTTGGTCGAATGTGGAATGATTTCTGAATAAACATCACATTCGTCCGTTTGTTAGTACATTCGTCCACTTCTGTTCCACCTTCGTCCAAACGACGAACCGAATGTGAAACAGATTTTACCCAAAATTCAAAAATTTTGCAAAACATGTTTTAAACACTTGATTTTGATCAGAAATTATTCTATCATGGCCGATTAAGACTCGTGTATAACCAATTGCACTTTATTTTCATTATATGTCAGTTTTATTAGAAAATTAGGGTTTATCTTACACATTCAATCGATTACACAATTATAATCTGTAATAACCCTAATTTGTGATACATTCTCCCCCTAAAACTGTCAGATAATGAAATGCAATCAAAATAAAGCATAATCCAACACTCTAAATCCCTGAAACTCTAAACCCTAGGTTCGGTTAGAAAAACGATGATTCTGATCTGTAATCGTCTCCATTACCTGTGTAAAAAGGCTTAAAATGATCAGTATTGGTCAAGGAACAATAATCACAAGCAAAGGAAATCTCAGCAACAAGTCTGGTTATCAATGAAAAATTTTGAAAAATTGTAATGAACTGGTCGAACATGAAGAGGCGTATATATAGAAAGCCACCTTCGTCCGTTCTTGGTGGTCGAATGTGAATGAAGTCCACATTCGCCCCAAATTAATGGCACGAATGTGAATACATTTCACCCGAAAGTGGATTTGTGTTGTAAAGCCCACATTCGCCCAACCTTAAACACCCGAATGTGAAAAAATTTTCACATTCGACCCAATTAAGGGGCGAATGTGAAATGGAAAATTCTGAAAATTTTGCCAAATCACGAATTCGAATCCCGTTCAACATTTTTCAATCCGTTAAGCTTCCAAAACACAAATTTTCACGTTTAAAATGATACAAAGCCCAGATGGTGTTGTCAAATCTCAGAAATTGACTATCAAGCATCCCCGGTTATCAAAAATAAAGCAGAAATGCAAAAATTTTGGATTTTTCTGAAATTTTATCAAAACACACCTAAAATCTTTTTGGATTTTGTATCTTTTTGACAATAAAAGTAAATTGCAACAAAATAAAATGCAACAAAGTAAATGAAAGCAGTAAACTTTTTGTGAAATCCGGTCAGAGGATCATATCAGTTTTCTGAGAAATCTGATCACAGCGTTGATCTATTTGTTTAATATTATCATTAGAAACAGAATGTGACACTGCAATTGCTGATATTGTGGTCCACGTAAGCTCACATGCAGACAATTACGCAATGCTTTAAAATGATACGAGTTAGATGTATTAGACTAACACGATGTGGTGCCCACACACACGACATACTCCCGTATCAAGTAATTGCACAAAGCTTCATCGTAACGCGTGATTATGCCAGAGTTATCCGTAAAAGTTACAAAGTATATAGCACAGAGGTATACAGGTCAGCATTTGAATGCAGCAGAGTAACATGTGCGTATACACTAGGTTGAGGCTGATATTAATCACTGATTTGCATCAGATGATCAATACGATGTAATAATGATCTATGATCAATTAAAACATAAAGTTCCTCAATTCGTTAACTTCCGGTTTTGGCAATTAAGCTCTTTTAGCAAATATTCTGATAAAACTAGGTCCGTAAATCAATACGACAAAAGTTTATCAGAATATCCCGGATAACCATAACATAACGACCCGAAACCTCAGATTTTGGCAATCCTATCAAACGAAATTACGGTACTAAGACCATATGCCCATGAGGTGTTCAGCCACGAACGCGTAGTTCGTTATGTTTGTATCACTAATGCACGCAATATTTAGTCTACGAAGCCTATCAGCATATCACACGTAGTCAACACACGCCTCATAAACTATACAGTTCTTTAGCCTGTGTCAGATTCCCACTGATGTACTATCATTTCCTCTGTTTACCAGGAAATCATTTTGATTTTCTAATTTTTTAGGCTTTTTGAATTTTATAATGTTTTTGGCTTTTCTGATAAAATGGCTCCCCCTAAAATAAAGAACATATTTTTGGGTTTTAAATTTTCTGAAAAACAAATAAAAACAAAAATTTGAAAGAAACAATCCACTCGAAAGCATCAACTTCTTTGAGGATTAAACAATCCCCTCGAAAGCATCAACTTCTTTGAGGATTACGATATTAAAGAGAAATTCCCAATTAGCAAAGAGAAATTCCCAATTAGCAAAATATAAAAACTAAAAACTAAAAAGCGATAAACCGAGGTGCCGATTAGTCCTGTTTTTCCTTTATATTGTTTACTTTTAAAAGATATTCAAAGCGTGAACGGTCAAAAGCTTTAGTAAACAGATCTGCACGTTGGTAGTCAGTATGAATTTTGATCATATCGATCAATTCCTTAGCGTAACAATCACGGATAAAATGATATTTGATCCGGATGTGTTTCGCTTTAGAATGATTTTCAGTATTTTTAGTTAATGCAATTGCGGCTTCATTGTCGCAGTGAATAGGAGTTTTTAGAAACTGCAAACCGTAATCCACCATCTGTTGTTGAATCCAGAGTACTTGCGAACAGCAACTCGAGGCAGCAATGTACTCGGCTTCACAGGTAGATAGAGCCACGGAAGTCTGTTTCTTGCATTGCCAGGTGATTAACCTGCTCCCTAAAAACTGACAACCGGCTGTAGTAGATTTTCTATCTTTGTCGCAGCCGCCCCAATCTGCATCACTAAAAGCGATAAAATCAAAATTATCATCATTAGGGTACCAAAGTCCTTTTGAGGGACAACCCTTCAGATATCTAAGGATACGCTTGACCGCCGTCAGATGACTTTGTTTCGGCTTCGATTGATAACGAGCACAGAGACACGTTGCGTACATAATATCTGGTCGAGACGCCGTCAAATACATCAGAGATCCGATGATTGCTCTGTATGTAAAAGGATCCGTCAGCTCCCCCTTAGCGTCCACTCCAATCCCGTGATTGGGTTGAATCGGGGTATCCATCGGCTTTGAGTCCTCCATCTGGAACCGGCTCAAGATGTCGGAGACATATTTCGTCTGGTGAATGAAGATCCCGTCGGGTCTTTGGTCCACCTGTAAGCCTAGGAAAAACTGCATCTCCCCCATTGCGCTCATTTCAAACTTTTCCTGCATAACAGTTTCGAACTCCCTGCATAAAAACTCGTTAGTTGAACCAAAAATTATATCATCAACGTATATCTGCACTAGAAGCAAGTCATCTCCCGTCTTCTTCGTAAAGAGGGTGCAATCGACGAGGCCGCGCTTAAATCCTTTGGAGATGAGGTATGTACTTAGCTCCTCGTACCACTGTCTCGGAGCCTGGTGCAAGCCATATAAAGCTTTGTTTAGCACGTAGACCTTATCCCGGTGGATTGGGTCCTCAAAGCCTGGTGGCTGCCCGACAAACACCTCTTCCTTGACTTTCCCGTACAGAAATGCGCTTTTAACGTCCATTTGATAAACTTTGAATTTCTTGTATGAAGCAAACGCAAGGAACATCCGAATAGCTTCGATTCGTGCTACCGGTGCATAGATTTCGTTATAATCAATCCCTTCGATTTGATGGAAACCCTGCACGACCAATCTGGCTTTGTTACGAACAATAACCCCACGATCATCCTTCTTGCACTTAAACACCCATTTAGTGCCTATCTTCTTTCTATCCGGCGGCAAGTCCGTGAGCGTCCAAACTCCCAATTTCTGGAATTGTAATAACTCCTCCTGCATAGCTTCCACCCAGGCATCATCCTTCAAAGCGTCCTTGTATGTCCTTGGCTCTACCTGCGACACATAACACGCAAACGACCAATCATTTTGACTACCAGATTGTTGAATTTTGGCATATAAAGCTAAAGCACCAAAACTCTCTGGCGAATTAACACTTTTAAGCTGCCCTCTGGTCATAACACTGCTTCCAGGATCACCGATAACTTGCTCCAGCGGGTGAATACGATGAATCCGAGATTCCGGATAATCAGGTACTTGCACTGCCGTCTGAACAGTCAAGTTCTCTACAGAATCCAGATCATGACCCGTATTTGATGATGAAGCCACATCTGAAGTTGGAGTTGTGTTCACTGGCGGTGCCTCTGGTTCTTCAGCTTGTTCAAGAATAGCTTCTTCAAATTGTTCATCTTCAGATTCTGAAGTGTCTAATGAAGTTGAAGCCTCTTGAAACACTTCTTCCTTTTGTATAGGAGCATTGGTATCATTAGAAGCTGGTAGGGAGTTCACAGTGATCGGACGCACCAACGGTGAAGTTGTTGCATTTTCACACTCATACAGTAATCTGATAACAGCTTCTTCAACCAAGCTATCTAGATTGAATGATTCAAAGAAATCTTTGTAATCAAACATCCAATCGTGACCCGGGCCTTGAATATTTTGAGTATATCGTTGAACTTCCACGTTAGCCCAGTCTTCCACTCGACGAATTCGCTTGTTGTATACCCGTTTGAGCGGGGTTGCATATCCAACAAAGTAACCCCCCTCGGCTTTAGGACTAAACTTCTCGCTTGGATTCAACATAGTGCATGGCGCCCCAAAAGGTTCTAGATACTCTATGTTCGGCTTCCTTCGGTGTAACAGCTCATAAGATGTTTTACCAAACTTCTTCACTGTTAGAACCCGATTTAATGTGTAATTTGCTGCATAAATCGCCTCGTTCCAGAACATTACTGGAAGATTCGAATCAGCAAGCATTGTTCTAGCCGCTTCAATTAGAGTCCTATTCTTTCGTTCAGCAACACCGTTCTGTTGTGGGGTGTACGGAGCCGAATATTCATGATGTATCCCTTTGCTTTCACAAAGTTCATCCATCTTGGCATTTTTGAACTCCGTCCCATTGTCACTCCGAATTCTCTTTATCTTCACATTGTAGAGATTCTCCAATCGAGTGAACAGAACTTTTAGGTTGATAAAGGTGTCACTTTTATTCTGCAAACACATCACCCATGAAAATCTTGAGTAATCGTCAGTGACGACTAAACAATAAAGCTCTCCAAGATGACTTTTGCGCTTGACTGGTCCGAAAAGATCCATGTGCAGTCGCTCAAGTGGCATCTCTACAGAGTTAACCTTTTTCACTTTGTGGGACTGTTTGTGTTGCTTCCCCTTTTTACAACTCACGCACTTGTCATTCAGATGGAAATGTTTCACGTTTACTCCATCGACAAGTCCATTTCTAACAAGTTGATTCATTTTCCTCAGATGAATGTGCCCCATTCTTCGGTGCCACATTATCGATTCTTTCTCTGTCACTTTTGATAGAAAACATGTTATCTGCCCCTGTGATGTCATCGCCTTGGACATATCAAGAATATATAGATTGTTGACGCGAGGTGCCTTCAACATTATCCACTCTTTAGGAATTGTAAAGCCCGGTTTCAGAATATAGCAGGATTTGTCATCAAAATGCACAGTAAATTGCTTATCACATATTTGACTGACACTCAACAGATTATAATCGATCTGCTTCACATACGAAATCCGCTCGAAACTCACTATCCCATTGCTCACACTTCCTTCCATTGTGATATATCCACCTTTGTTTCCCGCGAAAGCTACATACCCTCCATTGATGTTCTTCACGTCGAACAGCAACGCAAGATCCCCTGTCATGTGGCCTGAAGCTCCACTATCAACAATCCAAAGACTGCTAATAGGGCCAGCTGAAGCTCCCTGCACACAAAATGTAAATCAGTTAGTTCTTTCGGGGGACCCAAGCCTGAGTCTTGGGTCTTTGAACATCAGGTTTCAAAGTAACATTTTCACAAGCATTGTCAACAACTTTTTGATCAATCTTTTTCTGATTGTTCAAAACAGTTTCCTTTTTCTCATTAGCCCTTGAAGTTGAGGCTCCTTGAGTACCATTGGGTGACCAAGATTGTTCAGACCTTTTCAAAATACTAATCTGAGACTTTGGATTCTCAGTCGGTTTCTGAACATTGTTAGCAAATGTAACTCTCTTGGTAACCTTATCTGATTTAACAGATTTAGGTCCAACATTTGATTTGACAATCGGTTTTGGTGGAACCTTTTGCCTATCAACTGTTGCGTTCACCACAGGTTTCCTCCATGATTGTTCCATAGCAATCCGATTCCTTCGATCATATTGCATTGGACGAGTGTTCCTCATTTGGTGAAAATTGTTTTGATTATAAAACGGTTGTGGTTGCTGAGGAATAACTCTCCTATGTGGTGGCACATAATGATCAATCGGTTTCCTCATGGAATTCCTCACTTCCACCTCGTGCCTCTTATGCCTTACATATGGACACTGAGCAAGTAAATGCCCACGTTCCCCACACTTAAAGCACGCACGGTACTCTTCAAAAACATTCGGAGCATTTGGTTGAGCAAATGATCTAACAGGATATTGATCATTATACTGTTGCTTTCTTAAACTCTCAGGGAGTGGCCCTTTTGAGTAAGTAGGTTCATTAAAACCATTAGCTCTGTTTTTGGGTCGAACAAACTCTGTGACATGGACCTTTGGTTCTTGAGGAACATCCAAATATAATTTCTTTAATAAAGCTGGTGGAATCTCATTTGTTCTCTCATGTTTTGGGAACCAAATGGTGCTTTCTTGCCAAATTTTGTCAATTTTAGCATAGTTAACATCTTTGATTGGAAAGTCCTCGTCAGAGATGATCTTATCGGATCCTTCCATCCGATAGAACACCTTGACAGGTTTGTCACATTGTTCATTCTTAACACACTTTTCAAGATCTTTCTTCACCACATTTTTCTCAAGATCTTTCTTCACAACATTCTTTTCAGACTTCTTTTCACGATGAACATTTGCCATCGGAATCACAATCTGAGATGGTGAAACTGGTTCATTTGTAATGATGTGATTTTCTTTTGGAATCTCACATGCATTAACATTTTGATCACAACCAGTGTCATCACTCTCAGTGTGTGAATCTACACTCTCAGCAGTAACACCCTCATCATTGATACCCAAAATCGGTCTAACATCGGAATGTGGATCACCAATACTCGAGGTATTAGATTCATTTTCCGATGCTGAGTCAGATTTTACCGAACTCTCCGGTGTCACTTGGTGACAATTATGGTTTTCAAATAGAACCGGAGATGGTACAGACCGATAATTGGTAGTTTGATCATCTATGATGTGGTCTACTACATAAGCAATATGCTTATAGCTTTCCAGCTTTTTGTTTACTTTCTCAGCAAAGCATTTGATGGCAGCCATTTCCAACTTGGTATTTTCAATTTCATTGATATAGTTGTTAATTGCCAATTGTTTTAAAGACAAAGTATTTTTCAAGTCGGAAATGTCCTTTTTGTAGCCATCTAATACTTTGTTAAAAGCATTCAACTCTTTGCGAGTAGATTGACTGTTCATGATAGCACTATCACGTTGAACACGGAGTTGTTTATTCTCCTCAGTCAATCTATCACATGTACCACAATATTTATCACTTGTGACATCAGTGCTACATTCAGAACTTACAGGTTTTGGCGGATCAGTCATGGCCATTAATGCGAAATGAGCTTCCTTTCCTGCAAAGAATCTGGAATAATCAATCTTTGTGAAAGCATCATCTGCAATGCACGACTTCCTTGTCATCAGAAAATCCGCTTCTGCTAGCAACTGATCGATGTCTTCATCTAGAGAATTAACACTTGCTTCCGTATCCGATTCACTGTCTGAATCAGAACTGATTCACACTCCTCAGGAACATTAGAAACAGTATCAATCACAACTCCAGAATTTGTCTCTTCAGCTTTATCTTCAACATTAACCTCAGCATTAACCTTAACAGGTTCAGTCTCCACATCCATCTCAGCCTCAGACTCATCACTTTCAACCTCAGTTCCTACCTTCTCATCCATCGTCACTGAATCTTCAATATCAACCTGATATGCAACACAAGCCACATTGCCCCCAGTAGTGATTTCCTCAACACCTATCTGCATACTCGACCAGTCAAACCTCTCATCTTGTTGAGTTACCAATGCTTGATTCTGATTGGTATTCTGATGAGTCTCATTTGGTGTAGTTATTGGTATGACTGTTCGGTTAGAATTGTTTGGTGTTTGGTTTTGTGTCTGGTTTGGTGTGTTTGGTTGTCTATTTTGGTTGTTATTAAAATTGTTTTGACGGTTTTGGTAGTTGTTGTTGTTGTTTTGGTAAGAAACTTGGTTTTGGTTTTGTTGTTGACTGTTCTGATAGCTGGCATTGAATGGATTCCTATTGCCTTGTTTTGGTGGCTGGGTGCATTCTCTTTTAAAGTGACCTTTCCCTCCACAGTTAAAACAAGTCACTTTCTCCTTGTTGAACCCGTAGGTTGTGTTAGGAGAAGTTCCCAAATCCGTTCTACCTGTCTTCTCGATAAATTCTGTTGCTCTTCTCATTATGCTCGCAAAAGCCCATTGAATATCAATGAGTTCCATCTCTTCCTTGTCAATCTGTGCGTAGTCTTCATTGGTCAAGTTGTTATTCCCAATTTGACTAGCAACTAGTCCATTGTAGGATGAGACCATTGCAGAGACTAATGCAATGTGTTGCTGAGCAACTTCAACTGTCACATTTCCCAAGTTAGATGTCTCCAAAACCACCGTTTGTTGGTTAGGTTGGTTCATTGGTTGTTGTTGAGATTGAGTAGCAGTGTAAAAAGCTGCTTGTTGCATTGGGGAGAATGGTGGAATGTATGAATTGTTGTATGGTTGTTGTGGTGGTGGTTGTGAAAAGGATGATGTTTGTTGATGGTAGTTCATGGTAGGTGATTCCATAACATTGGATATACATGCAACATGTGGTGCTACTAGCCCTCCTGAGCTTGATGTACTAGCTGGAACTGGAGATCCTCCAAAGTATAAGTTGGGATTCTGAGGAATCTGTGCTCTTCTAGCTTTCCTCTTCTCTTCCAATTCTTTGTTTTCCAGCTTCTCTATGAACTCCTGAATAGACCAGTATTGATAAGCATCCTTCTCCTTCAGAACTTCCACATGCTGATCCCAGTTTGGTGGTAACGCATCTGCAAACTTGTCCACCTGCTTTGCCATAGGAATCTGTATACCATAGCTAGACAATTCAGATAACAAATGATTATATCTAGGAGTTAGTTCTTTCAAAGTTTCATTTCCAATATAAGAAAAATTCTCAAACTCCTTTCTTAGTTCTTCCATCCTTAGACCTCTAGTCTTCTCATTTCCATCATGCCTTCTTTTAAGTGCTTCCCATAGTGCCTTAGATGTTGTGCAAGTCCCAAACTGATGCAAAAGATCATTTGTGATTGCCTGTGTCAATTGGGAAAACGCCTTCTTCTCCACAGCAAACTTCTTTTTCTCATCCTCAGCCATGCTCTCCAATGGCACTGGTTCACCTGTGTTTTCCAAAACTGGTGGTGTGTAACCTTTAGCAATCATGTTCCATGCTTCAGCACCCTCCACTCCCATGCCTTCCAAATGTATCTTGAACTTTTTCTGCCACTGATTGTATTCTTGAATCTCCATAAGCTTCGGTGGCCGATTCCCGCTACCTGAAGACAAATCATTAATCAGTGTGGAAATAGCATTTGTAGCTTGAGTGTTTACCACCGCTGCTGCTACTCCCCACTAGTCAGATTGTGGTGCTGGAGGTGCACTTTGAGTCATATAGTTAACCGGCTGCGAAGACTGTGTGCTCGTCTTCTGTGCTGCTACCGTCCATGGGTCCATCACCTGCTGTTGTGGTTGGGTAGTTGCTGGTGTTGGAGTAGTCGGAAAATTCCACATGATCACGAACTTCGAGAAATTCAACACTTAGAAAATTTTCCAAAAACTAGCTCTAGGTTCGCCCAAAATGTTTCAGGTTCGTCCCTTTCTGAAGTAGGTTCGCCCAGAAATACTCTCCCGAATGTAAAATCTCACCAGAAAGTAAAAACACACTAACACTTTTCACGTTCGCCCAAAAAATTTCAGGTTCGCCCGTTCTAATTCCAGGTTCGTACCCCCGATCAACCGAATGTGAAAAATGTGACCCGAAAGTGAAAAATTCAACAGAAAATTTCCAGGTTCGCCCAAAACTACCTAGGTTCGCCCAAACATTCACTCAGGTTCGCCCAAACTCTACACCTTCGACCACACTGTTCCAGGTTCGCCCATTTTCTGATTTGAAAAACGGTTACACTTTGAAAAACGGTTATTTTGACCTCTGATTTTCAAAAGTTTGTGAATTTGAATGATCTTGATCAGGTTTTGCTTCGGAGATGATTTGGAACAAGTTTAATTCTTGGAATTTTGAATTTTAACCACAAAATCAACTCTAATTCTTTCAAAAACACTCAAAAACCATTTTTATGCAAAAACAGATGTGAATTGATCAAAATAATGTCCAAATCAGCTCTGAGTTTATCAATTTGTTGTTGTATGATCCTCTAGGCTCTGATACCACTTTGTAGAGGATGTTATTTGACACGAAAACAGGATTATATGATCATACAAGTTACAAAACCAGGTGCGGAAACCCTAGGTTTGAACAAACTGATATAACCTCAAATCAAAACACAATCAAAGTCATTTTCAATACTTTTCATAGATTAACTCATTCATAAACTTGATTACAATATTCAAACAGTTAATCTAGATCACACACACACTATCTCAAACCTCTCTGGAACAACACTTCAAAACACACACACCTAATAACTCTCTTTAACTTACAAAATCACAAAATCTATATATAGGCACTGCACATTCGCCCATTGTGAATGGTCGAATGTGAGGCTTTTCCACATTCGCCCATTTACATGGTCGAATGTGTACCTTCAGTCTTGTTCCATTCCAGATTCGTCCATAGTTAATCTACCTTCGCCCACTTTTCATCACCTTCGCCCACATCTTGTTTCATTCGCCCACTTCAGCCTTTCTAACACATGTTAACTATCCAATCACTAGTCGCAAAACGCATCTACAACTATGTTGAATCCAAGCGAGAAGTTTAGTCCTAAAGCCGAGGAGGGTTACTTTGTTGGATATGCAACCCCGCTCAAACGGGTATACAACAAACGAACTCGTCGAGTGGAAGACTGGGCTAATGTGGAAGTTCAACGATATACTCAAAATCTTCAAGGCACGGGTCCTGATTGGATGTTTGATTACAAAGATTTCTTTGAATCATTCAATCTAGATAGCTTGGTTGAAGAAGCTGTTATCAGATTACTTTACGAGTGTGAAAATGCAACAACTTCACCGTTGGTGCGTCCGATCACCGTGAACCCCCTACCAGCTTCTAATGATACCAATGCTCCTATACAAGAGGAAGAAGTGTTTCAAGAGGCTTCAACTTCATTAGACTCTTCAGAATCTGAAGATGAACAATTTGAAGAAGTCATTCTTGAACATGCTGAAGAACAGGAGGCACCGCCAGTGAACCCAACTCCAACTCCAGATGTTGCTTCATCATCAAATACGGGTCATCATCTGGATGCTGTAGAGAACTTGACTGTTCAGACGGGAGTGCAAGTACCTAATTATCCGGAATCTCGGATTCATCGTATTCACCCGCTGGAGAAAGTTATCGGTGATCCTGGAAGCAGTGTTATGACCAGAGGGCAGCTTAAAAGCGTTAATTCGCCAGAAAGTTTTGGTGCTTTAGCTTTATATGCCAAAATTCAACAATCTGGTAGTCAAAATGATTGGTCGTTTGCGTGTTATGTGTCGCAGGTAGAGCCAAGGACATACAAGGACGCTTTGAAGGATGATGCCTGGGTGGAAGCTATGCAGGAGGAGTTATTACAATTCCAGAAATTGGGAGTTTGGACGCTCACGGATTTGCCGCCGGATAGGAAGAAGATTGGCACTAAATGGGTGTTTAAGTGCAAGAAGGATGATCGTGGGGTTATTGTTCGTAACAAAGCCAGATTGGTCGTGCAGGGTTTCCATCAAATCGAAGGGATTGATTATAACGAAATCTATGCACTGGTAGCACGAATTGAAGCTATTCGGATGTTCCTTGCGTTTGCTTCATACAAGAAATTCAAAGTTTACCAAATGGACGTTAAAAGCGCATTTCTGTACGGGAAAGTCAAGGAAGAGGTTTTTGTCGGGCAGCCACCAGGCTTTGAGGACCCAATCCACCGGGATAAGGTCTACGTGCTGAACAAAGCTTTATATGGCTTGCACCAGGCTCCGAGACAGTGGTACGAGGAGCTAAGTACATACCTCATCTCCAAAGGATTTAAGCGCGGCCTCGTCGATTGCACCCTCTTTACGAAGAAGACGGGAGATGATTTGCTTCTAGTGCAGATATACGTTGATGATATAATATTTGGTTCAACTAACGAGCTTTTATGCAGGGAGTTCGAAACTGTCATGCAGGAAAAGTTCGAAATGAGCGCAATGGGGGAGATGCAGTTTTTCCTAGGCTTACAGGTGGACCAAAGACCCGACGGGATCTTCATTCACCAGACGAAATATGTCTCCGACATCTTGAGCCGGTTCCAGATGGAGGACTCGAAGCCGATGGATACCCCGATTCAACCCAATCACGGGATTGGAGTGGACGCTAAGGGGGAGCTGACGGACCCATTTACATACAGAGCAATCATCGGATCTCTGATGTATTTGACGGCGTCTCGACCAGATATTATGTACGCAACGTGTCTCTGTGCTCGCTATCAATCGAAGCCGAAACAAAGTCATCTGACGGCGGTCAAGCGTATCCTTAGATATCTGAAGGGTTGTCCCTCAAAAGGACTTTGGTACCCTAATGATGATGATTTTGATTTTATTGCGTTTAGTGATGCAGATTGGGGCGGCTGCGACAAAGATAGCAAATCTACTACAGCCGGTTGCCAGTTTTTAGGGAGCAGGTTAATCACATGGCAATGCAAGAAACAGACTTCTGTGGCTCTATCTACCTGTGAAGCCGAGTACATTGCAGCCTCGAGTTGCTGTTCGCAAGTACTCTGGATCCAACAGCAGATGGTGGATTACGGTTTGCAGTTTCTTAAAACCCCTATACATTGTGACAACGAAGCCGCAATCGCATTAAGTAAAAATACTGAAAATCATTCTAAAGCGAAACATATCCGGATCAAATATCATTTTATCCGTGATTGTTACGCTAAGGAATTGATAGATATGATCAAAATCCATACTGACTACCAACGTGCAGATTTGTTTACAAAAGCTTTTGACAGATCTCGCTTTGAATATCTTTTAAAAGTAAACAATATAAAGGAAAAACAGGACTAATTGGCACCTCGGTTTATCGCTTTTTAGTTTTTAGTTCTTATATTTTGCTAATTGGGAATTTCTCTTTGCTAATTGGGAATTTCTCTTTACTATCGTAATCCTCAAAGAAGTTGATGCTTTCGAGGGGATTGTTTAATCCTCAAAGAAGTTGATGCTTTCGAGTGGATTGTTTCTTTCAATTTTTGTTTTTATTGTTTTTCAGAAAAATCAAAAACCCAAAAATATGTTCTTTATTTTAGGGGGAGCCATTTTATCAGAAAAACCAAAAACATTATAAAATTCAAAAAGACCTAAAAATTAGAAAATCAAAAACATTATAAAATTCAAAAAGACCTAAAGAATTGTATAGTATAATGAGGCGTATGTTGACTACGTGTGATATGCTGATAGGCTTCGTAGACTAAATATTGCGTGCATTAGTGATACAAACATAACGAACTACGCGTTCGTGGCTGAACACCTCATGGGCATATGGTCTTAGTACCGTAATTTCGTTTGATAGGATTGCCAAAATCTGAGGTTTTGGGTCGTTATGTTATGGTTATCCGGGATATTCTGATAAACTTTTGTCGTATTGATTTACGGACCTAGTTTTATCAGAATATTTGCTAAAAGAGCTTAATTGCCAAAACCGGAAGTTACCGAATTGAGGAACTTTATGTTTTAACTGATCATAGATCATTATTACATCGTATTGATTATCTGATGCAAATCAGTGATTAATATCAGCCTCAACCTAGTGTATACGCACATGTTACTCTGCTGCATTCAATTGCTGACCTGTACACCTCTGTGCTATATACTTTGTAACTTTTACGGATAACTCTAGCATAATCACGCGTTACGACGACGCTTTGTGCAATTACTTGATACGGGAGTATGTCGTGTGTGTGGGCACCACATTGTGTTAGTCTAATACACCTAACTCGTATCATTTTAAAGCATTGCGTAATTGTCTGCATGTGAGCTTACGTGGACCACAATATCAGCAATTGCCGTGTCACATACTGTTTCTAATGATAAAATTAAACAAATAGATCAACGCTACCGGACATCACAAAATGTTTACTGCTTTCATTTACTTTGCTGCATTTTATTTTGTTGAAATTTACTTTTATTGACAAAAAGATACAAAATCCAAAAAGATTTTAGGTGTGTTTTGATAAAATTTCAGAAAAATCCAAAATTTTTACATTTCTGCTTTATTTTTGATAACCGGGGATGCTTGATGGTCAATTTCTGAGATTTGATAACACCATCTGGGCTTTGTATCATTCTAAATGTGAAAATATGTGTTTTGGAAGCATAACGGATTGAAAAATGTTGAACGGGATTCGAATTCGTGATTTGGCAAAATTTTTAGAATTTTCCATTTCACATTCGCCCCTTAAATGGGTCGAATGTGGAAAATTCTTCATCTTCGGGCTGTTCAAAACGGACGAATGTGGGTTGTTTATATGATTTTCACATCCGGGTAAACATTTTACATTCGGGCACATTTACTTGTGGGCGAATGTGGAAAATTCCCACATTCGACCCATCAAACGGACGAAGGTGGGCATCTATATATAAACCAGTTTTACATTCGAACCTCATTCCAACTTTTTCAAATTTTCATTCGATCTGGACACTTGTTGCTTTGCTGAATTTTTGTTGTGCATTTTATTCCCTGATACTTCCTGATCATTTTGATACCAATTTTACAGGTAATGACGAAGGATTGAGACTGGAATCGTTTGTTTTCTATACGGACCTAGGGTTTAGATTTCCTGATCTTCGAGTGATTGTTAATGCTTAATTTTGATTTACATTCATTCCATATCAGTTTTAGGGGGAGAGGTGTGAAAGAATTAGGTTATTAACATTGTTTGAGGTTTGATTGATCGATTGAAACACAAATAACCCTAATTCTTAATAAAAACTGATATAGATTGAATTTTAGGGACAATTGGTTATTCACGAGTGTTTATCGGCCATATTAGACCATGTTTGAATCAAAATCAAGTGTTAAAAACATGTTTGGAAAATTTTTGAAATTTTGGGGAAGAACAAATTTCACATTCGGGTCATCGAATGGGCGAAGGTGAAATTTGAGGGACGAATGTACTTCAAAACGGACGAATGTGATGATTATTCAAAACCATTCCACATTCGACCAACATATTTTATATTCGACCAGAAAATTATACATTCGACCTTAATAAAAACGGGCGAATGTGAATTTCAAAAATGTTGAAATTTTTAAATTTTGTCGATTTTGTGTTTTAACGTTTGTTTTTGATTTTGTAATACAGATGGCTGAAGAACAAGAGAATGTTGAGATTCCAGTTGAAACTATTGTTCCAGATATAGTCCCAGAACCTGTTCAAGAAGGTGAATCATCGAGCAAAAGCAAATGGCCGTTCGAGAAGAATCACAATTGCTGTGCTTATCTGGGGGACGTAGAGAAGAACGTGGAGTTTACTGATATAATCAAGTTCTTGAAAAGAAGCAGAGTAGTTTATGCTTTGGCTACACCAACTATTATCTACAAGGATATAGTTGAAGACTTCTACAACAATGCGAAGTACGACTTTCTGGATAATCAGACTATCATAAGAAGCAAGATTCAAGACATGGAGATGTTCATTACAGAGTCTGATATCAGAGAAGCACTCCAAATAAAGTTTGAAGTTAGTGAAGATCCAAGAGAACTTTCGTGGACTGAGCAGAAAGCTTGTTTCCTCAGAATGAAATACAAAGGACCTATCACTGATGGTTCAATGTACAAAGGGAAACTGAGCGTGCAGTTTAAGTATTTTGCTCATGTCATAATCAATGTGTTTGGATGTGTTAGTGGAGGATATGACGTAATGAGAAAAAGTTTGAGCTCATTAATGGTTGCGTTGACTCTCAACAAACCATTTAATGTTGCTGGAATGATCTTGGACCACATGTTGGAGATGCTGAAAGGGTTAAAGAAGAAGTATTTTATGTTATACCCTAGATTCCTGATGATGATCTTTGATCACAAGTATCCAAATCTGAGGAAAGATCCAACACAGATACTTGCACTAGATCACATGAACATTCGTACACTGGTGAGAATGAAGGGATACAAGGGTGTGCCAGACAATGAAAGGCCACCTTACAGAAGGTTGTTTGGAGCCTTAGCTAGAGAGGATTACACTAATCCAGGAAAGAATACAGCTAGGCATCCTAATAGTGATTCTGATAATGATGATCCCTTGGTATATGCTGATGCTAATACTAAGAAGAAGAGGCAAGTAGTCAATCCTGGAGCCAAAGGGAAGGGCAAAGGAAAGACTGATCAGGGAAGCTCGAAGCAACAAGTTGTTAGAAAGAAATCAACTGCTAAGAAAGGTACTAGTTTGGTGGATGAAGAATCAGTGGATTCAGAAGAAACTGAGGAGGAGGAACAGTGGAATTCGGATGCTGAAAATCTCCGGGCCACCAAACGTAAGGCCACTATGGTTGGTGAGTCTGAATCATTAAACAGATCTATTGCAGAAGCTGAGAAAAGCAAAAAGTCTGTTGGTGTTGAGGATGAAGGTTTAGGTGTAAATATGGATGAGTTGAATGAAGGAGAAACTGTGGCTGTTAACTTGCCCAAGCCTAAACACAAAACCATGGCTAAGAAGACTAGCACAAAGCAACTGAGAGAAAAAGAGTTAGCTCAACTCTTGAGAGGTAAAAGAGTACCCGATGCTGGTACGTCATCAAAGCAATCTTCACCAGTCACTAAGAAACAAAAGAAATCAAAAGAGGCAGAAACATTACCAGTGGATGAGTTCAATGTAGCACTAGATAATGTACTTGACATGTTTAGAAAGCCTCAGAAAGAGAAAGAAGCTGAAGTTGAGCCATCCAGATCAAAATCCAAGAAAGTCACTGTGGATGATGATGTTATGAAGCAAGTGAACAAGAAGATGGACGATATGATGAAGATGATTGTGGCTCAGCAAGCTGAAATAGCCAAGTTCAAGCAGAATGAGGAAAAGATGCTTCAGATTGTAGTAGCTTCAAAGTCAAATCAGGATGAAATTGATGAGAAAGTGAAGAAGCTAGAAGCAAAGAACAAAAAGCTTGAAGGAAAATGTTTGAGGAACAAAAACAGGTTTAAGGCTATCAAAGAAGATAATAAAGAACTGAAGGCTGAGAATAAACGCCTGAGTGAGTTAATTGACAACCTGTACAATGTTGCACCCAAATTGAAGGAGGGTGAAGAAGATAAAGAAAAAGAAGAGGAACAGGTTGATTTTGAACCATCTGAGTCTGATAAAGAGAAAGATGATGATGAGGATGATGAAGAATCGGAAAAGAGTGATGATGAGGATGATAATAATGATGATGATGATGATGCAGAGGGTTCGGGTAGTCAAAAAGAAGATGATAGTAGCAGTGATGATGATAATGATGGAGGAGATGATACATCGAAGTTTACATTTGAGAAGAGACCACCTTCAAAGAAGAAGAAAGATACTGGAGAATCAAGTTCAAAGAAGAAAGGTGAGAACGTTGATTCAGATGAAAGTATATTCTGGAATAAAAAGGTGAGGTCTTTGACTGAAGATGCTAAACAAGTATACAAAGATATGTTAGAAAGAAGAGAATGGACCATTGAGTTCACAGGTCGTTTTGCTGAAATATTCCAAACTGACGATATGAGATATGAATTGGAATATAACGATCCTGATCTTGAAGAAGGGGAAGTACCTGCATCTGTGGCAAAGGAGATTTTAGATGGACTTGCACAGAGGGTAGGGAAAACGTTCGAGGAGTTTATTGTAGATGAGTCGATTCCTAATATTCCTGAAAAGGATATTGGAAGTCACTCTGATGATAAGAATACCCCTGAATTTGAAGAAGTGGAGATTGAAGACATAACACATGAGGAATACCCACAATACTTTAGACAAACTGATGAAGATGTGGTGTTTCCTGATTTTACTGAAATTCCAAACACTTCTGCGAAGAAAAAGGCTAAGCAGAGAAGTGCAGAGTTTGTAGAGAAAGTATTTGGATCTGATATGCCAGAATCGTCAAATAAATCTGATGAATTGAAGAGTTATTTGAAGAAATTGAGAGAAATGGATGAGAACCGACCGAAGCCTAAAGCTCAAGGAAACTTTTATAGATTTCATAATGCTAAGTTTAGAGGCAGAGCTCTCGGGTGGACATATTTGGGCAGACTGAAGTGTCTAGCTGCCAAATGGGAATCAGGGATCTTGTACTTTTACAAATTCATTGATTTGCTAACTCTACCATACTGGGCGGTTAGAGATCTATGCAGATTCCCAATGTCGGGTGCTTCAGTTAATAATACACATGTCGGTTGGTGCGCAGATAAGCTGGTTTGGGAAAGTAGAACGAGATGGAATAGATTCAAGCCACAATATCCCAGAAGGAAAGTGCATAGGGATATTGATCCCAGAACCAAGCTGAAGCGGGTTACTTTGATATATAAAGCACCTGAAGTGATGAGAAAAATTCCTTTGATGCCCATGCCACAACATTTCAGTGCTGACTTTATCTTCTGGTATTACGATTGGAGAAAGGCAGAAGCGGTGATTGTGTTGAGAGATGGAAAGGATAAATACAAGCATGTGCATGTATTTGATCCTATGTGGTTGATAAACTGTACTTTCGAAGACATTATCATGCTCTTTTACAATCCGATTCATCATGAGCCGAACGACGCTGATCAGGCAAAGAAATACACTCAAGTAGTTGGTGTTTGCTTTGCATATGATATAAATGCGGGAAGTAATTTGGATGGAAAACTTGGCAAGATGGTGAAGATGGCAAACGTGTCAAAACCGGTGAAGAGACGGCTAGAGCCTGAAATGACAAAAGAGCAGAAGAAACAGCTCAGAATCAAGTTGCTGAATAAAGCCATGGATGAGGACAGAAAACGATCCAATCAATAGTCGAGGGGGAGTTTGTAGATGCGTTTTGCGACTAGTGATTGGATATTAACATGTGTTAGGATGCTGATCTGGGCGAATGTAGATCAATGTGGGCGAAGGTGAGTATATAGTGGACGAAGGAAGAACTGACTGGACGAACTAAGAATGGAACTACACAGAAGAACACATTCGACCACTACAGTGGGCGAATGTGGAATGAACTCACATTCGACCATGTGAAATGGGCGAATGTGCAGACTCTATAAATAGAATTTGTGTTTTTGTAATGTTAAGAGAGTCATTAGGTGTGTGTGTTTTGAGGTGTTGTTCCAGAATAGTTTGAGAGGTTCTGTGTGTGTTCTAGATTAACCTAAAGTCAATTGTAATCAAGTTTATGAATGTGTTAATCTATGAAAACGATTGAAAATGACTTTGATTGTGTTTTGATTTGAGTTTATATCAGTTTGTTCAAAGCTAGGGTTTCCGCACCTGGTTTTGTAACTTGTATGATCATATAATCCTGTTTTCGTGTAAAATCATTCTCCTACAGTTTCCACACTTGCCACAAGTTGTCTTGGTGTTCTTCTTTGATAGTTTTCCTCCTCTTGCAACATCTTCCATTTCAAATGCTGACCTCTTCCTTACTTTCTTTGGTCTACCCACCTGGGTGTGATGATTAGGTGGCAATAATGTTGTTGGAACTTCACACTTAGTCCACAGAGCCCTGCCATTAATGGGGTTGATCTTGAAGGAGTAGACTTGTTTCCACCTCTCCATTGTGTACACTGGATTAACCCAGCTTTCCAATGCACCAACTCTGCCACCATTAGTAGATTTGAACCATAAAGCAGCCACTACATGTCTACATGGCATCCCTGTGCATACATACACAATCATTAGTAAACAGAATTCTAAAACATTAGTATCAACCATAGTAGATTCTTACCTGTTATTTCCCAACCTCTACATGCACAAGTTTTCTGTTCCAAATCAACAACTCTTGTGTGACCTGGTTTACCACTAACCCCATATTTATCCCCCCCCCCCCATTCCACTGAACACTGTAAAAGATAGCATATTTCTTAATTGTATCAAACATTTATGTGGCCCTAGGTGTCAAAAGTCCTTCACTGGTTTCTATATCCTTCAACACAACAACAATTCTCCTCATACAATACTCCCTAATGTACTCTAGGGCATGGATAATTGGCTTGTCTCTACCTTCTACAATCTTTCCATTGAATGATTCACACATATTGTTAAGTAACATGTCAGTTTGTCCCCTACCTGTGATTCACACATATTATTCTAATGGGCTTACCAATCAAAACAAATACTTAACATAGATTGTAAAGTTCATACCAGTAAAATGAGACCTACTCCAGTGCAGAGGTGGGATTTTGGACAACCACAAATGTGCAGCCTTGTTCACAGACTTTAACTCATTCATGGCAGTAGTAAACTCTGGTATAGTTGTTGCACTTGCACATTTCCACAGTAAATCTTTATAAAGCTTGCCTCTGAATGTTAGCTTCATATTCTCATGAATGTGCCTAAGACAGTACTTGTGCTCAGCACAAGGATACAACCTTGAAAGTGCAGGAAGTAGGCCCTAGTAAGCATGTAAAGAAGTGTTATGTCATTAATAAGTATGTAAATAATAATCATTATGTATGTAAACAAGGGTTACCTTTTGCCTATCACTGATGAAAGTGAAGTTTGAGTTTCTACCCAAGTCTAAGTCATCACCCAACAGATCCAAAAACCATAACCAAGCATTGTAATTTTCTGCTTCTACTATTGCATAACAAACTGGATATATACCATTGTTAGGGTCAACACCCACTGCACTTAAGATCTGGCCAGGATAAGGCCCTTTCATGAAAGCACCATCTAGACCTAGAAAATCCCTACCTATTGCCTTAAAACCCTCTTTCAAAGCACCCAAACAAACATATATCCTTTTGTACTTTCTTGTATTTTCAGTTGTATCAGTATCTCTTTCAACTTCTATTTTAGCAGTAGTACCTGGGTTTTTATCTTTCAACTCCAACACATAATCCCTCAACATAGCATACTGTGATGTGTAATCCCCTTCCACCATCTTCTTTGCTTGTGACTTAGCCCTATATGCTTTCATCCTAGAGATCCCAACTTCGTATTTCCTTTGAAACTGTTCTTGAACAGCTTTAACAGGAATATCTGGATTTTCCTCTATCTGATCTAAGAGTTGGTGAGACAGAAATGTAGATGTGGAAGCTGTAATCTTTCTGGTCTGAACACATTTATGTTCATCAACTAAAGTCTTGACCACCCACGATTCATCCTTCTTAACTTTAGATACTAAAAGCTGCCAGGGGCATTGAAACTCTGATGGATTTGTTTTATTCCCACTCCCACCAACATTTTTATCAGAAGACCCTTTAACTTTACCCTTGTTAACAAGAGGACCCTTGTAAACCCCCTTTTTAACAGCAGCCCCCTTAACTTTGTTTTTGTTCACAGCAGCCCCCTCAACACCATCCCCCTTTGGTTTTTTAGCACATTTCCCTTTGTCTGGTGGTTGACTAGCAACATGAACTCCAAAGTCATCAACCTCAAATTCTGGTAAACATCCATGACACTCAGCCCTAACCCTTTGTTTATCATTTTTAATAAGCACAATTTGCCTTTTACTCTCAACAGCATATTTTTTTATCAATTTCATAACTTCAGCTTTAGTTCCAAAGACTTGTGACACATACAAAACAGCTCTATTCTTAGTTGCTTTTGCCTTTCTAAGTCTGTTTAGCTGTTTTCTCCTAACACTTGTTTCATTGTCATCAGATTCTGACCCACTTGGGAAGAAATCATTTTGTAACCCTTCATCATCAATATCCCAATCATCATGTTGATTATCTACATTATCATCCACATCATAGTCAACATGCAGTCTGTAATCACTCATATCTACTTCATGATCAGGCATCAAATTGTTTTCATCCACTATGTAGTCTGAGTCACTGTCTTCATTATCATGTGCTTCTTCCTTGTCACTCCAATCACCTACTATAACTTCTTCATCAACTAAAGGTCCAGTATCATATACAAACATATCCTTATCAACCTCCAATTCAGTTAAACTACACCTACCAACCTTAGCAGAATCTCCAGCATCAGCATTTTGAGTAACACCACTAAACTGCCCACCATCAACCTTAGAAGATTGGCCTACATTAAGGTTTCTTACAACCTTTAACTTTGCAGGGACTATTGCATAAGGGTTAGTTTCATCTATTTCTTCAATGGTAACAGTCCTAGGTTTACTAGGTGACAACAAAAAGTCTTTAATGTTTTCTAAACCATGAATACTATAGACATTGATTATCTTATGCATTTCCACATGTTTGGCTAAGTTCAAAACATCTTGATCAGAACTTAAATCCTCTAATCCATCGTCTAAATTCTTCTCAGGATTTTGGAAATAGTAGTATATAGCATCAACACTAGAATAACCTAACAGATTTACCATGTCTGAAATTTCATGCATTGATAGAAGATCGATGTCAATGTAGTCCACAAAGTCGATCCTACCTCTTTCATAAGTACGTCCTGGACTCTTGGTTAACATTCCACCATGATGAAGTCGTATGGTGAACAGATTAGGCATATCATCTGTAAACAACAAAAAAAAATTCAAATTTTTTTAAAAATTTGATCTTTTCAGGTAAAAAAAACCAGACTTTACTAGGGTCAGAGACTTACAATATGGTTCGTATTCATCATCATCTGGTTCACGAATAAACCATCCTTGTGTTCTATCTTCATCATTCGCCATAGATTCAGGGTTTTTCGAGTGGAATTGAGGGTGAAAGTTTAGGGTTTAATATGTTTAGAGAGTGTTTGATTGAGGGTATCGTTGACATCAGGGAAGGGGCAAGGGTTTTAATGGGGGGAAATCAAAAGAGGAGGTGAAATGACAGTAATACCCTCATGTGCCTCTCACGTGACTAAACTTAACCAGAAAATCTAACCACGTTAGTGCTAAAGGACTAGTTCTGAAAGATTTTACAACATAAAGGATGATTCTCATCACTTTTGAAGTTTAAGGATACCTAATGACAAAAGAGGTAAACATAAAGGACCATTTCTGTAATTTTTCCTAAAATATATACAATACTAGAATAATAGAGTACATGCCTAAAACTAATAAAAAACTATCTAATCGACTCAAAAATATAAAAAACTGACAAATAAATGTGATGCATTTAGCAACACATCAACGGCTCTAGCCAAAGTTCCATCAGACGGAATAACATCAACTTGATTTCAATCGGTGGAGGAGAGGGAGAAAAGGAGGCGGCGGCGGTGGCAGGAGGAGGCGACAGTGGTGGTGTCCCCTGTAAACAATCAAGAGGTTTTGGAACATACCCATTTTCAGTTTTAGTCTCTACAGCATCACCTGTTACTAATATATTAATTAGGAAGTTATTACAGAGCAGCAGCAATAATAATAATAATAATAATAATAATAATAATAATAATAATAATAATAATAATAATAATAATAATATTGTATGAGGAAGAGGATGAAGGTAGGTGATTGAAGAGAGGATCCATGTGTGTGAGTTGGATAGGGAGAAGATGAGGCGGCAGCGGCAACAATAGCAGGAGGAGGCGACGACGGTGGTGGTGGCAGGAGTGGTGAATGGGAAGAGAGGGGTTTTAGGGTTTATGGAAGGAGAAGAAGGTATATATATGATTTAATAAAGAAATATTTAATTTATTAAAAAAAATAAAAATTTTCATCTTGTGTCACTTGGCACATTTAATGGGGGAAGGATTGCACCAATAAGTGTTTTTCGAAGCGGAAAGTTGATACTTTTCCTTTACGTAGATTAATAGATAATAGATTAAATAAGAGAGAAAATATAGTACTTGTTTGTGTAACATGTGAATAGAGACGAGGAAACTATTATGAATGCTGTTGGTGGTAATAATTTTTTTTTATTTTAAACAGTCACATGACACCAGGCCTTAAGAGTATTTTAAATAAAAGTGTTTGTAAAAGTATTATTTACATGATTTATTTTTGTCTTTTGTTGTTCGTTTGTATAGACAGAATATCAACGCATTTGTCAAACGCAATATGGATCAACCATCCGTCACCCATTCGCTTTGCCTTTCTAACCACTTGTTTATTTCACTTTCTAAAAAACATAAATATTGTACATTATACTATAAGGGCATGTGTAGTGGTGGGGGTTATGTGGGGGTTATGGTATTAAAATATTAAAAAGTAATAGAAGGGGAGTTATGTGGGGGTTATGAAAAAAGAGGGTGTAGTGGGTGAAGGGGGGTTATGGGGATTAAAATAATATTATTTGATTGGATGTGTTATTATTTAATTGGGTGTAGAAGAATGTGGTATAAAACTGATTAAAAAATAATAATATAAAACTGATTTGGAAATGGATAGCGCCTGTTATGTACAAAACGACTCCGACCCAAAACGCCCCATAGCGCCCCAGGGGGCGGTGTTCGGGGCGCTATGGGGAATAAAAAATTCAAAACGCCCCCTAAAACGCTCCACTACACATACCCTAATAACATACCTGTTGATTTGAACAGTAACCATGGCAGATTTGTGATTTCCTTTGTGTTTGAGGGTTTTGTGGTCATTTGGTTTCTTTTACCATAAGCTCGTGTGTTTCTCAATTCATTCCTTTTCTCTTTCTCTGGCTTCCATACCCATTTCTCTGTTCCTATGTATAATGGGTCTTGCAAACTGGTGGACGATGACGAGAACGTCGTCATCTCATGGTGATGATGACTGGGTTACGGTGTCGAGGATGGTGGTGACCCGCTACCTCCGAAACCCTAAAAGGTTATAAATGGCAGCGATCACCATATTTTTGGTTACATTCATCCAACTTAGGGTTAGATCCGACCGTATCTTGGCGTGGCAGGCCGGATGGTATGCGGGAGGTTTATTCTCCCAGCGTGCAACCGGTGTTGCAGTCAAGGCGGTGCCCGGCCCCTTTGTCTGGTAATAAGTGATTATTAAAGTGTGATGGTGATTTCTTCTGGCTTTGGTTGTTTTTTAGGGGTTTTTAGGCCGCCGGATTTCGGTGTGGCCGACGAGAACAGATCTGAATCATGTTGTTCTCTGTTGTATCCTGTTTTGGACCTTTTTGCTTTTGTGACAACCTCCTGATTTTAAATATGGCTGTGCATGTCGGCGATGAACACCAATTTGTGGATGGTGGCAGCCGTAATTGTGTTTTATGGGTTCTAGCACAAAATCATATTATTCTATGTTGGTGGGTTTTTGATAAAGATTTGTCGGTATTTATTTTGTATTTTCATTTTGTTAATATCGGCTATAGATACTTGCGAGACGATTCTGAACCGTGATCGGTACTTTGTGTGTTTATAGGGTATTAAACATTTGAAATGATAGGCGGCTATGATGTCAGCGTATACGATGTGGCTGTCGGTTGTGATGGCGCTACTGCAGCGCAACCGATTGACTCCCCGTTATTCGCCTGAGCCACATGAATGTGTTAACTGTGGTGTCTATTGGCTATGTTGTCAGCTTATGCGACGTAGATGTCGACTATGATGCCGCTACTACTGTGCAGCCGATTGCTTTCCCATTGTGCGACCTATATTTAGTCAGTCAAGTTGCTAATTTACTATGGACTTTAAATAACATGTTAGAATGATGCTAAAACGTGTCCGCGCATTGGTTGGCTATGATGAGTTCCGAATGTGGTCAGATCATTATTGAAGATGGCATGGCAAGGGCGGTCGATGGTAGGTTTTGAACCTGCAACCTGCCTTGCAGCCAAATTATTTCTTTTAGCTCTGAGCCACATAACGACGTCATGCTTCAGTTTTATACTGATACAAAGGTTGATTATTAGTTGTTAAATGGTGATTTCATTTTACGCATGCTGTTTTGAATTTTGCATAAAAAAATTTTCATTTAGCCTTAAATTGTTTTTGCATTTATGAAGGTTGCAACTTGGTGCGGAGTTACAACATAGTACAGCCGGGAAAAATAAAATTCTTTAGAGGTTATGAATTAGTTTGATGTTTGGTTTTATTTGTATTATTTAGTATGTTTGGTTTAAAACTTGATGACACTAAAATCACTAAAATATTTTGTCGTATCAATGTGTGTTGTGAGATGTAGCTTTATGGGATCAGATGGGCCGGATACGGTCTTGGTTCTTGGGTCTGATGTGCTTTCTGCTGCTGTTGCTACTGTTGTTCGGGCTCAACCAAAAGATTTCAAAGCGGTTTGGCAGTAGTGGGCTGCGATTCGGATCCAGACCGCTTTACATGGCTTTTTGGTAATTTATTCTACCTGTAAATGTTTATGTCATTGCTGCAGCTTTGTGTATAATGTTATTTGATTCTGATACAGGCGAGGCGCGCGCTGAGAACTTTGAAAGGAGTGGTGATGTACGAGCTACTCATCACATAAACAGTCATGAAGACTTGAATCTGTCCAGAACACTCATCACACAACAAACAAATCACTTTTTAAACACCTATCCAAAATCAAATCATCAAGTAACCACCTAAAGACAAGTTTCCATGCCTATTTAGATTGGATGCTAATAAAGATTGTGTGATCCGGGATAAATGGTAAGGGGATGCGGGTACAGGAAGCTGGCAGGTTTTTAGACCTGCCCAGTTACAATCGGCTGAATGCTGTGCAGAATGGGGTCTAACTGTTTGAGGTGCTGCAACAGGTTAGGGTGCGAGATCGTCCAGATTCATGGGTGTGGTTTAGAAACGGGGCGGTTCCATTTTTAGTTAAGGCGGTGAAAAAATTGATGCAGAAGAATAGGAGTTTTGGAGAATTGTACAGATTCAAATGGGTTTATTGGGTCCCGTTAAAGTGCAGCATTTTCGCTTGGAGGTTCGAGATGGGTTATATTCTGACAGCTCTAGCTCTAGCCAGAAGAAACGTCTACGTCGCAGATCAGGTTTGTTCTCTTTGCAATTACGATTTCGAGTCCACGTTACACTTATTTTCGGGATGCAGCTTTTCGTATAGTGTTTGGAATGCGATTGGGAGATGGTGCGGCTTAAAGATGATCGTAGCTTTTCATGTGCGGGATCTTTTGGATATGTTTAAGCAATCGGCTAAAGATAAACGAGGTAGGAAGCTGATTCAAGGTATCATCTTAGTTACCATTTGGATTTTATGGGACGCTAGAAATAAGAAGATTTTTAACAATAAGGATCCAAAGGTGCACGGGGTTGTTTCGAGCGTCAAGTACTCAAGTCTTTGTCATTTTTTTGGATTAAGCGTAGGAGTAGATTTAAAAATATATTGCGGAAGGATTAAGTTGTTTCTCCTTTGTATATGTTACAGTTGGTTGTGTGTTTGATGGAAGTCCTCATTTTGAGGACTCGTCCGTTCGTTAATGAAAGTTATAGTTAAAAAAACACAATATAAAAGTTACTAGGTTTAAGTCGGTTATTGTAGTCCGTTTAAATATAAAATGTTGTGCCTTGAGTTGAGTTACTTAACTTGTTTAATAGTCTAATAGATGTGTGTTTGAGTTATACTAACACCTTGGGAGCATACTCTAACATCACCATGTGTTAAAGATGCTATATGAAGTTAAAGGCGTTAAATACCACTCTCGTAGGCGTTAACGAGCGTGAAAAAAAATCTCGGGTGGGTCCTTTACACATACACAATTAAATTTTACATTAATTTTAGAGGAGCGTTAACGGAGGGAGATCATTTCTATGACTAGCGTGAAGGATGTTATGGATGATATGGATGTCAAAAATTCCTATGTGGAAAGAAGTAGCGTGAGAGTATACCTAGTGAACCTAAGATAATAGGGCAACCCGTTTTTAAATTACAATTACAAAAAAAATTATAGAAAATACAATACTACTTATATATTTGGGAAGAGATATTGTATAAAGCCCCTTAAAATAAGAAGCGTAAGAAGCAATCTGGACCATTAGATTAAGGATGCAGATTAAAACCCTAATCATACTTGGGTTAAACTAACCAAGGGTAAAACAGGAAAAAACCGTCTAATTTTAACTGATCGATTCCAGATCGTAACAACAAAACTAATTGAACACTGATTTTTCATCGTTTTCAAATCGATTCATGTTTAGAATGATTACACAATTCAAAAACAAACAAAAATTGATTACAATAAACGAAAAAAACGTAAGATTAGTATTTGATCTAAAAATAATCAAAAACAGAGGATTAAACTAATCATATGAACAATTATGAAATTGTAATAGTTGTCGAATAAAATTCTGTGAGAAACTTGAAGCAGATTAAACTGTAAACCAATAATTCAGATGTGAAACGTCTGATTAACATTCCAGATTTCAGAATATTCGTAGATCAATATGAACAGAGGCGTTTAAGAATGAAAAATAGAAAAGAAGCAACAGAATACGTACAGCTTAACAAAGGTTTGTAAGATTGAAATTAAAACGTTCAGATAGATTTACATGTATAACAATTGTTTCAATAATAAAACGTGAATTCTGCTTCCCCTAGAATTCGAATAAAATTTCGTGATAAACTTTATTAGATTCAATCGTTTAAAGAGTAATACACCTTCGCTTGTTGGTGCTAGAATTCTGATCAACAAATTCATAAGTAGACCTGAAAAAAGACTCGATTTCGTCTGGAGCAACAGTCTCGAAGAATTCGAATTCATTTATCCGTCTCTTACATGAGGGAGCAGACGTCCTCTGTTTTTTAGGCGCAGGAGGACACGTAAGGGGTTCAGGAATTTTATTATCGGGTGATTTAGGCGTCTGACATCCTTCTTCAATTTCTGGTTCGGGTAAGAAATCCATTGGTGTAAAGGAGCGTGGTGGATTAATATTCAAAGACAATGAGATTGTGGAACTTATTGGAAGCAGATCTTGATGTAATTGTAGATCGGTGGACATGGTGGTGCGATGGTGGTGGATAAGTTTCTAGAGAGAGAAAGAGATGTGGACAAGAAATGGAGGGAGATGCCTTCGTTGTGTTCCGTCTATATGTAAGTTTTTCTAGAGAGAGAAAATCTTGTTTACCAGAGGTGAATTTCTTAAATCCACATTTTGGACTTGTATATTATGCATGAAAACATGTACTTTAAAAGGAGAGCTGAAAGTGAGGTTAAATGAAGGGATAGTGATAGACATGTTGTGTGACCTGTGTACATAAGCACCCATCGATTTTTATTTTTTTGTTTTACTTTTAAGTTTCGTCAATAAAATAATGATTCCTGGAAAGGCTTTATTCATAAAAACAAGAAAATATTTCTTTTCAAGTTTGGAACAACTTATAGTCATCATATGTACTTTTTGTTATTAAAATATATTACATATTTCATGTATAACCAAAAACTATTTGTCACACAACAAGCACAACGCGAGACGACCTTAAACCGGGTGTAGTGGTGACGTGGTATGGCGCTAAAACCAAAAATAGCGCCCTCCACACCCTCGCTATTTTGCAAAAAGGGGGGCAGGCGTGATAGTGCTGGAACCATTTTTGAGTGGCCAATAATATTGCTCCATGTGTTATGGTGGAGGAAGAAGAAGATGGAAGAAGAAGATGGACGTGGCTGCTGCTTTAGGTAGGTTTCTTTTTTTATTTAATAATAATAGCGCCCCAATTTTTCCCCACCACTACACCCATTTTTTCACTTCAAGCTTCATGCTGACTCAGCTGCCACGTGAACCAATCAGAATCAGGGGCGTTATATTTAACCCCCTCCACTACACATTGTCTTAGTGATACTAGTTGATTTTGTCCGGTGTAGTACAAAATGTTGATTATATTAATAAGAACATAAGGCATAAACATAAAGACATAATCATGTGTACCCGATATGATAACCGTTCAGGAACCTCAGTAATGGAAGACACCATCATCTTGATCGGGTTCCCTTTAGGGTATGCAGTTGTGATGGTTTATGTGTTCTTGAGTTATGAACACATTGAGAGAGAGATAGGGGATGGCTAATGGTGTTATGTTGTTATGATTGTGAGTCCACCCTAATCTCATAATAACCTCTCTATTTATACATACCTAGGGGACACCCTAATAAGGCCTATCTAATGATAGTCCGCCCATCAAAGATATATCTGTTATTGGGCTTAGAATAATATTAATAATTGATCATCATTATATAAATGATTATAATGACTATCGATAAATATACAAACGTTACGTATATTTATTCCAACACAAAGCTTTAGATTTATTAATTTAGTGTCAAAGTACTAGTGATGTTATGCACAAATCACTTAATTTTCTTTTATACAAGTAATAAACATGTGTATAAAACTTACAAACTTATATACCATATTAAAATGCCTAGAGCACTTCCCCTAGGGGCCCTCTTATGTGTTTTCGAGGAGAGATGACATAGATGCTGTTTGTTTTTTCTGCAGGAAAAGGTCTGCAGTCTGCGGACCACATCTGCAGACATTTGCAGGAGAAGAGGTGGACCAAAGGTCTGCAGTCTGCAAGAAGAAGACTGTTTGTTTGTTAACGTCTGCGGACTGCTGAAATAAACTTAAATTTAAATAAACTGAGTTTTTACAGCAGTCTGGTGGTAAACGGTGGTGATGGTGGGTGGACTATGGTGGTGGTGGGTGGTGGTGGTGGTGGTGGACGGTGGTGGTGGTGGTGGTGGGTGGTGGTGGTGGTGGGTGGTGGTGGACGGTGGTGGGTGATGGTAGTGGTGGTGGTGGGTGGACGGTGGTAGGTGGTGGACCGTGGTGGTGGTGGTGGGTGGTGGTGGTGGACGGTGGTGGGTGGTGGTGGGAGGTGGTAGTGGTGGTGGACGGTGGTGGGTGTTGGTGGTGGACCGTGGTGGTGATGGACGGTGGTGGACGGTGATGGGTGGTGGTAGTGGTGGTGGGTGGACGGTGGTAGGTGGTAGGTGGTGGTGGTGGTGGGTGGTGGTGGGTGGTGGTGGTAGTGGTGGTGGACGGTGGTGGGTGGTGGTGGTGGTGGACCGTGGTGGTGGTGGACCGTGGTAGACCGTGGTGGTGTGGGTGGTGGTGGACGGTGGTGGGTGGTGGTGGTGGACGGTGGTGGTGGTGAACGGTGGTGGTGGACGATGCTAGGTGGTGGTGGTGGGTGGGTGACGGTGGTGGAAGGTGGTGGTGGTGGTGGTGGGTGGTGGTGGTGGTGGTGGTGGTGGTGATGGGTGAGGAGAAGAGAAGAGAAGACCTTTGAAGACCTTAGAAGACTTTGGTCCAAGTCTGCACCAAGAAGAGGTCAGGAAGAGCTTTTGGAGTGAAATGTCTTCCGAAAAACAAACAGTCTGCCCTCCCCAAACGTCTGCCCGCATCTGCGCGGCGCAGACAAAAGAGGTTAGAAGTGCTTCTGGGAGAAAAACAAACACCACCATAATGTAGAGGAGAGACTAGAGAGGTACTTTTTCGCGGAATGATGTTTTAAACCAGAGGAGAGAGAGAGAGAGTGAAATACCCACAGAGAAGGGAGAGAGAAAATGCTATTTTCTTTGTGATGTTAGTTTTTTAAGAGAAACAACAAGCCATGAAAAGAAAGAAAGAAAGGAGATGAACCGTCTCCGAGAGCCTTTGGTTTTACATTCAATGGCCAACCAACACGTGGCGTCTCTGATCCCGAGGCCTGTCAACCGTCTCTCTCCAGACGGGTCACATTTCCCCATGCTAGCTCGCCTTTGGTTCAACCGTCTCTCCAGACGGGTCACATTTCCTCATGAGGACTCGCCGTCTCCTAAGACGTCTCGGGTATCTTCGTCTCCGGTGAGTCCCGATGACTAGTCCGACGGTTCAGTTGTCCACCTCAACCCTATATATACCATTCTCCGTCCCAAACTCCGTCTCATTCCCGTCCGACTCTCCACTACCACTAACACTATCACTACCACCACCGTCTCATTCATTCAAATGGCACCCCAACGATGGACTGAAGAACAAGAAATTGCACTAATTTCAGCATAGAAACATGTCGAAGAAAGCCCACACCAAACCAACAAGTGGTACCGTATCTTGCACGAATACAATCGGTTGGTTGGAGGCTCAGACCGAACCATCGAGTCTCTTAGCCGTAAGTTGACCGACTTGAACACGAAGTGTCAGATCTTCAACGGGTACCACAATCGGACACTTGAAGTGGTACCCTCAGACATGCCCGAAGACGCGGCAATTAGATATACAAAAAGACAGTATCAATCCAAGGAGCACAAAGAATTTAAACATGTGTCTGCCTGGCAAATGATGAGGGACCGTCATAACGCGTAGCTTATAAAACCTTTGTAATCCAATTAATTTTATTAATTGAATGAATCTTATGTTTATTTATGTTTTTGTAATATTACAACAATCTTGATTATCAAAACACGACAAATATTACAAAAACTATACTATTACAACAACAATAAACAAACTATACTATTACAACGACGGACGTAGGGTTGATTGGATATTACTTCCTAAATTTACTTGCTAAGAACTTTGTTTGAATGGTGTATGTGCGTTACATAGACAAAGAACTCTTCCTGCAAATAAAATAGACCACCACATCATCGAGGCATTCTACACGGGTTAACCCATGTGCAGATGCAACAACAATCCAAGTAGCTGTACGCAGATGTAACAACAATCCAAGTAATCGGACAATATTTTCGTAAGTCGGTAGGCTTCGGTTGGGAAAGTAAAAAACATCATTGATTGGAAAGATGAAAGGTTTGTGGGGGGGGGGGGGGTGCAAATTTTGTGAAGTGAATTGGGGTATTTATATACACTCGTGAGACGGTTCAGACGGTTCAGACGATAGCCGAAAACGGCTTGAGACGACTCGGCGGTTCTGACCCCTCTAGAGAGAGACGGTTGACAGGCCTCGGGATCAGAGATGCCACGTGTTGGTTGGCCATTGGATGTAAAACCAAAGGCTCTCGGAGACGGTTCAGGCTCGTTGGGAGCCGTGACCCGTCTCTCCAAAGAGAGGGGAGAGGGTTATTTTGGCAAATCACTCGGTCAACGGGCCATTTTGGTCATTTTCCCTTTTTCTATTTTCTTATATTTAATAAGAGTTAAGTTCCTTTTCGGTCCTTGTGGTTTGCTCGAAAAATCTATTTCAGTCCAAAAGATTTTTTTTTGTCTTTTTTAATCCAATAGTTTAGGTTTGGTATCTATTTTGGTCCATTTCACTAACTCATCAATTTTCTTTGTCCTTTTTAATCCAATAGTTTAGGTTTAGTATCTATTTTGGTCCATTCCACTAACCTCATCTATTTTCTTTGTTAATTTCTTAATAAAAGACCAAAATGCCCATATAATTAAAAAAATCAATATATAAAAACCCTAAATTCTATTCTACAATATTGATATATAAACTCGATTATATTAAACTTAGGGTTAGGATCAAATACACAGTGAAAGAAAAATAGGAAGTCGTAGGAAGGGTATCAAACGGACTCCGATTGAACTCATTCAAACAGCATTGGAACCGTCTCATCGTACCCTACAATGTTAGTTTTTAGGTCTTTGTTTTTTGGGGTTTTAGCCTGTAGTTTTTAGAACATACGTTATATCATTGTGTCTTTTTTTGTAGAATTGTGTCTTTTTCTTATTTTCATCATTGTGTCATTTTTTCAATTCATTGTGTCTTTTTTCTTCAGCATTGTGTTATATTTTTCGGCATTGTGTTATATTTTGTGGCTCATTGTATCATATTTCATGATCTATTGTGTTTTTTGTATCCTTCTCATTTTTTGTTACACTGTGTAGAATAACTTGACCCATTAAACGTAATCATAATTTATGATTATCTCGGAAGAAGAAACTGGGTGTGTATTTCACATCTCTTGTCACTCTCACCTCCCTAAAATTCCGATCGATTTTTGTATTTATACAATTGTACTTAATGATGTAGATTGTTGATGTTTGTTAGCTTATACTGCGAATTAGTAGTTGCCATTAAAGTTCTTTCGCTCAAATTTGTTTATTTTTTTGTCAGATCTGGATCCCCTTGTTTACGTATACACAACGAATACTAGATGTCCAAATCAAGAACGACAAATTAATCAGCAAAGTAACGCATGTTTAGTATTTATTCTTCTGTATTTCAGTTTGTGTGATGGATTAACAACTAGAAAATTTGAGGTGATTAATGGAAAAATTAATAGAGGTGGAAAATTTGAAATATCAATAATTTACTAGCGCATGATAAAAAAACACATAAATTTCTATGAGTTCAAAATCGTCACATCGTTTGTAGTTTTCCATTTAAGTTAATGAGTTCAAAATCGGTCGGAATATCCACCCGGTTTCTTCTTCCGAGATAACCATAAAATATGATCAAGTTTAATATAATCGGGTTTATATATTAATGTTGTGGAATAGAATTTAGGGTTTTTATATACTATTTTTTTAATTAGAAGGGCATTTTGGTCTTTTCTTAAGAAATTAACCAAGAAAATAGATGAGATTAGTGGAATTGACCAAAATAGATACCAAACCTAAACTATTGGATTAAAAAGGACAAAGAAAATGGATAAGTTAGTGGAATGGACCAAAATAGATACCAATTAACCTAAACTATTGGATTAAAAAAGACAAAAAATTTTTTTTGGGCTGAAATAGATTTTTTGAGCAAACCACAAGGACTAAAAAGGAACTTAACTCATTTAATAAAGATTAAAACAATATGATAATACTTACACAAAGAGAAATAAATAACACTAGACCTGGCAATTTCAACCCATTTGGTTGATTTTGGGTTATTTTGGGTTTAAAATTTGATTTTGTGGGTTGAAATGGGTTTAGCATAATTTTCAAGGGGGTTAGGATGGGTAATTTTAATTGTAGGATATAAGTAAGTGGGTCAGGATGGGTAAATTAAAAAAAACAAATGGGTCAGGATGGGTATTTTTAGATAACCATATACAAATCTGAATTAAAACTCATCCAACACCAAAAGCGTTAATGCCTCATAGAAATAAATGTCATTAAAAACAAAAAAATTATATCTTTTGCATTTGTTGATAACCCCGGTCGGTTCGAAACCGTTCAGGTCGTTAACGGACGACCAGGTCGAAACAACACGGGTCGTTAACGAGACCGATCTCATCGAAATGGTTCGAGTCGTTAGCGGGCTTGAACGAGTCGAAACAGTCTGAGTTGTTGATCGGCCCGTTCGGGTCAAAACGGTCCGGGTTGTTACCGGGTCTGGTCGGGTCGAAACAGTCCGGGTAACTACAGGACAGGTCAGGTTGAAACGATCTGGGTCGTTACCGGTCCCGGTCGGGTAGAAACGGTCCGGGTCGCTACCGGGACTGTTCGGGTCGAAACGGTCTGGGTCACTACGGGACGGGTCAGGTTGAAACGGTCAGGTTCGTTACCGGGCCCGGTCGGGTAGAAACGGTCCGGGTCGCCACAGGGCCCGGTCCGGTCGAAACAGTCCGGTTCACTACGGCCCGAGTCAGGTTGAAACGGTCTAGGTCGTTACCGGGCCCGGTCGGGTAGAAACGGTCTGGGTCGCTATCGGGCCCGGCTGGGTCGAAACAGTCCGGGTCGCTACGGGACGGGTCAGGTTGAAATGGTTTGGGTCTTTACCGGGCCCGGTCAGGTCGAAACGGTCTGGGTCGCTACCGGGCCCGGTCCGGTCCAAATGGTCCGGGTCACTACGGGACGAGTCAGGTTGAAACGGTCTGGGTCGTTACCGGGCCCGATCGGGTCAAAACGGTCCGGTCGCTACCGGGCCCGGCTGGAACGAAACAGTCCGGGTCGGGTCGAAACGGTCCGGGTCGTTACCGGGCCCGGTCGGGTCGAAACGGTCCGGGTCGCCACAGGGCCCGATCCGGTCGAAACAGTCCGGTTCACTACGGGACGAGTCAGGTTGAAACGGTCTGGGTCGTTACCGGGCCTGGTCGGGTAGAAACGATCTAGGTCGCTACCGGGCCCGGCTGGGTCGAAACAGCCCGGGTCAGGTTGAAATGGTTTGGGTCGTTACCGGGCCCGGTCAGGTCTAAACGGTCCGGGTCGCTACCGGGCCCGGTCCGGTCAAAATGGTCCGGGTCACTACGGGACAAGTCAGGTTGAAACGGTCTGGGTCGTTACCGGGCCCGATCGGGTCAAAACGGTCCGGGTCGCTACCAGGCCCGGCTGGAACGAAACAGTCCGGGTCGCTACGGGACGGGTCAGACTGAAATGGTCTCGGTCGTTTCCAGGCGCGGTCCGATCGAAACAGTCCGTGTCGCTACCGGGCCCCGCTGGGTCGAAACGGTCCGGGTCGCTACCGGGCCCGGCCGGTTCCAAATGGTCCGGCTCGCTAACGGGTGCGGTCGTTGACGAGCCAGATCGGGTCGAAACGGTCTGGATCGCAAACGGGCCCAGCCGGGTCAAAGCGATTCCGGTCACTAACGTGCCTTACCGGGTCGAAACGGTCCTGGTCGCTAACGGATACGGTCAGGTCGAAACGGTTCGGGTCGCTAACTGGTCCGGTCGGGTCGAAATAGTCTGGGTCGTTAACGGCCCCGGTCCAGATCGATAACGGGTCAGTCGGGTCGAAACAGTCCGGGTTGTTAACCGGCCCGGTTTGAAATGAAATATTTCAAATCCCTTAAGATTTTATTTTTAAATTTATTTTTTATTTAAATTTTATTTTTTACTTTTTAAATTTTTAATTTTTTATTGTTATTTTAATCTATTTTGATGTGAGCTTATCCTAATCCAAACCATCCAAGCCCAAACCCATCCTGACCCAACCCATCCTAACCTATTTTTTTAATTTACCCATCTTGACCCACACCCATCCTAACCCAAACCCATCCTAACCCAACACCCAAACCAACCCAACCTACCCATTTTGCCACCCCTAAATAACACCATATGTATGATTCGGCCTCCAAAAGGATTAACCATGACTAGCGAGTAGCGAATAGCAATCCGACCCTATATATCAAAGCTTTAACCAATCTTCCATTTAGGCCTAGTCGATTTTGTCTAGATCTACCTTACTGATCAAGGCGTACGATTGAATTTGTTATCATATATGAGTATTGCTAAGTAAATTGAATGGTTATGGTTTTCTACGTACCTTTCGGTAATTCATCAACAATTATTGACATATTGTAAAGATAAAGATTCAAATAAGATTTAGTTTCAAACTTTTTTTGTTGTTGTTAGGATAGACAAATGGCGAGAGATTTGTTGTTGAATCCAACTTGAATTTTATAACAGGCAAAATTTTGAACAAACCAAATCAAACATGCAAACAAATATGCTTTTGGCCGGTCCTAACTAATCTAGGATGTTTGATTCAATTTTGTTTTTTCCAAACACTAGTTATCAGTTTGGCATAAGCTGTGTCAAAACCGATTTAACCATTTATCACTCAATCAAAACAATTAAGCTATGGATTGTATTACATACCGGAATACATAGCCATAAGTTTTAATACTTTTTATATGTACCGTTAAGCAATAAGCCAATAAATGTAGGTAAGGAATTTGTCAAGGATGAAACGAGACAATAGGCATACTTGCAGTGGCGGATCCAGGAATCCACATCAGCGGGTGCCTAAAAATAGAGGTTGGTAACATGGCACAGCTTAGTTGGGGCGGGGAGGGGCGGCCGACCCCCCGAATTTTCGCGCAGAACTTCCGATTATCCAGTATCCATATAGAAAATTTTGGAAATATAGGGGTTCGACCCTCCGATATTAGTGACTTCCGACCCCCCCCGATGACTTCCGACCCCCTGAACCTTCGGGTCAAGCTTCGCCACTGGTTGGTAAGACACTAGACTAAAGTCTCATACAGTTAAAACGGATGTGTTAGAACATGATACTTAAAACGTGTAGCGAATTGAAGGGAACATAAGCGCATTTTAATCGTAACAACTAAAATGCCACCTTAAGTATTTAAATAGATAAAAGATGAGTCCATGGGTTTTAATGGAACACTTACATGGTTTCTAGAAGATTGGATAATGACTAATAATGGATGGACAAAGGTATAAAGAGTCTTTATTGTTACAACATACATATGACCTAATTTAAGGTCGCAACAATCTCTTTTGTCAAGTTTACATGGGTAGAAAAGTCTACATGTTACATACTACGTATAGTTTGATGAAGGGGGATGGTGCGTCTTCGGCTACCTATATCGTGTACCTCTACCTGACCGGCAACACCACCACCGGTCACTCAGGTAGGGGTTTTCGGGTATAATGGCTTGGTAGAAAAAATAATTTAATTATGAGAAAGTTGAACCCATATAAAATAAAACTATCCCCTATCAAAAATCTATCTATATATATAAAAGAATTGAACATTGATGACGTGGCGTGCAATGGTGGCTTCAACCTCTCCATAAAACTGCCACGTGGCATTATAATTGAAAATTTTTGATGCTTTTGAATTATTTCAATTTTTTAATAAGCTCTCCACCATAAGATCCAACCCAAATAATAAAATCGCGGTCGTGTATAACCCGTCCAAAATCCAAAAGTCTAACCCATATACCCAACATATATAACCTAATCTTCTTTTTTCTCATACAAAGATTCCTCATTCAACCCTAATTCATATAAATCACCGTCCCTTATCTCCGATCCATTCTCCTGTCGATCCATCTCCTTGCCATTGTTTTGTCATCATCTTCTCGATTGTACGTTGTATACTAATTCTCTCTGTTTTCATATTTTACACATTTTTTGTTGATTTGATGAAAGAGCAACTCGATTTTAGGGATTTAGGTTTTTATTTTTTCTCATTTTTCAGATTTGAAGCATAAGGAGGCGATCTAAACCAATCGTCTTCTATCTTTGCGTTTTTCCAATCGTCTTCTATCTCTGTTCGGAATCAAGGTCAGTAAATGTTTGTGACTTTGGTTTTTGTGATGTTAATTATTTTACCGTTGATTATTATTATTATTATTATTATTATTATTATTATTATTATTATTATTATTATCGTCAATCTGGTATGATACTGTTTTTGCTTTCCATATTAGACGATGTTTATTCAGGGTTAATTTGCGTTTTTGCTCAAGGAGGTTATGGTAAAATATGAAGTAAGGTTTTTGTATTTTGTTGCAGATTTGTTATAGCATCAATTGTTCCATCTTTAATCAATAATTCCGATTACCTAGCCCATTTTTCAGGTTCTAATTTGGGTCAGCACTGCGAAGATCTTCTGTTTTTGTTTTGAACTGGTAAGTTACGATTACCTATCTTTTTTTGTTAGTATTTGATTATACTTATCGATCAATCAAGGATAACTAGGGAGAGAGATAGGAAGAAAGGGACCGAGGAAGAGGCGTCGTGTTTCAAGTGCAGAACAACAGAGAACTGCTATAGCCGCCACACAGCCCCCACACCTCAGCCCCGCCGCACGCTCGCACATAACCGTTCGCCACCGGCCACTCCATCTCCACCGCCCGATCAGCCCTCGCCCTGAGTCCCTGACAAGTTGCAACTTTTTTGAGGTAAATTTGTAATTTCTTGTGGTTGTGTTAGCACTTTTGATTTAATTGCTGATGTGGATTTATAAAAGGTGTTTTGATCTTTCAGAGGCTACAACAAAGAGCAAATGTTTCAAATATTTATAAATGTTTGATGTATGTCTACTGTAAGTGCCATGCTCCATGCTTGGTTAACGTACATATACATACATCGAACATCTATAATTTATAGATGGAGAATATGATGGTGTTGTTTATCACTTGCTTATGTAATTAAAGTAGGCGCCATGCTCCATGTTCGGTTACTAATTGATTTTTCTGGTTATTCTTTGCCATAATTTTTTTAGTGATCCCCTTAGATTTAACCATCTGCAAGTGTAAATAGATTTTACCATAATGAACTACATGAGGGGTGGGACTTATAGTCTTATAAGGAAGTTGAGGTTTTGGTTTTTCTTTTTACTTTTGATGTATACTTAAAGATTTCTGTTTTGGTTTCGGTTATTCCACAAGTGTATATATTAATTTTCTTGAAACTACCATAGCAGAATCGAATAAGAAGAATGTAAATTTAATTCCAGCCCCTAACGAATTTTAGCTATTTATTTTCACATTTGATGTGCCTTTGCATCCAATACACCAGGATACGATGACTGGTCGCCAACTGTTTGTTTATACTGCAAAGCAGATGGGTGGAAGGAGTTGGAACTCCTGCAAGGCTTTTGCTGTTATGGGATTAGTTTTCTCAGCTGCTGAATGCGTTGTTGAAAAGGCAAGATGCTAATTTATTATATCTATTTTTTTTTTCAAATCCATCTTTTATTTTTTATGTTGTGCAGCTTTATTTTTTAATTAGTGTGGCTAATCCTTAACTGATTAATTTACGAAGGCTGAAGTTTTTATCTATTTATTTGCTTAAGTTTATGTTTTTGTTTGACTTAATGGTACTAATATTTGGTCTTATTTCTTTAAAGGCTAGAGCAAAACATGACATTACAAACACAGCTATAGCTGGTTGTGTGACCGGGGGTGCAATTTCTGCAAAGAGAATGTCTTTTTACTCTTAAATGTCAACACTATTGTCTACCTTTCTGATTAAACATTTAACATATACCTTTTACATGCCAAATAGTTTTAAGCCTTAGAACTAATATGGCAAGATACTATAAGAGTTCTAGAAGCAACTACATATATATCATGCATTCTTTTTATCATTTTTTGCATTGTTTAGTTTGTTATAGATAGATCTTATCTATCAGATTAGGTTTTTGTGTTTTACAATTGCAAGGGCCTGTGAGATATAGTATGAATACTTGGACTTCTTACTTACATGACCAGACCCCACAGGTCAAGTGCTCTCATATTTGATTGTCATATAAAATGGATTATAAATAGTATATCAGCGATGCCTTACTGAAGTTGGAACCCAACTAATTGTTTGCTGCCCTGCCCTTACAAACAAACAACTTCACATGCAAGACTACACGAGCAATATATGTATAACTTATTTAAAAGATTCTGCTTTCCATGAACCAATACACAGCAATTTAAATAGAGTTTTCAGCAAGGGATGTCAATCATTTTGCAAATAAAGTTAAATCTTACAAAAACATAACTGTTTTTTTTCTTTTTTTTTTAACTTTTTTATGTAGCAAAAGGTGGGGTAGTTTTTAATAACAATATAGTATACAGAAATTTAGACACATAATGAGAGAAATACATTATCAGAATCTTTATCCCATTATCTGCAATTCACTTCAGGTTGATAAATCCAGTTGTGTTTGTTTGTGCCTACTATTGCAGCCGTGGGCTTGGCATTTTTCGGTTATGGATTCCATCAAGACTGTAGCTCTGTGTTGAGATCAGTCTTACTCAGATATTATTGTTGTTATATCTCTTCTCTGGTATGTCAATCAAACGCCATAATATTTATTGAAATTTTAATGTCGCGTGTCATACTTACGATTCTTATGTGTAGCACCTTCGGGTTGTAATACCAGATAAATAATCTCAATGCCGTTAGTCTTTCTGTTGGTCCCTTTGAGCATTGTAATTATATGGACGTACACATTTTTCTTGACAGTTGGCGGTGCATTTGTTGGATGGTGGAGATGATTGAGGTAGGTATTTATGTGTATATAGTTTGCAAAAGTGTAATTAGTAATTTGTATGATTGTTTCGTACCTCTGGTCCTGTGGCTTTTCTCTTCAGCTACTTAATTAGATTGTTTTAAGATCTTTTCCGGTAATGGTAGTCATCGGCGGCGGTGTGACATTACTGCTACATGGCATCGTCTTTTGCGGCTGCTGCAACGCCGGGGGCTGGGGTATAGTCAAGAATATATAAATGAAAACTTTGTTTTTTTTTTACGGGAAAGGGCAATTGACATGTTACCGGTTTGATGCAGAAACTGACACTAATGTTTCTCGCTGTCTTATTTTCCAGAATCAAGAGGTCAGGATTTGTAAGGGTCGAAGATGGGTCCAGCACAGATTATTCTTCATTGTTTTCATCTCGAGCACAAAGAACACCGCTCTTTTTCAAGCGAGGTTCAGCCCAAAGTGATTTCAGGTGGGAAGACATCATGGATGCTACAGACAATCTAAGTGACAAGTTCATATGCGGGTCAGGTGGGTCGGGAACAGTTTACAAAGTTGAACTTTTAACCAGTGAGATAGTAACCATTAAGAGAATACCAAGGAAAGATGACGTGTTTCAGATTCCGAGGGTATGATTGTATCAAGAGTTTCGCATTTGTAATTCGGTTATTTTAGGTTGATTTGTAGTTTATATACATGTTGTCATCTACCCACCCATTTAAGTGTTGTTGGTATTCATCAACTTTCATTGTTGCAGCTCCGACTATAATGTTTTAGAGGAAACTTTGCAAATGAATGTACATGACTTTAGTGTCTTGCACTGTACAATGAACGAAAAAAAAAGGTATCAATTGGCCTTATCCTCATAGGAACGAAAAATGTGATTCTCTCATGCATGTAATGAAGGATGCATTATCAAATGCATAAAAAATGAGTCAATATCCATACGCATAGTTAAATATGTATCTAAGCTCCATATTGTTTGATTTAAATCATTTTATAACCATATAACTTTGTGCTTATGCATTAGAGGCCGTGCATCTTTTGATGAATTTCATAATATAAAATATCTAATAGTTGAAGATACATCAATTTATTTGTGTTCATTCAAAAGGTAGAGAATTAACTTGAACATGATTTTCCTTTTTAGCACTTAATATTACATTTGAGTATTTTTTTGCAAATCATATATTGAAAATTTTATTCGTCATATTAGATTTTTTAACCTCGGGACGCTCCCGGGGTATCATATTCATTACTTGATGGAGCCGCTTCAGATGGAAACCGAGTACCCGACACAGGTATGTATGCCAAGTTTCATTATATTTTGATAAGTGAAGCTTAGAAATAGAAATGTTGTGGTTTTAATTGGTGTCCAACTATCAGTTACCAAAAATAATATAGGATTAAGTTTCAAACACTTAGTAGGCTACATTTATCGATGTTTATGTTCGTGCATGGATCCTCATTACACAGAGTTTACGTACCCATTTTTAAAGACGCTATATTGCTCTTTGAATAAAGTGAAATCTTGCATCAAGGTATTTTAGCAGTCAGATTAACACTGTTTTTTTTTTCTTTTCCTTATATTCGGATGTGTTTTTATGTAATAGGCCGTGTAGACAATGTGTATGGAGACCGCAACCTCATCTGTACTTTTCAGCCAAGCAGGACAGACAAAGAGCCAATTGTGAGGTCAAGAAGTAATAGTAGAGTGGCTATTTTTCGTGACCATGAAGTTGAACGGAAGGATCCGGATTACGACAGGAACTATGACAGGTAAGCATTTTTTTTGTCATTAAGTCATTACAGTTATTAAACAGTTTAACGAGGAACATTAATACTGTTTTTCTCCCCATATATGCACAAAGATTTGATCCTGGGTTTGGGTTTAATGGTGGCTCATATCCCATACAGCCATTGTATACACCGATTTTGAATTACAACACTGAATTTCCTCAGCTTGGTTCAGCTCATAGGTCTCCTATTTCTACTGAACACCAACCTGGTGCACAGCCTCAACATTTACCTCGCCCATGGGTCCCACCATCTTCACATGCAGGAATAGGCTACAGGCGTCCAGATGCAATGATGACTCCATTTAGTCCCAACCATGTTGGGCCTCATGCAGCCTCCACACTCTATATGTAGTATCCATGTCAGCGGCCTGGGATGACATTCATTCATCCTCGTGACCAGATTTATCAACATTACGCACAGGTAAGAAAGTCGTATATAATAGTTAATAGCCCAATAGGGCACTGATTTTGCAAATAATGTTTCTTGATGACATGTCATTGCAGTCTCAGCAGCAGCAATCTGATGCAAGTTTTGGATTAGCCCAGCCCTGTTAAGGGGCTTGGGCCATGACTGTACCCTGCCAGAGCTTTCGAATCGCTACACCTAATCTGAGCTGGCCAGGGTGCAGGCATCATCTACCGTGGTTGACTGAGATGAACATAATATTGGAGTTACTATTTGGTTCATGTCATTAATCCTGTTCTTGAGACCCGGAGTGAATTCAAAGTTTTCAAGCCCCTGGGATGGTTATTGAGTGAGAAATACCATAAAAGTAAAATAAATTGTGATGAGGAAGTGACTTCTATTTTTTTCAACGTAATTTCTAAAACAAACCGAAATTTTCTTTTTTTGAAATTCTGGATTTTCTCCCTCAGTGAGGCTATTTCTTAAAAGATATACAATAAGCTGTTCAGTTTGGTTAAATTATAAACCAGTTCAGTTAGTTTGGTGTTGTAACCGCATGTAACCAAAACTTTACCACTTCAGTTAGCTATCAAAAATAGTAAAACAAAAGCATTGGTTTTCTATTTCCTTAGCCCTCTTCACTGGTTTGTTTTTGTACACCCTCTGTTACAACATTTTCTCTAATCATAAATCATGACAAGTTATTGTAGGGTTGTGCACGGTTCAGTTCTATTTTAACCCATAACCGAAATATTTGGTTGTTGAAAAATTAAAATTGAGATGTTTGGTTAATTTTCGGTTAATTTGGTTCGGTTATGTCGGTTCAGTTAGTTCGATATTGTAAATGCATGTAACCAAAACTTTACCAGTATGGTCAGGTCTTTAAAATACTAAAACCGAAGCATCGTTTTTCTATTTTCTTCAGCTATTTTGGTTTGGTGTTTTCAATTTTGGTCAGTTTACTCGATTTTTCCGCTCATCCCTTATAATGGTGATGTTTGTTCTGGGCCATATATATTTATATTTTTTCTTTTCTCTTATAGAGTGTTATTTTAGGTATTTGATTATTAGTACTAAGTGTTAAGTTTATGAAAACTTGAAACCGTATGTTTCAGGAAAATGTCAAATGAAGACAAAAGAAACATTGGGATAGCTCTTACTCAGTTGTTCCCTGAAGATCTTAGCAAGGCATTCGATATTGTAGCTCGCCATAACCCGAGTTTTCAGTCAACAGCAGCAGAGATTGACCTTGATATCAATGCTCAGGTCAACATTATTTTCATTTTACTTTTAACAACATATGTAAACGAAAGATTTTACATGAAACAGGATTAATTGATCATACAAGTCACAAAACCAGGTGCGGAAACCCTAGTTCTGAACAAACTGATAAAACACTAATCAAAACACAATCAACATCATTTTCAAAGCTTTTTCATAGATTAACCTTTATAAAAACTTGTTACAATATGCTTCCTAGTTAATCTATTCAGTACAGACACTTTCTCAAAATCACCTACAACCTGACACAAACACACACATCAACTAAAACTCTCTCTAACTCACAAATACACAAATTCTATTTATAGCCACTGCACATTCGCCCACACTAGGGTACGAATGTGTTGTCTTGATCAGGTTCCTTCTACCTTCGCCCAGTTAGTCTCTACCTTCGCCCATTCTGCTCTACATTCGCCCAGTTATTCCACCTTCAATCCATCAGCAATCTTTCTAACATATGTCAACTTTGTAGATCCAATCACTAGTCGCATTTCGTGCATCTACAAACTCCCCCTCGACTATTGATTGGATCGTTTTCTGTCTTCGTCCATTGCCTTGTTCAACAAGTAGATTCTGAGCTGCTTCTTTTGCTCTTTAGTCATTTCCGGCTCCAACTTTCTTTTCACTGGTTTTGATACATTAGCCATCTTCACCATTTTACTAAGCTTAGCATCCAAGCTACTCCCCGAGTTTATGTCATACGCAAAACAAACTCCTACAACTTGAGTATACTTCTTTGCTTGTTCAGCATCGTTAGGCTCATGATGAATCGGATTGTAGAAAAGCATGATGATGTCTTCGAAGGTGCAATTAATCAACCACATCGGATCAAATACATGAACATGCTTGTATTTGTCCTTCCCATCTCTCAAAACAATCACAGCTTCAGCCTTTCTCCAATCATAGTACCAAAATATAAAGTCAGCATTGAAATGTTGCGGCATAGGCATCAAAGGTATCTTTCTCATCACTTCAGGTGCTTTGTAGATCAAAGTTACCCTCTTCAGACCAGTTCTAGAATCAATATCTCTATGCACTTTCCTTCTGGGATATTGAGGCTTGAATCTGTTCCACTTTGTTCTACTCTCCCAAACTAACTTGTCTGCACACCAACCGACATGTGTATTATTCACTGAAGCTCCAGACATTGGGAATCTGCAAAGATCTCTGACCGCCCAATACGGTAGAGTTAGCAAATCAATGAATCTGTAGAAGTACAGAATTCCTGATTCCCACTTGGCAGCTAAACACTTCAGTCTACTCAAATAAGTCCACCCGAGAGCTCTGCCTTTGAACTTAGCATTATGGAATCTATAGAAACTTCCTTGAGCTTCAGGCTTCGGTCGGTTTTCATCCAATTCTCTCAACTTCTTCAAGTAAGTCTTCAATTCATCAGATTGACTTGAAGATTCTTGCTTATCAGCTCCAAACACCTTCTCAACAAACTCTGCACTCCTTATCTTTGCTTTCTTCTTTGCCGAAGTATTTGGAATCTCAGTGAAGTCAGGAAATACCACATTTTCATCATTCTGCCTGAAATACTGCGGATATTCCTCATGTGTAATGTCTTCAATCTCCACTTCATCCATTTCTGGAGTGTTCTTGTCATCTGAGTGATTTCCAATATCCTTTTCAGGAATATTTGGAATCGACTCATCCATCACAAACTCCTCAAACGATTTCCCTACTCTCTGTGCAAGACCATCAAGAATTTCTTTCGCCACAGCAGCAGGTACTTCACCTTCCTCTAGATCAGGATCGTTATATTCCAGTTTGTATCTCATGTCATCAGTCTGGAATATTTCAACAAAACGACCTGTGAACTCTATCGTCCATTCTCTTTTCTCTAACATATCTCTGTAAACTTTCTTTGCATCATCATTAAGAGATCTCACCTTTTCATTCCAAAAGATACTTTCATCCGAATCTACATTCTCTCCTTTCTTCTTTTTGGAACTTGATTCTCCAGCATCCTTCTTTTGTGGTCTCTTCTCAAATGTAAACTTTGAAGTATCATCTCCTCCTTCATCATCATCACTATCACTACTACTATCATCATCTTTCTGACTCCCAGATCCTTCTGCATCATCATCATCATCTTTATCACTTTTCTTAGAATCCTCATCATCACTTTTCTCAGACTCCTCATCTTCCTCATCATCATCTTTCTCTTTATCAGACTCAGAAGGCTCAAAGTCTACTTGTTCTTCTTCTTTCTCCTTATCCTCTTCACCTTCTTTTAACTTTGGTGCTTCATTATACAAACTGTCTATCAAATCACTAAGGCGTTTTTTTTCAGCCTTTAGTTCTTTGTTATCAGCCTTAATCACCTTAATCATGCTCTTGTTCTTTGAACATTTACCTTCAAGCTTCTTATTTTTAGCTTCCAGTTTCTTTACCTTCTGTTCAATCTCATCTTGATTGGACTTTGAAGCAACCACAATCTGAAGCATTTTCTCTTCGTTCTTCTTGAACTTAGCAATCTCAGCCTGTTGAGATACAATCATCTTCATCATCTCATCCATCTTCTTGTTCACTTGCTTAATCACATCATCAGCAACAGTGACCTTCTTGGATTTGGATGGCTCAACTTCCTTAGCTTTTTCTTTCTGAGGCTTTTTAAACATGTCTAAAACATTATCAAGTGCAGCATTGAACTCATCAACTGGTAATGTTTCAGCCTCTTTTGACTTTTTCTGCTTCTTTGTTACTGGTGAAGACAGCTTGGATGATGTACCAGCATCGGGTATCCTTTTACCTTTCATTAGCTGGGCAATCTCTTTCTCCCTTAACTGTTTAGTGCTTGACTTCTTTGCCATTGTTTTGTGCTTTGGTTTTGGCAAGTTCACTACAACAGTCTCACCTGATTCCAATTCATCCAGGTTTATACTTAATCCTCCTTCTTCAACATCAACAGACTTCTTCTTCTGTTGTACTTCTTCAATAGTAAGATTAAGAGATTCAGACTCACCAACCATAGTGGCCTTACGTTTGGTGGCCCTAACTCTTTCTTCATCAGAATCCCATTGTTCATCTATCTTAGTCTCTTCCGAATCAACAGAATCTTCATCAATCAGACTCGTTCCCTTCTTAGCAGTAGTTTTCTTTCTCACCACCTGTTGCTTGAAACTTCCCTGGTCTGTCTTTCCCTTGCCCTTCCCTTTGGCTCCAGGATTGACAACCTGCCTCTTCCTCTTAGTGTTTGCATCTGCATACACTAAAGGATCCTCATTATCCGAATCACTGTCAGTATGTCTAGCCTTATTCTTTCCAGGATCAGTGTAATCCTGTTTAGCTAGAGCTCCAAACAATCTTCTGTATGGTGGTTTTTCTTCATCAGGCACACCCTTGTAACCTTTCATCCTCACTAAAGTATGGGTGTTCATGTGATCTTGACCAATTATCTGTGTTGGATCCTTCTTCAATTCAGGATACTTGTGATCAAAAATCATCATCAGAAATCTTGGGTATAGCATGAATTGTTTCTTCTTCAAACCCTTAAGCATTTCCAGCATATGATCCAAAATCATCCCAGACACATTGAATGGTTTGTTGAGAGTCAACGCAACTATAAATGAGCTTAGACTTCTTCTCATAACGTCATATCCACCGCTCACACATCCAAACACGTGAATAATAACATGTGCAAAGTATTTGAATTGCACACTCAGCTTCCCTTTGTGCATAGAACCATCCGTGATCGGTCCTTTGTATTTCATCCTCAGGAAGCATGCTTTCTGTTCAGTCCATGATAACTCTCTGGGATCTTCACTTACTTCAAACTTAATCTGAAGTGCTTCTCTAATATCAGACTCCGTCAAAAACATCTCCATTCCCTGTATCTTGCTCCTGATTATCGTCTGATTCTCCCAGAAGTCGTACTTCGCATTCTTATAAAAGTCTTCAACAATATCTTTGTAGATTATAGTTGGTGTAGCTAAAGCATGCACAACCCTGCTTCTCTTCAAGAACTCTATGATCCCAGTAAACTCAGTGTTCTTCTCCACGTCACCAAGATAAGCACAGCAGTTATGAGATCTTTCGAATGGCCAACTGCTTGCAACTGATGCTTCAGCCTCCTGAACTGGATCTGGAATAACATTCTCTACTGGAGTCTCAATATTCTCAGTTTGCTCAGCCATCTGCACATCAAAATCAGAAAAATACGTCAAAATACGAAAACGACAAAAATTTAAAATTTTAAGATTTTTCAACTTCCACATTCGCCCATTTTGATTAGGTCGAATGTGAGTTTTAGGGTACGAATGTGAAAAATTGGTACGAATGTGAAAATTTGTTTGTTAAACATTACATTCGCCCAATATAAACTTCATTCGACCGTTCTATTCCACCTTCGCCCGTTTTTATCAGCCGAAAGTGAAACTGATTATCCCCAAAAATTCAAAAATTTCTCATCTTCGTTTTTAACATGTAATACTGATTGAAATGTGTACTACTATGGCCGATTAGCATTCGTCCATAATCAATTGTTCTTAAATTTCAATTTACATTAGTTTTTAAAAGGAATTAGGTCAAAACTGTTTCAAACAATCAATTAACCCCTTAAATGTTGTTATAAATCTAATTCCTGCATTATTCTCCCCCTAAAACTATTGTGGATTGAAATGCAATAAAAAACAAGCTTCAATAAACACCCTAGGACCCTTAATTCGAAAAACCTAAGTCCGGTCCTAAAAACGACGAATCTGGTCGTGTTTTTGCTCCATTACCTGTATAATAGGTATGAAAATGATCAGTAATATCACGGGAACAAGAAACACAAGACAAAGGAAATCAAAGCAACAAGTCCTTGGATCGAAGGAAAAATTTTTGAAAAACTATAAATGAGGTTCGAACCTGGAACAACTTTATATAAGGGATGCACCTTCGCCCGTTATGGTGGTCGAATGTGGGATTTATCCACATTCGCCCAAAATTAATTGGCCGAATGTAAATATGATTTACCCGAATGTGAAGTTTGTGTAATCAAGCCCACATTCGCCCAGAAGTAACAACCGAAGGTGAAGATTTTTCCACATTCGACCCAATTAAGGGGCGAATGTGAAATGGAAAAATCTGAAAATTTTGCCAATTCACGAATTCGAATCCCGTTCAACATTTTTCAATCTGTTAAACTTCAAAAACTCATATTTTCACTTTATGAATGATACAAAGCCCAGATGGTGTTATCAAATCTCAGAAATTGACCATCAAGCAACCGTCGGTTATCAAAAATAAAGCTGAAATGCAAAAATTTTGGTTTTTCTGAAATTTTATCAAAACACACCTAAAATCTTTTTGGATTTTGTATCTTTTTGACAACAAAAGTAAAATGCAATAAAGTAAATGAAAGCAGTAAACATTTTGTGATGTCCGGTAAGAGGATCATATCAGTTTTCTGAGAAATCTGATCACAGTGTTGATCTTTTTGTTTAATATTATCATTAAAAACAGTATGTGACACGGCAATTGCTGATATTATTGTCCACGTAAGCTCACATGCAGACTATTACGCAATGCTTTAAAATGATACGAGTTAGGTGTATTAGACTAACACATTGTGGTGCCCACACACACGACATACTCCCGTATCAAGTAATTGCACAAAGCTTCGTCGTAACGCGTCATTATGCCAGAGTTATCCGTAAAAGTTACAAAGTATATAGCACAGAGGTATACAGGTCAGCAAACAAATGCAGCAGAGTAACATGGGCGTATACACTAGGTTGAGGCTGATATCAACCACTGATTTGCATCAGTAAGTCAATATGATGTAATAATGATCTTTGATCAATTAAAACATAAAGTTCCTCAATTCGGTAACTTTCGGTTTTGGCATTTAAGCTCTTTTAGCAAATATCCTGATGAAACTAGGTCCGTAAATCAATACGACAAAAGTTTAATCAGGATATCCCGGATAACCATAACATAACGACCCGAAACCTCAGATTTTGGCAATCCTATCAAACGAAATTACGGTACTAAGACCATATGCCCATGAGGTGTTCAGCCACGAACGCGTAGTTCGTTATGTTTGTATCACTAATGCACGCAATTTTTAGTCTACGAAGCCTATCAGCATATCACACATAATCAACACACGCCTCATATTACTATACAATTCTTTAGCCTGTGTCAGATCCCCACTGATGTACTATCATTTCCTCTTTTTATCCAGGAAATCATTTTTGGTTTTTCTAATTTTTAGGTCTTTTTGAATTTTTCAATGTTTTTGGTTTTTCTGATAAAATGGCTCCCCCTAAAATAAAGAACATATTTTTGGGTTTTTAATTTTTCTGAAAAACAATAAAATGAAAATTTGAAAGAAACAATCCACTCGAAAGCATCAACTTCTTTGAGGATTACGATAGTAAAGAGAAATTCCTAATTAGCAAAGATAAATTCCCAATTAGCAAAAATAAGAAAAAAAAATAAAACTAAAAAGTGATAAACCGAGGTGCCTATTAGTCCTATTTTTCCTTTATGTTGTTTACTTTTAAAAGATAGTCAAAGCGGGATCTGTCAAAAGCTTTTGTAAACAAATCTGCACGTTGGTAGTCAGTATGAATTTTGATCATATCTATCAATTCTTTAGCGTAACAATCACGGATAAAATGATATTTGATCCGGATATGTTTTGCTTTAGAATGATTTTCAGTATTTTTAGTTAATGCGATAGCGGCTTCGTTAGTATATAGGGGTTTTAAGAAACTGCAAACCGTAATCCACCATCTGCCGTTGGATCCAGAGCACTTGCGAACAGCAACTCGAGGCTGCAATGTACTCGGCTTCACAGGTAGACAGCGCCACGGAAGTCTGCTTCTTGCATTGCCAGGTGACTAACCTGCTCCCTAAAAACTGGCAACCAGCTGTAGTAGATTTGCTATCTTTGTCACAGCCGCCCCAATCTGCATCACTAAAAGAAATGAAATCAAAATTATCATCATTAGGGTACCAAAGTCCTTTTGAGGGACAACCCTTCAGATATCTAAGGATACGCTTGACCGCCGTCAGATGACTTTGTTTCGGCTTCGATTGATAGCGGGCACAGAGACACGTGGCATACATAATATCTGGTCGAGACGCCGTCAAATATATCAGAGATCCGATGATTGCTCTGTATGTAAATGGGTCAATCAGCTCCCCCTTAGCGTCCACTCCAATCCCGTGATTGGGTTGAATCGGGGTATCCATTGGCTTGGAATCCTCCATCTGGAACCGGCTCAAGACTTCGGATACATATTTCGTCTGGTGAATGAAGATCCCCGTGGGTCTTTGGTCCACCTGCAAGCCTAGGAAAAACTGCATCTCCCCCATTGCGCTCATCTCGAACTTTTCCTGCATGACAGTTTTGAACTCCCTGCATAAAAGCTCGTTAGTTGAACCAAATATTATATCATCAACGTAAATCTGCACCAGAAGCAAGTCATCCCCTGATTTCTTCGTGAATAGGGTGCAGTCGACAAGTCCGTGCTTAAATCCTTTGGTGATGAGGTATGTACTTAGCTCCTCGTACCACTGCCTCGGAGCCTGGTGCAAACCATATAAAGCTTTGTTAAGCACGTAGACCTTATCCCGGTGGATTGGGTCCTCAAAGCCTGGTGGCTGCCCGACATAAACCTCTTCCTTGACTTTCCCGTACAGAAATGCGCTCTTGACGTCCATTTGATAGACTTTGAACTTCTTATAGGAATCAAACGCAAGAAACATCCGAATAGCTTCAATGCGTGCTACAGGTGCATAGATTTCGTTATAATCAATCCCTTCGATTTGATGGAATCCCTGCACGACCAATCTGGCTTTGTTACAAACAATAACCCCACGATCATCCTTCTTGCACTTAAACACCCATTTAGTGCCAATCTTCTTTCTTCCCGGCGGCAAATCCGTGAGCGTCCAAACTCCCAATTTCTGGAATTGTAATAACTCCTCCTGCATTGCCTCAACCCAGGCGTCCTCTCGCAAAGCGTCCTTGTATGTCCTTGGCTCTACCTGCGACACATAACACGCAAACGACCAATCATTTTGACTACCAGATTGTTGAATTTTGGCATATAATGCTAAAGCACCAAAACTTTCTGGCGTATTAACACTTTGCAGCTACCCTCTAGTCATCACACTGCTTCCAGGATCACCGATAACTTGCTCCAGCGGGTGAATACGATGAATCCGAGATTCCGGATGTACAGGTACAATAACTCCCGTCTGAGTAGTCAAGTTCTCTATAGCATCCAGATCATGACCCGTGTTAGACGATGAAGCAACATCTGGAGTTGGAGTTGGGTTCACTGGCGGTGCCTCTGGTTCTTCTGCATGCTCAAGAATGACTTCTTCAAATTGTTCATCTTCAGATTCAGAAGAGTCTAATGAAGTTGAAGCCTCCTGAAACACTTCTTCCTTTTGTATAGGAGCATTGGTATCATTAGAAGCTGGTAGGGGGTTCACGGTGATCGGACGCACCAACGGTGAAGTCATAGCGTTTTCACACTCGTAAAGTAGTCGGATAACAGCTTCTTCAACCAAGCTACCTAGATTGAATGATTCAAAGAAATCTTTGTAATCAAACATCCAATCAGGACCCGTTCCTTGCACATTTTGAGTATATCGTTGAACTTCCACGTTAGCCCAATCCTCCACCCGACGAGTTCGCTTGTTGTATACCCGTTTGAGCGGGGTTGCATATCCAACAAAGTATCCCTCTTCAGCTTTAGGACTAAACTTCTCGCTTGGATTCAACATCGTGCATGGTGCCCCAAAAGGTTCTAGATACTCTAAGTTCGGCTTTCGTCGGTGTAACAGCTCATAAGATGTTTTACCAAACTTCTTCACTGTTAAAACCCGATTGAGTGAATAATTTGCTGCATAAATCGCCTCGTTCCAGAACATTACCGGAAGATTTGAGTCTGCGAGCATTGTTCTAGCCGCTTCAATTAGGGTCCTATTCTTTCGTTCAGCAACACCATTCTGTTGTGGGGTGTACGGAGCCGAATATTCATGATGAATTCCTTTGCTTTCACAAAGTTCATCCATCTTGGCGTTTTTGAACTCCGTCCCATTATCACTCCGAATTCTTTTTATCTTCAAATTGTAGACATTCTCTAATCGAGTGAACAGAACTTTCAGGTTGTTAAAGGTGTCACTTTTATTCTGCAAACACATCACCCATGAAAATCTTGAGTAGTCGTCAGTGACAACTAAACAATAAAGCTCCCCAAGATGACTTTTGCGCTTGACCGGTCCAAATAGATCCATGTGCAATCGCTCAAGTGGCATCTCAACAGAGTTAACTTTCTTCACTTTGTGGGACTGTTTGTGTTGCTTCCCTTTCTTACAACTTACACACTTGTCATTCAGATGGAAATGTTTCACGTTTACTCCATCGACAAGCCCATTCTTCACAAGATGATTCATTTTTCTCAGATGAATGTGCCCCATTCTTCGGTGCCACAGTATCGATTCTTTCTCGGTCGCCTTGGATAGAAAACATGTTATTTGCCCCTGTGATGTCATCGCCTTGGACATATCAAGAATATACAGATTGTTGACGCGAGGAGCCTTCAACATTACCCACTCTTTTGGAATTTGAAAGCCCGGTTTGAGAATATAGCAGGATTTGTCATCAAAATGCACAGTGAATTGTTTATCACAAATTTGACTGACGCTCAACAGATTATAATCGATCTGCTTCACATATGATATTCTCTCAAAGCTCACTATTCCATTACTCACGCTCCCCTGCATAGTAATATATCCACCTTTATTTCCCGCGAATGCGACATATCCACCATTAATGTTCTTCACGTCGAACAATAATGCAAGATCCCCTGTCATGTGGCCTGAAGCTCCACTATCAACAATCCAAAGACTGCTAATAGGGCCAGCTGAAGCTCCCTGCACACAAAAAGTAAATCATTTAGTTCTTTCGGGGGACCCAAGCCTGAGTCTTGGGTCTTTGAACATCAGCTTTCAAAGAAACATTCTCATTAACAATGTATTTTGGATCAATTTTGTTAGGATTAGTCAAAACAGTTTCCTTTTTCTCATTTGACTTTGAAGTAGAGGCACCTGGAGAACCATTGGGTGACCAAGATTGTTCAGTTCTTATTAAGATACGAATCTGAGATTTTGGGTTCTCAGTCGGTTTCTGAACATTGTTTGCAAATGAAACTTTCTTGGTTACCTTATCTGATTTAACAGACTTAGGTCCAACACTTGACTTGACAATAGGTTTTGGTGGAACCTTATGCCTATCAGTTGTTGTGTTCACCACTGGTTTCCTCCATGATTGTTCCATAGCAATCCGATTTCTGCGATCATATTGAAATGGACGATTGTTCCTCGTTTGATAAAATTTGTTTTGATTATAAAACTGTTGTTGTTGAGGAACAACTCGTCTATGTGGTGGAACATAATCATCAATCGGTTTCCTTATGGAATTCCTCACTTCAACTTCGTGCCTTTTATGCCTTACATACGGACATTGAGCAAGTAAATGCCCTCTCTCCCCGCATTTAAAGCATGCACGGTATTCTTCAAAAACATTTGGAGCATTCGGTTGAGCAAATGATCGAACAGGATATTGATCATTATACTGTTGATTCCTCAAACTCTCAGGGAGTGGCCCTTTTGAGTAAGCAGGCTCATGAAAACCGTTAGCTCTGTTTTTGGGTCTAATGAACTCTGTGACATGGACCTTTGGTTCTTGAGGAACATCCAAAAATAATTTCTTTAAAATAGCAGGCGGGATTTCATTCGTTCTCTCATGTTTTGGGAACCAAATGGTGCTTTCTTGCCAGATTTTATCAATTTTAGCATAGTTAGCATTTTTGATTGGAAATTCCTCGTCAGAGATGATCTTATCGGATCCTTCCATCCGATAAAACACCTTGACTGGTTTGTCACACGGTTCATTCTTAACATCCTTTTTCTCAAATTCTTTCTTAACCACATTCTTTTCAGACTTTTTCTCACGATGAGCATTTGCCATCGGATGCACAAGCTGAGATGGTGAGACTGGTTCAGTAGTAATGATGTGATTTTCTTTTGGAATTTCACATGCATTAACAGTTTGATGACAACCAGTATCATCACTCTCAGTGTCTGAATCAACGCTTTCAGCAGTAACACCCTCATCATTGAAACCTAAAATCGGCCTCACATCGGAATGTGGATCACCAATACTCGAGGTATTAGATTCATTTTCCGATGATGAGTCTGATTTTACCGAGCTCTCCGGTGTCACTTGATGACAATTATGGTTTTCAAAAAGCACCGGAGATGGCACAGACTTGTAATTTGTGGTTTGATCATCAATGATGTGGTCTACCACATAAGCAATGTGCTTATAACTTTCCAACTTTTTGTTTACTTTTTCAGCAAAGCACTTAATGGCGGCCATTTCCAACTTGGTGTTTTCAATTTCATTGATATAATTATTAATTGCAAGTTGTTTTAATGAAAGAGTATTTTTCAAGTCAGAAATGTCCTTTTTATAGCCATCTAGTACTTTGTTGAAAGCAATCAACTCTTTGCGAATAGATTGACAGTTCATGATATATAGCACTATCACGTTGAACACGGAGTTGTTTGTTCTCCTCTGTCAATCTATAACAAGTACCACAATATTTATTACTTGTAGTATCAGTGCTACACTCAGAACTTACAGGTTTTGGCGGATCAGTCATGGCCATCAAAGCGAAATGAGCTTCCTTTCCAGCGAAAAACTTTGAGTAATCAATCCTGGTAAAAGCATCATCAGCAATGCACGACTTCCTCGTCTTCAGAAAATCAGCTTCTGCTAGCAACTGATCAATATCATCATCCAGAGATGTAACACTTGCTTCTGTATCTGATTCACTGTCTGAATCTGTATAAACTGATTCACACTCCTCAGGAACGTCAGAAACAGTGTCAATCACCATTCCAGGATTAGCATCCTCAGCCTTAACCTCAATAGGTTCATTCTCCACTTCCATTTCAGCCTCAGACACATTAACTTCAACCTCAGTTTCTTCTTTCTCACCAACTATCACCGACTCTTCAATATCAACCTGTCGAGCAACACAAGCCACATTTCCACCAGTTGTGATCTCCTCAACCCCTATTTGCATACCGGACCAATCAAACCGCTCATCCTGTTGAATCATCAATGCTTGATTCTGATTGGTGTTCTGTTGTGTCGCATTTGGTGTGGTAATCGGTATGACTGTTCGGTTAGTGTTGTTAGGTGTTTGGTTTTGAGTCTGGTTTGGTGTGTTTGGTTGTCTGTTCTGGTTGTTGTTAGAGTTGTTCTGTCGGTTTTGGTAGTTGTTATTATTTTGGTATGAAACTTGGTTTTGGTTTTGTTGTTGACGGTTCTGGTAGCTTGCATTGAATGGGTTTCTATTACCTTGTTTTGGTGGCTAGGTACATTCCCTTTTGAAGTGACCTTTCCCTCCACAGTTAAAACAAGTAACTTTCTCCTTGTTAAACCCGTAGGTTGTGTTAGGAGAAGTTCCCAAATCAGTCCTACCAGTCTTCTCAATAAATTCTGTTGCTCTTCTCATAATGCTTGCAAAAGCCCACTGGATATCAATTAATTCCATCTCTTCTTTATCAATCTGTGCATAGTCTTCATTGGTTAAGTTGTTATTCCCAATTTGACTAGCAACCAACCCATTGTAAGATGAAACCATTGCAGAGACTAGTGCAATGTGTTGCTGAGCAACTTCAACCGTCACATTTCCCAAGTTAGAAGTCTCCAAAACCACTGGTTGTTGATTAGGTTGAGTAATTTGGTTCATTGAGTGAGGTGGTTGTTGAGATTGGCTAGCAGTATAAAAAGCTGCTTGTTGCATTGGTGAGAATGGTGAAATGTAGGAATTGTTGTATTGTTGTTGTGGTGGTGGTTGTGGGTATGATGGTTGTGAATAGGATGAGGTTTGTGCCATGTAGTTGATGGTAGGTTTTGGTGATTCCATAACATTGGAAATGCAAGCAACATGTGGTGCCACTACTCCTCCTGAACTTGAGTTACTAACTGGTACTGAAGTGCCTCCAAAATATAAGCTAGGATTCTGAGGAATCTGTGATCTTCTAGCTTTCCTCTTCTCTTCCAGCTCTTTGTTTTCCAGATTCTGCACAAACTCATGAATAGTCCAGTATTTGTATGAATCCTTCTCCCTGAGAACTTCCACATGCTGATCCCAGTATGGTGGTAGAGCATCTGCAAACTTATCCACCAAAGCTGTCATAGGAATCTGTATACCATAACTTGACAATTCAGTTAGCAAATGACAATATCTAGGAGTTAATTCTTTTAAAGTTTCATTGCCAATATAAGTAAAATTCTCAAACTCCTTTCGTAATTCATCCATCCTTAAACTTCTAGTCTTCTCATTCCCATCATGCCTCTTTTTAAGCATATCCCATAGTTGCTTAGATGTAGTGCATGTCCCAAACTGATGCAACAGATCGTTTGTGATTGCCTGAGTCAACTGGGAATAGGCTTTCTTCTCCACAGCAAACTTCTTTTTCTCCTCCTCAGACATACTCTCCAATGGAACTGGTTCACCTGTATTCTCCAAAACTGGTGCTGTGTAACCTCTAGCAATCATACTCCATGCCTCTGCACCCTCCACTCCCATGCCTTCCAAGTGGATCTTGAACTTGTTCTGCCACTGATTATATTCTTGTATCTCCATGAGCTTTAGGTGGCCGATTCCCGCTACCTGAAGATAAGTCATTTATTAGTGTGGAAATAGCATTTGTGGTTTTAGTGTTTACCACCGCTGCTGCTACTCCCCAGTAGTCAGGTTGTGGTGCTGGAGGTGCCACACTTTGAGGCATCGAGCTAGTCATCGCCATATAGTTAATCGGTTGCGAAGACTGTGTGCTCGTCTTTTGTGCTGCCACTGTCCATGGGTCCATCACTTGCTGTTGTGGTTGTGTCGTTGCTGGTCTCAGGTTAGTCGGAAAATTCCACATGATCACGAACTTCGAAAATCACAACACTTAGAAAATTTTCCAAAAACAATTCTAGGTTCGCCCCTTTTATCTTTACTTTCGTCCCTTTATATCTACTTTCGTCCAATCTGAATACACCCGAATGTAGAATCTCAACAGAAAGTAAAATATCCTAACACACTTTCCACTTTCGCCCAAAAGTCTTCAGGTTCGACCAGTAAATTTCCACTTTCGCCCGCCCGACGAATCGAATGTGGAAAATCTTACCCGAAAGTGAAAAATTCAACCAAAAATTTCCAGGTTCGCCCAGAAACTAGCTACGTTCGACCAAAAACAACTCACTTTCGCCCACTCTGTGTCAGGTTCGCCCCTTACCCTGCAAGTTCGCCCATTTCAGTTTTGAAAAACGGTTACACTTTGAAAAACGGTTATTTTGATCTCTGATTTTCAAAAGTTTATGGATTTGAATGATCTTTATCAGGTTTTGATTCGGAATTGATTTGGAACAACTTTAATTCTTGGAATTTTAGATTTTATCCACAAATTCAACTTCAAATCAATCAAAAACACTCAAAAACCATTTTCATTCAAAAACAGATGTATTTTGATCAAAATTTGGTCCAAATCAGCTCCGAGTTTATCAAATTTGTTGTTGTATGATCCGTATGGCTCTGATACCACTTTGTAGACGAAAGATTTTACATGAAACAGGATTAATTGATCATACAAGTCACAAAACCAGGTGCGGAAACCCTAGTTCTGAACAAACTGATAAAACTCTAATCAAAACACAATCAACATCATTTTCAAAGCTTTTTCATAGATTAACCTTTATAAAAACTTGTTACAATATGCTTCCTAGTTAATCTATTCAGTACAGACACTTTCTCAAAATCACCTACAACCTGACACAAACACACACATCAACTAAAACTCTCTCTAACTCACAAATACACAAATTCTATTTATAGCCACTGCACGTTCGCCCAGTTGATGTGGTCGAATGTGGAATTCTTCCACATTCGCCCACTCTAGGGTACGAATGTGTTGTCTTGATCAGGATCCTTCTACCTTCGCCCAGTTAGTCTCTACCTTCGCCCATTCTGCTCTACATTCGCCCAGTTATTCCACCTTCAATCCATCAACAATCTTTCTAACATATGTTAACTTTGTAGATCCAATCACTAGTCGCATTTCGTGCATCTACAACATATATATACCAACTTTCCAACCCTTACCATCTCATTCAACATCATTCAACTTTTAAAATTCAAGGGAAGGATTCTGAAAGAACATTTGGTTGGTTAATTAAGTTGTTATTGATCACTTGGATAGTAATTTGATGTTTTAGCGGTTATATATATGTTGTTCTGCTACAAATAAATGACTGGTCGTCTTTATGCATTGTTCACAGTTAGGTTTGTATCATATTATATACTACTGATTATTATAAACTCAACTAATTCCATGACATTAAATATTATTAAATTTCAACCCCGGGAGGATCCCGGGTAGTTAGCTAGTAATAAATATACAAAGTATAACTATAGTAGTCATCATCTATGCCTTACTAAGATATAGAAAACATAAAGCTAAAAAGTACCTTAAATTTGATATGAAAAGATACAACTTCTTTTTTACTTTGATGATCTTTATATATCAGTTCACATTTTAATGTGCCTAGAAAGGTCACACTATAACTGTTATCATATTGGCGTAATTCCAAACACAAACATGCACAACATAAAATTATGAAGTTTAAGTCGGTTAGTGCAGTCCGTTTAATTATAATATGTTGTGCTTTGAGTTGAGTTATTTTACGCGTTTATAGTCTAATAGATGCGTGTCTAAGATAAGATAATAGGGCAACACATTTTTAAATTACAGTTAAAAAAAGTTTATAGAAAAAAGAACACTATATGTTTAACCTGCTAATGCTTCTTTAACCCACCAACTCATTTACATCCTATTTTCAAATTTACAATGTTATTAGAACATTTCAATCTATTAATGTTATTAGAATATTTCAATTTGTTTGAATTGTTTAGAGTATAGTAGCTACTCCATCTTTATAATTACACTAAAAATCATTACATTTCTTTCTCCTTTTCGATTTAATAATACTTATTCTATACTTTTATCATTATCTTTTCTCTTTCTTCCATTCACAACCACTTTTAAAAATATTAAAAAATTATGGAGGATGAACAGTGTCTCCTCCAAATTTACTGGTGAACAGTATATTTTCTAAATATTTTCTCTCTTCTCTACTCACAACCACTTATACCCACTCTATATAATATAGAGATCACACTCACACCATTATAGAGGAGCTAATGTGAATGCTCTTACTTATATCATATTCAGGTTAAGCAATTTTAAATATGTCCGGGTTAAGATTGATGTATTTGATACACCTTTAAGTGTGTTCTAGTCATTCATAAGAATTATATACGAAAGGACAAGTTACCGACCGTTTCACATATATCAATATTTCTTAGATCATGATATAAGAGACCGTTTCATAAGTATTATATATGGAAGGACAAATATAAATCAATTTTCATCCTATACTTTAGAAACATATATCATGTTTTACTTGGTGCCTTAAACCAAACTCCAGTAGCTGAAAGTCTACTGAGCCTGGTTCGGCAGCTAGACCCACTCCTGAGGTGAGGAAATTGCTCTAACACCATGTGTAGTGGGGCTTTATTTATAAAGCCTCTCTTTCTGATAGGTCCACGTGGCAGCTGAGTCAGCATGGAGAGATAAAGTGAAAAAAGGGTGTAGTGGTATGAGCTTTATTTATAAATCCCCTGTTTCTGATTGGTTGTTTATTTTATTATTTTTTTTAATCTTTTAACTCAAAATAATTAAAATAAAAGACAAATAAATATAAAAAAATTACAAATAATATTAAAAACACACAACTAATATTAAAATAAATATAGAGATCACACTCACACCATTATAGAGGAGCTAATGTGAATGCTCTTACATATATCATATTCAGGTTAACCAATTTTAAATATGTCCGGGTTAAGATTGATGTATTTGATACACCTTTAAGTGTGTTCTAGTCATTCATAAGAATTATATACGAAAGGACAAGTTACCATCCTCGATATCTGATATAAGAGACCGTTTCACATATATCAATATTTCTTAGATCATGATATAAGAGACCGTTTCATAAGTATTATATATGGAAGGACAAATATAAATCAATTTTCATCCTATACTTTAGAAACATATATCATGTTTTACTTGGTGCGTTAAACCAAACTCCAGTAGCTGAAAGTCTACTGAGCCTGGTTCGGCAGCTAGACCCACTCCTGAGGTGAGGAAATTGCTCTAACACCATATGTAGTGGGGCTTTATTTATAAAGCCTCTCTTTCTGATAGGTCCACGTGGCAGCCGAGTCAGCATGGAGAGATAAAGTGAAAAAAAGGGTGTAGTGGTATGAGCTTTATTTATAAATCCCCTGTTTCTGATTAGTTGTTTATTTTATTATTTTTTTTTAATCTTTTAACTCAAAATAATTAAAATAAAAGACAAATAAATATAAAAAAATTACAAATAATATTAAAACACACAACTAATAATAAAAAAAAAAGTTATAACTAATATTAAAAAAAAGTTACAACTAATATTAAAAAAAAAAGTTACAACTAATATTAAAAAAAAGGAAACACACTAGAGGTTATATTTTGCAAGAATTTGTTGCCTATGAAGTTGTGCAAGGCGTAGGGCGTCTTCCTCGAGGTCGTTGATCGATCTGGACAAAAACTCGATGTCCTTTTCCCTTTGCCTCGCCTCTTGGAGCTGGACAAACCTTTTATTCTCGACCACTCTTTGCTGCATTGTTTCCAAACGTCTTTGGCCAAGGTCGCGAATATCTTGTAGTCTTCGGTTCATTTCTTCAAAATCTTCCTTCAACTCACCACCTCTTGCCGAAGACGACTCCGCCTTGCCACCCTTTTTTGATCTTCTACCGGGTGGTCTAGGAATATCCTCCTCCTCCTCCTCATCCTCCAAATTAATAGGATCACCTAAACTCACATAGCGAGCATCGGATGACGGTGTATCCGGATCTCGCGACGAGGAAGTGGTTTTGCTTCGTTTTGATGGTCCTCCTCCTCCTGATCCTCCTCCACTTCCTCTCCTGACCTTGCGCCTACCACCCGACCCCATAAGCGGTACATTAGCCCACTTAGGACTTTTTCTCAACATCTCCCAAATCCTCAAATACGAGAACGACCCGCGGGTATCTCTCATCTCTTCCAACGCTCTTGCCAACAAACTATCATCACCTTCCCCCACTGCCCCTGTTGTCCTTACAACGTTGCTAAACCTCCGAAAACGAATGACATCTATTATTTATGTCCGACCACTTTCCCGATATCGAATCGTTGTCTCGATACTCCCCTCTACCCATGACGCCAAAAAACAGCTCTCGAATCCGGGTCTAAAACAACGGGAGATGTTGATAGTTCGCTACAAAAAAATATTATACGATTAGAAATATATAACTATGTGTATATATATGTATATTATACGATTAATAGTATATAAATACAAAAAAAAATACTAACCAACTTATATATATATATATATATATATATACGATTAATTATATATAAATACAAAAAAAAATACTAACCAACTTTAGGATCTTCCGGTATGTCGAGCCAGGCCCGCGCTAAAGCAAACTCCTCGTCTTTTTCCCAACGTTCTTGTTTCTTTTTTTGACGAGGCGCGGTAGGATCTTTCTTTTTATGCGAGCGTCTCCCCCCCCCCCCCCCCGGTTGAGAACCCTCGGGTTGACGTGGTTGGTTGGTCTCGACTTGAGTTTCTGGCACGAGCTCGGGCTCCTCTTGAGAACCTTGGACATAGTTTGGTGGAGGAAAAAATTGACCCGCCATGTTTGGTGGAGGAAAAAATTGAGCCGGCATGCTAAGAAGTTGCGCGTATTGCATTGTGTTAGCGTCAAAGTCGCCCCAATTTGGTGGCAGCTGAGTAGTAGTGTTTGGCCTCGTACCCAGGCGAGTCAGGATCCCAAACGATGAACCATATGGAAACATGTTTGTGTTTTAGTAGGTTTGTTTGTGTTGTGGTGTGTGGTTTTTAGTTTGTGTTTGTGTTGTATGTGTATATTGTGTGTTTATATATAAAATCTTTAAAAAAATAAAGTTACCATTCAAAAAATAAAGCCCCCAACGGTCATAACTTTTTAAACCTTTTTTTATCTCCTTGCCACGTGTCAAGCCCTTATTGGAGAGTTCAAATTTGGTTTGGCGTTATTTTTATAACGCTTGGGCTGGAATGGAAGGTTTAGCGCCCCCCCTCCCCCGTTTTGATGTTCTGGACGCTAGTTTTCACTTTTTTGCCCCAATAACGCTCCACTACGGTGGGTCAAGGCTTTTTTTTATCAGTCTATACACGTACACATGTTTATCATGCTGATTGTACACATGTTTAGTGTATTGATTATAACTTTACACTCGAAAGGTGTTTGTTAAGACTTTTGCCGTAGATCACCTCCTAACATATTCTTTACGCATTACAACTCAAATTCTTAGGGTCTGTTTGGTAGCCTCTTAATGAGTCTCTGGTGAATGGTTCAGCATTCAGACTATTTGTTTCAACTTAAAAAAGGCTTTGAATGAAATGATTTTTTTTGAACGGCCAACGAAACGTTTCTGACCGACTACCCATGGGACCCGAAAACTGGCGAACCCAAGAACCCCACAGGACTATGCAAGGGGCTGGCCAGGGTAGCCAGGCTTGCCCATGAGGTTTCCGAACCGGGGAAAACCCGATCCCCACCCGTCCGAAGACCCGCTGTGGAGAACCGGTAAAACCCGGGTGAGATCTGGACTCGAACTCCTGACCATAGTTGAGGAGTCATCCCTCGTTTCTCATTAATGTCCTCCAAATGTAGCTAGTGGGAATTGAACCCATGCCTCCCATAGGAAACTTAGGCCCTTAACCAACTGGGCTACAAGTGTTGGACTTGAATGGAATGATTAAGAGCTGAACCATTCAGACTTGATGCATAGCTGAACAATTCAGCACTTAATCATTCAAAGCCTCTTAACCATTCAGACCTCTTAATGATTCACTACTTAATCAACCAAACAACTCCTTACTTGTGAAAGATTAGATTTAAAACCAATCCCCAACCATACCCGATTTGTTAGCAAATACAACAAAAGTAGGCATCTTTAAGATCATAACAATATTGTTTGGATACAAGTTACAATGTTATTTTATCAAAATGATTCACCTTTTGAAAGTAAACTATATCCAAATGAAAAAAAATAAAGGGAAATAAGAAAGATTTAGAAATAATTAAATACGGAGTAAATCCAAAATAGAAGCTCTTCAGCTCAATTGTGTCAGTAACTTACAGAAGAATAACTGTACTTTACAACAGATCAAGCAGAACATTCACATTTGTTATTCAGCAGTAGAGACATGAACCTCATTAATTTACACACAAATATGGCAAAATAATAAAAAAAATGATCACAAAAATTTCCAAAAGCAATTTCATTGTGTTCTAGATTAATTCATAACATGCATAACAATGAATTCCATAGAATTCGAATCAAATTCTGTGAGAAACTTTTAGTAGATTGAATTGTATACCAATAATTCAGATCTTAATCGTCTTATTAGCATTTCAGATTTCAGAATTGTCGTAGATCACGAAGAACAGAGCCGCTTAAGAATGAAAAAAGCAAAAGAATACGTAGAGATTAACTTGTATAACAATGAATTCTTTAGAATTTGAAATACATTCAATCATCCAAGATCTGAATTGTCCTATCAACGTTTCAAAATTTTCACAAAGAATGGAGGCATTCAAGATTGAAATTAATACATACAGATAGATAAGATTTACATGTATAACAATTGTTTCTGTAGTAAAACATGAATACTATTAATTCTGCTTCTTCTAGAATTCGAATAAAATTTCATAAGAAACCTGATTAGATTTAAAAAGTAATACACCTTCGCTTGTTGGTGCTAGAATTCTGACCAACAAATTCATAAGTAGACCTGAAAAAAGACTCGATTTCGTCTGGAGCAACAGTCTCGAAGAATTCGAATTCATTTATCCGTCTCTTACATGAGGGAGCAGACGTCCTCCGTTTTTTAGGTGCGGGAGGACACGTAAGGGGTTCAGGAATTTTATTATCGGGTGATTTAGGCGTCTGACATCCTTCTTCAATTTCTGGTTCGGGTAAGAAATCCATTGGTGTAAAGGAGCGTGGTGGATTAATATTCAAAGACAATGAAATTGTGGAACTTATTGGAAGCAGATCTTGATGTAATTGTAGATCGGTGGACATGATGGTGCGGTGGTGGTGACTGGTGGTGGATATGTTTCTAGAGAGAGAGAGAGATGTGGACAAGAAATGGAGGGAGGTGGCTTTGGTGTGTTCTGTCTATATGTAAGTTTTTCTAGAGAGAGAAAGTTTTGGTTTCCAGAGTTGAAATTGTTAAATCCAGATTAAGAAGTTGTGTTTGGTGTTTGAGAATGTGTGCTATTAAGTATCGAGTGTTGTGTTTTGGAAAAGTGGTGGTGGAAAGTGAGGTAGTTTCATCGGTTGGACAAGAATATATAAAGGGATAAACATGGTGCTTTGTGTACATATAAGCACCTCGATTTTTATTTTTATTTTACTTTTAATAATGATTCTTGGAAAGATTTTATTCTTAGAAACAAGAAAATCATTCATTTCTAGTTTTAGTTTGGAACAACTTATGGTCATATGTACTTTTTGTTATAAAAATATATTGAGAAAGTATACGGTATAAAGCCCCTTAAAATAAGAAGCGTAAGAAGCCATCAGTGATTGACACCTGTCAATTTAACCTAATCACAGTTAACCCCAATTAAACCGTTTTTCATCTTCGCTGGAAACAAACCAATCTAGATCTAGGTCTGACCACCACAACCAACACCACCACCACAACCAACACCACCACCACCACCACCACCACCGCCACCGCCACCGCCACTGAACCACCACCCGACACCACCACGTCATCCTTCACCTTCAAGGAAAACCAACAACGATGAAGCTCCTCCTTCCAACACCAACAAAACCAACAACGATGAAGCTCCTCCTTCCACGTCTGCCCACCGTACACTCCCTCCGGCGACCGGATTTTCTCCGACGAGATCTTCCGGTGAGCGGCAGTTGATGCAACGTCCGGCTTCTTGCTTCACGGCTTGACAGATTTATTGGATATTGATCTGAACAAAGATCAACCTGACGAAGATCCTTCATTTGATGGTTCATGTGGCGTATCTAGTAGTCAAATTGCCACTTCTTTGACTTTCAAAGATCAAACGAAGACATGCACCATAGATCTCAGGTCCCTTCTTGAAGCCTCATCTGATCTAACAGAAGAAAAAGTAATAAACATCTCAGAAGAAAGCTCCAAGCAAAGATAAGGGTTCTAGCAACGTGCGTTTGATATTAATAATTTCAATTTGAAGTTTGGTTTGATATTAATAAGGTGCGTTTGTTTTTTTGGTAAGATGCGTTTGTTTTTTTTTTGTTGGGTTTTGATGAGTGCGTCCAAACTTTCATGAGTGCGTCTGAAATTTTGATGAGTGCGTCTGAAATTTTGATGAGTGCGTCTGAATTTTGATGAGTGCGTCTGAAATTTTGATGAGTGCGTCTGAATTTTTGATGAGTGCGTCTGAATTTTGATGAGTGCGTCTGAATTTTAATGAGTGCGTCTGAATTTTAATGAGTGCGTCTGAATTTTAATGAGTGCGTCTGTTTTAACCCAGGTATGGTTAGGGTTTTTAATCTGCATCCTTAATCTAATGGCTGAGATTGCTTCTTACGCTTCTTACGTTAAGGGGATTTATACGTTATCTCTCCCCAAATATATTTACATTTTTGTTTCATGTATAACATGACCTATTTGTCACACAACAAGCACAACGCGAGACGACCTTAGTTTCATATATCAAGATTCAGATTTATTAGTATAGTGTTAAAGGTATTGGTTAAATGTTATGCACGAATCACTTATTTTTTTTTTACGGAAGAGATAACGTACAAAGAACCTTAATGTGAGTAGGGTAGGAAATAATCTCAGCCAATAGATTAAGAAGGTGGCAAGATGGTAATTAACAACCCTAATCATATTTGGGTTAAACTAACCAAGGGTAAATTAGGAAAAAGTGTTTAAATTTCTTTCAAATCGTAACAACAGAATCAATCGAAACCTAATTTTCAACGATTAAAATTGATTAACCAATATGAATGATTACACAATCAAAATAACAAAAAAAAAAAAAAAAACGATTACATCGAATGAAAACATACTATCAGTATTCGAAATTAAAGATCAGAAAAACAGAGTATTATAAATTAGACGATAAATCAGTCGAAATCATATGTATTATGAATAAAACCGCACGTATTATTTGTCAGAAGCACTCGATTTTTATTCTAGAAGAAGAATTCAAGATAAAAATGAGTTATAAAAAAGTTGCAGGTGAAGAAGAAGATGACTATGATAACAGGGATATTTAAACGCATGTTATAGCTATGTTAATAGTTAACATGCGTTTACATATCAACAGGCGAAACAAACAACACAAACGCACGTTAATACATTTAAACGCACGTTTCAAAATAGTTGAATCTTGGTATGTGATTTTTTATATAATGCATTATATAAAAAGGAGAAATCAGAACGAAATGAATCCGGTGACGGAGCCGGAGCAAAACCTGACGGTGACGGTGACGGAGATGGAGGAACAGGCAAGTGTTTTTGCCACTGATTCAACATATACGTAGAGTAAACGACAATTGAAATACCGATAAATGTTTGAGAGAATATTAAGAATTTGAGGATGAATCCTATGAATGTATGGAAACACGTCGTCCTCCTCATTTTGTTTCACAATTGCTTGTTGATTTTTGTAGAGAATTTTTGGTCCAAAACATATTTTGGACGTACTCATTATATAACGAATTTATTTTTGGACGCACTAATTAAAAAGATGAAATCATTTTTAGACGCACGTGATTCTTTATATACTGCATTTGAATTTATTGTTGGATGCATGTTTATTTTTGTTTCTTTTTTGGACGCACGTCATTTTTATGTGAGGTGAGGATCTAGAACATGCATTTGAATTTATTCAACGTGCGTTTATTTTTAAATAAAAGTGCATTTAAATATTGGTGTGTGTGCGTTTATAATGAATTGACCAAAACAACTCATCATATCTCACTTTCTCTTCAGTATCATCCTCTGTTTTTTATAAAAAAAAACAGAGCATGTTTCAAGTGGTGGGTTTTCAAAATCAGAGCATTCATTTACGTTTATACATTTCATCTTCTTCATTTACATTAAGTAACCATGCTCTATTTTTTGATTTTTGGAATGATTCTCTATAATCGTTTTTTTTGCACTATTCTTCATTTACGTCCAGTTTTTTATTTGGTGTACTTGATTTGTTTTTTCTTCGAATAATGTGTTTGATCGACTGATGTTGTATAATTCGAATTAGAATTTGAAATTGTTCACATATGTTATGAAATCGTTTACGAAAAAAGAACGTGATTGTAGTAATCAGTTACAGAGAAAAAAATCTGATTTGCTCTTGGGTTTAACTGCAGTTGAAGTTAATTAGAGTTTAATAAGGTTAACTGTGGTTTGGTTAAGTTAGCAGGTGACAGCTTGTAGTGGCTTCTTACACTTTTTACGTTAAGGATACTTTGTATCCTATACTTTCTCTCTTTTTATACTAGTATTACACATGATTAAAAAAATTTAACAAACAGACACTGAGGAGGAGGAAAGAGGTACTCCTTTTTGCGGAATGGTGCCTTAAATAAGAGGGAGACATGTAAACAGAGAGACACACATAGAAAGATAGAGAGAGAATGGAGGAAAGAGAGAGAGATAGAAAATATTATTTTTCTTATGAATTTTGTTTTTTTTAAAGAGTTAGGCAAGGCAAAAAGTTGATAACGTTGTCGTTCTTAAGACTCTTATTTTAGTAGGCCTCTAAATGAACCAACGTTCATTAATTGTTTTGCGAGAAGTTCGTTTGTTTAAATAAAACGAACGAACATGAACATACGTTTGTTCGTTCATTTATTTTCATTTATGTTCGTTTGTTTATTTTTGTTCATTTATGTTCATAAACTGTTTGTTTAGGGATTAAATGAACGAACACGACAAATTTCTTAATGAACGGACACGAACACAAAAATGTGTTCGATTATGTATTCGTGTTCGGTTAAAGTTAAATGAACAAACATTAACACGTCTGTGTTCATATTCGTTCGGTTCATTTACAGGCTATTTGAGTTACTCTTATTTATAAGTATCTGGTTATTGTTCATATAATTATAAATAATCATAAGATTAAAAGTAAAAACAATAAAAGTAACTTAAAATAGTAGTCCTATCTCCTAACTAGTGCAATTTGGTGTATAAATACAACAATATTTAGCTATTTATTTTATGTGACACGGTTAATAAAAAAGTTTTTCTTTTTGAATAACCTTGCAATTAATTATGATTATTCTAAGGCCTAAATGAGCATTTCAATTGATGTTCCATATTATATGTAAACTTAATTGTTTTCAACTAATTTTGCCTCCATAAAAAGGATACCATATAATTAGTTACTAGATCAATACTTATACAAAGAGAAATAAATAACACCGTATGTATGATTCACTCCCCAAAGGAATAACCATGACTAGCGAATAGCAATCCAACCCTAATTAACAAGCTTTAACCAATCTTCCATTTAGTCTTAGTCGATTTTGTCTAGACCCACCTTATTAATCAAGGAATTGTTATCGTATATGATTCTACTCCGTAAGTAAGTGGAATGGTTATGGTTTTCTACATATCAGTCAATATTTCATCGACAATTGTTGACATATTGTAATGGTAAAAGTTTAAATAAGATTTAATTTCATACCCTTTTCGTTGTTGTCATGATAGATAAAATGGCGAGAGAAATTCTTCGTTAAATCCATCTCGTATATTATAATAAGCATTCCACGACCTCTCTCGTTAATTGATTTTTACATACGTTCATTTTTGGCATGTGAATGTATATATGGTAGTAATCTTCTTTCTCGACTTAATATTTGTTGTATAGGTCAGTTTTTCAAACATGTGATTTAAGGGACATATCATTAAACGTAATTACCAACACTTAGATGACTATGCTATTACGAAAGATCCTTTAGTAAATAATAAGTTGACGGTGATATATCTACACATGCTCGGTTTCTCCACATACATTCACCGATGAGTCTTCCCTTCACCAACGGATTGCCGATATGTATGTTTATCTCTAAAACTCATCTAATTTGTAGTGTTTGAAACCAACTAGATCTTCCAAATCGAAGCAAGTAAGTCAGTTTAAAGTTTACATGATTTGAACTATTATTTACGGTTTGAAAAAAACTCGATGGTTTGGCTAACGGGATATGTCTTGAGACCGCTGTGTAAACCGAACTACGTTAACTTTGTTATATATCTTTTTTATACTTTTGAACATATATAGTTATGTATAGTTTGATATAGGGCTGGAAAATCGTGTATACCCGATCTGTTAAGACACGAACACAAAACATGTATACACGAACACGAGACGATAACTTATTGTCTCATTTTTTTCAATACCAAACATGAACATGTTTATACCTGATTTACACGATAAGACACGATAATATCAGTTTATACCAAGTTAACACGATAAGACTTGTTTACACCAGGTTAATACGATAATACATGAACACGTTTTCCAAATCCGACACGTTAAATGGGTACCATCAAGCATTAAAAAGGTAGAATTTTACTTAGTAAAAACGTATAACTCAAATACTACACCCCACAACCTATATTTTAAAAAAAAATCCTTGACATGTCTTAATGGTACTAAATAGGTAAATAAGTATTTAACTTGTTTAAACACGAAAACTAATAGATATATTCCATGTCTACATGTTTAGGACACGAAACTTGTTAAGGTCATACCTATACATGTTAAAATCGTATAGGTTCGTGTTTGTGTCTGAAATTGTCAGCCCTAGTTTGATATTAGTAAATTACCAAATCACTTTTTAAAACATTAATGAAAATAACAGTCTTAAAAAAACAACCAACATTTTGAACAGACCAAATCAAACCAAACAAGCAAACGGATATGCGTTTGGCCTATCTGTCCGTCCTAACTAATCCATCATGTTGATTCACTTTTTTTTTCTTTCTAAAACACTAGTTATCGGTTTGACAAAGAAGCTCTATCAAAATAAACTTAACCACATAATAAACCATTTATCACTCAATCACACACAACTAAGCCATGGATTGTATTACTTGTCGGAATTCATAGCCATAAGTTTTAATACCTTATATGGAGCGTAAATCAATAAATGTAGGTCAAGAATTTGTCAAGGATAAAACTAGACAAGGTATTGGATAGTTGAGAGTTAATTGGTTTTAGTGTAACAGTGTACATAGTTGCTATTACACAGGATAAAATAATGACCAATAATAAATGTACAAAAGTATAAAGGATCTTTATTGTTAGAACATAGGACCTACAAAAGTATAAAGGATCTTTATTGTTAGAACATAGGACCTAGTTTATGGTCACACATTCTCTTTTGTCGACTTTACATGGAAAAGTCTTTATTGTTGCATATCTATCTATATATTTTAAAGGGCTAAATCTTACCTGACACTCATATAGTCATTTTTCACTTTGAAAGTGTCATGTATGATGCAATGTGACATTAAGTAATTTTAGGGAAAAAAAAAAATTTAAAAACAAAATTGGATTTTTCTTTCTCATTTTCCTCCCATAATTTTTAAACATTAATATCTTTTATCTACGAGATTTTTTAAAGAAAAAAATTACACTAAATTAATAAGCGTTTTATTATCTTTCCAACGAGTACCATAGTGTTATATAAAAAAATGGTGGAAAAAAACGACTATTTTTTGTGGGGTTTTGTTCATACAGGAAAAAACACGTGTTCAGTTAATTCATTAATCATGTATTAGGTGTTAGCATTGGAGTTGTACATTGTTTTAGGTTAGGTATTAAGATTAGAGTTATACACTGTTTTAGGTTAGATGTTAACATTAGAATTATACATTGTTTAAGGTTAGGCGTTAACATTGGAGATACATTGTTAATTGTTTTAGGTTAGGTGCTACCTGAAGCTTTCATCCATGTAACTGTAAAGCGCATCGGTCTATTTCATATGTAAAATTGATGTGTTATATTATATTTCTTAACTCCGGGACGCTCCCGGGGTATAATCTAGTACCTTCATATAGTTTGATGCAAAGGGGACGATGCATCTTCAGCTACCCATATTGGGTACCCCTACCCTACCGGTAACACCGCCGCCAGTCACTTGGGTAGAGTTTTGAGGGTATGATGGTTTGGTTCTGGCTGTCGATGAGAAGCAATGTGAATGTGTGTTACGACTATAAATATAGCTATTGGGTAAAAAAAATCAAAATTTAGAACTTCATATACCACAATATTTTACAAATTTTATCCTAATTTCTTCTCAAAATGCAAAAAGATTAGAATTTAGAACCAATCCACCACTATACTTGATTTGTAAGAAAACGAATTGAAACAAAAGTAGACATCTTTAAGATCATAACAATATTGTTTGGATACATGTTACAATGTTATTTTATCAAATTGATTCGCCTTTTGAAAGTAAACTATATCCAAATGAAAAAAATATAAAAGGAAACAAAAATATTTAGAAGTAAATCCAAAATAGAAGCTCTCTAGCTCAATTTTGTGTCAGTAACATATAGAAGAATAACTTTTTTTTTTAAAGGCATATAGAAGAATAACATTCACACTTGTTTGGCTTTGATGTACTTTACAACAAATCAAGCATAACATTCACACTTGTTTGGATTCAGCATGAGAGATATGTACCTCATTAATTTACATACAAATATAGCAAAATAAAAAAAAAATGATTACAAAAATTTCCAAAAGCAATTTATTGTAAACCAATAACTCAAATCTGAACCGTAGATAAAGAAGAAATTAAAAAAAAAATTGAGGCATTTAAATGAAAAAATAAAAGAAGCAAGAGAACACGTACATATTAATTAACGTGTATAACAATGAATTCTATAGAATTTTAAACACATTCCAATAATACGTACAGATAGATTTACATGTATAACAATTGTTTCAATAATAAAACGTGAATTCTGCGCCCTTCCCCTAGAATTCGAATAAAATTTCGTGATAAACCTTATTAGATTTAAGCATGTGGTTATTGTTCATATAATCATAAGAATAAAAGTAAAAACAATAAAATTAATTTAAAATAGCAGTCCTATCCTAACTTAACTGGTGCCATTTGGCGTGTAAAAGCTTATTAGGATACATTAATATTTAGCTATTTATTTTATAGGACACAATTAATAAAAAAGGTTCGATGTGCGGGCCGATCTTATTAGTATGCAATCAGAAATTATTAAATTGGAGGGGAAAATGGAGAGTGTCGAATTGGAAGAGGAAGAGTTGTGGATGTATGAAGAATGTAAAAAAGGTGTGGATATGATACAGCATTTTAGATGTATGGATGTTAAACAAAAGTCACGGATTAAGTGGGCTACGGGTGGTGATGAAAATTCCTCTTTTTTTCATAGTGTGGTTAATGGGAGAAAGGCCAAAAATAATATTCCGGGTTTGATGGTTGATGGAAGATGGGAGTCAAAGCCTACTCTAGTCAAGAAACATATTTTTCAGTTTTATCGCTTTATGTTTTCTTCAAAATGTGCAGGTAGATCGATTCTCAATTGTGATAACATGAAGAAGCTTGGAGTCGAACATAGTGAAGATTTAGAAGCAGCCTTTACAAGAGAAGAAATTAAAAAGGCCGTGTTCGAGTGTGGTAGCGATCGCGCGCCCGGCTCAGATGGTTTCAATTTTGCTTTCTTGAAACATTTTTGGGCTTTTTTCGAGGAGGATTTCTTTAATTTATTCTCGCGCTTTTATGATACGGGTTATATCAATCATGGATATAGTGCGGCATTTATCACACTTATTCCTAAGATTAAAAACCCTTACGGTTTAAAGGACTACAGGCCTATCACTTTAATTGGTATTATTTCTAAAGTTATTTCAAAGGTGTTGGCGAACCGTATCAAGAAGGTGATGGGCGTTATTATTTCGGAGACTCAGAGCGGTTTTTTATCGGAGAGGTACATTCTTGATGGCCCCCTAATTATAAATGAGCTTGTTTCCTGGTTGAAAAAAAAAGAGGTGATAGGGCTTTTATGTTCAAGATAGGTTTTGAGAAGGCATACGATAATGTCGATTGGAGCTTTCTGATTTCCATCATGAAACAAATGGCTTTTCCTGATCGTTGGTGTTTATGGATTGATGGGGTTTTACATTCGGCTCGTTCTTCGGTCCTTGTGAATGGGTCACCCACATATGTTTTTCGATGTCAAAAAGGTTTAAGACAAGGGGACCCGCTCTCTCCTTTCCTTTTTCTTATTGTGATGGAGGCCTTTACGTGTTTGGTTAATAAAGCTTCGGAGTTGGGTGTTTTCGATTGCTTAAGAATCAGAAATAATGGGCCTTTACTGTCTCACTTGCTCTATGCGGATGACGCTCTCATTGTGGGGAGATGGTCAGTGGGGAACTTCAAAAACATGCTTCGTCTTTTACGTATTTTCCATTTATGTTCCGGTTTGAAGATTAATCGTCATAAATCGCACGTATTTGGAGTTAATAGTTCGGAGGAAGACGTTATTATGTTGGCTGGCCTTTGCGGATGTAAACACGGTATTCTTCCATTCGATTACTTTGGTATAAAAGTTGGTGCCAATATGAACCGGGTTAAGAATTGGGAAGCGGTCATCAATAAGTTTAAATCCCGTCTTAAGTTGTAGAAGGAAAAGTTTCTTTCTATTGGTGGACGACTTATCCTCATAAAGTCAGTTTTATCTAGTTTGCCTATATACTACTTCTCGCTCTACAAAGCTCCGGTTAAGGTGATTGAAGATCTAGAATCTATAATGAAGCGATTTTTATGGGCAGGAGATGAAAATGTGAAGAAAATCCATTGGGTGGCTTGGGATATTGTTACGGCTCCTAGGAATCTAGGGGGTTTGGGGGTCGCTAAACTTGTTGAGGTAAACTTGTCGCTTCTTGCCAAATGGGTTTGGCGTTACAAGATGGAACCTTACGGTTTATGGAGAAAAACTATAGACGCTTGTCATGGTCGTTATAAAGTGTGGGAGCTTCTTCCTTGTAACAAATCTATCTCGGGAGGGTGGAAAGCCTTGGTCTCAGTTTTGAGTACTTTGGAGGTGGATTCTAATAAAATCAGCCATCAGTTTAAAGGCTTAGTAAGGAATGGAAAACAAATCAGATTCTGGTTGGATATATGGCATGACGAGTCTCCTCTTAAAGATCTTTACCCGGATTTGTTTCGGCTTGCAGTAGATAAACAGGAATCTGTTTCTGAGGTATGGAACAACGGGTCTGCAGCCATGAAGTGCAGGTGGAAACGAGATATATATACTACAGCAGAAATTCTAGATTATGCACAACTTAATTCGAGTTTACAGGGCCTGGTTTTAAGCGATAAGGATGATTGTTGGAAGTGGGATAAGAATGGTGAAGGTGTGTTGACCGCTGCTGATTTTAGGAAGCTTTTAATCAAAGATTGGGTCCAAAACAGATCGACTTGCTTGAAATGGATTAAATGGGTTCCGCTAAAGATTAAGGTTTTCATTTGGAGGCTGGAATTGGATCGTGTCCCTACCCGTTTGGCTCTCCGCAGAAGACAGATTAATATCCCAGACCCCTCTTGTGTCCTGTGTGAAGTGGAGGAGGAATCGACTATCCATGTTTTCACCGGCTGCGGTTGGACGTTTGGTTTATGGGCGGCGATAGGTTCGTGGTGCAGAATAGGTCCGATTTATGCTTTAGAAGTTGGAGATTTGTTGAGGATTGCGGACGATAAAAAGAACAAGGATGCTAGAATGATCATTCAAGGTATAATATATGTTTCGATCTGGGTAGTGTCGATGGCTCGGAACGACAAGCTCTTCAGAGGTAAGGATCCTAAAGTTTCGGAGGTCGTGGCGAAAGTCAAGTCCTTATCTTTCATTTGGTTAAAGACTTGATCTAGATTTAAGAATTTAGCTTGGAAAGATTGGGCTGTGTATCCTATGTATTGTTTGTAAGCTTTTGTTGTTCCGGTCCTTGATTTGAGGACCGGGCGCGTTTCTAATGAAGTTAACCTTTCAAAAAAAAATTAATAAAAAAGGTTTTTCTTTTTGAATAACCTTGCAATTAATTATGATTATTCTATGGCTTAAATGAGCATTTCAATTGATGTTCGATATTATATGTTAATTAAATTGTTTTCAACTAATTTTGTCTCCATAAAAAGGATACCATATAATTAGTTACTAGATCAATATTTATACAAAGAGGAATAAATAACACCTTATGTATGATATGGCCCCCCAAAGGAATAACCATGACTAGCGAATAGCAATCCGACCCTAGTTAACAAGCTTTAACCAATCTTCCATTTACGCCTAGTCGATTATTTTGTCTAGACCCACCTTATTGATCAAGGCTTAGAATTGAATTGTTATTTGTATATGAGTCGTACTCGGTAAGTCAGTGGAATGGTTATGATTTTCTACATATCAGTCAGTATTTCATCAACAATTTATCATCATACTGTAATGAAAAAATTTCAAATAAGATTTAATTCTATACCTTTTTTGTTCTTGTCAAGAAAGATAAAATGGCCAGAGAAAGTCTTCGTTGGAATTCAACTCGTATTTTATAATAAGCATCACACGACCTCTCTTGTTAATTGATTTTTAAATACGTTCGTTACTGGTACGTGGATGTATATATGGCAGTAATATTCTTTGTCGACTTCATATTTGTTGGAATAGGTTAGTTTTCAAAACAGCTAAATTAAGGGACATATAACTAAACATAATTATCAACACTTAAGTGACTATGCTATTACGAAAGATCCTTCAGTGAATATGTTGAAGATGATATATCAACACACACTGGGTTTCTCCACATACGTTCATCGATGAGTCTTACCTTCACCAACGGATTGCCGATGTGTATGTTTATCGCTAAAACTCATCTAATTTGTAGTGTTTGAAACCAACTAGATCTTCCAAATCGAAGCAACTAAGTCTGTTTACAGTTTACCTGATTTGAATTATTGTTTATGGTTTGAAAAAAAACTCGATGGTTTGGCCAATGGGATATGTCTTCAGACCACTGTGTAAACCGGACTAAGTTAATTTTAGTGAAAATCACCAAAATAGCCCGCTGACCGTGTGATTTGCTCCTTCTCTTTGGAGAGACGGGTCACGGCTCCCAACGAGCCTGAGCCGTCTCCGGAGAGCCTTTAATTTTACAACCTATTATAAACCAACACGTGGCGTCTCTGATCCCGAGAACTGTCAGCCGTCTCCCGAGACGGGTCAGAACCGCCGAGTCGTCTCCCGTGGGCCTTTGAAACGTCTCACTGTCGTCTCAAGCCGTCTTCGGCTAGCCTCTGAACCGTCTCACCAATGTATATAAATACCCCAATTCACTTCACAAAATTTGTACCCCCCCTCTATCATCCATACTAAACCTTCATCAAACCTTTCATCTTTCCAATCAATGACGTTTTTAAATCCTCCACTTTTCCAACCGAAGCCTACCGGCTTACGAAAAAGATTGTCCGATTACTTGGATTGTTGTTACATCTGCGTACAGCTACTTGGATTGTTGTTGCATCTGCGCGTGGGTTAACCAGTGTAGAATGCCTCGATGATGTGGTGGTCTACTTTATTTGCAAGAAGAGTTCTTTGTCTATGTAAAGCACATACACCATTCAAACAAAGTTCAAAGCAAGTAAATTTGGGAAGTAATATCAAATCAACCCTACGTCCGTCGTTGTAATAGTATAGTTTGTTTATTGTTGTTGTAATAGTATAATTTTTGTAATATTTGTCGTGTTTTGATAATCAAGATTGTTGTAATATTACAAAAACATAAATAAACATAAGATTCATTGGATTAATAAAAAACATAAACATAAGATTAATTGGATTACAAAAGTTATATAAGCTACGCGTTAAGACGGCCCCTCATCATTTGCCAAGCAGACACATGTTTGAATTCTTTGTGCTCCTTGGATTGATACTTGTTTGTTTGGTGTTCTTCGACATGTTTCCACGCTGAACTAGTGCAATTTCTCGTTCCTCAGTCCATCGTTGGGGTGCCATTTTCCTTTGAACGAATGAGACGGTGGTGGTAGTGATAGTGTTAGTTGTAGTGGTAGTGGAGAGTCGGACGGGGAATGCGACGGAGATTGGGACGGAGAATGGTATATATAGGGTTGAGGTGGACAACTGAACCGTCGGACAAGTCATCGGGACTCACCGGAGACAAAGAGACCCGAGACGTCTCCGGAGACGTCTCGGGAGACGGCTGGGGAAATGTGAATCGTCTCGGGACTAAGCTGAACCGAAGCCGAGCCCTCATGGGGAAATGTGACCCGTCTCGAGAGACGGTTGACAATTCTCGGGATCAGAGACGCCACGTGTTGGTTTATATAGGTTGTAAAATTAAAGGCTCTCCGGAGACGGTTCAGGCTTGTTGGGAGCCGTGACCCGTGACCCGTCTCTCCAAAGAGACGGGAGAGGGCCATTTTGGCAAATCACTCGGTCAACGGGCTATTTTGGTGATTTTCCCTTAATTTTATTATGTATCTTGTTTAAAATTTTGAACATGTATAGTTATGTATAGTTTGATATTAGTAAATTACCAAATCTCTTTTTAAAACATTAATACAAATAACAGTCTTAAAAACAACAGTCAACATTTTGAACAGACCAAACCAAACCAAACATGCAAAAGGATATGCTTTTCGCCTATCTGACCGTCCTAACTAATCCAACATGTTTGATTCATTTTCCCCAAAAGACTAGTTATCACCGTCCTAGTGTTTGATTCACTTTTTTTTTCTTCCCAAAAGATTCACTTTTTTTTTCATCCCAAAACACTAATCGGTTTGGCAAAGAAGCTCTATCAAAACAAACTTAACCATATAATAATCATTTATCACTTAATCACACACAATTAAGCCATGGATTGTATTACTTAATAGAATATACAGAGAATATTGTTGGGAATCATGGTATCGTATACGAAGCGGAAGCGGTTATTATTATTATTTTATTTTGGCCGAAATATATTTATACATACATACATATATATATATATATATTTGCGATTCATATATAGTAAATAATAATAGATTTTATTAATCCAATTAACAAAATATTCCCAATCAGGATCTCGGTTAAATGCGTATAAATAAATAATAATCACAATCATAGGGGGTTTAGTAATCAACCTTTGACGACTACACCAGGATTGCAACACGCGGGTTACAACGAATCCTCGCTAGTAGGAAGTATCACGAACCGAGCACGAACCAACCAGAAGGAAGGGGTGACCGGCGGTGGTTGTTTGGCGGCGGAGGGAGGAGGCCGAGTGGTGGTAGCGGCGACCAAGGGAGAGGAGTGGGTGAATGTGTGTTTTATTTTTATGAAACTTATTATTAGGGTTTGATCCCTAATCCCTTATTTATAACAATAAAACTTACACATAACCCCTTTTAGTAATCAACTAGGATTCTCCTTTAATAATAAACTCTTTTACTATTAAGTCCCTCCAGTTCAAACAATTTATTATGTCACAAATAACAAACCACCTAAATGTAAACTTATCTGATTCGTGTACCAACGTGTAACTCTTCGGATCGTACCGGGTCGGGTTACATAGACTTCGACTTTAATTACTATCGGACATACCATATGTCCAACAATCTCCCACTTGGACGATTTTAATTAAATGAGTCAATGTGTGCAGAGTTGGACGCCTAGCTGCATCGCACTGCACCCAACACAGTATGACACTTTACAGTCGTCAACTAGTTCTTTGAGTTCAAGTAACGCTTTACTTAACCAAATACTATAGCCCTGATAATTCTATCAATAGGTCCCTTCTGTATAAACATATGTTGATCATAAGACATGGATCATTCATTCTTATATTGATCAACCATTCTCTATTCTCGTCTTTAATTCAAAAATGGTCTAACGGACTACATTAGTCCGAGCGTGGCCACGCGTTTACACCAGTTTGAGTTTACGAGGGCGCCAGAATGTCTAAGCTTCTAATCCTATAGAAGTACAGAATTCCATCAGCGTCATATAACTCCCACTTAATCTTGGATTTCTCCCAATGCTACCCGGATTACTACCCATGTTTCAGGACAGTGTTATATAACATCAAAGATAGTCCTTGATCAATGTAGTTTAATATGTGCCTTAAGAAAAAGGACAGATTGAACATATCAATATCAAAACATCTCATGACACAGATCCATGGAGATCGTTTTGAAACGAGTTACATCCAATATCATTCTCTAATGATATTTGTGAATTATGATTCTCAAACCCTTGAGCTATTCATCTCATGAATATAATCATTTCAATTCACAATAGTCTTACATTCAAATTCATTCCCATGTAATTTGATCGACTACGAACTTTTAGAATACTCTTATTCAAGGATTTAAACATACAAAAATGAACACAGTTGATAAATATTTAAATTTGCATTTAACCCATTAAATCAAATAAACATTCAATATAACTGTCATAGTTCAAAATAAAACACCAATACTAACTACAGATCATGCCCACTGTCTAGCAACTCTAAGCCCTATCTTTCCAGCATGCTCCTCATGTTTAGCTTGAGGTAAAGGCTTAGTAAAGGGGTCAGCCAGATTTAGATCTGTATGAACCTTGTTTATCACGATGTCTCCACGTTCTACTATCTCTCTAATATAGTGGAATTTCCTGAGTATATGCCTTGTGGTCTGATGTGACCTTGGTTCCTTTGCAAGAGCAATGGCACCAGTGTTGTCACACAATATCTCGATTGGTTTCTTTATGCTAGGCACAACATCGAGATCAGTAATGAACTTCTTCATCCAGGCAGCCTCCTTTGCAGCATCCGATGCAGCATTGTATTCTGATTCACAGGTGGATTGGGCAACCACACTTTGCTTATAGCTCTTCCAAGTAATAGCCCCACCATTCATCATGAAAACATATCCCGTTTGTGATTTTGAATCATCACGATCAGTCTGGAAGCTTGCATCAGTATAACACTTAACTGACAGCTCCTCATCCAGTCCTCCATATATTAAGAACATATCCTTAGTCCTTCTCAAGTACTTAAGAATGTTCTTCACTGCAGCCCAGTGACTCTCTCCCGGATTCTGTTGATATCTACTCGTCATGCTAAGAGCATACGAGACATCAGGTCTAGTACACAACATGGCATACATGATGGAACCAATAGCAGAAGCATATGGAACTCTTTCCATTTTCTTCTTTTCTTCTTCAGTGTTTGCACACTGTTTGCTACTAAGAATGGTTCCATGTGCCATGGGCAAGAGCCCCCTTTTTGAGTCTTGCATTGAGAAGCGTCGTATGACCTTATCAATATATGTACTTTGACTTAAACCCAACAACCGCTTTGATCTATCTCTATAAATCTTTATTCCCAGAATATAAGCGGCTTCACCAAGATCTTTCATTGCGAAACATTTACCCAACCATGCCTTAACATCTTTAAGCATAGGGATATTGTTTCCAATGATCAGTATGTTATCTACATACAGTATAAGAAAAGTGATATAGCTCCCACTAGATTTCTTGTAAACACATGGTTCATCTTCATTCTTGATAAAACCAAACACTTTGATTTTCTGATCAAAACGGAGATTCCAGCTGCGAGATGCTTGCTTTAATCCATAGATGGATTTATTCAGTTTGCACACCTTATTAGGATTCTTTGGATCGACAAAACCTTCAGGTTGAACCATATAGACATCTTCCGATAAGTGTCCATTAAGGAACGCGGTTTTGACATCCATTTGCCATATCTCATAGTCATAATATGCAGCAATGGCAAGTAGATTTCTAATAGACTTAAGCATGGCTACTGGCGAGAAAGTTTCCTCATAATCAATTCCTTGAGTCTGAGTAAAACCTTTCGCTACAAGCCTTGCTTTGTAGGTTTGCACATTCCCATCCATGTCAGTCTTCTTCTTGAAGATCCATTTGTTTCCCACAGTCCGACATTCGGCAGGAAGATCAACCAAATCCCAGACTTGGTTATCATACATGGATTGCATCTCTGCATTCATGGCTTCTTGCCATTTCATGGATTCCGAATCCAAGATTGCAGCTTTGTAAGTAGCAGGCTCAGCTTCATCAATCATGAAGATATCGTCATACCTTACAGGTGCACGACGATCCCTAATACTTTTTCGAACACTTGGTGTTTCTGTTGTTTCTTGAGTCCTCTCAGGCTCAACTTCAACAACTGGATCAGTTACTTCTGGTTCTGTCTGAACAACTGGTTCAGTCACTTGTGGTTCTCGAATTTCTTCAAGATCCACATGGTTATCTCCAATCCCTCGCGCCAGAAGCTCTTCCTCCAAGAAAGTGCCTCTACGTTTAGTGAAAATCCTATTTTCAGTGGGGTGGTAGAACAGGTAACCAATCTTCTTAGCGTATCCGACGAAAACCACTTTTTCGCCTCTGGGATCTAGTTTATCCGAAGATTCTAGAATGACATAAGCATTACATCCCCATACTTTAAGGTAGGATACATGAGGTTTCTTTCCATGCCATATCTCATAAGGCGTTTTATCAACCTTCTTTGTTGGAGCTATATTCACAAGTCTTGCGGCAGTTTCCAAAGCATAACTCCAAAAGGATTTTGGAAGGTTTGTTCGACACATCATTGATCGAATCATATCTAATAGAGTTCGATTTCTCCGCTCAGACACACCATTATGTTGCGGTGTTCCAGGTGGAGTGAGTTGTGAAACTATTCCACAATCCTTTAGATGGTCGATGAATTCCTGACTAAGATATTCACCACCTCGATCTGATCGAAGCATTTTAATAGTTCTATTTAGCTGATTTTCTACTTCGTTTTGGTACTCCTTGAACTTTTCAAGAGTTTCATGTTTATGCTTCATAAGATAAACATAACCATATCTACTGAAATCATCAGTAAAGTAACAAAGTATCTTTCTCCATGTCTTGACATTGTTCTGAATGGACCACATACATCTGTAATAAACATTGTTCAAAACAAGTTCTAAACCAGAAGGAAGTAAAAGAACATATTCTCCTATTGCCTTCACTGCAACTCTTTGTCCATTGCCAACATGGACCTCCAAGTCGCCCTGTTTCAGCTTTCTAATCTTTTTTAGTCCCTGCAAAACATTACAAATGTGGAAACCACATCCTGTGTCAAACACCCATGTCTTGCTAGAAAAAGCAAAAATTTCAATAACATATATACCTGAGGACTCTCCTCCGGAAGCTTTGGCTTGCTTCAGTTCAGCTAAGTACTTAGCACAGTTCCTCTTCCAGTGCCCAGTTTCATCACAATGAAAACATTTGGCATCTTTCAGAGGTTTCTTGTTGGCAACAGCTTTGCCCTTTCCCTTCCCTTTGCCCTGATTGCCTTTCTTCTTGGTGTTAGGTTTCTTAACTTGTCCCTCCCTGATCATTAGCACTGGTGCATTTTTGCCAGGTATGTTTACCTCAGCAGTTTTGAGCATCTGATGCAACTCTGCAAGTGTCTTCTCCATACCATTCATATTGTAGTTCATAGTGAACTGATCATATGACTTGGGCAATGAGTTGAGGATAATATCACCAGCCAGCTCATCACTCAAGGGAGATTCCAGACGAGCTAAGTGATCAACATAAGCCTTCATCTTTAGCACATGAGCGCTAACTGATGTACCCTCTTGCATACGAGTGGTTATGAGTAATCGCATTACATCAAACCTCTCATGACGAGCCTTCTGTTGGAACATTTCCACCAGGTGCTGATTCATCTCATATGCCATCTTGTCATCCATGGTCCTTTGAAGTTCAGGGATCATGGACGCCAACATCAAACACGAGACTTTCATAGAGTCATCGAAGTGCTTAGCATAGTTTCTGTAAGCATTAGTTTGTTGGTTGATGGGTTCATCAGGGATTGGCGTTTCAAGAACATACAGTTTGTTCTCCGCCTTGAGAACGATTTTCAAGTTGCGGTGCCAGTCCATGAAGTTTGAGTGGTTCAGTTTGTCCTTCTCTAAGATGGACTTGAGAGAAAATTGGGAGGCGGAACTGTTTTCGTTTGACATCTACAAAGTTCAAAATTAATTTATTAGTATTTCATGTTTTAAATATCCTAATTGTATTATGACCCAAAACAAAATTAAATAGGATGAGACCCCGATTCATCAATACATAGTGAACTGGCTAAGCACTGTTCACTCGTATGATTAGGTAGGTAAACAACGATTGTTAATTGTGTCCACTACACAACTCTCCATTTTGGGCTTATCGCTAGGAGCGATGTATGTTTAACCCCAACTATGCCCACTTGATAAACAAGCGATGTTTGGTCCTTTACTGTTAACTGTAATACCGGCCTATGTTACACAGGAAACGCGGTGATTACCTTCTTACATGATCAACCCCCAGAGCAGGGTTCGGCACTAACTTCTGGGTTCGATTTAGAAGAAGTGTTAACATGTTAAGGGTGGCATGAAACATCAATTTAAAATTGGGATTTAATTTTAATATTTACCATAAATATATTGAATGACTCGTTAGCATGATGTGAGTCACACAATAGTTTATAAAATCCAATTTTATATTATTCGTGATAATTGAAACTCCTTTCAACACTCGACACGGTATAGTTTTAAATACCCTATTTAAACTACGTTGGTCGTATTATCGCGAATGGACTTGTTTTAATATTAATAAAAATCCTTTTATTAAATATGCTTTTCGGTTTTTATAAAACTTGTTTTAACAAAACCGTTGTCATGATTGTGAAAAATTTTATTTATTTTGGGTTATCTCGATTATTTACAATAAATAAAACACAACCACAAAACATAAAATAAAATAACCGAATCGAGCCCCTAACAGGTCGCCCGTTTCGTTTTAGCCAGAAACGAAACGAACTAGTCTAAAAGGGTTTCAAAACTATTTAATAACTCCCACTTGACCCGAGATCTCTATCTTCATGGAACCTGTTCGCCTTTTTATCTTCATCTTGATCTTGTACTTGTAGGATTACAAATAAATTTGAAATACAAAATAAAACAAATCTATTCTAACCCTATCTATTACACCGGATCCAATATCCGTAATAACAATACAAATCAATAAAAGATAATGATAAAATAAAACCAATCACAAACACAACCATGACAAGGGTCAAAAACCTATGGCTCGATTCACATCACAAACATGAACAACTAAAAGCTTTTGATCTTTTGTCAAAATAAATAAATAAATTTTGACAAATAAAACATAGATCAAAATTATAACTTTTACCATCTATACGCGCGTAACCGTGGCTCTGATACCACTGTTGGGAATCATGATATCGTATACGAAGCGGAAGCGGTTATTATTATTATTTTATTTTGGCCGAAATATATTTATACATATATATATATATATATTTGCGATTCATATATAGTAAATAATAATAGATTTTATTAATCCAATTAACAAAATATTCCCAATCAGGATCTCGGTTAAATGCGTATAAATAAATAATACTCACAATCATAGGGGGTTTAGTAATCAACCTTTGACGACTACACCGGGATTGCAACACGCGGGTTACAAGGAATCCTCACTAGTAGGAAGTATCACGAACCGAGCACGAACCAACCAGAAGGAAGGGGTGACCGGCGGTGGTTGTTTGGCGGCGGAGGAAGGAGGCCGAGTGGTGGTAGCGGCGACCAAGGGAGAGGAGTGGGTGAATGTGTGTTTTATTTTTATGAAACTTATTATTAGGGTTTGATCCCTAATCCCTTATTTATAACAATAAAACTTACACATAACCCCTTTTAGTAATCAACTAGGATTCTCCTTTAATAATAAACTCTTTTACTATTAAGTCCCTCCAGTTCAAACAATTTATTATTTCACAAATAATAAACCACCTAAATGTAAACTTATCTGATTCGTGTACCAACGTGTAACTCTTCGGATCGTACCGGGTCGGGTTACATAGACTTCGACTTTAATTACTATCGGACATACCATATGTCCAACAAATATGTCAATTTGTATTTATAGATAATATTTTGTAATTATCACTTCCCTAATATGAGGGATTGTATCCTCTATATATTGACAATATCAATGAAAGAATGTCAAGCATTGAACCATACAATTCTACATGGTATCAAAAGTCTTACCCTAAGTTTCTTCCTAACCCTTCTTTTCCTGCCGCCTTCTACTCTAAATCGACCCATTCGATTTTTTTCCAGCCGTATACCTTTCTTCTCCCATCTCCGATAATGTCTTCCTCCCTTCACCCTGCTGTGACTATAACCAACATCAAAAATTTTATCCCCATTCAACTCGACAGCCAAACCGAACATTACAACACCTAGGCCGAACTATTCGTTATTCACTGCAAAGCATATGACGTCTTCGATCACCTTCAGCCTCGCACCCTAGCAGCCTCTTCTTCGTCATCCGACACCAAAACCCCACTCCTTGACTCATGGGATCGCATAGACGCCATTGTTCTGCAATGGATCTACGGTACGATTACCCGTGATCTTGTCCACACCATAATGATACCCGACACCACCGCGTACGATGCATGGTGTCGCCTTAAGAATCTGTTTCTTGATAGCCAAGCAGCCCGCACCATTAATATTCAAAACAAATTCTTCAATTCCCGCCTTGCACAATTTTCCGATATCTCTGCCTACTGCCAACACATGAAGCTTTTATATGACCAACTCGCCAGCCTCGGCTCCCCAGTCACTGAAAACCAACTTGTCCTTCAGATCTTGACCGGCTTGACTGGACCCTTCGAAAGTATCTCCCTCATACTCCAAAATACCCAACCGCTACCCGACTTCTACACCACCCGGTCCAAGCTCTGTCAAGTCGAAGATCAAAAATCCACCCAGCCAAACAATCTGCACAGGCCGTCGGCACTGCTCTCCTGACCACCGCTGAACCACCCGCTGAAACCAACAACCCACCCAAAACTGATGCGTCTGGCAATAGCTTTCGGGGAAGAGGCAGAGGACGTTCTAAAGGGAAATTATCGTATGGCAGGGGAAGGTTTCAACAACAACATAACTATCCAGCCCAATTTTGGGCGCCCACACCCTGGCCCAATATGCAGGCCCAACAGCCCGTCTGGTCTCCTTGGGCTTACCCACCATGTCCCTATCCTTCAGCACCTATGGCCCAGTCCACACAACAGCCCAATACCTCTCGCACCAATGCTGCTGGACCTGGAATTCTAGGCCCAAAACCACCATCTACTGGATCGGCCCAATCTTATGCCGCTGGGTATTCGCCTACTGATATCGCTCAGGCTCTCTACAACCTGGCACTTCAAAATAATGACTCCTCTTGGACCATGCACACCGGTGCGTCAGGTACAATGTCTCCTCAATTTGATAAGTTTCCGTCTATTTTTAATTCTGGCATTATTCGCAACATCATTGTTGGGAATGGTAAAGCCATTCCGGTGTTAGGACAAGGCAATATTACCCTACCACCACCATTCCCACCATTCAAATTAAATAATGTCCTATATGCCCCTAACTTAGTTAAAAACCTAATTTCAGTTCGTCGTTTTACAATTGACAATCAATTAACTGTTGAATTTGACCCGTATGGTTTTTCTGTGAAGGACCTACAGATCAAGAAACCTATCCTACGATGCAATAGCTCGGGGGATCTCTACACGCTTAGCCCGTCCAACATCACCAACCTCAACACCGCTTCCACTTATGCAGCAATATCTCAAGACATATGGCATCAACGGCTCGGCCACCCAGGCCCAGCTATTTTGCAAACTTTAAAAACTTCTAGTTCTATTTCATTTGGTTCTTTGAAAAATAATGTTTGCACTGCTTGTATTTATGGAAAACATACCAGACTACCTTTTATTTCATCTAATACTCGCACGTTAATGGCATTTGATCTTGTGCATAGTGATGTATGGACCTCCCCTATAATTTCTAGCGGGGGTTATAGATATTATATCTTATTCTTGGATGATTTTACAAATTTTTTGTGGACCTACCCCTTAACCCATAAATCTGACGTCTTTACCGTTTTCACAAAATTTTACACTTTGTTTAAACCCAATTCAACACCAAAATAAAACAACTCCAATGTGATAACGGGGGTGAATATGCCAACAATCAATTTCAATAGTTTTTCAACAAAAATGGCATGCACTTCCGTTTCTCTTGCCCCCATTCCTCTTCCCAAAACGGTAAAGCTGAACGAAAAATCCGCACCATAAATAACCACATGCGTTCCATTCTAGCCCACTCCTCAACACCAAACACCTACTGGCACCATGCCCTTGAAACCACCACATATTTGTTAAATATCATCCCAAGTAAAATCCATAATTTTCAAACCCCCACCCAAAGATTATATAACTGTCTACCAACATATGTTACCTACGTGTGTTTGGTTGTATGTGTTATCCCCTCATACCACACACCACCATCCACAAACTTGCCTACCGCTCCTACTCATGTGTATTCCTCGGCTACCCACCCAATCACCGGGGATACAAGTGCCTTGACCTCAAAACCCGCACCATCACCATCAACCGACATGTCATCTTTGATGAAACTATCTTTCCTTTCTCAAAATCTCCTAATCCTACCACCCATACCTATACATTCCTAGATGACAGTTCCCACCCATCCATATATTTCCCACCCCTTGGTCCTTCACACACCATACCCAACCCACAACCTTCGGACCACCCCACACCCTCACCTCCACCCAGTAACCAATCGGCCCATTACCCCACTACACCCACATCAGCCCACATACCACCCACCACCAATACCCAATCCCCTATCACCTCCACTTCGACCCCCTCATCACCTTCAGGCCCAACACAGCCCAATACCACCTCCACCCCAGCAGGCCCAAACCCACCCCAACAGCCCAACACGTCTACCACCCACACCCCATCAATACCGGCCCAACACAGCCCAATACCACCTCCACCGCCGCCTCCCCCAACTCGAACCATCACAACCCGTGCCATGTCTGGCATCACCAAACCCAAACGCATTTTTAACCTATCCACCACCACTATCTCACCCGTCCCTAAAAACCCAAAAGATGCCTTGTCTAACCCGGAGTGGCACATTGCCATGAAAAACGAATTTAATGCCTTAATTAAAAACAAGACTTGGGAACTTGTCCCGAGGCGTACTGACATGCATGTTATTCGTAGTATGTGGCTTTTTCGTCATAAATACAGGTCAGATGGCACTCTTGAGAGATACAAGGCTCGGCTCGTTTGTGATGGGAGAAATCAGGAGGTTGGTATCGATTGCGGTGAGACATTTAGTCCGTTTGTTAAACCGGCTACCATTCGCACTGTCTTAACTTTAGCCTTATCTCAGTCCTGGTCCATCCATCAGTTGGATGTTACCAACGCTTTTTTACACGGCAATCTTACTAAGACAGTCTACATGTACCAACCAATGGGGTTTAGGCACCGTGAGTTCCCTGATCATGTTTGTCTACTCAAGAAATCTTTATATGGGCTCAAACATGCACCACGAGCATGGTACCAACGTTTTACAGACTTTGTCACATCGATTGGGTTCATACAGATCAGATGTGATAACTCTCTTTTCACATGTCACAACGGGGGTGACATTGCTTACCTCCTCATCTACGTGGATGATATTATACTCACCACCTCTTCTGACTCTCTCAGGATGAAACTCATGGGCAGCCTTGCGGCTGAATTTGCTATGAAAGATCTTGGACCTCTCAGTTACTTCTTGGGTATCTCTGTCTCCAAGTCTGGTAACTCTATGTTTCTCTCTCAGCAATCTTATGCACTAGATATTGTGAGTCGAGCAGCTATGGATAATTGTAACCAGTGGCCACACCAGTCGACACCAAACCAAAGCTTAGCGCTTCATCCAGTGTCCCATTTGATAACCCCACTCTCTACAGAAGTCTTGCCGGTGCTATTCAATATCTGACATTTACACGACCAGACATCAGTTATGCGGTTCAACAGATTTGTATTCACATGCATAATCCCACTACTGATCACTGGAACGCTTTGAAGCGTATCATTAGATATATTCGTGGCACGGCTGAATTTGGTCTCACTCTGACTTCCTGTCCTACTATCTCTCTACGGGCTTATACAGATGCGGATTGGGCTGGTTGTCCGGACACTTGCAGATCCACATCGGGTTATTGTGTTTACATGGGTCATAATCTTCTTTGCTGGTCTTCCAAGAGACAGACAACCATCTCACGTTCTAGTGCAGAAACGGAATATCGAGCCGTTGCCAATGTAGTTGCAGAAATATGTTGGCTTCGCAATATTCTCTTAGAGCTTCGCAGACCACTGTCCTCGGCCACCTTGGTTTATTGCGACAACATTAGTGCCATTTATCTGTCCAACAACCCGGTGCAACATCAGCGAACCAAACACATTGAGCTCGACATCCACTTTGTTCGCGAGCATGTTCAACGTGGTACCATTCGGATTCTTCATACTCTGACTCGCTTACAGATTGCTGACATCTTCACCAGAGGTCTCCCTCGCGTCCTGTTTGATGACTTCCGCTCTAGTCTCAACATTCGCCCACCTCCTGTATCGACTGCGGGGGTGTAATAGAATATACAGAGAATATGCCAATTTGTATTTATAGATAATATTTTGTAATTATCTTTGTAATTATCACTTCCCTAATATGAGGGATTGTATCCTATATATATTGACAATATCAATGAAAGAATGTCAAGCATTGAACCATACAATTCTACATTACTTACCGGAATACATAACCATAAGTTTTATTACTCTATATCCAGCATTAAGCAATAAATGTAGGTAAAGAATTTGTCAAGGATAAAACTAGACAAGGTATTGGATAGTTGAGAGTCCATGGGTTTTAGTGTAACATTGTACATGGTTGCTAGTACAGTGGATAGATTAATGACCAATAATGAATGGACAAAAGTATAAAGGGTCTTTATTGTTAGAACATAGGCCCTAGTTTAAGGTCACACATTCTCTTTTGTCTCCTTTACATGGTTAGAAAAGTCCACATGTTACATATATCTTAGTATAGTTTGGGTACACCTAGCGGACAGACAACACCGCCGTCGGTGATTTGGGTAGGGGTTTATGGGTATGATGGTTTAGTTGTGGCTACCGATGAGAAGCAATGTAAATGCTTGTGTAACGGCTATACATCTAGCTGCTGGGTAAAAAAAATCAAAATTTAAAACTGAATATACCATAATGTTTTACAAAATTTTATCCTAATTTCTTGACATTTAAAAGATTAGGATTTAGAACCAATCCACCACTATACAACTTACGGTGTGCGCATATAATGTATATATGTGTGGCCCTCGGGGGGCAAAAGTAAAGCTGCACTAGTTTTAACGTTATTTTACTAATTTCGTGAAAATAACATTAAAAACGACGGACGGTTAATCATGCATCATGTGGTGGCGTTGATAGCCAAAAGACAAAGGGGTACATGCACCGATCGGGTTTGTCACGATTGCTAAGTGTTTTGTGCCTTATGTCCAAGGCTTGATACCAAACCACATCGAGCCGGGGGTCTCACTGGAAGCAACCTATCTATTCTTAGGGGTAGAGGTAAGGTTGTCTACATCTTACCCTCCTCAGACCCTACCTTAGCTATGCTATAGGTGGGATTACTGAGTATGATGATGATGATGAACCAATCCACCACTATACCTGATTTGTTAGAAAACGAAACAAAAGTAGACATCTTTTAAGATCATAACAATATTGTTTGGATACAAGTTACAATGTTATTTTATCAAATTGATTCACCTTTTGAAAGTAAAGTAGTACTCCATGAGAAAAAAAAAGAAAAGGACATAAAAAAAATTTAGAAACAAATCCAAAATAGAAGCTCTCCAGCTCAATATTGTGTCAGTAACTTACAGTAGAATAACTGTACTTTACAACAAATCAAGCATAACATTCACACTTGTTTGGTTTCAGCAGGAGAGATGTCAAACTCATTAATTTTACACACAAATATGACAATATAATAAAATAATAATCACAAAAATTTCCAAAAGCAATTTCGTTGTGCTATAGATTAATCCAACCTCCATTGTAAACCAACAATTCAGATCTAAATTGTTTTAACATTAGAAATTACGTACAGAGTTACATGTATAACGATGAATTAGATATAATTTGAATTAAATTTCGTAAAAAAACTTAAATAGATTAATTCCACCTCCATTATACGTAAACTAATAATTCAGATCTGACCCGTCTGATCAACGTTTCAGATTTCAGAAAGAACAAAGGCGTTTATGATTAAAAAAAATAATAATATACCTACAAATTTACATGTATAACAACTGAAACGTGAATTCCGCTCCCACTTCAAATGCTTTTTTTAGTTGGCTAGGTTTTGATGTATAGAAATCGGTGATGGCGCAGCTTGGTGTCCGTCCACCTGTCTTCTCCCGTACATTTCCCCTTTTATTAATTCTGCTTCTTCTAGAATTCGAATAAAATTTCATAAGAAACCTGATTAGATTTAAAAAGTAATACACCTTCGCTTGTTGGTGCTAGAATTCTGATCAACCAATTCATAACTAGCCTTGAAAAAAGACTCGATTTCGTCTCGAGCAATAGTCTCAAAGAATTCGAATTCATTCATCCGTCTCTTAGATGAGGGAGCAGACGTCCTTTGTTTTTTAGGTGCGGGAGGACACGTAAGGGGTTCAGGAATTTTAATATCGGGTGATTTAGGCGTCTGACATCCTTCTTCAATTTCTGGTTCGGGTAAGAAATCCATTGGTGTAAAGGAGCGTGGTGGATTAATATTCAAAGACAATGAGATTGTGGAACTTATTGGGATCAGATCTTGATGTAATTGTAGATCGGTGGACATGATGGTGCGGTGGTGGTGGTGGATAAGTTTCTAGAGAGAGAGAGAGAGAGAGAGAATGTGGACAAGAAATGGAGGGAGATGGCTTTGATGTTCTCTGTCTGTATATGTAAGTTTCCAAAGAGAGAAAATTTTGTTTTCCAGAGATGAATTTCATTCATCCAGATTTACAACTTGTATGTTGTGTATGAAAACATGTACTTTTGAATATGGGATTTTGGATAAAGGAGAGCTGAAAGTGAGGTTAAACTAATGCAGGAAATAGGTAGTTTCATCGGTTGGACAAGAATATAATAAAGGGTTAGACCTCTTGTGTGTACATTATTTTTGTTTTTTACTTTAAGTTTTTATCAGTTTTATCAATAAAATAATGATTCTTGAAAAGATTTTATTCTTAAAAACAAGAAAATCTTTCTTTTCAAGTTTGGAACAATATGTAGTCATATGTACTTTACGCTATAAAAATATAATTAGCTATAATAAGCACATTAAAAGTTATTTGTCACACATCAAGCAACACGCTAGACGACCTTACTTGGTGCTAATAGGCGACTGAATTAGTGTTCCATGACATATGTTAAATGTCTTCATGAGGGGGCCCTGAATTTCACTGAACCATCATGATTTCTACCAATCCTATAATGTGACCTCTTGGATTATTAATTTTACAAATACATTCGTTCTTAGTGCTGTATAATATATGAGGTTGTTGATTTATACACCCATACTTTAGGATTCATACACTCTGACCCACACCTATCACCAATAGGAGGCTGCCACATACCTAGAATATGATGTCATACACCTTAAATATGATGTCACAGGGTGTATGAATCTTAGAACCCATAAGGGATGGCATTTGTTTCTGCGAAAGCTTGTAAGATACAATAATATTGGGCAATTTATTTTATAGGATTTATTGTTGATATAGAGTTTTTTATTTTTATTTTTTTTAATTATTATTATTTTTTTAAATAACTTTGTAATGAATTCTTATTATTCTATGGCTTAAATGAGCATTTCTATTAATGTTCCATGTTATATGTTAATTAATTGTTTTCAACTAATTTTGGTTCCATAAAAAGGATACCATATAATTTTTTTTTTTTTTTTTTTTGAACGGCCAACAGATTGGAATCACTCACGGAACACCGGAGTATCATCGTGCCACCAGTGTTGCCACGCGATCATATTCCACCACCAAGTCACCAATTCAGGAGGAAACTCATAATTATGAGAAAACCCCCTTTGTGAGATTCGAACCCAGGACCTTATGGCCCTAAGTCTTATCTCACCACCAAGATACCACTAGGCTATAATGCCTTGGGTTAGGATACCATATAATTAGTTGCTAGATCCATACTTATACAAAAAGAAATAAATTAATGCGTATACAAACGATTCAGCCCTAAAAGGAATACTCATGACAAGCGAATAGCAATCCAATCCTAGCTGACACACTTTAACCAATCTTCAATTTTAGCCTAGTCGATTCATTCTAGATCCTTATGATTTATATAATGTAAGATGTTAAAGTATTGACTTATTTTTTTTAACATGATAAAAGTTTATAGTTTCAGTTTTGTAACATGTTAAGGGCAATAAGGCAACTTCATTAGTTTTTCTAGTTAAGTTTTAATATAATTACTAAAATACCCTATAATATTGGCTATTCTTGTAATTAACTTTATTTGATTACAAAGATAAATTTTGCAGTTTATTGAAGTCATAATTATCTATTTAATATTACTAAAACTTAAATATTTTGAATTATAAAAATTACTAGTTTATCACGTGGTACTTCATAGGATAGACAAATCTAATATAAAGTGAAAAATGTGTGTACCATAAAAGGAATATGCCATTTTTTTCAGGAATTTTAAAAGGATCAACACTTGGAAATTCATAAAACCGACTTCTAATTCTGCGTGTGCACATCTTGCTTGAGTGAAGTCTCTGTTCAACTTTATCACTCCCTCAAGACATTCTAATGCTGTGGTGTGAACCTGGAAAAAAACCAAACTGATGATGATTGATTTAAGAGGCGTGCATGGTGGGGTGATTAATTATCACTTATTAGTAGCTAGCAATTTACCTGGTGTCTAAGAATCATATGCTACATCTAACCGACTTAGCAGCCGTTGTAATCAATGGGTCCTAGCAACACCAATCAAAATACAATAAAAAAATAATAATAAATAATAAATAAATAATAAAAAATAGATTATTACCAAATTAACTACATCTATGAATATATATGCAGTTAGCTGGTTCTTATATTTACTAGTAGGTTTAAAATTATATATACCATCTTAACATGATTAGTGACTTGCCTAAACATGATTAATGAATTACAAGAACACATTATCTAGAAAACCTGCTTTCTTCTAAAGATTTCCTAGGAATCCATGCACAAACGCTGTTGAGGAGGTTTTTTGTCCATAAATGACCGTACAAAATGTGGATGGCTTTCTCGCATGTGTTGATGATTGTGCAACCTTCAAGACTAATCTCTACAATCTCTTGGTTGTTAAAGTTATGGGCATGATGTCCACAAATAAGTCATTTGCTGTCGCTCATGCGTTTCTTTTGAAAGAATAGGAAGCAACCTAAGCATGGGTCCTTGAGAGACTTAGGTCAATATTGGTTGATTGTATGGAGCCGCATGTGGTTGTAACAGACCAAGACCAAGCGCTAATGAACATACATGCAAAAATTTACCCGATTGCGTACAACTACCTTTGTAAGTTTCACATCTCACGGAATATCATGAAGAACGTTGGAAATAGGTGTACAAGCTAAAGAGTTACACTTTGGACTACGAACAAAGAATAATATATATTAGTTAAATAGTATATATATATATATATATATTATATAGGGATGGGATCATTTGAGAAATTGGTTGAGTTGTAAGAACCATGATAACTCACTTTATAACCACACACTTATTTTATTCAATAATGAATTTGTGGTTGTAAATTAAACTATAATAAAATATTAACTTACTTATATGGTTTACATAGGTGTAGTCGTTTTTTTTACACCAGTGTAAAAACGTCGTAAATAATTTTCTTTTTTCATTTTTTACAGCGGAGTTAGGTGTTTTGACATCAGTGTATAATTTGTTTTTTAAAATTCACATTTTAGGTCAGAGTTCTCGCAATTCTCACAACTCAACCGAGTTCTCAAATGATTCAGATCCTATATATATATATCACAGAATAACTTCAAATAATTTATGAAAAATATTTAGTGAAATATTTTGTAGTTTGATTATCTAGAATACTCATTGTTAATTGTTTGAGAAACTATTAATCGGAATTGAGGATTAATTATTGAGAATAACTACTAAATCGTTGAATGATCGAAAGATTGTTATTATTGGAGAATAATAATAAAGGAGGTTTTGGTATTAGATAAAAAATATAAACCAGCTCGGCTAGCCCAGTTGGCCACCTCAATAAGGATTTGGAAACATAACCTAAGGGTTGTGGGTTCGATTCTGAGGGGGGAGGGTTTACCCACATTATGTGGGGTTCCCGCCTGGGGTTTTCCCGGTTCGACTCGCATCTCCAGCAGACCGGCCCTAATAAGTCCTACGGGCAGGGGTATCAAACGGCTGTTGGTCGGGCTCGAACTTGGGTAGGATCAGGATTTCACACAAGGATTTCTCAGCTGATCTACGCCTTCCAAAAAAAAAGATAAAAAATATATGTTGGTTGACTTGGTCGTTTAATAGTTGAACAACATCGGGTTTTTTTATTATGAGTATTTATTAATCAATTATAAGTAGTTAAGTAAAGTCAAAGGTGGGAAGTGATAAAATGTCAAAAAGTGAAGGTCAACAACTTGTTGGACAACCCCTACTGTACCCATGTCTTCCCCTCTCCATTTGACTACCCCCTCCAACGGCTTATTTATGTTCTCATCTGGCGCCGGTTACAACCGGAACCCCTGATCCAAACCGAGACCCAAATAACTACTGACCTTGGTGTTGCTATTGGAATCACTACCACTGGCTTCGAAGAACAACTAGAGAGTGTCATCCGGGATGAAGGTGCAAACATCGTGCCCCAATGATTTTTTTATCTTACAATGTCCGTGGGATTGGGGAGGATCCCAAAATGCTCTCCATTGGCGACACGATTCGAGAACACAAGGCCACTTTTGTGGCAATTCCGGAAACAATGAGAGGTGATGGATCCAAAATACAAGTGAAAACAATTTGGGGAAAAAGACCAATTGCGTTTGACTGGGTGAATGCGGATGGAAATTCTGGTGGCCTGCTCAGCATATGGAATCCAGGTTATTTTAAATGTATTCACTCGTTTAAAAACCGTAATGTTTTGATCGTAACCGGTACACTCACCCAACACGACACTACGATCCATATTGCGAATGTGTATGCCCCCCAAGGCCTTATGGCAAAACGGGATCTTTGGAAGATATTATCTGAACAGATTGAGAATAACCCGGGTTATTGGGTCCTGATGGGTGACTTCAATTCGGTAAGACACCAAGATGAACGCCTTAATTCTAACTTCATTGCTCCATGCGCCGATGCATTCAATGAGTTTATAGATGATAACGGTCTGTTGGAGTACACCATGGGGGGCCATAAATATACAAGAATGTCAGGTGACAAGTTCAGTAAAATAGACCGCTTCCTAGTATCTCAAAACTTTTGGGATAAATGGCCAAATGCGACACTCGTCGCCCATCCTAGAAAGGACTCGGATCACAGCCCATTAACCTTATCTACGGATGCGATCACCTTTGGCCCCACACCTTTCCGCTTCTTTAACTCGTGGCTAAATGCCCCTGGGTTCAATGAAGTGGTCCATTCGGCTATTGAGGAGCAGAATTTCACCGGTAAAAGCGACGAAATTTTGGCAAGTAGATTGAAATGTATTAAAGATGCAATCAAAAAATGGTTGGCTGCAGAAAAGGCAAAGAAAAAGCACAAACACTTGGAATGTGAAAGAAGATTAAACACCCTCGATGAAATCGCCGAGCAAAGACCCTTAACTGAGTTGGAGAAAAATGAATGGGGAGAGGCTAAGAGGGAATGGGTGAACTTAATGACGGATGAAGCGAATGATCTTAAACAAAAATCAAGAACAAAATGGGCGGTAGATGGAGACGAAAACTCTTCTTTTTTCCATGGCATGATAAACTACAACAACAACAGCAAGCGAATAAATGGTTTCCTTGTCAACGGGGAATGGTGCAATGATCCAATCAAAATGAAATGGGAAGCACGAAAATTTTTTGCAGCCAAATTCAGCGAAAGTCTTCACATCCGGCCTACTTTCAACTGTCCCAATATCAAACAAATTGAGCCAGCCGCTGCAGACAACATAATTCAGCCGTTCACCTTACAGGAAATTAAATCGGCCATTTGGGAGTGCGAAAGTGACAAAGCTCCCGGACCGGACGGTTTTAATTTCGGCTTCTTCAAACACTTTTGGGACCTCCTCAAAGACGACATTGCCAAGGTCCTAGAGGACTTCCACGAACATGGAGAAATCAGCCAAGGATGTGCCTCTTCGTTCTTGGTTCTTATCCCTAAGTGTATCGACCCGTTGTCCCTCAACGAATACCGACCCATTAGCCTCATCGGGAGCATTGACAGGATTATCTCCAAGGTACTTGCTAATCGCATCAAACTGCTAATGAAATGCATTATCTCCGTTAATCAATCGGGCTTCCTATCTCATTGTAACATTTTGGACGGCCCACTTATCATCAATGAAATTTTGTCTTGGGCCAAGAAGGTTAAACAACCCACCTATTTCCTCAAAGTCGACTTGGAAAAGGCGTTCGATAGCATTAATTGGGAATTTATTCTCGAAATCTTAGCGCAAATGGGCTTCCCCGAAAGATGGAGAAAATGGATAAAAGGGATCCTACGATCGGCTAGAGCCTCGGTACTAATCAACGGGTCACCCACATGGGAGTTTCAATGCCACCGCGGGGTTAGGCAAGGTGACCCACTTTCACCTTTCCTTTTTATCATCGCTAGGGAGGCTCTCTCTTGCTTCTTGAGAAAAGCCGAAACCTTGAACCTCATTAAAGGCATCACCCTTCCTAATATGAGCTCTTCCATCTCACACCTAATGTACGCGGATGACGTGGTGGTGCTCGGTGAATGGGATCCCAACAAAATCCTCAATGTAATTCGGCTTTTTAGGTGTTTTCATCTAATTTCTGGGCTGAAAATCAACCTGCAAAAATCGAACCTGTTTGGCATTGTTGTGCCTGACTCCGACATCGATGAGACAACCCAAAGGATAAACGTGAACAAGGGTTGCTTTCCTTTCAAGTATCTTGGAGTTCCAATTGGTGAGAACATGAACCAAGCTAAACATTGGAAAGGCGTGATCGATACTTGCAATTCAAGATTATCTAAATGGAAGGCCAAAACACTTTCCATTGGTGGACGTGTGGTATTGTTAAAGTCCGTTCTAGATAGTCTACCGATATATCACTTCTCACTTTTCCGAGCTCCCAAATGTGTTATTGATCATTTGGAAAAGCTGAGAAGAAGATTTTTTTGGGGGGGATCTGATGAAAAAAATAAAACAGCGTGGATATCTTGGGAACGAGTAATTGGACCCAAAAATAAAGGCAGAATCGGCTTGGGCTCCCTCCAACATATGAACATGAGCTTACTTCTCAAATGGTGGTGGCGCTTTAAAACTGAATCTTCTAGCCTATGGAAACAAGTAATCGAATCTATACACCACAATGAGAGATCTTGGGCCTTCCTTCCAATTAAGTCGACCATCCCGGGGGTTTGGAACTCAATCATCAAGGTTGGAAAAGACTTTGAAAACATAAACGTACAGGTTGCGAACTTATTCAAAGGGGTACTTGGTAATGGGTTGCACATTCGATTCTGGCTCGACTGCTGGCTCGGAGGAACACCGCTCATGTACAAATTTCCCAACTTGTTTGCTTTAGAATCTAATAAGGGCTGCACTGTGGCAGCCCGTTTAGTTTTGCAGGGAAGCGCTTGGGGGGTGGGTTGGGCCTGGAGACGCGAACCACTGATGGACCTGGAACGTGATGAACTCGAGGAATGCACTCAAATGTTACTACCAGCTGCACTCACTAACACAGCCGATGATTGGAAATGGATGGGCGACACCTCGGGTGACTTTTCTGCAGCCTCATGCCGAAGACTACTCACTGCAGTGGCTGCGCCTTTTTACCCTTTCAAATGGTCAAAGTTGGTGCCAAAAAAGGTTAATATACTAGCTTGGAGAGCGGAGCAAGATAGGTTAGCAACTATGGAAGGCCTAATCAAACGCAAGATTGTCAACCATTCACAAATGTGCAGCCTATGCGGTGACTATCCTGAAAATGCGACACACCTTCTAATTCATTGCTATGTAGCTGCCAATGTATGGCAAAAGGTTGCGGATTGGTGTAAACTCCCACCTATTTTTGCCTTCAACTTCAGAGAGCTCCTACAAGCCGCCAATGTAAATGGTCTCAACACAACAAAAAAAGAGGCGATATATGCAATTTTTCTTACAACATGCTGGGTAATATGGAATGGAAGGAACAAAAAGATATTTCAAGGGAAAAGAGTCAACCTGGAAGAACTCTTAGGAGAAATAAAAGCACAATCACACTTCTGGATAACAACTAGAGCAACCGGGATCACAAAAGATTGGAACAAATGGTGTACGTTTGAGATTTAGTTGAGTTGTAATTGAGATGTATGTAAGAACTGGGTGAATTGTAACTTGGGCTGGGAAAAAATCGGTTAACATCTATATAGCATCTTGCTAATAGATGATCTTGTACATTTTGGTTCTGGAATAAAAGTTGTTAGCCATTCAAAAAAAAAAAAAACAACTTGTTGGACAAGTCAAAAGGCTAAGGTTTAATTTATAAATATATTTATAAAAGAAAGATAAATATGGGTCATAATATTGCTCATATTCGTTAGTTTTAATCCAGTAGGACGAGCAATGAAGAAGTGAGTCTTTTAACACTCGTTAGTCCCAAAAGTATGGGCCATAACATTGCTCACATTCTCTCGATTTTCGGGGTTCGAGACACATTCGAAGCCCCTTATCACAAAGACGAGCCTTGCCTTGTCATGTGTAGATCACGGGATTTCCTTCTGGCATTGATTTGCATACCCAGTCATTATTCGTCCCAAGTATTACGTAATAGGTAAAGGCTGGACACGGCGTCACTGATACTTGGGACGAATAATGACCGGCTACGCAAATCAATGCCAGAAGGAGATCCTGTGATCCAAACATGACGAGGCGGGGCTCGTCTTTGTGATAAGGGACTTCGAATGTGTCTCGAATCCTGAAGGTATCGAGAGAATGTGAGCAATGTTATTGTCACAACCCGACCAAGGTGGGCCTGGTCAAAATACAGATTGGTACCAAACTTGCACAGCGGAAGTAACAATTACTATATTAAAGGTTTAATACAATTTCTAGTTCCATAATATAAATACAATACTTAAAATAAATGGTTCAAAGGTATGCAAAGACGAATCGCGGCGGTCGTCGAAGCAGTCGATGATGTGCAATCCTCAAATCAATCCAATCTCTAGCCGTGCTTAGCTCTATGCACTCTAATCCGCAACTAATATAATATACCTCGCATTCGCCATCCATCCATGAGTCGTACCTGAACACATGCTTAAAAAGAGTTTGGGTCAACAAATATGTTGGTGAGTCCGTGTGTGCATTAAACTGGATTTCAATAAGTTTATCTTCTCAAAATAGTTTATCGTTTGAAAACAAGTTTTACTTGGTTTAGCACAAAACAAGTTTAACATTCCAAAACAAGTTTAATATGGTTTGACACATGATTACACTGGTGATGTACAAGCCACACCTCAAACCAGACACTGAATCCATCTGCTCTCATTATGGATTCTCATGGCAGAATACGTGTCACAAACCTCAGTGGAGGGTTTCCCGGGTTTTCGGGTCCACTGTGTGTGGGGGTTTCCCCAAGTAGTACTACCCACATATTAAGTGGCCCAATCTCCCGTTGGGTTAATGAGTGTGAAGGTTCGGTATTCGAGAGCACACCTTGTCACATCAAACTGGTTTATTAATCTGGTTTTTACACTGGAAGCATATGTTCACCCCAAAAACAGTTTAAAACAGAAAAGAGGGGATGGTTCACGAGACTCACCTGATAACATAGCACACGGATAGTTCATAAGAAACGGGACGCTTGTTATCCTGTACCGATATTCTCCTGATCGATCCCTAAGTCGACAAATAGTATTAGTCTTGGTTTTTATTCGTAACAGTGACACATGGGGACGAGCTCGAGCTTATGGTTTCTGTTTGTTAGAGTTCCATGTCTATACATTCGTACTTACTAGATCATGGTTATAATCTAGGGTGGCACCTAGTCGTCGTATACGTTATGTCCTTGTATTTCAAGTCCTTAATGTTAAGTACACTTCTTAACCCTGTGTTCAAGGTATTGTAATTTAGTATTCGTTTTAGTCGTGTTTGTATGCTATGGTCGTATAGGTAAATAATGGTTTCTAATTATGTTCGGGGTGTTAATGTCTTAATTGTCCGGGTCTATATATCTTATAGTCTGAGTCTTTGTCTTATTGTCCGAAGGTTATAAACTAGTATTAGTTTAATATATATATAAGTTGATGTAATATGTATCACTATATATTGGTACTTATAGTCATGTCCGAATCTTAGTGGTTGAACTCATATCCTAAGTGTCAAATGTCCAAATAATGTTCAAGTTATCACTTATTTTATAGTCCGAAGTTCCAACTCCACAAACATCCCTATGACTAGCCAAGTTATCCGACTTAATAGTCTAATGTCTAACTATCAATATCAAGTTCAAGGTATATACTAATGTTCGGTCTAACTAGTGGTTTGGTCTCGGTCCATAAATGCTCGTCAAGTCCCACACACGTTATGTATATAATATAAAATATTAAAATGGTTTAGGTTCTCTCGACTCTACCTCTCGGGTCTCCTCAGTTAACCAGGTCTCCGCCCTTTGACTTCTATTGACCAGCTTCAATACATTGTTGACCAGAGTTGACCAATAGTTGACTAGGTCAACACCCTTGACCCGAGCTTCTTGACTGACCCATCCTTCAACACAACATCACCTAAGAGCAATCACCACCTCAGTTTCAATGACCGCACCACCGGACACCTCCACAGTAACATCACTTTAATCCACAACCTCTAACCACCGTTAACATCTGAAAGCTCCACTTCAACCATTATTGTCTTCCACCGATTATTATTAAAGAGAAAAGAAGTGAGTTTGGGGGTTTTTACCATAGCTTGAAGACGAGTCAGGGGACAAGGGCTGAGCCGCAGCTGGAACCACCGGGTCTCAGCCTTGCTTCGTCTCCGAGTGGTGGCCAGTGGCTCCACCCTTCCCTCGATCTAGTCCTCCATCGATCTCTCTTTCCCTCGCTGCCTCTCTCTCTTCCTTCTCTGCTTATCCTTTCTCGTCTCTCTCTCTCTCTCTCTCTCTCTCTCTCTAAGTCGCTCTCTCTCTAGCTCCTCTCTCTATCGGGATTCCTAATAGAGTAAACAGGCGAGGAGGGTTTGTGGGATGGCCGGTGCTCCGCCATCAGCGGCGGCGGGAGCCTCCGCCTTCTCCTCTCTTTTCTCTGCTCAATGATATGTGTGGTGTGTGTTGTAAGTTTAAGATAAGAGGTGGGTTTTTATATTAGTGGGGTGAATGAGATGTTTACACCATAGAGTGGGCATGTGTCACCTTGAGAAGGTGACACATGTCCAGGTGACTAATCACGAGGTAAAAGCGGGTTCGTTAACGGTACTAGCTCGGTTATGTAACGTAGGTCCACGTATGATACATATATATAATAGTACGGTTTTCAGTTTTGTACAGAAATATGTAATTTATTAGTTGTATTTGGTCGTTTAACAATCATATATTTATAATAAAGCGCGAAAAATTTTGGGTCTCGAACCGGGTTGTTACATTCTCCCCCCGTTATTAGAATTCCGTCCTCGGAATTAATTTTTATGCTTATACAGTACATTCCATACTCGGATTTGGCGTTTGAGTTTATGTGCTTGTGTGTCCGTAATCTTTTCATAAATCAAATCGTGGTTATAGGGTTCGCATACTAAATCCCATAATATGTTCTATCGTTCCAATCTCCACACATCAATTACTACAAATTTCGGTTTCTGAATCTTAATGTCTAAGCTCGTATCTTCCGATAGTTAATGTTCAATAAGTCCAAATTATTAGGAGTACAAGGCCTTATGTGTACAAGTGTTTCCCAAGAGTTATCATGTTCGGTTAGTTTTATCTAGTTTGCGTCTTAGTTTCCAAATCTCCAAAATTCCATGTTTATGTATCATAACTCAAGCGTCCAAGCTCGTCTATTCAGTGTTCTGGGTGTACATTAGTCGTCATAGGGGTAAATATCGATCTTATAAGTTCTAAGTTTACGTTCAAGCATTGCTACCTTCATCTAGTTCCAGTTTGTATACATAGGTACTAACGAATCAATATAGATATTTTCCATTATCAAGTTTTTGATGTTGATGCAATGATTACAAAGTCGTTAAGACTCTTTCTATTCCAAAGGGGTGGTAAAATTTCATCGAACTTATCCTTAAACTATTGGAAATTGGACACAATGTCCCGAGTGTAGATTTGCAGTGAATGGGTTATCAATGGACAGTTTAGGCTTCGTTCTTGGTTAAATTCCCTGTTCCATTTTCGATGCACCGTAGGTGTTTATATATAGGGTGTACCGCAGCCAACCCACCACACCTTTGGTTACCTCAAAAATGTACTAGAAATTTTAGAGATTACGGTTTGTTTTTGGTTTGATTTCCAGTCTTGTTTTCGACACATCATTGATGTTTATATATAGGGTGTACCGCGGCCAACCCACCACACCAATGATATCTCGTAGACGTACTAGAAATCTCTCCAAAAACTTGATAGAAATATTCTTAAGAAATCCTATGTGAATCCTGGAGTTACTACTCCTTAATAACCTTATTTTTGAGTCAACCACTTAAAATATGATGTTGCGATCTTAAAACTTCTCACTCTTATCCATCTTATGTCTAGTATCTTTGGTAGCTCTTATCTATACTGTCTAATCAATGGTTGAATTCTTAAGTCTTTAAAGTCTTCATGGTACATGGTGTAGGATATGGCAACAAGTTGTCGAAAACACTAAAAGTTAGACGTCTTAACAAATATATTATTCTGAATCAAAATAAAGGGGTATACATTCCTTTGATATTTTAAATCTTAACTTCTAATATTGTCGACTTTCCATCTATAAATGCTTTCCTTATTAAGGTTCGACTACGTCATCTTATTCCTGTCTAATATTTTTCAAACACTTATCGTGAACATATATGCTCCCCCCGTTAGGGCCTAACTACATAATTCTTGATAATTCTTTTCTGTATTAATATGTTCCCGAACTAATTCAAAAGTTTTGACACTAAGATAAACAACTAGGATGAAACTTAAAGTAGCCAGAAAGTCTACTTAGAAACCTTCAACGGTTTAATAATCCAAAGACATTTGGCACTAATCTAAAGATATCACGGAACACTAAGGTGATAAAACATATATTAAATCTTAAAAAAATACCTCCCGCAGCGTTCAATCTAGATTCCATCAAATCGAGAAGGTTTGAATGTTCACGGTGACTAATGCTTTCCTTGCTTCTGGGTTACTAACCTTTCAGATAATGCTCTGGAAATATTCTCTAGAACCTGCGTTGCGGTTACAATCCAAGACACTATACTTGACTTAATTCTAGGAAAGTAGGTACAAATCTGGTTTTGAATAAAAGAATCTACTGACCAATGATTAAACTCGTAAATTTTTGGTCTGAATAAATCAAAAGACGTGATAAGTGACTCTATGGTTATGGACACACGATCTATATTAACGAGGGCAACACTATGTAAGACAGACGATAATATTGATTAAAAGTAAAACTTATCGGATTAAGGCATCTATTCGCTTGGTTGATCAAGTTTCGTTTTGGTATTTTGAACTTCTTTCCAAATATAACACTAGGTTTTGGTTAGGTACCTGATCCTCATGGTTAGCTCACATTTGATCATAGAAATTATTCACGATTAATGACGTTCATGGTATGCATATATAGATTAAAAGTATAAGTATCACAACGTTAGGGTTATATTTATATACGTTCTCCCAAAACATACCATTTTGTAATAAATTTAACGATTTCGAACTCCTAAAATGGCCATACAAGTATGTCGTAGGTCTATTACATTCCTAAAATAGTTCATTTTATCACATGAGTTTACGGTTGCCATGGTCAACACTTAAAATTTTCGCGACTCCCCGAATTTCTTAGAACTTTCTCGTGCCTGTAAATTCACGATTACGTGATATCAAGTGTAATCGTCAATTTACCTCACAAAATTATTCTAGTAATCTCCGTCGTAGTCACAAATTTTAGGTGTCAAACACTGCTCGTATACTGGTTACACTGGTTCTTTACTAGATTTAGGCATTCTGGTGTGTTCAGGTACTCAAGTTTCGACTTATTTTGCGACTACTTTGTCCGGTCTTATGTATGTCCAAGGTATCTCCTAACTAGAAAATCCTCAAATCTTAAACTGCGATCTTTCAGTCGTAGTCTAGGAATTTTCCATAAGGGAAATCCTAGTGTGCTACAACCGCTGCTCTGATACCAACTGTCACAACCCGACCAAGGTGGGCCTGGTCAAAATACAGATTGGTACCAAACTTGCACAGCGGAAGTAACAATTACTATATTAAAGGTTTAATACAATTTCTAGTTCCATAATATAAATACAATACTTAAAATAAATGGTTCAAAGGTATGCAAAGACGAATCGCGGCGGTCGTCGAAGCAGTCGATGATGTGCAATCCTCAAATCAATCCAATCTCTAGCCGTGCTTAGCTCTATGCACTCTAATCCGCAACTAATATAATATACCTCGCATTCGCCATCCATCCATGAGTCGTACCTGAACACATGCTTAAAAAGAGTTTGGGTCAACAAATATGTTGGTGAGTCCGTGTGTGCATTAAACTGGATTTCAATAAGTTTATCTTCTCAAAATAGTTTATCGTTTGAAAACAAGTTTTACTTGGTTTAGCACAAAACAAGTTTAACATTCCAAAACAAGTTTAATACGGTTTGACACATGATTACACTGGTGATGTACAAGCCACACCTCAAACCAGACACTGAATCCATCTGCTCTCATTATGGATTCTCATGGCAGAATACGTGTCACAAACCTCAGTGGAGGGTTTCCCGGGTTTCCGGGTCCACTATGTGTGGGGGTTTCCCCAAGTAGTACTACCCACATATTAAGTGGCCCAATCTCCCGTTGGGTTAATGAGTGTGAAGGTTCGGTATTCGAGAGCACACCTTGTCACATCAAACTGGTTTATTAATCTGGTTTTTACACTGGAAGCATATGTTCACCCCAAAAACAGTTTAAAACAGAAAAGAGGGGATGGTTCACGAGACTCACCTGATAACATAGCACACAGATAGTTCATAAGAAACGGGACCCTTGTTATCCTGTACCGATATTCTCCTGATCGATCCCTAAGTCGACAAATAGTATTAGTCTTGGTTTTTATTCGTAACAGTGACACATGGGGACGAGCTCGAGCTTATGGTTTCTGTTTGTTAGAGTTCCATGTCTATACATTCGTACTTACTAGATCATGGTTATAATCTAGGGTGGCACCTAGTCATCGTATACGTTATGTCCTTGTATTTCAAGTCCTTAATGTTAAGTACACTTCTTAACCCTGTGTTCAAGGTATTGTAATTTAGTATTCGTTTTAGTCGTGTTTGTATGCTATGGTCGTATAGGTAAATAATGGTTTCTAATTATGTTCGGGGTGTTAATGTCTTAATTGTCCGGGTCTATATATCTTATAGTCTGAGTCTTTGTCTTATTGTCCGAAGGTTATAAACTAGTATTAGTTTAATATATATATAAGTTGATGTAATATGTATCACTATATATTGGTACTTATAGTCATGTCCGAATCTTAGTGGTTGAACTCATATCCTAAGTGTCAAATGTCCAAATAATGTTCAAGTTATCACTTATTTTATAGTCCGAAGTTCCAACTCCACAAACATCCCTATGACTAGCCAAGTTATCCGACTTAATAGTCTAATGTCTAACTATCAATATCAAGTTCAAGGTATATACTAATGTTCGGTCTAACTAGTGGTTTGGTCTCGGTCCATAAATGCTCGTCAAGTCCCACACACGTTATGTATATAATATAAAATATTAAAATGGTTTAGGTTCTCTCGACTCTACCTCTCGGGTCTCCTCAGTTAACCAGGTCTCCGCCCTTTGACTTCTATTGACCAGCTTCAATACATTGTTGACCAGAGTTGACCAATAGTTGACCAGGTCAACACCCTTGACCCGAGCTTCTTGACTGACCCATCCTTCAACACAACATCACCTAAGAGCAATCACCACCTCAGTTTCAATGACCGCACCACCGGACACCTCCACAGTAACATCACTTTAATCCACAACCTCTAACCACCGTTAACATCTGAAAGCTCCACTTCAACCATTATTGTCTTCCACCGATTATTATTAAAGAGAAAAGAAGTGAGTTTGGGGGTTTTTACCATAGCTTGAAGACGAGTCAGGGGACAAGGGCTGAGCCGCAGCTGGAACCACCGGGTCTCAGCCTTGCTTCGTCTCCGAGTGGTGGCCAGTGGCTCCACCCTTCCCTCGATCTAGTCCTCCATCGATCTCTCTTTCCCTCGCTGCCTCTCTCTCTTCCTTCTCTGCTTATCCTTTCTCGTCTCTCTCTCTCTCTCTCTCTCTCTAAGTCGCTCTCTCTCTAGCTCCTCTCTCTATCGGGATTCCTAATAGAGTAAACAGGCGAGGAGGGTTTGTGGGATGGCCGGAGCTCCGCCATCAGCGGCGGCGGGAGCCTCCGCCTTCTCCTCTCTTTTCTCTGCTCAATGATATGTGTGGTGTGTGTTGTAAGTTTAAGATAAGAGGTGGGTTTTTATATTAGTGGGGTGAATGAGATGTTTACACCATAGAGTGGGCATGTGTCACCTTGAGAAGGTGACACATGTCCAGGTGACTAATCACGAGGTAAAAGCGGGTTCGTTAACGGTACTAGCTCGGTTATGTAACGTAGGTCCACGTACGATACATATATATAATAGTACGGTTTTCAGTTTTGTACAGAAATATGTAATTTATTAGTTGTATTTGGTCGTTTAACAATCATATATTTATAATAAAGCGCGAAAAATTTTGGGTCTCGAACCGGGTTGTTACAGTTATGGCCCATACTTTTAGGACTAAACACTAATATAGACTAAGATTGATTGAGGATTGTAATCAAAACTAAATACCCACCACCTCCACCCTTCCTACTCCTCTCGGCTGTACCCCACGACCGCCCCTCACTGACGCCGTGAACCACCCCGGGTCACCACTTCCTCATACACCACTAGCACCTTCCACCGTAATCCCCATGCGCCTCACCCTTTTAGGGTGTACAACCCCACTTGCCACCACTATAACCATCAGCTACCATAGGTGGTTGCCTTGGTTCTTGTGCCCCCTCGTGTAGGTGTTTAGGACCAGATCTATTTGGGGTGCTTTCAGGTTGGAAGTCTAAAGTTGTTTATTTTGTTATTCGGTTGACTTGCAAAATCGTTCGTTGCATCCTTAGTGTGAGTCTTTCGGGTTTTTGTTAATGGTATAAAAATTGAACACCTTGTGGTTGCATGCTATTTATTGTCTAATGGATTTTTAATTAGATCACTATTTTGGGAATCAATATTTGTTTTTTGTTTTGACACGATTTTGCATTCTGATTTAAATAAACTTGTTATTTAACCTATATTATACTATGTATAATAGACAACTAAAGATGAATAGTATAAGGGCAATTCCGTTATTTCCTTTTCCTTACCTGACTACGTGGGTGTTTCTCCGTTTCATTTCCTTCTGGCTCTGACAGGTGTTTTGTAGCGTGTACGTGTTATTTGTTTTTGCTTTTAGACTTTTGGTCTTTGTTGCATCTCATATCTTCTCTCTGCATTTTACACCCCACACATAAGATTAGAGAGAGAATGAGAGATACAGAGGAGCTAACAAAGGTGCAGGAGGCCGACCACCCTTTATCTTTCTCCGGTAGCGAAACTTTAGGGGGCGGGAGATAAGTTCTTTCTTTCTTCTTTTTCTATACAGAGAGAGGGAGGCAGGGAGGGAGAGAGAGAGAGAGAGAGAGGCACCGGAGGCCCTGATACTTCCACACCCGCCGCCGACGTAGTTGCCGGTCATTCGACCGTCACAGCTTCTTTGTTTCGGTGCGATTTGTCTCTCTATCTTCCTCGTTTGCTTTGTACTCTGGACTCACTAGGTCGAATTCTGATCACCGTTGCCGGTTTTCTGATTTTGGATGCATGTTACGGTTACCTTATGCAACCTATCAGAAACCCTTGGTGGCATTGGTTTGTTTGCTTTGTCGACGGTTTTATTTTGTTGGCAGACTTTTATGGGTGTAAACCCTAATTATTTATGTTTGCTTGGAGATGTTTGGATATGTGATACCATGTGAGTGTATGAAAGTAGAGGCATGTTCGGCTATGATAGAGTTGTTTGCCCTGTTTTTCCTTCTACGTAAGTGGGTTAGGGCTGTGATATATGTTGTTGGCATGTCCATGGTTAAGATGATATGTCTATGATGATGATCCTACACTCATTTGAGCCCCAATGTAATTTGAAATCAGTGGGATGAAATTTATGGTTACTGTTGTTGCTTTGAGCACAAATGCTTATGCATTGGGTGCTATTGTTCTTTTGTGAATGTGAATTAGAGATAAAACACTTTCAACAATCCTATTGGTTGAGTACTTTTGTTGCTTATCCATTCGTTTTTGGATAGTGTTGCTTTTTTTTACCCAAGATCGGTTGTTTGTGTTTTAAAGGCTATGATGATTGTGGTAGACAGTCGTTGCTTGGCATGGCATAAACAAGGATGGCAAATGTGATGCTTTTCACTTGCACCCTGAATTGCCGCCACAACAATCAATCTGAGCCAAATTTTATTCTATATCTATCGAGGTTGCAACTTTTATGCTTTTCTTATTTTAGTTTTGTTCGGTTATGCGTTGGTTTTTGGCTTTATATTTGAAATTGAGACGTTTAAATTAAAGCTAACAAAAATTGCTCTACCTTGAAACTTTTGGTCCAAATCTTTTTAATTGCTTATTGATTAATTTGAGCCTAAAACTTTTGGGCTACAATAATGGGTTTGGGCCACAAATTTGGTTTCTATATTCGGCAGGATTTGGTTGCCATGTTCGACTTTGTTTTGGGTTTGAAATGAAGACAAAACAAAACCGAACCATGAGTTATTAGCTAAATATTTATCTTTGGTAAGAAGAAACTTCTTTTTATTACTCAATATGATAATTAGTAACTCAAAATCTTTGATTCAGATATATGATATATTAATTCTCCTTGTATAAGGCCCCTAAGGTGGTGATTGGTAAACTTTGAAAAAATTATTAGGCGATTTTTATGGTCGGGTAATAATGAGTTCCATAAAATCCACCGGGTCGCTTGGGACCGTGTGACTCTTCCAAAAAAATTAGTAGGGTTGAGTGTTAATAAGTTGGAGGATTTAAACAACGCCTTGATTTTCAAATGGGCTTGGAGATATCGCACAGAGTTGAGCAGGACGTGGAGAAGGGTTATCGAAGGTATTCATAGTGGCCGTGTATGTTGGTCTTCTTTACCTTGCAACAAATACATTTCGGGTTGTTGAGTTGAAATGCATGGAAGACTTGGTGGATCTCATGTTGGGATTAACGGTCACAATTGGACCCAATCCTGGACTTTTCGTATTCTCTTGGTTTAGCGTTGGTGATGGGTCTGAGTGTTTGTTTCTTACTTTCTTAGAAGATGTCAGGACGCACAGGTGGACGTACTGGGGGACGACGTGCAGGCCGCACTGGTGGGGGTAGAGGTGATGGTAACATCACCTTGACGTACGACGAACTCAATGAGATGATGCAGCAACAGTTGAGCGTTGCACTAGCTGCTTTTCAGGCTGCCCAGCAGACTTTCATGGGTGCTACCGCTCCTCCGGTTCAGGCAGGTGTTGCCTATAAGCGGTTTAAGGATTGTCAGCCCCTCAACTTCCGTGGTACGGAGGGAGCTGTGGAGTTGCTCAGGTGGTTGGAGAAGACGGAGTCGGTGTTTGCTTTATGTGAGACTCCAGCAGCGGATCGGGTGAAGTTTGCTTCGGGAACCTTTTTAGGACCCGCCTTGACATGGTGGAACTGCGTCACTCATACACTTGGTCTCGGGGAGGCCAACGCCATGCCTTGGGCGGATTTCGTGCATAGGTTGAAGGATGAGTACTGCCCGCGAGAGGAGATCAAGAGGTTGGAACAAGAGTACAGGAATCTTAAGATGGTGGGTTCTGAGATTGAGGAGTACACGATTAGGCACAACGAGTTAGCGGTGATGTGTCCAGGTTTGTCAACACCGGAATACAGGAGGATAGAGCAGTATCTTGCAGGGTTGGTGCCAGAGATTGCTGGGTTGGTGTCTGCGAGGGATCCTACTACTATGTCTGAGGCTGTGCGGTCGGCTACCAAGATGACTAACTTGAAGATTACTGAAGGTGTCTTGCCTCCTAGGGGCTCTTCGGTGAAGGCGCCGGCGGATAATAAAAGGAAATGGGAGAGTGTTGAGAAGAGTTGAACTGCAGTTCAGCGACAGTCGGCAGCGAAGAAGGCTGAAGCTTTGGGGTCAGCGTCTGATCAGAAACAGGGAGGGTATGCGGGAAACCTCCCAAGGTGTAATCAGTGTGGGTTTCATCACACAGGTAGTTGTGGTAAGTCTCGCTGTTATCGGTGTCATCAGTTTGGCCATCATGTTAAGGACTGTAGAGTCAATCTGCAACCAGGACAGACTCAGGCGGTTAACCCCACTCCTGTTCCTCGGGGAAATCGAGAGTGTTTTATTTGCGGCGAAGCAGGTCATCTCAAGCGCAACTGCCCGAAACTAATCCAGACTGAGGCTGGGGCCGCAGGTGGCGGTGGAAACAACGAGGGTGGTGGTCCGACTACTCGTGCTTATGCTTATGTGATTGGTGCTAGGGAGAACCAGGCGGACCCAGACACTGTTACTCGTACGTATTCTTTCCTATCTCTTGTTACGCTTTGTTTTTACTTTTTCGCATTGTTGTGCGTTCGTGCCTTCGGGTGTTTTCCTTGTGGTTTGGTCTATACTTCTCATTCTTTGGGGTCGATGAGGGTCCTTTGGGGATGCTACTTGGACGGTACCAGTGGGTTAGTTATACCGATCACAGTAGTCTCCAGTAGGCCTTCGACCGGGGGTCTCTTGTCTCATATTCACTCACTGTCTTTTGGGGAACGTTACTTGGGCACACACAGAGGTCGACACTCATCACTGTTGAGGCCGAAAGAATCTCGGGGTGAGATTCCTTTCAACAGGGGGATGATGTGATGACCCGGAAAATTTTTCTTCTTATTTGTCTTCTCTCTTCGACTTCGGGAAATTTTCGGGACGAAAATTCTTTCAACAGGGGGATGATGTGACACCCGGCACTTTCCGGTAACTAACTTTTGAAAACTTAGTAAGTCTACCTTAGCGAGTCGCGCATACGTTACACAAAACAAGGTCGGTCGAGTCGAGTCGCACATCATTAGGGTTTTAACATACGCAAGTCTCGAGTCCCGGGAATTGGTGAACGAGTGTGAACGTGTTTACTTTCATGTATTATGTGTTTATAATCATTATGTGACTTGTCGGTATGTGAAAATGTGTTAACATATGTTAAAACGGGGTTTAACGCGCCAAATACACCACACCAGACCCTGAAGGCGATTAGCATGGCTAATTGCCTTCATGGTGGCGAGTAGCCACTCCCTTTAGGCGATTAGCTTGGTCTTTAGGCGATTATGGGGGCTAATCGCCTATAGTGAAGGCGATTAGCAGCCCTAATCGCCTGATAAAGCTGCATAATCGCCTATAAGGTGCCTGACGACTAAAAACACCTATAAATACCACCCTTGACCTCCAAAACATCATTTACACAACCCTAGCCGTCCCATAACATATCTCAACCCACAAACACCCTCTGGAACCTATTTTTACATCAAAACAACCATTTCCAAGCTTATTCCATCATCTCCTCTTAAATACAAGGTGTATTCTTCAAACCCAAACCTTTAAATGATTATGTTTTACTCCCTAAATGTCCAGACCTGACTTATAAATGTTTTTGTCTTTGAAAATCCATTTAAAATCGTTTCTAAACAAACCCACACCTTTACATATGTTATATGTGTTATATGCGATTAAAGATAGAATTTTTAGGATGGAATCATGGTTGTTTTTGTGTTATTATGATGTTTATAGCTGTTACAAGTTAGTATGATGATGTCCTAGGAGTTTGAATGGTTTTGGTTGTGTATTGTTGATACTTGATGTTTTGACCCATTTGAAGGATTTTGGATGATTAAGGATGATATGAGGTGTGTTGTTGATTGTTTGATGTTAGGGTTTGCTCTAGGATGATGTTAGAACAGTAGGATGCTTTCGGACAACGTGGTTATGTGATTAAATCTGGATATTTGCTATTTAGGGCAAATTCTTGCATGTTGATGTGATGTTTTCATGTTAAGTTGCTATTTTGGGAAAACGCTCGCATTCGGGACTGTTAGAATGATGAAAACTTAGGGGTTTTGCTTGAAATATGTTTGTTAATGTGTTAGGATGATTATTGGGTGTTTTTACACGTTTCGGATCTGATTTGGAAGGTTAAACGCGCGAAAAACCATATCTGCTGCACTATAGGCGATTAGGAATCCTAATCGCCTATGCTATAGGCGATTAGGGGCCTAATCGCCTGAATTGAAGCCCTACTCATGTGTACATAGGCGATTAGGGTCATAATTGCCTTCATTTCATGCAATTGTGATCCTAATTGCCTTCATGACATGCAATTGTGACCCTAATCACTAGTTAAGCCCTGAATTGCATACCTTATGACAATAATCGCCTATAATGCATGTGATTAGCCCTAATCACCTGTCATAAGGGGCGATTAGCCCTTGTAATTGCCTGTTGACCATCCCTAATCACGTGTTGACTTTCCTAATTGCATGCTAAGTTCCTAATCGCGTGTAATGCTGTTATAAGTGTATCTTAACATCCCGAAATCCGATTCGACACCTAGGAACATGATAGAAACCCCGTGACATGCCTAGTAACATAGTAACACGTGTTCGGACTTGTTCGTACGTTATTTGACCTATGTGTTAGAATCGTTGAACTTTAACGCATGTTAAGTACTAAGTTGCATGATTTGTGAATGTTTGTGTATGAGATGAACACGTGGAATGTCGGGTCACCAATGGGATGTCGAGTCTTGTCTTAAGTAGTCTGGTTGTCGGTCAAACACGCTTTTCGAACACATAATGGTCATGGACTGGACTTAGGGACTAATGAACCCGACGGGTTATTAGTCTAACTTAACACATATCTTATGATAGGTCGCCACTAGTTGGGGCTATCATATCATATAAACGGTGCACTCAGTTAACAGAAGACGCAACCTAAGGTGAGTTCACGGCCCCACTTTTATATGTTTTGGTTTTCGGGGGAGAAACATGCTACACACTTGCGTTCTTAAAAACTTACTCTCAAACATGCTTTGCTTATACAAATGTGTTCGGCTTATGAAACAACTCTCTTAAGTTTGGATAAAACTGTGAACATTCGGTAACGCATAACGGGGAAACGGGGATGACGGTGGTTTAGTGTACTCTTGTGAAAGTGTATTCGTGAAATGGTGTAGTCGTGCATTTATGTATTCGTGAAGTAGTGTAGTCGTGCATTAGTGTTTTCGTGAAACTGTGTATCCGTGCATTTGTGTATTCGTGCATCCGTTTAGTCGTGTATCCATGTACTCACACATTGAGAACTCAGGTATTCGTGTATCCTAGCTTCGGCATTGGTAAAGGTTTATCAACGATCAAACTCGTGAAACGTTTTTCCTTAAAAACCTGTGAACTCACCAGTATTTCATACTGACATTTTTAGCATGTTTTCTCAGGTCGCTAAGGTAGCAGCTGTCATCTAGGCGCACGGAGTCGCACTGAAGTCGTCTCGCGTCTAGGATCATTTACGCATGTTTTTCTTGAAATGTTAAACTCTTAAACTTATGTTTCGTTTACGTTTGACTCTTGTAAACTTATACGCTTCTGCGCTTTCAAATGATGGTTTTTAAATCTTGCATGTTTTTTTTGTTTACGTATGTTTTCACATTTAGACGTCGTTTATTGTGACCGTTGACTTGGATCCTGGTGTGTCGCACGCCTCGCGGTAGAACTCCGCATGTGGAAATTTGAGGGTGTGACAGACTGGCAGCAAGGGGCGGTTGTCACACCCAATAGATCTACCAATATACCCATGTTGGATCCGGTGCGAAACCAGAGTTAATGATTATAATGTTAAGGGGTAATCCTACAACAATAATTCTAGCCCATCACATAGTTACTGACGGTTAGACTGTCTATCATAAACATAGCATATTTTTCTCCCGATATTTAAAAACGTTCAAAACACTTAAAAAGAATAGGGGCCGTGAAACTCACCTCAAGGCTTGTCAATTTAGCTAGCAATTAATGTCCAAGTTGATCCCGACCTAACCGTTCCCTATACACAATGGACACATTTACGGTCAATTTATAAGTCATTCCAGTGAGTTATTTACCTAACTCACATGACTATCAAGTCTATTCCCGCAAGTTGTTCACCTCAACTTGCTGACGTGGCACGCTGATGTGGCACAATTTGCTGACGTGGCACGCTGATGTGCGCTCACGTGGATTGACATGTCAGCATGCCACGTCAGCAAATCTTGCCACGTCAGCGAATCCACTAACGGTGTTAGTGATTTAACCGTTAGTGGGTGTTAGATTCCAACAAGTCAATAGTTCAGGTTATATATGTCCAATTTTTTAGTTGGGGATGCCAGTGACCAATTTAAAATAGTTTAGGTTATTAAAATTCAATTCCCCTTTTATTAATAATAGGATATTACATATTTATATATTAGCACTCAATTTTATAAATGTCTTTTGGGGTACACTAATTTAATCATGTGTACAATTGTATCTTGGTTAACATGATGTATTATTTTTTCACATCTTTGTTACACTTATGTAAAAATAGTTTATTAGTTTTAGAAATAGAAAATTTGGTAATTTAAAAACTGAATTAAAAACATTTGTCTTTACATTGGCATAAAACTTGTTTGATTACCGGTTTTTTATAGATAAAAATTTATTAGTTTTGTAAATAAAAAATTTAGTAATTTAAAATTTGAATTAAAAATAATTTAGGTTTTGATGTGACAAAAGGTATTTAGCATTTTACATAAATATCCCGCATTTTAATATTGTTATTTCTCTTTATTACATTAATTTTTTATTGTGATTAAATCACAACCACAAATTCATAATACATTTTTTAAATATGTGGCTAATAAATGAGTTCCTATGATTCTCACAACTCAATCAAGTTCCCATTTTAACCTAACCATATATATATATATATATATATAGGATTGGGATCAAATAGGAACCATAGGTATAGTTGTGAACCTTAGGAACCAAATCTAGCCCTCCATTTTAATTATGATCTAAAGGGTAAATGTGTAATTTTATATTAAAATAAATATTTTTTTCTCTTTAATCAGATATTCATGGGATATCAAGATTGTAACTTGTTTCCTAAATTTGCTCTTTACATGAAATTCTAATTAACTTAATATTCTATATTAGTTTTTGTTAATTAACGTACTGAATTTGATAATCAATTCAATCTTCATCACATCTGCTCTTTCAATAATATATACTAATCATTTTTTTCGTGATTATCTTGAAAGTGTTTCTTGAAATTAAACGCAAGTTTGAATCAAATAGACATGGATACTCTTTTATTAAATGAAGAAGTTGCATCATATTCTATTTAAAAGGAATGATCTAGATGACGGTTATCAATCATTGAATAATACACATATGTATATTTCTAATATACACATATGTATATATGTGTTGTACATCTATGTATCTAGGTATGTTTTTGTCCAACCATAGATTTGCATAAGAATGTTTATCTACTGAGACAAAGAACACCATATACACAGATGTATATTCCCAATATACATCTATATATATATATATATAAAAGAAAGCATATATGCCCATTGAGAGTGCCACGTGGCTTAATAATTGAGTGTTTTTGGTGTTTTTGAGTATTTTTCTAAATTTATCTCTCTATCTCTTAATTCTCAATTACTAAAATTAAATTGAGTTATTTTAGGAAAAAAGAATTTAAAAACAAATTTAAATTTTTCTCTCTTATCTTCCTCCCATAATTTTTAAACATAAATATCTTTTATATATATATATATATATATATATATATATATAGGCTAAGTATCCATAGAAAACCCTATATTAGGGTGAAAACCGTGGAAACTCTAACTTCCCGAGCTTTTTAGGGTCTGAAAATTTTAGGGCATGTAATATACATAATTCTAAGCATTTTGAGCCAAACAAATCAAAAAAGCGCCGAGCGTTTTTTTTTTAAAAAATAAAAAACCTTTTTCGGGTAACACATGTTAGTGGAAAATAACATGTGTTATTTTCGTGTAACATGTGATACCCGAAAACTTTGTTTTTTTTTTTTTAAAAAAAACGCTCGGCGCTTTTTTGATTTTTTTGGCTCAAAATGCTTAGAATTATGTATATTACATGCCCTAAAATTTTCGGGCCCTAAAAGCTCGGGAAGTCAGAGTTTCCACGGTTTTCACCCTAATATAGGGTTTTCTATAGAACCTTACCATATATATATATATATATATATATATATATATATATATATATATATAGGATCCGGATATTTTGAAAACTCCTCTGAGTTGCGAGAACTCAAGAACTCATGTAGACCAATAATAAAATGACACATATGCATACTTTCATTTTAATAATAAAGGGCAACAAAGTAATTTTATCACATCCCCCACCCCACCCCACCCCAACCCACCCCATCCCACACCCACAGCTACCCACACCCTTTTAATGTTACTGATTTTTTTAAAAAAATCATAATTCACTATCCATCACTTACTCTCTCTCTCTCTCTCTCTCTCACATACACCTACCTCCATCTCTCTCTCTCTCTCTACCAGACGAACAGGAAACCGGGTGGGGTTCTAATAGGGGTTTCGATGGTGGGTTTCTAATGGGGGTTTTCGATGGTGGTGGTTCATGGAGGTGATGGGGGGTTTCGTTGGTGGGTTTCTAATGGGGGTTTTCGTGTGGTGGTGGAGATTCGAGGCTAGATTTGGCCAGATCTGAAACATGGGGTGTATTTGGAGGTGAAGCAGAGCTGAAACAGGGGGTGGAGGACGTGGTGGGGCGGTGGGACAATGTTTTTCTAGGTGGTTCGATGGTGGTTTTGTTGGGGTTGGCTCGAATGGGTGGTTGAGGGGTGGTCTGATGATGGAGATGATGATGGTGGTCCGGCTAATGACGGTGGTCCAGGTATTTTTTTTCATTATTATTATTATTACTATTATCATTATTATTATTATTATTATTATTATTATTATTATTATTATTATTATTATTATTATTATTATTATTATTATTAATGATTGTCACATTACAAGAATGATTGTCACAGTGTATATTAATTTTTTTGGTGGGTTTTTTTTTGTGTGAAAGATGATGAATGGAAGAAGAAGATGATGTTGAAGATGATGGGTTTTCTTCTTCTTTCTTTTTTGTATAAGGTAGTATGGGTGTGTAGCATGAATTTATAGATGTTTTGGTAGTTTTTACAGTGGTGTAATTTGAATGTATAGGTGTTTTTGTTGATGTTGTGGGGCATTTTCAGTGGTGTAATTCGAATGTATAGATGTTTTTGTTGGTAGATGTTTTTTTGTTGGTTTTTACACTGGTGTAAAATAATTACACCCTTGTAAATCATGGTAGATTTACACTCTAATTCGAATGTATAGATGTTTTTGTTGGTAGATTTTTTTTGTTGGTTTTTACACTGGTGTAAAGTAATTACACCCTTGTAAATCATTGTTGATTTACACTAGTGTAAATAATTATACCAGTGTAAATCATCCTCATATATTTTATCTGATTATTTGTTATAAAAAATTAAAGGATTTAAAAAAATAATAAATAGTAAATTTTTTTGATATTTTGAATAATTAAATAAAAAATTAGTATAATATTATATTAATTATTTCTCTTTCCATGGTGTTTTTACCAAAACACCCTTTAATGTACTTTATTGAAATAAAATATTCATAATACAAATTAATTACCATGTGATGACAAAACACTCCAAGATTTAATCTCAACCATTGGATTGAGAAGATCAATGGTCCACAAGAGTTCCTATGGTTCTCACAACTCATAAGGGTTTTCAAAGTATCCTAACCCTATATATATATAGGGTAATTCTAAATTGCAAACCATGTTGAGTTGAAGAAACTCATAAAACCCATTCACATGGCTGTGATTAATCCACGTAGTTGACTTTTGTAAATGATGCCAAGGTTATTTTTTGGATTTTACTGACAACAAAACAGAAAAGTCTATCTCTCTCTATTTTAAAATATACTTCTCTCTCTCTCTTGTGTTATTCCAAAAAACATTCCCAAATCAAAAGACTTTCTTTCTCTCTCCAATTTCCAAGATCTATGCTTAAGAAGAAGAAGAGCATCTCCCTCTTTGCATCCAAACCCAAAATCCAGCACTACCTGTAGCCACCAAGACGGCTGTTAACCAGCGGCTATTAACCACTGTCGTCCCCACCACCGTCTGAAACCCATTGAACCCACAACCCACAACCATTGAATCCAGTTCATCAAACTCGAGTAATATTATTTTTAGATCTTCCAAATTGTCTCTTTAGAGTATTTTGAAGTGAAAAAATAAAAGTGAAGTAGCAACTTTTTGAGTTATTCCAGCATCCGATGAAGGGGCGATGTGTAGGTGGGTGTGAAGTAAGAAAGCAGATAAGAAGATGATGATGAATGTAAAAACTTAACAATTAATGGTTTTTTATATTAAACCTTGTTAGTCAAATATCTAGCCTAATACATTTTACTTTTCTAATGTAAATACTTGACGTCTTTTTTTTACTTTTCTACCCACCTCTCATTTTAATTCTAGTTTTAAATTTTCTATTTATTACATACTATTATAATGTACATTGTTAAATTTGTGTGTTATTTTGTTCTAAATCCAGATTCTGAATTTTTGTTGTTGGGTTATAATTTATTATATGTTTTTTGACGAGATAAGTTGTCAAAACATATGTTTTTGTTGTTGGGTTATAATTTATTATATGTATTTTTGTGAGTTAAGTTGTAAAAACATATGTTTTTATTGTTGGGTTATAATTTATTATATGTTTTTTGGTGAGTTAAGTTGTGAAAACATATGTTTTTGTTGCTGGGTTATATTTTTTATTTCGAAGATATAAAATATAGGTTTTTAATAAGATAACTTTGTAAATTTAAAAGAAAAAAAAAACATGTTTTTATTTCAAAAATTGATGATTAGTTGTATTCAAAAGAAAAAAAACATAACTTTTATTTTGAAAAAGTGAATTGCTAGAGAGAGGAGAGAGAAGATTGTAAAAGTAAGAGAGAGTATGTGTTATTTTTTACCATATTGCCCTTTTCTATTATTTTATTTAGTATATATATCTTTTGTCTATACCACTTTTTGAATAAAATATTTGATTAATTACAACCCTTGAATCACTAAGATCAAGGGTGATAAGGGTGGTTTTCTTGGTTTTCTTAAGTGGGGAGGGTTTTCAAATTATCCCTCCCCTATATATATAGGGTAAGGTTCATGTAGGAAAATTGATTTGTGTAGGAAGTGTAGGAAGGGTTTTCAACCATTGGATCTAGAAATTGATGGTTGAGATTAAAAGTTTGGGTTTGTTAAGATTCTACTAATTATATTTTAATAATTAAGGGTAGGATGGTCCAATATGTGTTTTAAATGAGGGTAGTAATGTCATTTCTTGTATTTTGATATAGAAACCATTTGACTTTCACCCTTAAATCATGCCCCCTCTCTCTTATCTTAATTTTAATCTTAAATATTATTAGTTATTATAATCTCTCTCATACATTCAAACTTATTCATCTTCCAAAAAGAAAAAAACAAATAGAACCACAAAACCTTTTTTGCACCGGTTATTCTTCATTTTCTATAATAGTAGGTTTAAAGTAATAGTGTTCTCTTTTTTTCTTTTTTTTTGCTGATCTAACCGAATAATAGTGTTTTTTTTACTAAACATTATTCGTATCTGTTAAAACACTTCTACTGTGTTTAGTTTCAATATAAAACACTATTGATGTTATTATAAAACACTCCCGATGATATTATAAAACACTGCTTATTAATGCATACTAGTTTCTCTTTCATTATAAAACACTCCTGATGTTAACCTTCTGCCATGACTTGAATAATCGAAAAAGTGATAGAGATGGGTTATATGTTTGAAGAATCAAACAAGTTTTTGGTATTGATCAACTTATTTGATATGAATATCTTATGATTCTTATGAAAAATAATGAATAATTAGTTAATTTAGGATGATTAATCTTCATAAATATCTAGATGTTAGTTGCTAATTTAGTGGGTTTGTAATAAATAAAAAAATGGACAAAAAGTCTATAATGCCCTTCATCTAAAAATTTAATCAGATTTGATCTAATAGTTGAAAATACTTCCTACACTTCCTACACAAAACAATTTTCCTACCGGATCCTCTACCTATATATATATATATATATATATATATAGGCTAAAGGTAGGGAGAAAACCCTCTAAAACGAGAAAACTCCCGGAAACCCAACTAGTGGTTCTCATTAATCCACACCACCTCATTAGCAAATATATTATTATATGTTTTGAGGGTATATTAGTCATTTTAGCTTCCCCCCATTTTTAATTTTGAATCTTCTCTTTCTCCCTTCCTCTATAATCTAGATCTCTCTCTCTCACACACACACATTCTCTCCCTATTTTCTCTGTATCTAAATAATCAGAGTTCTTTCCACCACCACTAAACACCACCACTAAACACCACCACTAAACACCACCATCCATCTTATTATTAATATTATTATTACATTCGTAAAAAACAGAGGTATGATGGGAATGGAACCAAAACTTGAAACTGAAATGGGTTTACCATGGGTTTATAATCTGATTAAACCACCAACCGGAAACCACCGCCTCCGGCAGTGCTCCAACCGGAATCCACCAACCACCAACCATTCCACCACTAAACCACACATCCTCACCCCCCCTACTTCACCTATAACCTGATCGAAAGAAGCGAAGAGAGAGAGAGAGAGAGGCGACGGAGAGAGAAGTAGGGAAGGAGAGAGAGAGGAACCGGAAAAGAATATGAAGCAGAGAGACGACGGCGGTTGCTGTGGTGATGGATTCCGGTTGGATTCAACTTTGTTTCCACTGTTTTCTTCTAGATCTGAAGAAGAGAGACGACTCTGGATCTGTTGTCTCCAGCATCTTTTCTTCTGGTGGTCGGAGCCACCCGGCTGCTTACAAGGTGGTGGTCGGAGCCACCCGGTTTTCTTTTCACTCCGGTTCTCTCTCTCTATCATATATGTGTGTATTTACTCTTTTTTTTTTTGTTTTTTGGAAACTGGCATTTTATGTTTTTTGTGTATATATGGATTGTGGTTTTCTTTAATAAACAAGGAATTTGTGTTTGTGAATATTATAAACAAGTCATGCCTTTTGGTCTCTCAATATCTTATTATTATTATTATTATTATTATTATTATTATTATTATTATTATTATTATTATTATTATTAAAGAATTGATTTTTCTGTCATGTTAAATTCATTTTTTTTTTGTTTTTTTTAATTACTAAATGGATAGTATGTTTTTGTTATTATTATTACTAATGTGAATCGTTTAATGTGAATCGTTTTTTTGATTAGTAATACTAATGGATAGTATGTTTTTTGTTATTATTATTACTATTTGTGAATCGTTTAATGTGAATCGTTTTTTTTATTAGTAATACTAATGGGATGAAATCTGTGTTGCGTCTGTTTCGTATGTAACAGCAGAACTAAGTTGGTTTAATTTACTTCTGATTTTTTTACCATATATTAATTAAAACAAAAGTCATTAATCATGGGATCAAATCCTATGATTGATTAGTAATACTAATGGATAGTATGTTTTTTGTTATTATTATTACTATTTGTGAATCGTTTAATGTGAATCGTTTTTTTTTATTAGTAATACTAATGGGATGAAATCTGTGTTGCGTCTGTTTCGTATGTAACAACACCACTAAGTTGGTATAAATTAGTTTCTGATATTAGTTCTACCAGATTCAAAGGTTTGATTTTTTTGACTTTGATGAGCTACACATGGGATGAAATCTATGTTGCCTCTGTTTCGTATGTAACAGCAGAACTAAGTTGGTTTAATTTACTTCTGATTTTTTTACCATATATTAATTAAAACAAAAGTCATTAATCATGGGATCAAATCTATGTTTACATATTAATTAACCTTTTTTATATGTTATTATTATTAATATGTTTTTTTAATCAAAAATAGTGAATTTTAATGTCTCTTAACATATGCAACAAAATGTCTGATTTGTTTTTTATCAGCATGTGTATGTTTTTATGAGTATTATAATGTGTAGAATGTATGTTTGCATCTGTTTCCTATATTGCGTCTGTTTCGTATGTAACAACAGAACTAAGTTGGTATAAATTAGTTACCGATTTTTTTTACCAGATACATGTTTGATTTTTTGCATATTATAGAGGAAGAATTGGGATGAAATCTATGTTTGCGTCTGTTTCGTATGTAACAGCACCACTAAGTTGGTATAAATTAGTTTCTGTTTTTTTTACTAGATACAAACTTTTGATTTTTTAAGTTTGATAATCTTGATAACTAAATGTATAAAAACAATGTTTTTTTTGTATCAGTTTTCGTATGTTTTTTTGTAATCCAGTTGGTTAACATACGTTAAGCGTGGGGGGGGGGGGGGTTGGTTCTTTACAAGTAAATTCATGATTTTTGTTTTATTTTTGCAGGTAAGCATATTTTTTGCATTAAAGATGAAGGTGATTATCAAGAATGAAGTGTAGACAATTTTTATTTATTTATGATAGTTTTTTTATCATTTGTTGATTTGCAATGACCGTTTTGTTTATTTTAGCACTTTGTAAGAAACAATTCTTCTGTACATTTGAATGTTTTTGGATCTATAAATTTTTTAGCACTTTGTAATGACCTATAACCATATCAATTCTTGTTACGTATGCAACAATTCTGGTGCTGGTACAATAAAACAAAAAAAAAATATTGTCTAATAAAAAAAAATAATAAATCAGCACTTTTTAAATAATATAAACTGGCAACTCAGTTTTAACCTACGTAACACAACACATGTTACATATGTAACACGGGCAATCTGACAGCTTATATAACAATGTGTAAAAAGTATGAGAGAGATGATGTGACATGTGTGGGGTCCACTTGTCATATGTGCTTTTTCAGAAAAATGCCAATTGACCATGGTGCCCTTTTTTTGTCATCTACCTATTTAAATATATTAAAATAATCTAGATTGAATCTTGACCATCCATCTACTTTGATCAATGGCTCACAATGAGTTTACTAGGTTTTCTCAACTTTTTGTGGTTTCCATTTTAACCATCCCCTATATATATATATATATATATATATATATATATATATATATATATATATATATATATATATATATATATATAGGGGTAGGGTAAAATGAGAACATGTTTTTCGTAAAAGAACTACGGAACTCACTTTATAACCACAAACTTATTTTAATCCAAAAAGGATTTGTGGACCACAATTAAAGTTGAATAAAATATAAAAGGGAATATTCCCTTGCCTAATAAGACAAAATAGGGTGGGCCATGGTCATTACACCACTGTAAAATTATTTTTTTTTATTTTATTTTTTTTACGTCGGGGTTACCCATTTTTACATCGGTGGAAAAAAAATATTTTTAAATTCACATTTTACGTCGGTGTTCTTACGGTTGTTTTACGAAGGAGTGGTTTTCAATTGAACCTAATCCTATATAAATATATATATATATATATATATATATATATATATATATATATATATATCTTCTATAATATATAAAAGAAAGCAATTGTGGGACACGTGGCACCTTATGGGAGCTTCTAAGTTTTTTTCCCGCTCATTCCCAATAACCGGTTTTGAGAAAAAAAGTGGATATTTTATGACTATAATTATGGTCGATTCCATTTTTTAGAAACAAACTTATTTGTAAACCCTAATTTCCACTTCTTCCTGTAACACGATTTCAAAACAAATATAGAGAGACAAAGATATGAGAGAAAGAGAGAGATTGGGATCAACAGTGCAACAGGAAAAAAAGAAAACGAGCGTTAACTTCAATGATCTACTTACTCAATCGAAATCCAGGTAAAACTTTATGTGTTAAGATTCTTACGGTTACTAAACAAAACATGGACTTCTTTTACACGCTTTCTTTAATTTTTTCCTGATTATGCTCACAGAACCTAACAAAAAACAAATCATTTCTATAAATCGAGGCTGATCTTCCATTTTGAAGATACCCTAATCAGTCGTCATCTCCTTAAAGATATCTTCCATTTATCATTTTTGATTTCTGCATTTTAATAATATTAAATCGAGACTAATATTCAAATTGTTTAATTTTGTAACCAAAACTCTTGCACTAATCATCTTCACTTTTCTGATCAAACTTCACAGGGCGATGTCGTCGTTGCGGTAGTTGCTCCGGGCAAGATCGTCATCTCCAACCACAAAGAGATTCGTGTGCAATGCTTTGCAGGAACGTTGTTATTATTGATCCCTCAACAGATCCTAAGGTCTATCACTTTGAATTGCTTTCTATTTGATTTGTGATTTATGTTTTGATTAAGGTTTTTAGAAGTTACTTTTCTCCATCGTAGAAACTCATATGTTAGTTATTTGGGGATGAAATCATTTTGCATAACCTTTTATTATGTATCATTTTTTGTTTTGTGTTGTTTTGTTTTGTTATTTTTAATTAGGGTTTAAATCGAGTGAAAAATGAATTAGGATATTGTGTTATTGTTCAAGATTATTTTATGGTTTTGTTTGAAATAAGGAAATCTTGCTCATTCTGTAACAAAGTTTGGAATTTTATCTCATTCGGTGACACAAAGGATTCGATAGTCGGACTAAAAAATTCAGCAAAGAAACCTAACGCTTTTGAACTATACTAGGCATATACCACCCGATGATATATTTTGTTGCATTATCAATGTCATTTTCCTTATTGAGAATGAAAGATGTATATTTTTTCAAGGTTATATATGTCAAATATTGTTGTAATTGGAAACCGAATTTCTTCTTTCAGTCGCACTGGATCGGTCCGGAGTACTTTAAGAGAGGTCCAGATGGAGATGTTATCCACAAGACTAACGTGCCACATATCCGTCTTGAACTCCGTGGCATGGTACGTATCTTAAATTAACATAACTTTTTCTATGTTTTTGTTATCTAATATTTAAAGTGAAAAATGACTGATCCTAGATGGCAAATAGTGAGTATTTGTTTATTAGGCTTTTCAAACTCAAAGGTATGAATATATTTCTTCTGCTAGATTATCACGCTTCAATTATGTCGGATTGTTAAGATTCATTGGTGGATTTTAATATCAAGTATGTTGTCTTCTGTTCAATACCTTTTCCCATGATTATTTTATTAGTTCCAGAGACTAACATATGATGCTTTTGATTAATTTGGTCAAGGATATATATATTCTTTGAAGTTGGATACATTACTTACCATGTTGTTATTCTTTATTATTAATAATTATTATTATTATTATTATTTGGATACATTACTTACCATGTTGTTATTCTTTATTAATAATAATAATAATATCAATCAATCAATCAATCAATCAATCATACCCAGTATATCCCACGGATAGTCGAAACTATTGGTAGGGTCAGGGGAGGGTGAGATGTAGGCACACCTTACCTCTACCCATAAGGATAGAGAGGCTGCTTCCAGAGAGACCCCCGGCTCAAAAAGAGTTATTAATAATAATAATAATAATAATAATAATTATTGTATGTCTTAATACAACTTAAATTGTTCAACCCGTGTATCACACGGGAAGATAACCTAGTATATATATACACACACACACAGTGGCGGACCCAGGATTTTTTTTTCAAATGGGGTCCCATTTTTTCAGTGTTAAGAGTTTTCACCAGCCAACGTTACAATTTTCTGGTCGGTAGCCATTCGGAGCGTGGCAGAATGATAAACATAAACAAATACAATACCATCACTCGTGTTTTAAACAATATATTTTTTGTAACCACGCCACCAGGTCTTATCTCTTTTAACACATCTTCCCACAATATGTGAACTATAACTAAATAGAGTAAAAGGGGGTACTGCGAAACTTGTAGACCGTTTACCCGCCACTTGTAAAACTTGTTTTGTTTTAATAGATAATGAAAATGACTGGTTGATAATTAAATATACACTTTATAAATTACAACATTGTACATGGCACCAGTTTAAAAAATGAGTGGTTATAATAGCTTATTGAATCAAATGTCTTAAACTACTCAATAGAATTGCAATAGCTTCTTAATACCATTGTATATATTATTAAAACCAATGAGTCTCAAATGTAAAGATGGGTGATAATAAATAATTAAATACATATGAAAACATCTGAGTTTATTACTCGGGTCATTGTTATGGAGATCACGAAAGAAAACCCAGGCTCCCAAGTCCCAATCTCGAGGTAAACATTAAATAAATAAAAAAAGGGACATACTAGTCTCGAACTTGTGATCTCTTCATATCTATAAAACAGTTTTTGCCACTACACAAGTCTCCGTCTTAACACTATGGGTTCCAACTTATTAGTTTTATGGGGTCCTTATAAAATTTAACATACCGGTTCTATGAAATTTTTTAAAAACATTGGGGTCCGGGGACCCCGACCCACTCTATGTGGGTCCGCCCCTGCACACACATACACATGCACTAGTGTGAGACCTGCGCGATGCGACGGAGGCAAAAAAAATTACAACGTGACACCATGTTAAATTGCGATGCGATGATTATGTGATGTTGTAATGGTAAATTGATAGTAATTAACGGTGTAAAACAGAAGCCCTACGCAAAATAATATATACAAGTCCAAAAAAATAGCTTTGTTGAGTGACAATCTGCAACAACCCTAAAAAACAGTGTGGCAACTTCCTCCATCATCTTCTTTACTCTTGTTAAAATTAATACATACGTTCAAACATAAATATTCAATATTTATAATAATAATTCTTTTGTTTTTATAACAAGTTAAAATAACATGTTGCATAAGAATTTTTATAGGTTTTGGGCTGGATTGGATTACAAGTTAAAAGGTGTCCAAGAATGTAGATATTGGGCTGATAAAAGTGAGTCCAAGATCAGGAGTCCAGCATCAGGATCAGAGGCCCAGTTCGTGTAGCTTTAACCGAGTCTACGTGGCGATCTGTGTGAGATGGAATGAAGGGCTGAGATCACATATCGTTGTGTTTCTTCAGTTTGATCTAACGGATTATAGTGGTTCGGGTGTGTTTTCTCCCGAACCAAGAATCTCTTCTATAAAAGAAGTCTTTGAGCTCAGTTGCAACGTTTTAGAGTTTTTGATCAGTCTCTTTTATTTGTATCATCTCTTAGCTAGGGTTTGTGAGGGTTTTGATCTGATTCATCTCGAATCAGATCTTGAGTGTGTCCCAGTTACAATCTAGTGTATTGTTGTAGAGAGTTGATTGAGAGTCTGAGTGATCTTGTTGTTTTGTATAAGTCTCTTTTATTTCAGGGTGTAAACATTGTTTTGGTTTGGGTTTCTTGAATAAAACTTTTATGCTTTGATATCATGAGTTTTGACATGGTATCAGAGCTCTAGGTTTAGATCGAGTCCTGATACTGATTGATGGAGTTGGTTCTTGATCGTTGTTGATATTCTGGGTATTGTATTCCGCTGTGGCTCGTTGGTGCTTTGATCTGTTGGAGCTGTGAATAGCTTGGATCTTGGTTCTTGAGGATTGCATATCTTGTTTGCTCTCTGGTGATCAACCCTTGAAGGTTGACACTACGAGTTGTTGGAAACCCTAACTTGGGTTGTATCTTGGTGAGATCGTTCCATACTTTTACATTCTTGTTTAGAGTTGTTGTATAGGGAGTCGATTGCCAGGACTTGAGTTCCTGTTTAGCTTTAGGGTTTGTTGGTTTTTTAGGTCTAGGGGCTCCCTCGTGAGGACCTGGGTCCGTACCCTTGAGGAACCGGCTATCTGGATCACCAGCGAGGCTTCGCCATTTCTTTGATTTTGTTTTGTATTTTGAAGTGTGGTTACTGTTTCTTGAGATTCTGTTTTGTGTAGTTGTTGTGTAAGTTTTCTTGTTTGGTCGATTGCTTGCTGCTACCTGTTTGTTCTGTGTGTTTAATTGCTGTAACTAAAAAATATGGGTGATCAGCAACCACCAGAAGGGGGAGGACCTAATACAGGTGGTCCTAACCTATTAGGTAGTGGTGGTGGTGATCCTGGTACAAATGAAACTCTAATCAGTAAGCTTGATGTCAGTAATCCTCTTTACTTACATGCTTCTGATTCGAGCAATCTTACTATTACTTCTATAAAATTAAAAGGATCTGAAAATTATAATGTTTGGGCAAACAGTTTAACTATGGCACTTCAAGTAAAAAACAAATGGGGTTTTATTGATAAAACTTGCATAAAATCTGAAACAGATCCTGTTCTTGCTAGACAATGGGATAGGTGCAATTCTATTGTGTTAACTTGGATTTTAAACTCTATTAGTGAGGACTTATACATGGGACATGTGTTTTCTAAACTTGCTTGTGATGTATGGAGTGAGTTAAAAGAAACCTATGATAAAGTAGATGGTTCTGTGGTCTTTGATCTATATCAGAAAATTAATCAGTTTAATCAGAATGGTATGACTGTGTCTGAGTATTATCATAAACTGAACATTATGTGGAAACAATTAGATCAGATATTACAATTGCCTGCTTGTACTTGTAATGCTGCTAGGGAATTTAATAATTTTAGTAGTATGATTAAACTCATGCAATTCCTTATGGGTTTGGATAGTGTGTACCAAAGTGTTAGGACCAGTTTGTTGATTAAAGAAACTTTACCTACTGTCAAAGAGGCATTTGCCATTGTTTCTAGGGAAGAATCCCATAGAAACTCTAGCAATGCCACTAAAAAGGGACAAACTATAGGTTTTGTGGCAAAATCTAGTCAACCTGTTGATTTCTCAAAAAGAGTGACAAAAAACTATAATCCTAGTTTAAAGTGTACACATTGCAACAAGGTAGGACATTCAATTGACAAATGCTTTGAGTTAATTGGATATCCACCTTGGGCTTAACCCAGGGGGGTTCAAGGAAAAAGGGCTGTTGTTAATAATGTTTGTTCTGATAAACCTGAAGTTCCTATAACTTCTTTGACTAGTGATCAATTGTCTAAACTTTTAAGTTTGATTTCAGATAAGACAATTGATCCTCCTCAGAGTCATAATGTGTCAGGTAGTTTGTTTTCTCCCTTCTGTGCTAATGTGTGTGCAAAACCCATATTCTGTTTTAATGTAGGAAGTAATAAACTTAAAATTGGTTGGATAATAGACTCAGGGGCTAACCAGCATATGGTCACTAGTGAACATGATTTAACTGATTATATTGATGTGTCTGATTTAAACATTCAAGTTAAACATCCTAATGGTACAAATGCATTGGTAACTACAATTGGGTCTTTGAAATTAAATGACAAAGTGACCTTGCATGATGTGTTTGTGGTACCTGACTATTGTGTGAATTTGATTTCTGTGCATAAGTTAGTCAAGGATAATCATTTGTATGTTGGTTTTGATGAAAATAATTGTTACATTCAGGACTTATCAACCAAGAGAGTCCTGGTGACTGGTAACCAACTAGAGGGTCTATACTTCTGTGGTGGATCTTTTGTGTGTAATAAGGTTGGTGTCACTAGTAAACAGTATGAATTATGGCATGGTAGGCTAGGACATCCTTCTGATATTGTTTTGCAAAAACTAGAGGATGTCATAGGATGTAAAATAAATAAGCAAGAAGACTTACCTTGTGATGTGTGTCACAAGGCTAAGCAACATAGGGAACCCTTCCCTTTTAGTGACCATAAGTCCACAAGTCTGGGTGAATTGATTCACCTTGATGTATGGGGGCCTTATAGGGTTGCTAGTAAGGAGGGGTTTAAGTATTTTCTCACAATAGTTGATGATTATTCCAGAGCTGTGTGGGTGTGTTTAATGAAGACTAAAAGTGAAGTTTTTGAACATATTCAGGATTTTGTTAATATACTTAAAACTCAGTTTTCTAAAAGTGTTAAGTGTGTTAGAAGTGATAATGGCACTGAATTTGTTAATAATCAAATGACTAGTTACTTTAAGTCATTAGGAGTCATTCATCAAACTTCTTGTTCTTATACCCCACAGCAGAATGGAATAGTTGAAAGAAAACATAGGCACTTGCTTAATGTTACTAGGTTACTATTGTTTCTGTTGGATCAGTGGCCTCTTTTAGTGAACACTTATGTGTTACAAATTTATATAAGAGTTATTGAGCAGCGGAATAATAAGTGTTCAAAGATTAAAAGATCACTTTTAAGAGGAGTTATTACTCCCCCTTGACTGAGTAGTAAATGAGAAACAATAAATACAGTTCAAGTATAAAGCAGTAAAGCAATTTATGTTTCTCAGATATGAAATGGATTATAAGTTAAAAGCCTTGAAGGTTTTCAATTGATTTTAAAGTAAATCACAAAATATCACATATCTAAAATAGATGAACAAACTCATCTATTTATAGACCAACATACTAAACTGTTGTCTGAAGTAATCTAAGATATTTAACAAAGATATTATGCTAAGATAAGGTTACAACAGTCTGTACATCGAAACGTGAAATCAAGACTTTAACAAAACATTATAATAATAAAACTATTGAAGTCTTCAGTCGGTTAGAAGCTTCTGATGACAAAGTGCTGATGAGTGACAAACTGCTGATGAGTAGTTTGTCTTCAGTAGTTCTTCAGTGTAGTGTCTGGTTAGACTTCAGAACTTCTGATGGTTAACTCTTCAGTACTTTGTGAATTTGTTCTTCACTACTTCTTGTTTCTTCTTCAGCAGTTTCTTCTATACTTAGGCAGAATATGATTTGGACTAAGGTTATCAAAAGGTGGTTTCTTCAATCCTCTTTGTCCCAACAATCTCCCCCTGGATTGATGAAGCCAAAACCTTATCCAATCTTTATTGTTGATTCTTTCTCTCTTCTAGTATCCTCCAGATTTCTGTTGTCATCCGGGTAGTAAGAGTACATCTTTGTTGCTCAGTGAGAGATCCCAATTCAGGTGTAAGATGTTGAATTGTGAGAAGGTCTTTGGAAGATAGAACACTCAACTCCTTTGAGTTTTTGTAGACCTTACTTGAACGATCTCTCCTGGTCACTAGTACTGAGTTGGAATCAGTAAATGACCATTTGATAATGTTTACCTTTGACCTGTCAAAGTCAGAGGCATAGGAAACCAAGCCTGTTTCCTGGGGTAAACCTGAGGATGATTGTGGAATGTCTTCGACTTCAGTGACTCTCAGGTGAGATTCTTGACTACCTTGTAAGTCAACACCACTTTGAATAGGCATGTTCGGCAAGTGATGTTCTGTTACAACTCTTGTATGTGACTTCTCTTGAATGGATTGTTGTAGCTGATAAGCATAGGTAGCTTTGTCTCTGAATTGTGTAAGCAAGGGTTTTTCTTCTACATCAAAGTCTCCATGTACTAACTGATTTCCTTCCAAGAGTACCATCTTGAAATCAGTCTTCACAATGGGTTCTCCCTCTGCTTTCCTCTTTGTGGCTGGCTTTCTCAATGCACCAGAAGATCTCCTAATAATTGAAGTTGGTTGGACTTCAGGAGTTTCAAACCTTTCTGGCTCTGCAGCTTTGCTGGCCTTAAACTTCTTGTATGTCTCATATAAAGTTTGTTCTTTCCATTTTGAGACTGAGCCCTTTGAACCATAGCCATTTGCCACCAGTTCATCTACAATCTCTGCTCTTTTGGCTTTCCTCTCTTTCTCTGTTGCTAACCTATCAGATAGCATTTGAGCTCTTCTTGTAAGTTCTTCAGTAGAGAGTCTTTTGAGAGCAACTTGTTTTGATTTGGAGTTCTTGGTTATGAATGTGATCAGCTGTGCCCTTTTGTCTTCTTCAGCAACAGCTTCAAGTGCTCTTTCTTTAGCCTCAAGCTCATCAAGCTTTTCTTGATACTTGATCAGTTTTTCTTGAAAGTTCAGATCATCTCTAGTTTCCAGGCTGTTCCACACTTTGTCTTCCTTAGCCTTCTTTGCAGCCTCTTTCAAACTCTTCTCCAATAATTCTTTTGACATGGCAATAGGAGTAGGGTTTAAAACAGTTGTGGAAGTTGTAGTTGGCATAGGAATGGAAGCTGGTTCTCTTTCAGGTGCCTTAGAAGCTTCTTGTGTTGGTTTGGAAGATGAAACTTCTGATGGTTTGTCTGTCTTCACAACTACTGAAGGATTGTCTTCAGCAGTTTGATAAGTCTGATCAGCAGTTTCTTCAGTTGCCTTAGATGATGAGAACTCCTGAAATATTTCTTTTCCTGGTCTTTGAATTGGCTTTTCAGCTTCAGGATTTTTTCTGATAGTAACTTCAGGTTCTGGTTCCTTAATCTTCTCCCCCTTTTTGGCTTCATCCACTTCTGGAAGCCTTAGAGAGTGAGAAGTTGCAGCAGACAACCTTGCTAACTGATCTTGAGTTTGATCCATCTTCTTGTTCAGTTCAGCAAGTCTTGAATTTATCAACCCAAATTGGTTGTTGGCTTTCAACTCCCAAGCAGTTGTAAATGTCTTGAGTTGATCAGTTAAAATTTGCTTCATTGTCTGAAACAGGGGACCATCTGGGCTGCATAGCTGGTTCAAGTCTATGCTTGAAAGCCCAGAGAATTGGGTAGGTTGTTTTTGTGAAGGGTGAGTTTTTGGGTGATCTTCAGACTTCTCTAAAGATGCCACTTTTGGGGAATGTTGGGCTAAGTGGTCTTTAACCTGATCCTTGGTGACCAGCTTCTTGAGCTTGGAGACCTTAGATACAGGATCTTCAACATCAACCGTCAATTCTGTTTGTGGAATGTTTGATTCATCATCCAAACTAATGGAATCATCTGAATCCCTGATAGTGTCCTCAGAGAGGGCAGGATCACTTGTATCATGAGCTAGCACCAAACTAGTTTTCTCATGAACCTCTTTTTCTTGGAACTGAGGTTTTCCTACTTCAGGCACTAGGCCTTCATCAGTAGTTGCCAAATTTGAGGTCTTATTTATGTTACTACTATCCTCAGGTTCACCACTGGGTGATAAATGAGTAGTAGCAGCCTCAAAAGTACCAAGAGTTTCTAAGTTTGGGCTTATAAACTCTGGTCCATCCTCATCTCCCTGGTTTGGGCTAATAAGGTCCACATCCATGTCAAGTGGTGAAGGCATCTCCCCAATTTGATGTGTTGCTAGGGGAGTGACATGTGTTGGATGGGATCCTTTTAGTCCTGATAGAAGTTGGGCAATTTCAATGGTTGTGTGGGATGGTTCAGGTTCAGTAGTTGTGAGGGGTAGGTGTTCAGTAGTTTGTAAAGGTTCAGGTTCAGGTTCAGCAGTTTCAAAGGTTGGGTCAGTTGTTACAGCCTTTTTAAATCTTTTTCTTTTGAAAATGACTGTAACAGGTTTTCTTTTAGGAGGTGGAGAAGGTGTGTGCTGAGAGGATGTTTCAGCCACATCCTTATCAAGTGCAGATTGCACATCAGCAGTTTCAGGGATCTCCACTTCCTGAACTGTCTTTTTCTTTGGTTTGGTTTGTTTTTGTTTTTGTTGTTTAGGCTTTTTGGACTTCTTTTTGGGTTTGGAAGATGTGGGTTCCTTAGGGATTGGTTGTTCTTCCCTTTGGTCATCTTCTAGCAAAAGTGCTGGTTTATTGTGCCTAGAGAATACTTGTGAAGTCAGTGGGTTTAAAGTTGTTGACTCACCCACAAGTACTCCCTCTCCAAGTTCTTTGATTATGCATTGCATAACAAATCTTGGGTACAGTAAAAACTTCTTTTTATCATTGTGATGGTGCAGAACCAACTCATTGAAAAACAGTTTAGATGCCTTAAAAGGTGTTTCATTTATGATTGAATGAAAAATTGGTTGAAAAGTAGAAGGCATCTGATCAATAGACCCAGTTTTTGGACTTAAGCACATAATTATATAATGAAATAACAGTTTATATTTTGGGTCAAAATATTTCTTATAAACTGTAGCTTGTGCCAAAGTACCTTGATAACCACATTCTGTCATGGTCAGATGGATGTCAGAATTTGAGATATGCTCAGGAGCATTAGAATCCTTCAAACCAAGTCTTATGCTTAGTGTTTCTGGTGATATGGCCATCAGTTTCCCTTGAATTGAAGATTTGAGGGAAATCACTTCATTATTAACTGTCACCGTCTCTGTATTAGCCCAGAACTCATTGAGAGTTTCTTCATGAATGGGTGGATCAATGGTGAAAGCTTCATAATATTGGGATTTCATGATGAGATCAATGATTTCATCATACTGGGACCAGGCTTCATCTTTCTCAAAGTAGCCTCGTTGATTATGTCCCTGTTTTAGAACGAGAGCCATGGTTGTTTTGATCGAACAGTATTTTTAGGTTAGAGAGGGGGTTTTGGTTTTGATTTGAGAGAGAGAGAGAGAGGGAATTTTGCTTTTTGAATGGATAAGTGTTTGAAAAAGGTATTTATCAGAAGTTTTTAACCGACTAGGTCAAACTTCTGATGAGTGAAAAGTCTGTTTTACCCTTTTTAATGAAACTGCTGATGAAGAAGGTTTCTTCATCAGTGGTTTTGGTCATCTCTTCAGCAGTTTCAACTGCTGATGAGAAGGACTTTTAAAACACTTAAATAACTTCTGATTATCATCAGTAGTTATTTCCATCTTGAAAATTTCCCATTTTGATGTTCATCAGTAGTTTTTCTCAAAAATTGTTCATCGGTAGTTTCTCTTTCTCGAAATTGTTCTTCAGAGGTTTGTGACAGATAAGTATGTAAGTGAAAATAAAATATGTGCAGAATTAAAAAGTGAAACACTTACAGACTTTCTTCCAAATTTAACATCCCAAGCATGGATACTAACCTCTGAAAAGTTGTTGAATCAAGGGGTTTGGTGAAAATGTCAGCTATTTGATTAGCAGTTGTGACATGCTTCACCTCAATCTTGCCTTTTTCATAGCAATCTCTTATGAAATGATACCTGATTTCAATATGTTTAGTTTTTGAAAACTGAACAGGATTTTGAATGATGCTAATGGCAGATTTGCTGTCTACTAAAAGTGGAGTCTTGGTCTCTTTGATTCCATAATCAAGCAGTTGATATTGGAGCCATTGTATCTGTGAAGTACAGCTTGCAGCAGCAATGTATTCAGCTTCAGCTGTTGAAGTGGCCACAGATGTTTGTTTCTTTGATTGCCAGGACACCAGACAGTTTCCTAAAAATTGACAACCACCAGATGTTGATTTTCTTGACATCTTGCACCCTGCATAGTCAATATCTGAAAAAGCTGTTAACTTGGTATTGCTTGAAGCAGGATACCAAATTCCTAAAGTAGGAGTTCCTTTCAGATATCTGAAGATTCTTTTGACTGCAATTAGGTGTGATTCTCTTGGTGCAGATTTGTATCTAGCACAGACACAAGTTGAGAACATAATATCTGGTCTAGAAGCAGTTAAATACAAAAGAGAACCTATCATACATCTATACATGGTTTGATCAATATGTTTCCCTTGATCATCTGGTTCAACTTGTGTGATTGGTGTCATGGGAGTGGAACATGTTTTACAGTCTTGCAAAGAAAATTTGTTTAATAATTCTTTAACATATTTTGATTGATGTATAAATGTTCCATTTGATTGTTGCTTGATTTGCAGTCCCAAAAAGTACAGCAATTCTCCCATTGTACTCATTTCAAATTTTGATTGCATGAGTTTCTTAAAATCTTCACACAGTTTTGAGTTTGTTGAACCAAATATGATATCATCAACATAAATTTGAACAAGTAAGACATGATTCTCAACATGTTTTATGAAAAGAGTTTTTTCAATGGATCCCCTTGAGAAGTGATTCTTAAGTAAGAAGTTTGAGAGTGTTTCATACCAGGCTCTTGGAGCCTGTTTTAGCCCATAAAGAGCTTTGTCAAGTCTGTAAACCCAGTCAGGATAAGAAGGATCCTCAAACCCTGGAGGTTGACAGACATACACTTCTTCTTTTATTTTTCCATACAAAAAAGCACTCTTGACATCCATTTGATAAACTTTAATGTTGTTGGAAATTGCGTAAGCTAAAAATAACCTGATAGCTTCAAGTCTTGCAACTGGTGCAAAGGTTTCAACATAATCAATTCCTTCCTCTTGAGAATAACCTTGTACCACCAATCTTGCTTTGTTCTTGATGATCATACCAGCCTCATCTGATTTGTTTCTGAAGACCCATCTTGTTCCAATTGGTTGCTTGTCTTGAGGTAAGGGACAGATTTCCCAAACCTGTTGTTTCTTGAATTGAAGCAACTCTTCTTGCATTGCTTGCACCCAATTGTTGTCTTTGAGGGCTTCTTGATATTTCTTTGGTTCCAACTGAGAAATGAATGCTGAGAAGAAGCAAAAGTTGGAAAGCTGGTTTCTTGTGAGTACCCCTGAGGCAATATCACCCATGATTTGATCCAATGGATGATCTTTGTGTTCAATCAGTTGTTGTAGACCTGTACTAGAGAATGGCTCTACTGGTTCTTCAAATAAACCACTGAGATTGATAATATCTGGTTCAGCTGTTGTTTGAGGTTCAGGAGTTTTAGGTTCAGCTGAATCAGTACTTTCAAAATGTTCATCAGCAGTTCCTGAAGTTGAAGCTATTGAAACATCTGAAGGTTTAATAGTTGATCTTCTGACTGTGTTTGGAGTCCATGGTGCAGGACTATCATCTTCAAATCCTTGAAAACCATTTTGAGGAGGTTTGGATGATTCAACAGTCTTTTCAGGTCCGAAATGAAAGTTATCAAGATCAAATAATTCAGCAGGATTTGCTGGAATAAGAGTGTGTTTTGATTCATTGAACTTGACATTCAGTGTTTCTTCTACTATCTTGGTTCTTGAATTAAAAACTTTGTAAGCTTTTCTCAAAGGAGAATAACCAAGAAAATAACCTGTATCAACTTTTGCAGCAAATTTTGAGATAGAGTCTTTGATGTTGAGGATAAAACATTGACATCCAAAAGCCCTGAAGAAGGAGATAAGGGGCTTTATGCCATGAAGAATTTCATAGGCAGTCTTGGTATGTCTCTTGTTGATAAGAACTCTATTCTGAACATAACAAGCTGTGTTGACTGCTTCAGCCCAAAAATACAAAGGTAGGCCTGAATCAGCTAACATTGTTCTAGCTGCTTCTATTAAGGTTCTGTTCTTCCTTTCTACCACACCATTTTGTTCAGGAGTTCTGGGAATGCTGAACTGTCTAACAATCCCTTTAGACAGACAGAATTCATCCAGAGTTTTGTTCCTGAACTCTGTCCCATTGTCACTCCTGATGACTTTGACAGATAGAGAATATTGCTTCTCAACTTGTAGAATGAAGAACTTGATGATTTCAGCTGCCTCATCCTTGGAATATAAGAAGAAGACCCATGTGAATCTTGAGTAGTCATCAATGATGACCAAGCAGTACTTCTTCTTACCAAGGCTCATAATCTTGACTGGTCCAAATAAGTCCATATGGAGTAGTTGAAGACATGCAGTTGTTTTAGATTCTTCAATAGACTTATAGGAGGACTTATGCTGTTTACCTTTAAGACAGGAAACACAGTGTTCTTTGCACTGATATTCCTTCAAAGGTAGACCCCTGACCAAGCCCATTTTAGTGACTTTATTGATGGTTTTAAAGTTCACATGGCCAAGTCTCCTGTGCCAGAGATCATTTTCTGAAGTTGATGCCTTTGAGAAGAAACAGGCAGTCTTGTTTAATACTTTGTCTTTTTCAATGTCCACTGCATAGACATTTCCACACCTTTTGGCAATCAGCAAAGTATGATCTTCAATAATCTTCTCTATCAACTTCTGGCCTTCTGGTGATATGATCTTGCATGCTGTCTTGGTGAAAAAGGAAGAATATCCTTTGTCACACATTTGTGAGACACTCAGCAAGTTGTACTCAAGGTTTTCAACCAGATTGACCTTGTCAAACTGCATTTTGCCCGAGGATACATTGCCATATCCTAGCACATATCCCTTGGCATTGTTCCCAAAGGACACAGATCCTTCTCTTTGACTGATAAAATTGTTTATCAGGTATCTGCATCCAGTCATGTGCATTGAGCCTCCACTATCAACATACCATATGCTATTCAAACCTCTGGAGACCCTCTGCACAAGATAGCAAATTAGTTAGTTTTGGCAACCCAAGCCAGTTTGGCTTTGGGTTTGCTCTTGAGAACAGGTGCAGCTTGTTGTGGACCAATTTTAGAAATCCATGTCTTTTTGGCAATGGATTTGTCATTAAGAACAATGGTGGGTTCTTTTTGGTGTCCACCATCAACTTTGGTCATCAGAAGTTTAACCAGGTTTATGAAATCTTTAACTTCAGTAGTTTGTGAAACTACTGATGAGTTAGGTGTAACTTCTGAAGATGAACTTTGAGAAGATGACTTTTGTTGAGATAAAAGCTTCTTCTTAGAAAGGTTTTTGTTTGATTGTTGTTTATTGGGAAAGAAAGTATTTTCAAAATTTTGTTTTATCTGTTTTCCCACAATCAGTTGTTGTCTTTGCTTGTTTAACTGATTTACCTTTCTATATCTACAAAGTTCAGTTATGTGGTTAAACAGACCACATATTTCACATGCTTTTGCCTTCTCTTTCTTTTTAGATAAGTCAAGAGAGTTGGAAGGCAATTTACTGACAATATCAGCATTTTGAAATAGGTCATCAGCAGTTTTCAGGATCTCAACTCCTGATGTAGTTGAAACTACTGATGGCTTATTGTCAGTTGTTTTAACTTCTGTAGTACTTTCCTTTTTGAGAAAGTTCTGATGGTAGGATGTGCATTCCTCCATGTCAGAAGTTTGAATCAATTTCATCCCATCATTATCAGTTTTGTGGGTGAAATCTGTTGGTGATTCAGTGTGGGTATACCCAATGCCAAACTTAACATTTGCTGCAGTTTGTTTGTTAAGCAGCATTTGGTACCCTTTACAAGACTCAACCCATTTTTCACAATCAACCTTGGTGTCAGCAAGCTCTTGTCTGACTTTTCCTAGGTTGTCTATCATTGTTTTAATTTGTGCTTGAGTTTCTATGGATTTATCAGTTAATTTAGAAATTTCTTTATTTTTCAAAGCAATTTTTCTTTCTAAATCACACTTCATCTGAGTGTATTTTCTTTCCATATCATTGGATTTGCCTTGTAAATGCACATTTGTTTCTCTTATTAAAGCAAAAGATTCTTTGCAAGATTTAGAGCAAAGCTTTAAAAGAGACTGCTGTGATACCTGAGTGAGTGCAGAATTTGAAGAATATCCTTCAAAAGCCATTAAGGCAAAGTTCTTTCTGCCATTATCAGGTTCTCCCCAGTTGACATCATAGACCTTATTGTCTGCATCCTGACTGCATTCTAATGTGTCATAAGGAAGACTGCTCCAGTCAACATACCCTGATGTAAATAGGCTTTGTTGCTGAGAGGGTTGTTGAGTTTGTGCAGGTAGTTGAGCAGTTGGAAAAGGAGGCATCAGCTGCTGTTGTTGTTGAGCAGGCATCTGGACATTTTGTACTTGTGGCACATATTGAACTTGTGGAGCTTGTGCCTGTACAAAATGAGCACTCCCTTGAGTTCCATTATTCCTATTATAAGAGGGGTTAAATTGATTTCCAGACATGGGTTGGTTGTAGCTAGAGCTTCTACACTCTCTAGCAAAGTGTCCCAACTTTTGACACTTATGACATCTAAGTTTAGATTTGTCAAAACCAACTTTTGTTGAATTGTTAAGTGATGTGCTCAAAGTGGTTTAATAAAAACTACCTAAACTAGACACTCTAAGTTTTAAATTTATAAACTAAGACTCTCTAAACCTAAACCACACAACCGGCAAGTGTACCGGTCAATGCAGTACAGCTAAAGTAAGTCCGAGTATCGAACCCACGAGACTCTACTAGAAAACGTAAACTAGACTCGATTACTTATCCTAAATACTGACTTAATAATGTTTTGTTTCTTAAGGGGGGTTTTCTAACAAACTAATGCAAATAAATAAAATAAAACTAAAATAACTAAAGACACAAACTGGGAGCTGAAATTCGGATCAAATGATGGGAAGGCACTACCTAGGCTAGAATCCTACACATGAATGATAAGCTTCTAATGACTATGGAACTGGTGTGGAACCGGGATCTTAAAATACTAAACTTAAAGTCAACTACGAGAACCCTAACCCTTCTCAAGATATAACCCGTAGAATTCCTAAAAGCTGTGAAACCACCGGTTGAGAGGTTACCCTCACAGGCTTACCTACTCGAATCTTAAAGTACCCGCTAGACAGTCTACCTCACAGCGCGAAAGTCACAATACACCCGAAAGTGCAAGGGGTAACTACAATATTTCTGATAAGACTTGGCCTACAAGGAATGCTAGGGAAACTAGGAAGATCTTCTCACAAAGCCTCTAGATCTAGCAATTTAACACCCTAGACAGACCAACAATCTCGCACCTCACAGCTATTGAGAATTGGTAGAACACTTAGAATTATCTAACTAACAATTACAACTCCTATGGATAATCCTAGGCAATTAACCATAAACTAGCTGCTAACACCCAGTCCGCAACCTAACCCGCATTCATACATGAAAGACATTCACAAAAACGCAAGTGGAGTTTATAAAAATTAATTAAACAAAACTAAATATGCATATACATCAAACCAGAAAATAAAGAGTTCTTTACTTTAAAATTCACCCACAACCAAGAGTTCCAAAACCAAAAGAAAACAAATTATTCAAGTGCAATCATCTTTAACCTAGGTAGTGATAAAAGTCTAGCCAATAAAAGTCATGATAAAATCAAAACAATAAAAGCAAGATAAATTCATGGTGTTCACAACGGGTTTGAATAGAATAAATAAATAAAGAATTGAATTAGAACCGACCCGTGCTCGCACCTATGCTTCAACCTTGATCCCCTCCTCTTGATACGGCTGTTTAGGTGTTCTTCTCCCTCTGCCGCTGTTATGTCAATCTCCTCGAAAGAATAATCTTCCGCTGCTCCTCCGAATTAAAATAATCTCCTCCTCTTCTTCTCTTCTTTTCGAAAAAATAATATGAGTGCCGCCTCCAATTCTTCTGTGATTTCACTTTTTTGGGCCGTGGCCCTAATGTGACTTGGTCACATTTGCTTTTTATTGTTATTATTATTATTATTATTATTATTATTATTATTATTATTATTATTATTATTATTATTATTATTATTATTATTATTATTATTATTATTATAATACAGTATACTATTTTTATTTATATATAGTATTATGACTCCGTGCTTTTGACTCGGGTGTTCTTGACTTGATCAAAGTTGCTCGTTTACGCTTCAACGTCCATGAACACCTACAAAATATAAAATAAATAAATACTGAAAAAGACCCAAAACTAATAGAAATCTATAAAAACCTATACTAAATAAAATAGACAAGTAAAAGCCTAAAACTAATAAAAATACTATTTAAACGACTCGAAAACTGTACAAACTTTACACTGGAAATACATGTATTTTACAATACATCATTAAGTCCTGGAAATTTCCTTCCTGACCTTTTGTAAAATTTGTTAGTTTTTAAGCTTAACAAGTCATCACTGCTAAAATATTTTAAATCATCCATGATGAAACACATGTTGTCAGCAGTTTGACTCAGTTCTTCATTGTCATAAGCTGGGAAAGATCCATTTGATGAGATCCCAGCTGTTATGTCAATGTGGTCAAAAGACCAAAATTATTAGAACAAGATGGTGAGTCATGTCCTAATAAGGCTGTGCTACCTGGAGTATAGTCATCAGCAGTTTTACCAGATTCTTGTAACTTTTTCTTTTGATTGATTTCTCTTTCAAAAGTTAGTAATTTTCCATGTAACCTTGTTAGGTTCAGGGTGTTAAAATCTGAACTTGTTCTGAGGACTATAGAGTAAGTTTCCCATTTTGAAGGTAAAGACCTTAAAAATCTATGTAACATAGACTCATTTGAATACGTCTGATTATTAATTTTTAACTTAGAGATGAGTGAAGAAAATCTTTCAAACTGTTGTGTTAACTTTTCACCCTCTATGTGAGTAAAAGTTTCATATTGTTGAGCCAGGATTTCTCTAATGTTGGCTATCACCTCAGCAGTTCCTGCAAACTGCTCTTTTAGGCAATCCCATAGCTCTTTGGCACTTTCACAATGTAAAAGCCCAGCATATATTTCATTTGGGAGAGCCATAGCCAACATAGAAAAAGCTTTTGCATCTAGCTCAAATTTTTGGAAATCTTCTTCAGTGTAGTCTTTTGGATCTTTTGGTCTCTCAGTTTTTCCCTCTGGATCAGTAATTACTGGTCTGTGAGGTCCAAAAACTACAGACCTCCAGCAACCAGTATTTGTTTGAGAAATAGTGTGTGCCAACCTTTTTGACCATATGTTATATTCATTTCTGACTAACATAGGAGGTTTGTTGGCAGATCCAGTATTATAAGGGTACATTTTTAAGAAGTTTGAATTTGTCAATGCTTCTTTAAAGTGATGGATGAAAAAGTGAGTCTTTTAATCCTTTATTGGATATCAATAAGAACCTGTGTCTGATTCTCAATTTGTTAGATTGATATTTTGATCAGATTAACCAGTGCTCTGATACCAATTGTTGGATCAGTGGCCTCTTTTAGTGAACACTTATGTGTTACGGATTTATATAAGAGTTATTGAGCAGCGGAATAATAAGTGTTCAAAGATTAAAAGATCACTTTTAAGAGGAGTTATTACTCCCCGTTGACTGAGTAGTAAATGAGAAACAATAAATACAGTTCAAGTATAAAGCAGTAAAGCAATTTATGTTTCTCAGATGTGAAATGGATTATAAGTTAAAAGCCTTGAAGGTTTTCAATTGATTTTAAAGTAAATCACAAAATATCACATATCTAAAATAGATGAACAAACTCATCTATTTATAGACCAACATACTAAACTGTTGTCTGAAGTAATCTAAGATATTTAACAAAGATATTATGCTAAGATAAGGTTACAATAGTCTGTACATCGAAACTTGAAATCAAGACTTTAACAAAACATTATAATAATAAAACTACTGAAGTCTTCAGTCGGTTAGAAGCTTCTGATGACAAAGTGCTGATGAGTGACAAACTGCTGATGAGTAGTTTGTCTTCAGTAGTTCTTCAGTGTAGTGTCTGGTTAGACTTCAGAACTTCTGATGGTTAACTCTTCAGTACTTTGTGAATTTGTTCTTCAGTACTTCTTGTTTCTTCTTCAGCAGTTTCTTCTATACTTAGGCAGAATATGATTTGGACTAAGGTTATCAAAAGGTGGTTTCTTCAATCCTCTTTGTCCCAACAGTTTCAAAGTAACTTGCCTGTTAGATTTTGGAGTGAATGTGTTTTGACTGCTTCTTACCTTATTAATAGGACACCATCATCAGTGCTTAGTGGAAGGACTCCCTATGAACTCATCTATGGTTTTAAACCCTTCCTAGGTCACCTTAAGTTGTTTGGATGTTTGTGTTTTGCAACTATTCTTAATGAGTCTGATAAACTAAATTAAAGAGCAGAAAAATGTGTTTTTATAGAGTATTCTAATGAGAAAAAAGGATACAAAGTATATAGTTTAGAAACTAGAAATATCTCTTATTCAAGAGATGTAAAATTTTATGAAACCATTTTTTCTTTCAAAGATAAAGATGTTTATAAAAAATTTTCTGAAACAATTTTTCAAAATATAGACTCATTAAACTTTTTTGATTTGTATGAATGTGAAACATCCAATCAGCCTAAACTGCCCAATGATGAAGGAAGGGTAATAGTTAAGGAAGAGGTAGAGACACATGGGTCTCAGCAGTCTCCTTCTAAGCCTCAAAACTTGAGTGAACATTCCAGTTCTCAGTTTGATGAGGCTAATAGAAGTGATGACAGGGTTGAGCATGTGACACCTAGTGTTGATAACACAAATGAATCTGAGGGTAGTGACCAAAACAATCAGACCATTAGAAGAAGTACTAGGAGTACAGTCCTTCCTAGAAGACTTGATGATTTCATTGTAGAAGGAAAGGTCAAGTTTGGAGTTGAAAAAGTTGTCAACTATGCTAATTTGTCTTGTGAACATAGGGTCTTTGCTAGTATGTTGAATAAAAGTTTAGAACCTAGAAACTTTAGTGAGGCTTCCAAGGATCCTAATTGGGTCATTGCCATGAATGATGAGATAGAAGCTCTCAACAGAAATAACATATGGACTTTAGTTGATCTACCAAAAGGTAGAAGTCTTGTAGGTTGTAAATGGATCTACAAGTTAAATACAAGTCTAGTGGAGAAATAGATAGATTCAAAGCTAGACTTGTTGCTAAAGGTTACAGTCAAAAACAGGGAATTGATTTTGATGAAACATTTTCCCCTGTTGTAAAATTTACTACTGTAAAGTGTGTTATGTCTGTTGCTGTTCAAAACAGTTGGAAGTTATTCCAACTTGATGTGAACAATGCCTTCTTGTATGGAGATTTACATGAAGATGTTTACATGTCATTACCAGAAGGATATTTTTCTGAGAATGAGTCTAAGGTGTGTAAACTAAATAAATCTCTATATGGGCTTAAGCAAGCCCCTAGGATGTGGAATGAAAAACTTGTAAGTGTTTTGTGTGGTTCTGGATTTGTTCAAAGTAAATGTGATCACTCTCTGTTTGTTAAAGTGTCTGGTGAAGTCATTGTGTTATTACTTGTGTATGTTGATGACATAGTTTTAACAGGAAATAGTATGAATGAGTTAGATAATGTTAAGAAATGTCTTAAAGACAATTTTCTTATAAAAGATCTAGGTGAGCTTAAATACTTTCTAGGGATATAGGTGTTATCACAAGATGATAACATTTGTTTATCTCAGAGAAAGTATTGTTTAGACTTGTTGACTGAGTATGGCATGTTAGCATGCAAACCAGTCAGTAACCCTTTAGAGCCCAATCATACCTTAGCAGCAATCTGTTCTGGTCACCCTGAGTTGTTAACCAATGTGACTGGTTATCAACAGTTAGTGGGTAAATTGATATATCTGGCACATACCAGGCCTGATATATCTTATGCAGTACACTATTTGAGTCAGTACATGCATAAACCCACAGAAGGGCATTTAAGGATAGCAATGAGATTGCTTAGGTATTTGAAAAGGGCTCCTGGAAAGGGGATTTGGTTTAGGAAAAGCTCATCTTTTGATCTCATAGCCTATTCAGATTCTAACTGGGCTAAGTGCATTGATACTAGAAAATCAGCGACTGGCTTTTGTATATTTCTTGGAAAATCTCTCATTTCCTGGAAAAGTAAAAGACAGTCTACAATTGCAAGATCCTCAGCTGAAGCTGAGTACAGAGCTATTTGCACTACTGCTTGTGAAATACTTTGGCTTATAAATCTTTTGGCTGAATTACAAGTCAAAATTGAGTTACCTGTGACATTATTCTGTGATAATAGTGCAGCAATGTCAATTGCTGCTAACCCTGTATTTTTTGATAAGACTAAACATTTTAAAATAGATATATACTTTCTAAGGGATTTGGTTTCTAAAGGAAGTATTAAAACTGTTAAGATCAGCTCTGAAAAACAGGTTGCTGATATTATGACTAAGGGTTTGGGTGTTGGACAACATGATCAGGTTTGTACAGCACTTGGGATGTTTGACCCTTTTGGGGTTTAAAGTTGAAAAGTTTGGTTTATTTGAATATTTAGTTTGAGGAGGGGTGTTAAAATTAATACATACGTTCAAACATAAATATTCAATATTTATAATAATAATTCTTTTGTTTTTATAACAAGTTAAAATAACATGTTGCATAAGAATTTTTATAGGTTTTGGGCTGGATTGGATTACAAGTTAAAAGGTGTCCAAGAATGTAGATATTGGGCTGATAAAAGTGAGTCAAAGATCAGGAGTCCAGCATCAGGATCAGAGGCCCAGTTCGTGTAGCTTTAACCGAGTCTACGTGGCGATCTGTGTGAGATGGAATGAAGGGCTGAGATCACATATCGTTGTGTTTCTTCAGTTTGATCTAACGGATTATAGTGGTTCGGGTGTGTTTTCTCCCGAACCAAGAATCTCTTCTATAAAAGAAGTCTTTGAGCTCAGTTGCAACGTTTTAGAGTTTTTGATCAGTCTCTTTTATTTGTATCATCTCTTAGCTAGGGTTTGTGAGGGTTTTGATCTGATTCATCTCGAATCAGATCTTGAGTGTGTCCCAGTTACAATCTAGTGTATTGTTGTAGAGAGTTGATTGAGAGTCTGAGTGATCTTGTTGTTTTGTATAAGTCTCTTTTATTTCAGGGTGTAAACATTGTTTTGGTTTGGGTTTCTTGAATAAAACTTTTATGCTTTGATATCATGAGTTTTGAAAACTCTTACAAGTTTTTCAATCTCGATCAACACCTAGAAATACATAAGAAAAACATCATTAAATTATGGGATTAAATATTTGAATCCAAAACTTTATAATATAATCAATAAATATCTTTCAGCCCATACGAAAACTATAATAAATAGAGCTACCTCCAATCCCATGTTTAAGTACTAGCAAGTTAAATACTGTCATTGTATGATGCCTATTACAAAATGCAACAAAATGTGTCATATTAATATGAAAATCCAAATCAAGAACCTAAAATATAATTTTTTTTATTTAAGGTTTTCATTATTTACCTTATCGCTGGGGATTGGGGAAGTACATGCAAACCTTGATGCATTTGTTCCTTTGTATCTGTGAACAAATAAACAAAAGTTAATTTAGTAGCATTTTTGATGTCTTGATTCAGAAACACCAATAAAAATGTTCTTGTTTAAAAGAGAGTTGGCTGTCAAAAAATGGGCTTCAGTAGATCTCCTTCCTTTCTGGGTCAAAGATTATGTGAATACAAATGTAACAAAGCACAACCTTTTTTAGTACAGACTACATATGATGATAATGTAGGAGATATGACAATCAAGGTAGTGAGAGATCGAGGATTTATTATCAATGAGAGCCGAAATGGGTCATGTTATGGTCCAGTAAACAACAAATCACGTGAAATGGGTTTAGTCAAATAATAATATTGAATTATGAATAGAGGGAAACAAATTATCTTTCATAAAAGTTGTAGGTACAATTCATAAAGCTAACCTTAAACCATCAATGGGATCCCAAGTGTCATAGCTGGTATCAAAAGTTAGCAATTGGTGGTAAAATCCTAGCTTCAACATATTTTTTTGTGACAAAATGGATAGACAATAATGGGTCAAATGTGGGGCTCTTTGTTTTTTTCAGTTCTTTGGATTTCTATAGATAACTAGTAAGAGCCCGCGCGTTACAGCGGGACTGCACGTTGTTTCGTTAATCGACTCGCTGTTTGTTTTCTGCTTGATTTGAAGCGCCGTCTAAATGGTGAGGAAAGTAAGGTGACAATCTATGCCGGTTGGTTAAAGCACCTAAGTAATAGTATGTTACATTTGAGCCCTTACGTGTGTTTATGGTACAAAATTTGTTTATGCGGGCGGGATACTGTATTGTGAGCTCGCACGTTGCAGTGAATCTGACAATTTATAATCTACAGCAGCGGGTGTTGCCGATCCTTTTTTCGTGAGCATAATATAATCGTATTCCTTACTTGTTAAACAATCAAAATTCATTCACTAATGGTCAATGTATAAAAATTAAACAACAAAAATCATTCTAATTCTAATTCTATCTAATTGAAGTTCGCACTCTAACTATTTTTGGGAGGAGATAACCTCCAGTATCAAAGAAAATGTAATAAAAATCACCTAATGTTTTTTTAACATGGTCAGGCATCCGGTCAAATCTATGGCCACTGGTTTATCAGAGCGACTCCTTATACGTTGCAAGTAATTAAGTAAATAATAAAAACACCATCATCATCTTACATTTCAACGGAAGTTACTAATTCTTGATTTTTAACCAAGTTTGTTAACGTGTATAACTCGAAAACATCACTCCAACCACTACTAACAGACATAATTAACTATTTTAAATCACAAAATATGAGAGAACTTACATTCCAAAGGAGCACCACTTGGAGCAGAAGCTCTAAAAATTCCTTTATTAGTATACAAATCAACTTCAACAGTAGGAATTCCTCTACTATCAAGAATTTTCCTAGCCTTAACTTAGTAATCGCCGAAGGAACATCTTCAATTAAGCTATGTATCTGAATTTAAACAATTTTGTTTAGTTTTAAACATGTTTTATGATATAAACTCAACTGTTAATTTCCCAATAATATAAACAAAGATTCCAGATTTGATTCCTCTACATAAGCAAACACAACCATTAATTTCCCAATAATATAAATGGTTGCTAACATCAATAACTAACAATAACAAAACATCTGATATAAATTAACTAAGAAACTTACAATCAATGTTTTGGCTCCATATTTTGTATATTACCTTTTTTTGTTTAAAAAAAGTATATGCTACATGTGTTGTAACAAATAAACAAACCCCTAAATAGAGAAGATTTCATGAAAACAGTAGCTAAATCAAAGTAATTACCGCACGGTTAATGTGTTCTTATTGCACTCCAAAAATTTGGTTCGTATGACCTCCAAATTCAACCACCAGCTGTGGACACATGAGCATCACCTGTGATTTGGCTTGTCTTCTTCTCAACTCCGTCCATATAGAAACCATGGTGCTATTGCGAAGGGTATAAAGTAGGATTCAATTGGTAAATGGAAGGGAAAAATAAATTCCGGTTAAAACCGATTAGGGGTATCGAAAGAAGCACAGTGATTGAAGATGTGATTAGTCGCACCCAATGGTGGTTTAAAGGTTGTGTTGATGGAAAGGAGGTGAATAGTTGTTTCTACAATGAGGAGGCACTGGAAAGGAGGTGAACCGACATAGATGTGTGTATATACATAGTTAATGAGCGTCTTAAAAATTAAAAGAGTAAATTACAAAAATCGTTCTTTATGTTTATAGCGGGTTGGAAATCGTGTCCTTTAAAAACATAAATTACAGAAAACGTACTTTGCATTTACAAACCCTTACATGTTACGTCCTTTTACCCTAACCCAGTTATTTTTCTCGTTAAAATATGACCAAAGGGACCTCATGTGAGGGTATAGTGGTGGTGGGTGATAGTGTCGATTGGCAAAGAGTGAGGGAAAGATTAAACTTAAAGGTGAGAAAAGAGAGAGTTGTGTATGTATGTAGTTTTGTGTATTAAAAGATTTTTTTATAAAAAATGGGTAAAAAGACTAATCTTCACATGGGGTCCACTTGGCCATATTTAACAAGAAAAGTTAACCGAGTTAGTGTCAAATGACGTAACGTGTAAAGATGTATAAACACAAAGTACATTTTCTGTAATTTGTGTTTCTAAATGACATGGTTTGCAATTCGCTATAAATATAAATGACGACTTTTGTAATTTTGTCAAATTAAAAAAACAATCGTCTTAAAAAATGCATAATTATATATATAAAAAACAAAAACAAAATTAATAAAAAAGAGATTATAAATGAAATTTGACTTGTATTAAATTTTCGCATTAAATTTGTCTTACCAATCTAATAAAATTTCATTTTTGCCCATATAAATAAATATGAAATGACGATGTTGCCCGTTCAGAATACACTATATAGTAAGTATAGATAAATTCTTCTTCTATCGAGGTCTTGACTTGAATACTAACTCAATGGTTGTATTTCTCTGCTATAGTTTGGGTTTAAAACTAAAATGAGTATTCTAATCTAATTCTCATAATAAATGATTACTTGGTTAAGTGGGAGAATTTAATAATAAATATATTTGTTTAATATATTTATTAGTAGCCATCACAATCATTTATATAATGTTGATCAATTACTATAATATCCCTATGTTTATAACTGTTATTTTCTAGATAGACGAAATTACCCTTATTAACTTAAGGATGTCTCCTGTGTGTATATATAGAGAAAGAGATTATAAGAGAATAAAGGTTTTCATAATCATAACACTGACGAAATCGTCCCCCCCTCATATCCCTCTCAACCAAGTTCTTCGAGAACTCCAAAGCCATCAGAACAATACACACTCTAATGGGAACCCGACCATATTGACAAGATGTCGTCTTCCATTACTTTCTCTTCATCAGTTGTTGGACTCACTAACCTATCAAGTATAGTTTTATTATATTTTTCACTACATACAGAACTGATCAACAGCCCTAACCATAACGCACAGTTTGTCACTTTATATTAAATTTTTCTATCCCTAGAGGTTCTCAGGATATAACCTAGTTTTAAAATATAGAATTACTACTTTAAACAAGTGCTTTGTCTATCTGTATAGATGGGGCTGCAAACGAACCGAATGAAAAGAAACAAGGTCTTGTTCATGTTCGTTTGTTAAAGAAATATATGTGTTCCTGAACAGTCAATGAACGATTACTGAACGAGATATGTTGTTCATGTTCGTTTGTTAAGAAAAAGTTCGTGTTCGTGTCCGTTTGTTAATTTTGTTCATTAACGCACACGAACACAAATAAGTGTTCATGAACGGAAACAAACACAAACGGACATTGATGTGCCGATAATTTAACATGTTTTACATATATAATTATCCTCCCTTTTGCACATTTATTATGTTTTTATCTTATAAAATATAGCTAAAACGTTCCTATAAGATAAATGCAGGTTCCTGGAAGCAAAACGCAAAAAGGAAGAATAAAGGCACATTTTGAGTGGAGAACAAGCTACTGGGGGACAATGGGGTACATGGTACAACAACCTTGGCTCCCACATGCAAGTTTTGAAGTCCAGGAAGGAAAACAACACAAAAGACAAGGAACTGAAGACTTAGAAAGTTGTTTCAGATGCAGCACGGTCGCGCTCCGGCCGTGCACGGTTGTTTAACCATCCCGGGTCAACAAGTCAACATTTCCAGGTCAACAGAAGGCAAAAAGTCAGTTTACAAGCTTGCACGGGCGTGCCAATGTCTGGTGCACGACCGTGCCATTAAAGACGTGCTCCCCAAGGCTTCCAACCGACCAAACTGACAAGATAGTTACAAAAAGTAGTAAGCACGGGCGTGCCACATTATTTGGCACAGCCGTGCAGCCCCTGAGGACAGACAACTACTGCTCAAAAGGACTCTGCAACAGTACCCGCTGTTGAGCATGGGCGTGTGTGACACCCGTCAAAATCACGGGTCATATCCGTACACTTAACTACACATATATAGTGTGCATGGCATTACATTTCACATATTACATCATAATTGGACCATACAAGGTTCCAACAAGTCAATGCCGATGCATACAGTCAAGCATTAGACACCCTAGTTGATACTGTAGATGCATGTTTTGCGACTAGTGCTTTGGATTGTACATAAAAGTTTGTTTTGGTAAAACGTAGGGTCGAATGTGGCTTTTAGGGTCGAATGTACATTTTTATTATGAGATTTTCACATTCGAACCTGAAATCTTTCATTTGAACCATACTATTTCTTCATTCGAACCCACGTATGGGTCGAAGGAAGGAATTTTGACCAAAAATTCAATTTTGTCCGATTTTGATGAATTTTATGTTTCGTTTTTGCAGAATTCAAATGGTTGAACAACAAAACCCTGAGAAACAAGCTGAATCATCAGGGAAAGCAGTTGAAAAGCAAAAAGAAGAAGAATTGCACTTTGAAGAAGTTCATAACTGTTGTGCTTTCATCGGAGAAGTCAAACAACATACCGAATTCGCTGGTATTGTTGAGTTTCTTAAAAGGAGCAGAGTCATTCATGCTATAGCTACAACAACCACAATCTACAAAGATCATCAAGTAGATTTCTGGATGAATGCTCGTATAGACTTCTATGAAGATAAGACGGCTATTGTTAGCAAGATTCAGGGGGAGCTGGCAATAGTTACTGAAGATGATATTCGTGAAGCTTTAGATTTGAAGGATTCTCCGACAGATCCTAGAGTTCTAGCTTGGATTGAACAGAGGCTATGTTTTCTCCGTATGAAGTACAATGGTCCTATAACTGATGGTCTTCTCAACAAAGGAAAGCTGTGTCCGCATTTCAACTACTTGGCACATGTTGTTCTACATGTTTTTGGACCTGTTCGTGGAGGATATGATGTTATGAGGAAAAGCATCAGCTCATTGTTGGTTGCTTTAATTCTGAACAAACCATTAATGTGTCAGGAATGATATTGGATCATATGTTGGAACCATTGAAGGGATTGAAAGATAAGAAGTTTCTGATGTATCCCATATTTCTCCAAATGATTTTTGATAGAAAATATCCCACGTTGAAGAAAGATCCTACACAAATCCTAGTGCAAAATCACATGAATATAAGCACTTTGAGCCGGATGAAGGGATATAAAGGTGTTCCAGATAATGAGAAGCCTCCATTTAAAAATCTTTTTGGACATCTGATTAATCCAAACTATGAGGATCCTAGTGAAGATAAAGCCAGAAATGCTAACAGTGAATCAGATAAGGATGATCCTCTATTTCCTGTTGATCCTGATGCGAAGAGGGAGCGTCAAGTGGTGAATAAAGGTGCAAAAGGTGGTAAAGGTAGTAAAGGGAAAGGCAAAGCAGTGGTTATTGAGGTTGAAACAAAAACAAAGAGAAAGAAAAGTATGGCAAGAAAGGGAGCAGGTAAAACAAAGACGATGTTGATAGATGAAGAGTCTGTTGATTCCGAGGAGACTCAAAATGATGAGGAGTGGGATTCTGGTGATGAAACTGTCAAATACACCAAGCCCAAGGCCACTGTGGCTGGTGAGAGTGAGAGTTTGAACAAAACTATTGAAGAACAACGACAAAAGAGTCCAATTGCTGTAGATGATGATGAACTAGATCTTGGTATTGGTGTACAAGATTTTGTTGGATCTCCTGTTGTTGGTGAGAAGCAGAAAAAGCCTAAGTTTAAGACAATGGCTAAGAGGGATGAGAAAGAAAATCCTAAAAAGAGGAGAGATAGAGAAGTTGAGATACTGATCACAGGTAAGAAGGTACCTGAGATTGGGACTTCATCTAAAGTTACTACTCCAGTTACATCTCCTAGTGCAAAGAAGCAGAAAAAGTCAGGTAAAGAAACGACTGTTGATCCTCCTCCTGATTTTGATAAAACATTGGATAATGTATTAAAGATGTTTCAGAAGAAGAAAGAACCGGTTGCTGAATCATCCACACCAAAGGTTACAGTCCCTGGTGATGTGATGGATATGGTGAACAAAAGGCTAGATGATATGATGAAAGCCTTCAATCAGCAACAGAAAGAAATTGAGAAGCTGAAGAAAAATGAGGAGAAGATGTTACAGATTGTTGTGTCTTCCAAGGAAAGTCAAGATGAATTGGAAGTGAAAGTGAAAGCACTTCAAGAAAATAATAAGAGTTTGGTGATTCGTGAGAAGAAGAACTCTAAGAAGATCAAGGTGCTGCAAATTGAGAATACAAAGATTAAAACTAGAAACAGAGAAATGAAGAAATTGTTGAAAGATTTGTATTCTAAAGCTCCTCAGCTTGAAGGTAATGAAGAATATAAGAAGGAAGAAGAGGAACAACTTGATTTTGAAGACTCAGACGATGAAAAAGATGATGAAAATGAGTCTGATGATGAATCATCTGATGATGATGATGATGATGGTGACAAATCGGGAAATAAAAAGGATGATGCAGCTGATGATAGTGATTCAGATGATGATGATGATGATGTGAACAAGTTTAGCTATGAAGAGAGGAAGAATAAAAAAGGAGACGCAGGGCAGTCTAGTTCGAAAAAGACGCCTGGTGAAAATGTGGATGATGATGATATATTTTGGACACAAAAGATTAAATCTTTGTCTGAAGATAATAAGAGTTTGTATAGACAGATGCTGAACAGAAAGGTCTGGACGATAGAGTTAACTGGAAAATTTCCAGAAATCTTTGCTGTTGAAGATATGAAGTATGAGTTGGAATACAATGATCCGGATCTGGAAGAGGGTGAAGTGTCTGCGGCAGTGGCTAAGGAGATTTTGGAAGGAATAGCACTGCAGGCTGGAAAGACACTGGAAGAGATTATGGCTGAACAGGTGATTCCAGATATTCCTGGAAAGGATGTTGGAAATCATCCTGATGATAAACAGACTCCCGAATGTGAGGAGATTGAAATTGAAGAGATTACTCACGAAGAATATCCTGAATACTTCAGAAGCAAAGAAAACGAAGTATTTCCAGAACTAAATGAAGTGAATTTGAAAGAAGCTGAATATATTGCAAAGAAGAAGATTGACGAATTTGTGAAAACAGTGTTTGATAAAGATAATCAGAAACCAACGGGAGAGCAAAATGGTAGTTTGAAAACTTTGCTGAAGAATCTGAAAGAACAAGATGATAAACGACAAAAGCAAGAAGCACAGGGTGGATTCTATAAATACCACAATCAATTGTTCAAGGGAAGAGCGTTGGGTTGGAAGTACTTGAGACAACTGAGGTGTATTGGTGTGAAGTGGGAGAAAGGAATCTTGTATTTTTACAGGATTTCATGATTTGAAGACTCTACCATACTGGGCGGTGAGATATATATGTAGATTCATCATGACTGGAGCTTCTGCTAATTGTGACGTTGTTGGTTGGTTTGCTGAGAAGATGACTTGGGAGAGTAGAACTAAATGGGACATGTTTACTCCTCAATATCCCAAGAGAAAGGTACACAAAGAGATTGATCCTGCTACGGCTTGAAGAAGGTTACTCTAAAGTACAAACCTCCAGTGGCTATGAGAAGAATACCGTTGATGCCTATTCAGCAGCATTTTAGCTCTGATTTTGTGATGATTGGAGAACAGCCCAAGCGGTGATACTTTTGCAAGACAAAAAGGGTGCTTATAAGAAGATACATGTTTTTGAAGACATCATCATGTTGTACTACAATCCGATCTATTATGAAGAGAAGGATGCTGAGCAAGCGAGAAAATATCATCATGTGGTTTGTGTTTGTTTTGCATATGATATTAATTCAGGGGGTAACTTGGAGAAGAAACTGGGTAAGCGTGTAAAGATGAACGAAATGCTCAAGAGATCGACTAAACGTAAGCTTGAGCCTGAGATGACTAAAGATCAGAAAAGCAGCTCAGGATCAAGTTAGTGAACAAGATAATGGATCATGAACGACAACAATCCAAGCAATAGTCGAGAGGGAGTTTGTAGATGCATGTTTTGCGACTAGTGCTTTGGATTGTACATAAAAGTTTGTTTTGGTAAAACGTGAGGTCGAATGTGGGAATTCTGAAGGTAGAATGTAGATAAGATGGGTCGAAGGAAGTAGTTTATGGTCGAAGGAAGATTTAGAAGACAGAAGTGTTGATTCGAGCTCTAGATTGGGTCGAAGATACACGTTCGACCACATCGTGGTGTCGAACGTGCAGCACTATATAAGCTTAGAATTTTGTTTGTTAGTTAACTTTTGTCATTTGTGTTTGTGTGTCGAGTAGTGTGTTTCTCTGGTTTGTAGGAAGGTTCTAGAAGTTTGATAATTTGATTGTAAACTGAATTGTAAGGTTTATCAAGATTGTTTATTAATCAAATCATGATTGAAAAGGTGAATTACTGTGTTTGATTCAATGTCTATCATTTTGTAATTGATCTAGGGTTTCCGCACCTGGATTGATAAACTTGTATGATCAAATAAGTGTTTTTGTTGAAAACAATCCTTTACAGATACAATTTCACAACTAGTCGAATAGTTTATCAGAAACTATAGGTGGATCCATATAAAACCCTAGTTTTGGGAATTGATACAATTGAACATAAGGTCCCAATTGTGATCCAAACAAGAACAAAAACAAACAATGACCATACACAATAATTGACCGAACACAATATCCATAAACGACTAGTAATACAACTAGTTAAAAAGCAAACAATGTGCACACAATTACATATTATTTGGCCAACGTAGACATGTACAAGAACCTTCCATAACATCTAGATACAATATATAACAAAGGGGGTTATACAAGACAGGTAATAATATGTTCAAAAAATATATATAAAATCATATATACATACACGACTACATAAACACATAAGGTTAATGTTTGGATTATCCACACCATTCTATACAAACTCACACTCCCACACGGCACATACACACACAAACACACTATCCTACCATTCCTAAAAACGATGATTTCACCAACAAAAGTCCTTACAACCCTCACACCTTATTCCTATGAGAAGTTGACTTCCCAAAATGTCTTGAACCTTTCCCAAGAATCGGCCCCCCTCATTCCCAAGGTAAAGATGTTTGTGTGCTTGATTTGGACTCACTCTAACATTATGTATACATACATACACCATACGACATACATACACACACATACACTAGCTTAGAACAATCCCAAATCACCTACAATTTCCCATACATACACTAACATGGCAACTTCATGCAAGTCTACACAAAACCTCCCAAGGTTGACTTCCTTTTAATCCCATCTAGACACAATTTTCGGCCCAAAAGTTCCAAGGAGAGCATGCCCACCAAGTCAACTAATTATATAGATTTGGTATGTTACTTTTAGAAAACATAGATCAAGAATGTTTGACCTTCCTAAACTACACCAAGTCCATCGACTCTCTTCCTCTCCATCTCGTATATATGTATGCATGTATGTATGTATGTATGTATGTATGTATGTATGTATGTATGTATGTATGTATGTATGTATGTTCAACACAAGAAACACTCCCACACTTCATTCATAACCTCCTTTCTTCCTTTGTATACATCAGCCGAGTACAAGGAACCCTTTCTCGGTCTAGGGTCGATCGCACACCATCACCTCACCAAAATCACACACCCACGAAGTTGTAGAAGCCACATTGAGGAAGGAGAGTCGGCCATAGATTCCATTCATCCTCATTCTAAGTCACTAAAGTTTGGTATGTACACTAACTAGTTACATTTGATTTTGTATATATTTCGGCTAACATTTGCTTTCACTCGACTAGAACACCACTTGCACACATACATATTGCCATAATATTAATCGATCTTAGTAGCCAAAATGTCGAAATGTATGAAAATTAGAACACTTGTGTAGATAACCATATGTGATGTGTATACAGTCGATTAGACACCCATACCCGAACACACATACTCGCACACCTACACATAAGTGCATGCGAGTGTGTGTAGGGTCGACATTAGGCCATGATAATCGTTTTGGGAACTTAAAGATTAACATAAATACAATGGCAATTTTAGAAACATGTGTTAAAAACCAGAAAACATATGTTAAATGAGCTTTACCACAAGAACCTTTGGAAAATATATGTTAATAACCAAGATGTATGTATTAACAAGAGCAAAAACTCATGTATGTGTTGTCTTTTATATGAAATGGCCGAAAACATGTTAATGTGCCACTTTCAAGTACAAATAACTAGCACACGTGTAATACATGATGACCCACGGGAAATTAAGACACTGGTTTTTGCCAAAATTGGTTAACTATGGGAACAATAATGACAAAACAAGCTTTTCTGACACATACCATGAATGACATATGGGAAACACAATACATAAAACACACAGTCCATAAAAGTACAAGTCGGGTGAGAAATTGCATGATAGACAGTACAATACATAGACTTAAGTTTTCCCTATGTAAATCTAGGGCACTTTTGTTCGGACATTCCCACGTCAGATTCAGTCAGTAGTTAGCACTCAGACATCAGGTGAGTTTCTCACGACCCCTTTTTACCCTTTTACATTTTTCGGGGGAAAAACATGCGTACAGTTTTCAGTTACAATTATGACTATTATGTGAACATGAGATAATAAGGTTCAGGATCCATAAAGCCCTCGTGTCATACATCACACCATAACCATTAGCTATGGACTTAGCCATAAAACACCGGAATAGATCTATTGGGTTGACACCCTCACTTTTGGTCAGTCGCTCTGACCGGATGACAGATATCAAAAGAGTTCTTGTATTTCACATTTATTCATTGTCTTGAGTGTACAATGGGCGAGGCACAACATGTCAAGGTTCTGTTATGGGCTCATGTCAGATCACATATTAATTATTGCCCTAGCTAGGCAGTAATTTAGTCCGTTTTGGATTACATTTCCATTCATTTAAAACCCGTGAACTCACCAACTTTATGTTGACCTATATTTTTACATGCATGTTTTTCAGGTAACTAGCATGAGGCATGGAACTTGTGAGGGGTCACATGCGAGCATCATGTGATACTACCTTTTGAACCATTGTTGTAATGTTTTTGGTCGTTAACAATTTCATACAATGGTTTTATTTAACCGATGCTTGGAAATTAACCGATGCTTGCGTGACCTTTGTGCTTGGAAATCATTCAAAGTCCATCCCGTGTTTCCGCCTAGGCGGGGTGTGACAAGCATGCTAGGACTTTAAGCACAAGGTGCTTAGGCTGATTTGCCTATAAATAGAGGCCTTCACTCCACATTTTGGGCATCCCTTCATCCATCCATTCCACCCGAGTTTCTCTCACACTTTTGCCATTTTTAGGGTCTTGTAAGTGACCTTTGGAGCTTGGGATTACTCCATAAACACTACTTGAGTGAGAGCTTGAGAGAGATCACTACAAATCATCCCAAAAACCCTGTTTGATCCTTCAAACAACCACTACTATGTGTTCTTTGAACAACCAACTTAGAGTGCATGTTGTAATGCCAATCATTGGCTAGGATTCTTGAGTGTTGCTAGGGTGAAGACTTCATTGGTAATGGAGTATATAGTTTTTATTTCTTGAGTGGTGTTTTGTGTTCTTGTCTAATTCTTTCTACTTTACAACTTTGTTTGATGAATTAATTAAAACAACACTTAGTATTTGGTCTTGTGGATGTTTTAATAGAAAGTGGAGGGACTTATGAGTGTACCCATGGCGTGTAAGAACCCATGCACTTGTAAGCTAACCTAAATCCATGTGTAAAGATTGGCCCATTTGTGTTTGGAAACAATCACACTTCGTGGCTTGATCCTCGGCTATCAAAATCTCACTTAGGGTCGGTACGGTCTTTATACTTGGTCCTAGTGATAAGCCAAGGCTTGGTTATGGAACTTAGCCTCATTGTCTATGTGTTGGCTTTGACGCAAACCAAGGATTGGTGAACCCATGTTGGAAGCGGACGGTCTTTATCCTCTTCCATTATTATACTGTCGCATAGATAATAATATGCCAATCATTTTTTGAAAGTTTAATTAATTCAAGTAGGGGATGCACGTGTTCTGGTTAGTCACGACTCCTTTATGATATCAATTGGTAGCTTGTTCGGACATGTTCTGGCCGCAGGCAAGTTATTCATAAAAGTTTAAAGTAGTTAGATGTCTTTATTGCAACACTGGGAGGTCGATTCTTTGGGGTGGGGTATACACAGTCTTGAGTAGTCCGTCCCTCATTGTTGAGAGGTGAGCTTGCCGGTTTGGGAGACCCTCAATTAAAACAAGAACATAAAATAGTTATGCGATAACAGTCACCTCTAGATAATGCAGTCTTGCGCAACTCAAAGTTAAGTACAAGTGCGCAACTTGAATGCACCACTCAAATAAGTAATTACTATTGATACATACCAAAGTTAGTTAGATCCCCAAGCAACACTTCTACGTCGGTTATTCTCGCTCTTTCTCTTTTCTGTCTTTACTTTTATTAAAAAGCAACTTAAGGCTGAGTAGGGGAAATCGTGTCTTAGGGTTCGATACTCAGTACTTGCCTGAGTCTATACTACACTCGATAGGTACACTTGCCTATTGTGTGGGTTTAGAACGATTAGCAATTATCGTTTTATTTTTATAAATTTAAGACTTGACCAAGTGTTTTAACTTAAAGTCTCATCTTAATCACCTTTTTCATTGAGTCTTGACATTTCCACCGGAAAATTGTCAATTTAAGAAAAAGAAGTTTAAGTGACTTAATCCACATGACATTAGACATGTAGTAACTTTCAAATAAGATCGAATTCACATATATTAAGACATTAACTAGATCCACCAAAAATATAACATAATTATCCAAAACGTACTTGGTACATAACATAATAAAGTAGTGTCTCAAAAAACTAAGTTCACATCTTAAACAAAAAGTCTTCATTAATCCACCTAAAATATAATTAAAGTCATCGAATGATCATAAACGAACGAACATAAACAAACACGATACCGAACATTTGAGAACACAAACGAATGAACACAACCTATTTTAATGTTCAGTTGTATAACTAAGCGAATGAAATTTTTTGATCGTTCATTTATAAAAACGAATGAACACAAACGAACTTCCCGCCGAACGGTTCATGAAATGTTGGTTGAAAGTTCAGTTCGTTTGCAGCCCTACATGTAGATATTTTAAAAAGATATATTGATATAAAACTTAAACCAAGTTTAAAAGTCTTTTTGAAAATCATTTATGATTTATATAAAACCTTAAAACTTAGGCGGCAGGGTGTGTGGCGTGTCCCTGCCCGGCAGCGTGTGTCCACACCGCCCCCTTAGGGTCGACCCGTCGAGACCGTCTCCCACATGACAGAGAGTACATGGCCGTTAGTGAATTTGAACTTTGGGATTTTTATGGGGGGGGGGGGTGTAGCGGTAACGTGGCAACTGATGTGGATGACCATCCCCAAAGGGCGGGCCTCCTCCACACCCACTAGCCTTATAATTGATTCAATTCAATCCATAGTTGATGATACAAATATCCAATCATCAAATAATTATTTAAACCAAGCCCATGTCATTATAGCCTAGTGACATCTTGAAGGCACGATAATGCTTTGGGGCTATTTGGTTATGTGTTCGATTCCCACAATGAGGTTTTTTTTGCCAAATTTATTGGGTTTTCCCCTGAATTGATGTATAGGTATTATTGCCTTGTGGAGATGGATATGACCGAGTGATTCCGCTGATGACACGATAATACTCCAGTAATCCAAATTTATTGTTAAAAAATTATCTAGTCTGAATAATAATATAACAATAAAGAATATTATAAAAAAATATTTCAATAACATTAGTCACCATTTAAAAAATGCAATAATTCGTTAATCAACGATTAACTATAACGGTATGTCATTATAATACTAAATTTTTCATAAGTTTATGAGTAAATGGCCAAATTCGTCCCTGAGATTTGATCAATATTGCTAAATCCATCCAAAACAAGAATTTTTGATACCTGAGCCACTAAGGTTTGAAATCTAGTGCTAAATCCGTCCAATTTGCAAACTCTATTAAATAACAACGTTAAATCATGGTCATTTTAGTCATTTTCCATTATTTTTTTATCCCTTAAATTCCCTCCCACCAATCACCACATCAGCCACCGTCTCCACCATATCCACCATCAATCACCGCCTCAGCCAACCATATCCACCATCAATCACCACTTCAGCCAACCATATCTGCCACCAATCACCACCTCAACCAACCATATCCACCACAAATCACCACCTCAGCCAACCATATCTTCCACGAATCACCACCTCTGCCAACCATATCCGCCACCAATCACCACCTCAACCAACCATATCCGCCACAAATCACCACCTCAACAAACCATATCCACCACCAATCACCGCCTCAGCCCTTCAATCGAAAGTATCTGGAAACTTCAGGGTAGGAATAATCATCAAAACCGATTACAATGATTAGATTTGAGGAGATGAATTTACTTTTGGATCATCAAAACCGATTACAATGATTAGATTTGAGGAGATGAATTTACTTTTGGAACCTCTACATATCAAACCTGCAAGAATTAATAAAAACAACGGTACTATTATTATTTATTATTGTTATTACTTGGGTTAACAATAACAGACAAAAATGAGTTGTCTAAATAGAAACAATAACATATGATTGAATGAAATTATGAAAAAGATTATGTTGTTGTACGAACCTGATTGGATTAAGGAAGTAAGAAGGTGGCAACATCATCAAAACCAATCCACACCACTCGATCTTCACTCCATCTCTCACTCTTTCAGAAACTTTTGATTGAAGGAGTTAGAAGGATTGCAGGTGGTCGGGTAGGGATAATGGTGGTTGGTGTTTGTGATGGTGGCCGGTAGAGTGGATGGAGGTGGTGACTAGCGTTATGGTTGCAGGTGGCAGTGGAATGGTGGAGATTAAATGTAGAGATGGTGATGGATGATGGTGGGAGTTCATCTTTTAGGGTTATGATGAAGATGGGCAGTGGTTGTGGTTAAACGTTCCAGGAGAGAGAGAGAGGAAAAGAAAAAAAAAGAAAAGAATTTATAAAAAAGAAAAGACATTATTTAGCAGAGTTTGTAAATTGGACGAATTTAGCACTAGATTTCAAACCTTAGTGGTTCGGGTGTCAAAAATTCTTATTTTAGATGGATCTAGCAATATTGACCAAACTCATGAATAAATTTGACCATTTACTCTAAAAAATTTGACCTTAATCTTTGCTAAAAAAATTATTTGTTTTATATAAAGGTTATGAGTTTCATACACCCCGTGACATCACATTCTAGAGGGTGTGATATCACATTCAGAGTATGTGACAGCCTCATATTGATATGTGATATGGTCCAAAATGTAGGGTGTATGAAGGGGTTGTGGGTTCATACACCCCTACTTTAGGATTCATACACCCTGGCCCACATCACAGCCAATAGGAAGCTGCCACATACCCAGAATGTGATGTCATACACCCTAAATATGATGTCACGGGGTGTATGAATCCTAGAACCCGTGTATGAATTCTAAAGAGTGGGTGTATGATTCCCAAACACCTTTATATAATTCTGAAGTGCCTTTTTGTTGGTTCACCCTACATCCGCGCTAAACATAAACCGTGAAACTTAAACAGGATACCACGTGCTCGCCTCTGGGGAAACGCATACTGCCACGTGAGCATGTCTTCATCGTAGGGGAAAAAGTAATTGCATTTTAAAGAATATCTGGAAAGACAAATCCCCGTAAATATCTCTCTCTCTCTATATTACATTATTTACTCCATCGTTCACTTTACACAACCAAACCACATCATGAATTGCCTTCAAACTCTCCCAAGGTTTGTTTCAAATCTGTTTCTGCTCATTTCAGTCACAATTCATCATATAATTGCTATAATAATTATGCATACATTTCATCAATTTCTCTTTTAATTTTGGTTTCCAGATCGTGTTCGTGTTCTGTTTTATCGTCGCAAAGGTTCAAATTCGGACTGGAAATTCATTCGTCTTCTGTTAAAATGACGGTAATATTAAGTATTATTTATACTGTTAATGTATGCTTAGTGGTCTTGGTTTGGATTTAATTGTACGTTTTGTGTGTTTAGACGAATCATCGTGAGAAGAGGTTGGTGAATGGAACTGCTCTCCGCCAGATTTGTTTGATGCAGGTAACGTTGTTTAGTATATTTGAATTTGAAGTTACACATTATTTTATTTTGTGGGGGAGATTGAGATTTAATCGAACTCTTAAGGGAGCGATCGGGATTTATACATACAAAATTGAGCTAAATTTAGAGCATGTTTGGGATTGAGTTTAGAAACAACTTATTGACTTATTTTGGGAAGTGTCTTATTTAAATAGTTGATCAAAATAACTACTTAAAAAGTTGATCAAAATGCTAAGCAGTTAATGCGGTAAAATATTGGATATCGGTGGAGGACTGATATTTGAGATATAGGTTATCGCGGTGATATATCGGTGGGATATCGACAATTTTTATATCATGCAAAATCCATACATGTAGCAATTTAACACTAACAATTCAATATGCTCTCCTACCATTAACAAATTAACCTTTTACAACTTGCAAAACACTAACAATTTGTTGTGTATCTAGATAGATAACCCGTTGAGTGGATTAAACTCAAAGAAAATAGGGAGAATACTAGATTTGAGATAACTCTCTTTTCATAATTTTTCATTCATAATATCCTTACTCAACAAGAGTATTTAAAAGGAATACAAGAACACACACTAATAACTAACCACTAACCCACTAATGTCCTACAAATAAGTAACATGGATATTATGGAGCATTCCACCACTTCTTTTAGTTGACCTCATGACTAATTCAAAAACATAAATAAAATAACTAAACTAGCTAGTAAATTGCATGTCTTGAATGAAACATCCCAAACAACTCCTGACTTGATCGTGCATACATAATACCCTTAGCTTGGTACATAACACAATTGTAGCAAGTGGGAACTTGTTAAGACTTAAAACACTAATATTTAACACTAATCATTACCAATTAAGACTTAAAACAGTACTACAACTATAAGAAGTAAGAAAATGAAAGAACTAAGAAGAAAAACACTAATATCGGGAATATCGGTGATATATCGGTCAAATATTGGCCAATATCGCCGATAATATCGGTACAAAATATTTGTCAAAATATCGGTACCAATATATTGGTTGATGACCTATAACCGAGATATCGGTGATATATCACTGATATATCGGCCGAGTTAACTACTTAGTCAAAATGACCATGTTGTTTAACAAATGGTCATTTTCATCGTTTTCCTTACTATTATTATTATTTTCATAGCCTAAATAGCATTAGTAACTTGCATATTTAAAAAAACGCTTGAGTCGTGCGCCTCAAGGCGATTCGGTCTGAAAACGCTTCTGAGGCGGCGCCTCAGGTGTTTGAATAGTGATATGCGCCTCACAGGACTGAGGCGTTATGAAAAGTTGCGCCTTAGGGGATTTTCAGGTATATTTTTGATGTTTTCGACTTTTTGTGACATTTTATGTCTTTTTTATGTGTGTTTTTTATGTTTTTGATGAATTTGATGATGAAATTAGTTAGCATTTTATTTTTTGAAAGATATATAATTATTTATTTAATTTTTTAATTCCGCCTCGGTTCGCCTCGAGGCTCGTTTCCGTTCTTTTAAACTTTGGTAACTTGGGATTGAACATGATTCAGTAATTAAAACTTAGAAATATCCACAGCCGAAGTAATTGTCTTAACTATTTGAAATGCAAAGATATAAATTTTAGTGAACATTCTTTAATATAACCTAATTATATGCTTTTGGTTATGCTGTAGGCAACACCTAATTCGACATCCAATGTCAGCAGGGAAGAAGATACTAAAGAGAGTGAAGAAGAAAAATCTGAAATTTATAGTACTAACATGACTGAAGCAATGGGGGCTGGTTGGTCACTTCTAATTCTGATTTGTACAAATATTAAATATATCTTTTGCATCATTTGTCACTGACATGTTGATTTCAGTCCTGACTTATAGGCATGAGCTTGGTATGAACTACGATTTTATCACTCCAGATTTGATTGTCGGGTCATGTCTGCAGGTTATTTTCTTTTCTCCAAAACTTGAGACGTATTCTCTGTTTTGAAACTAAGTCATGAAAAGGGCGGGTCTAAACAGGTCGGGTTAAATTGAAATTGACTTGTTTGCACTCATATGACAGACTCCTGCAGATGTTGACAAGCTTCGGAGTATTGGAGTAAAAACTATTTATTGCTTGCAACAGAATTCAGATCTTGAGTATCCATAAGCACTTGCTATATAAATACAAATCCTCTTTATATGAGACCAGTATTACTAATTAGCTGGCTTTGCTTAAATCAATATATTAAGTTTATATGGTGCATACTAGTAAATGTCTTACGCATAACTTGCATTCCAGATATTTTTTCCCTTAACTTGCATTCCAGATATTTTAGTGTGGACATTGAAGCTATTCGCGAATATGCTAGTACTTTTGATGACATTGAACACTTGCGGGCAGAAATAAGGTTAGATATGATTTGTTTTAAAATAAAATCTGTTTTTCTGTTTGGTATCATTTCTGTGACACTTCAGAAATCGTCAGTTCATAGATAGGACATAAGTAGTGTTCCATGTCAAATACCACCTATGCGTTTTGGGCACATTAGATGAGGATGACAGAACTCCACAGTTAAGTGTAATTGTGTGGGAAGCAAATTAGGATGGTAAACATCATGGGAAGTTTCCACTTGGGTAACCTGTAACAAATTTCTGAGCTCCTCGTGGTCAAAGGGAACAATATTGGTTGGTATAAGGAGCCGGGTGTTACAGTTTTTGTAGTCATTTTTTATTATTATTTTTTCCCTATTTCTGCAACTGTGTTCTGAAATCTGAATACACCCATGTCACCTGTGTATGGAGCAGGGACTTTGATGCATTTGATTTTAGGCTAAGGCTTCCATATGTTGTGAGCAAACTGCATAAAGCCGTAAACCGAAATGGCGGAATAACTTATATACATTGCACAGCTGGACTAGGAAGAGCTCCTGGAACTGCGGTATGCCTACAAACTTAACATCTTCTTAACGTCTCTATGTGGGTGTTTTTCTGTATATAATTAGGTCATTTTCATATATTCCCCTGAAAACATGCATAATATCATACCGAACAAAAAATATAATATCATCATACCATATAACTCGCTCAAAATATCTAAAAGTTCACATTTATCCTTTTCATTAAATATAATTTATAATATGACCAATATACCCTAATTTTTATCCTTACACTCCTAAGTCTCATGATTATCCCTATAGATATACTGTATATCTATAGGGATAATATATCAAGGGAAAATTACTAATGTGACCTCTACGATTAACAGTTGGCATACATGTTCTGGGTTCAAGGTTATAAACTGAATGATGCAGTCACTTTTCTACAGGTAAATTTATGTATCATTTTCATCAAGTTCTGGTGATTAACTCCAACAGTTTATGTGTATAGATGGTAACTTACTGTCCTTTCTGTGCAGAGTAAGCGTTCTTGTTTTCCCAAAGTGGATGCTATAAAAAGTGCCACGGTCGATATTGTGAGTCATTCAAGCTCTTATTTCATGAATTATTTAACTCTGTCTAGCTTATCTGCTTTGTGACATTGGGTAGTTAGGTCCATTCAGATTTATTAATCTTACACTAATTCTAGCACTCGTGTTACATTGTTTATCGATTGATCTTGAACTGAACTGTTTTTCCAGCTTACAGGCCTAAAAAGGAAACCCGTCACGTTGACATGGAAGGGCGATGAATGTTCTTCAGTGGAAATAGCTGGACTTGATATTGGATGGGGTCAGGTAACTTATGACGATATAATACTCTTGATTTGGTTTCAGTTATTTCATTAAAGGACGTATTAGACATTTCATTATTAGCCTACAAAACATACAGTTAACTGTTTTAACCGCTAACACTATTGGTTCGTTGCAGAGAATTTCACTGAAATATGATGAGAGTCAAGGCTTGTGGACTCTTAATAGAGACCTTCCGGTAATTATCTCCTTCACGGAAGTTCAAATGAGAACCACTAAAAAGTTAAAATCTATTGGAACGCCCTTGAATCATTTTCTCCCTCTTTTAGTGGTTCTCATTTAAACTCACCCCAATATTATATTTTATATGCACACACCGACACGGATAGTTTCATAAAATGTTCCTTCAAATAATATTTTTTTCAGATGATAAATTGTATATCTAAATATCTTTCTTCCGACGTAGTGGATTTGAATCAACTTCTAAATATTTTTCTTTCGACGTTGTGGATTTGAATGTACTTGGAATAGAAATGAGTTTTAAATACAATTTAGTACTTTTTAAATGTACCACTTAAATAAAAAGATAAATCTAAACCATCAATATCTGAACTAATTTTGAAGTTTAATATAGTTTTTTGTATACTTTTATGTTCAACCGGTTTCAAATGCTTATAAATAACTTCAAAACCTTTGTAATTGTGAAAAATTACTTGATCTAGTATATAGAACAAGTAATCAACTTTAAAGACTTTCTCAACATTTTCATCGATTCGTTTATTTCTCAAATTATGAATTATGACCATTAAATGTTTTGAGATTTTTTCAAATCCAGGGGCTTAAAGCCCTAGCTCATTCCAGATATTTGTATACATGTATAACAGGAAGGGCGTTATGAGTACAAATACATCGTCGATGGTGAATGGGTGACCAATAAATATGAACTATTAACTCCGGTCGATGACAAAGGGAACATAAACAACTACGTCCAGGTATGATTCACTTTCTGTAATGATCATAATCTCTAAATAATCTAGATGACAAAGCCAACTGTTTAAATGGTGATGAAGGTAAGCGATGATGATCCAGAGAGTTTAACCACTGCATTGTGGCAGAGATTGCTTAGTGATGATTTTGATCTAACAACCGATGAGCGACAAGTGGTACAGCAGTTTCTCGACGACTGCCCAGATGTCGAGTGATTATATTCCAAACCTGAAAAAGTACAACACTTTTGCCATGTAGCAACTGTTATCTGTAGATGCCGATGCTAGAGGGCATGTAGTACAAGTTTCAATGCAAGAGGTACATGTTAGTAGCAATCCTTGTTACGCGTAATAAACATATGTTACAGTATAGAAATGTTTATTTATTCAATAAATGCTATAGTTGTTATTGAATCTGTTTTGTATGCCACTTTACTACCATCAATAAAACAATAGAAAAAATGAATATAATTCTAATAGCATTTTTTCAAGGAAAACGGTAAAGGTTAGGGTTGGGCTAGTTATAGTCAATGTTTTAAAAACCGGTTTTTTAATTATACCGGATTTGACTAAAAATGGTTTAACCGGTTGAACCGTGTTGTACCGGGCAGTTCAACCGGGTTGATTAATTAGCTATATAATTTCACAAATTACAATATTAACATTAACACAAAAAATAATCTTAAAGTACATAGTTACATACTAAAATACTATCAAAAAGTTAATCAATGATTAAAAAATAATCCAAAAGATAATCTAAAGTTTTTAATTTTTTAAAAGTTATTCCTTAATAAAAAAAAAATAATCTAAAAACTAACCTATGCCGGTACTGGTATAGCGGTTCAAACTGGTATACCGGATTTTACCGGTGGTATAAAATTAATACCGTTTCCTATATTTACCTGAGTGTTTCGTACCAGAATTTCATCCAAAAACGGTAATACCGGTATAACCGGCCGGTATTTACCGGTTTTTAAAACATTGGTTATAGTGTTAGGCTGGCGGACTGACGGTTTTGGGTTGTGATAGCCCCACGTCTTCATGCAGTTACTTTTCCAGTTTTATGTTTGCATTTAATTAATTATTCTCAAAAGCTTCCCAAGTTGTATTTGATGCTATGTTGGTAATACATTAGTAGTTACTAGTAGGAATGCCCGCGCGTTGCCGCGGGTACGTATGTTTTAACAGAATTACTTGAAAAAATTTTGTACTCGGTGTATGTTTGTTTATCAATTGTTTTGTTTTTAAGGGACCAATTACTAAAAAGAATTAATAATTACATGAGTACTAATGTATTTCTAACACATACGATGTTGTGTTTTAGGTTAGTTGATGTATGTAAGACATGATTTTTTTTAATCACCATCTTCGGGGAGTTCATGGACTCCCCTGACCTATAGCTATAAAAGTAATCTTGTAGTTACAAACAGCCCATGATTTCCTTACAAATGAAATTCTTTTTGGTATATAATATTGTAAAATACTGAGCAACTTATTAACTGAGTTCCAATGTCATTAGACTTAGTTGCGTTAACAATGTCTTTTATGGTGTGCTATGTGTTATCGCTTCTTTCCGTTATCAGTAGTTCCGAGCCTTTGATTCACTCTTCTATGTTGCACTATCGACCATAAAGGTGTGTTGTATAAGCTCTTTTTTTTGTCTTATATGTTTGTAGGATGCGGTATATATATATATAAGCGGGAGCCCGTGCGTTGCTGTGGCCTTTTAATGCGTTGCGATTATGATGTCGACATGGTTGATGGTTCCCGCAAAGAGATGGCAATCCAAAAGAATGCAGACACTAAATGTAAATATAATGATAAATGGCAAAAAAAAAATTGATAAAAAAATAGTGATATCAATATTTCTTACAAAACCAATCACACAAGAACTAAAAATTGATCTAAGATGTTTATAGCATTTTATTGCATAAAATCAAAATCCGATTAAACTAACCACTGATGCAAAAGTGACAAATAGGCTTCTTATGCGCATTAATAAGTCAGGCAACCAGCTTCATGAATTGGAATCTACAAAACTTAAAGTCTCAAACCTTTTGGTTTGTAAATATACCATTTAAACACCATAATATCCTATTGGGAACATGTAAGATGATTGACATTGGGGTAAACGAGCTGAGCCTGAGCTCGAGCTTGAGCTCGTTTAAGTTATGAAAGCTTGAACTCGGTTTGCAGGTTCGGCTTGCTTATTATTTAATTATTAAAATACATTAATTATTATTATTATTTATATATAATTCAGCTATTTTTCATTAATTTGTAAATTCTAGTTATTATTATTCAAATATATATTTAATATATTAACTAAATATTATATAAACGAGCTTGTTTAGGCTCGGGCACAAGATCGGTTAGGCTCTACTCGTTTCGAGCTTTTTTCAAACCAATCTTGAGTAGCTCAGCTTGTTTCACCCCTAATTGGCAATACAATAAATGACCCCGTCCTAAAAGATGATTGGCAATACACAACTTAACTAAGGCATTAAGAAATTAGAATCTACACATTGATTGCCTTAACATGTTTAAAACTACAAACTGCTAATAGAAAATAGTACCAGTAAGTTTGACTGAGCTGCAGCATTGCAGCAATACAGATTTCTTCGTATCAAGAAATCCAGGAGTAACACCATTACGACCTAGAGTGCAATGTACTTTTGAAATGTGAGTGTACCATTATTTTTAGATATCACCACAACCCAAAATTAATAACTAAGAATAAAAGAAAAGTAAAAAACACACTTGCATGTTAAATACACAAATTATATTTCATTAATGGCATAAGGGGTATGTGTAAGTAAAAGCATAAGAACCCATGCACCTGACTGGGCCACCATTTAGTTCACTGCTATGCAATTTATTTCCTAAAAGAGTCAGCAGGCTAATATTAAGACAAGCTTTGTAACACATTCTCCTTCAAGAATCAAGAACAACAATAAAACAGCCGGTGTGATCTGAATTTTAAAGCACCTAACTATATATTAAGACCCTAGATTATCCTACAAACTATAAAGAGTCAACTTACAAGAGCTAATATCCTTAAAATTTAAACATGTGACCTGAGAACCATAGGAAAGCACATGCTTAGCAAGACCAGCGCAATAAATGTTGGTCCATGTATATTGTTTAAATACTTTCATTCATAAGACAATAAGAGTGAGATTGTGAGTTTTGGTCTCATGCTCAGTAGTCAATAAAAGTATACACCTTCAAATTTCAGGTGTAATAACTTATCATGAAAAAGAATAACCAAATTTTGAGACTATATTATACATGAAGAACCTGTTAATGAACTTCGGTTTCATTTTATTAGTTTACCCAAATATAGACTTCTAAATAAATAGAAGAATGAAATTAAAATATAGACTTTAGGTTCATTCATTAGCACCTATTAATGAACTTTAAAAAGAATCAGCTGACCTGTCATCCAACCGTGCGAGACTGCTGGCTAGGAGCGCGATAGCTTCATGTATTGTCTAGGGAATATTGTTACCTACATAAAGGATAATCCTGTAAGCTGAGAAAAATAGAAGAATACAATTAAAATCAATGGCAAAACAAAGGACAACAGGAACATCGTCCTCTTTTTAATATGTGTCACCAACTGACGGACCCAGAATTTAACACCAAACTCTAGCAGCCAAGACAAGGACTTAAGCAAGATTTAATCAATATCATACATTTCAAAATTATAAAATATAGGGATCTTATAATTAAATAATTAATGTACGGTGTTCCATTCTCTCTTATGAATTTTGTTTCATCTCTTGAAGCAATATTAATTGTAGTATGAAACAATGAAACACTATTAAATCATGATCTAATGTGTGAAATGTGAATCATATAGTATACTGAAATACCATAAACTTTAGAATTTGTATAAAAGACAATCCAAATAAACTTACCAAGTAATTGACTTTCACTTAAAAGCATAATGGTTTAGAGTAACACCTCAAAAGTAGTAACCAAGCATCCCGAATGGCTGCTGCTTCATATGCCATGTTTTGATCCCGAAACCGGACCTGAATGCATGTCGCTGCTGACCTGTTCGATACACTATTTTGGCAGTTCAATGTCGATGTCCTTTGTCGTTGTTTGCTCACTAAATACAGCCTGGAACACTCCCAAAACACCAGCAGATCAACCAGTTATTCCCACCAGATCAGCCGTCGCCTTGACACTCGTATAGCCCCTAATTGTTGCAGTTGTTTGACCATAGCGATGAATGACGACCAGAAGAGGGTTGAATTACATATTCTAAATTTAAAAATAAACCAATCTTTTATCAGTTTCTTCACAATTGACATAACTACATATGATAAAACAAGAAACTAAGCCCATTCCACCATCCAAATATCCTTAAATAATCATAAGAATACAATTAAAATACTGAAATCAGCAAGATATTAGATACCATCTAAAGATTCAACTTTCAAGTGCATTGGGATAAAGAGAAACAAAAGTCTAACCTGAAAATACTGAAATGCAATGGCAAATGTGTAGGCATGATTCAATTGCGGAGTTAATAACAGGCGTAGGCACAAACGATACATTTGCTCCTGAGCATTCAATCGTTGAGGGTTGATGGCCGAGCAGAGCATTCAATTAAAGAATTAAATGTGAAAATTAGTTTGGAGAATTAAACGGGGTAACGGTTGGTAAAGGTTGTATCCTGAAAGAATTGATTGTCAGCTGAAACAATTGATTCAAGAATTCATGTCGAGTAGGTTCAATTGTTTGATATCATTATCATTTATTAATAATAAAACATTAAATTGGGGGTTACGAAGAGAGTGCATTATAGGGGTATTAAAGTAAAGAAATTTATACTAATAACTAAAATGTCATTACAAATTGACTAATATACCCTTTTAAGTGTCTTAATGTTCCACAAAGTTCCAATTATACCCTCATGATCCAAGCATAAATCACTTGTGCATGTTGCTTCTTAAGTTGTACGGAACTGAAAATTACTATCCTACCCGTCACTCCTCCTTAATAAGATAACTAGTAAAAATGCCCGCGCGTTGCCGCGGGTGTTTATGTTTTTGCCCTGCTCGTTGCGCTACCAGTTTCGCTTATGTTATTTATAAAATTTATGTGCTAATTCAACTATGACCACCAAATGCAAATTGGTATATATTTCCCTCCTCGGTTCGAGAGAATGGTAAACTGTAATTTTCAAGCTCAATAAATGATTTTGGTGCTTCTATACTCATATACGATAGCATCTTGCATCTTGATCACCTAAAGAAATGAAAAACCTTTGTCATCATACCAAAACAAAAATAAAATAAAGAATAAACAAATCTTTTGCAACAATATTATATAGAGAGAACATGCAAAATATAGGTATTGACCGAGTGAAATGTTATGTGAACACTAATACATGTGAACTGTGGTTCATTACGTTGACACTGTCCATACAAACCAATCAGTTGTAGAATAAGTACCTAGCAAGTAGCTTCCCTTAACGGCATAATAATAATAATAATAATAATAATAATAATAATAATATAATAGAGATGACTTGCATTAGTCATTTGTACAATTGTAATCAAATGTTGCACATAGGGGCATAAAGGGAAGGATTTGGCAAAAATATAGTTGTTTACCTTGTGACCTTTTGTATGCCATCTTAAAATGATGGTGAAATTACCTTCTTACCCATCTCTCCTCCTTAATAAGGTAGTAGAGATATAGATTTTCCTAGAGTAGAGTTTAGGAGGTGATGGTAGGTAGTTACTTTTCTATTTTCTATATGTATTTTATCTTTTAGTTTATGGAAGGCAGTGGGTTTTGAGATTATTATCTTTGGTTAATTTACTCAATGGATTTTGAGTTGGATTAATTGTGTCTATGCTAGTTCGACCATGGCAAGTTGGATGGTGTTCTTAGACCCGAGTTCTAAACCTTGGTGGTGTATCTATATCCTTGGTAAGAAATCCGTTGCCCTATTGTTTGTTTGTATGGTGTGTCTGTATCACGAACGAACCTTAGATCTATCCTTTTTATTTACCGTTTTATTTGAACCAGTGATTCGGGTCCATTCTCCTATCAGGTTGGTAGGCTAAATCCTTTAACCTGAACACAAATCGTATATTTATTCGTGTTAAGAGTATCTACCATAACCCACACACAAATAGAATCACGTAGCTTGAAAATGATCTTTTACCCATTTATCTAGTTGACGGGTAGAAATGAAGTTGTAAACGTGTTAATCGGGTTGGTTTATTGTATAAAATGTGGTAGAAATATCATAGATAGGTTAGCACGTTGACCTAATTATGTATTCATGGGTTATCAACATTAAAAAAAAAAAAAATTAACAGCCAACAAATACTATACAAGCCCGTCAATCCGTGTAAACCCATCAACCTCAGGCAACCCACGCCCTGCGAACGCGGACAATGCTGATGACATGGTCAATCCACCATTCTAGGGGAAACCCACCACCAAAGATCCACCGTGGTAAAAGCTCTGGCCACTCTAAAGCAAATTGCACCAAGTGAGACTCGAAAGGCCAACAATATGTTATGTGGCTCATGACCCGATTAATAACCCAATGGAGGATCCGGTTAACAAGGCTTTAGGGTTGCATGCATGGGTGCACATGAACATGGGTTTTAACAGACAAACGGTTCTTTTCCATTTTGTTACTTAGTCTTTACTGGTTCCTATAATAAAGGAGGTGGGGATGCCCATGATCCTAGTTAATCTCCATTTTAGTAGGGTAGTTTATTTCATGTCGTCTATTTATAAGTTGTACTCATTTGTTTTGGAATTATGAATGAAATGAATTAAGTCTGGAATCTCTCTCTAATGTTCTATCTAGTTTCTCTCTATTTTCTTTGAGGTTTACCCATTCAACGGGTTATTTATCCTATCGGTACACATCACAATCATTTTAATTAAATAAGTTGATTCGTACATGTAAAGCAGAAATTCCCTTTCCTAGTGACAATGGCACTTGAAATAGTTAGAATAGTTAAAGAAAATACAAGGTTTGATGGATCACACATGAACGAAGGCAGCACTAACTATTGTTTCAGGGTTATAAGCAAGCCATGTTGAAATACATGTATAATTCCAATTAAATAATTAAACAAATATTATATAAGTCTGTTATAATTTGTTAGAGCATTCTCGTCCCGGGCATCAAATTTATGTGAGTGTGTCCACCAAATTATATGGGGTGAGTGTAAGTGGTTGTGAGTGGAGGATATAGAGAATATTTGGTGAAAGCACTTTTTCCACCAAATATGAAAAGTTACTGTTCACCCCTAAACATATTTTAATATTTTTAGAAGTGGTTGTGAGTGAGGAGAGAGAAAATATAATGATAAAAGTATGAAAAAATATTATTATTTTAATTAGGAGAGAGAAGATTTAGGGGTGGAGTAGTGATTTTTAGTGTAATTTGATGAATGGGATTTGGTGGATGGGATAAGAATGCTCTTACCCTTGCTAAAAATAATGTTTGTCATTTTCTAATGTTTAGTGTTTTACTTGTTTTGTATGATGGGCTGAACTATGACCTTGTATGGGCTTGGATTGATAATGTTGCTGGAAAGACGGGCTTGTAGCTGTCAAGGTGCTGGTCCAGAAGTGTAGCAGATTATGTACGAGTGGGCTCAAGAAGTTAGAAGTGGTCATGGGTCACTAACAACGTTTGGCCCATGTCACATTAAAACTCCACATTATCATCCTTCATATAAATAGATAGTGTCTTGAGATAACAATTCAGTCAATCATATTTTTCTCTTTTCTAGAGTATTGTCTTAGATTCTTTCTCTAGGGTTTGTTATTGTGAAGTGTGATTCATCTCGAATCCAAGGGTTAGATCAGTTGAGAGTTTTAGAGGTTATTGTGTGATAATCTTTGTATTGTTGACTAGAGTTTAGATCATTTTCCTTTTCTGTAATCTTTTGTTTCTGGGTACAAACACATTGGGTTGGGATCTTGAATAAATCTTTGAGTATTTTTTCTAGTTTAAACCATCTTTTTGACAAGCCAGTTAGCCAATAGTGTGTATATTGTTAGGTCCGTCAAGTTAAAGGGAAAGGTGATTTTATTATATGGTTTAAGATAACATTCCCTGTTAAAAGCTTTAAAATAGTACACAACAAGTTCAAAGGTGACTTTTTTAGTAAAGTTATGATATGCGTGATAAATGAATGTAATAGTGAAACAAAAAAAATTGATTGGTTTGAGGACCACATGCTTGCTCTTGGACCAACTAGGAGACGTACCATGACATACTAGTGGGAAGGCCCGCGCGTTGCTGCGGGTAGTTATGTCTTTTGGGACACGTTGCATCTTGGGTTTCACGTAATTTAATTTTAATACCAATTTTCTAACATAACTAATATATCAATAACTTAAAAAGCAAGGGAACTAAAGGATTGTTGGTTAAGTTCATTAAATTTAACTAAATTGAAAGTTTTAAGTTAGATGCATATTGTATGTTTTAGCTGTTTTATGTACCTTCTGGTGTGGGTGGGTCGGAAACTTGGTTGACTACAAACTTTGTTGAGCCTTGTTGGAAACTGCAACCGGAAGATCTTTGCTTTATCTCTAGTGACATCATGCGATCTCGTATTTGTTGTGGGTCAACCCTGCTGAACTACCGTTTCAACGCATTGTGTTTGTGTGAGTGAGACTATGTCGTTGTCAAAGGGGTTACGGACGTTGATGTTGTGTTTCTTTGCACTATCACCGTACCTGTTGATACTAACTAAATTAGATGAAACATTTGATGTATGGTAAATGCAGAATATGTAGGTATTCAGGTTTGCGGTTTTTGGCTGTTATGGCTGTTGAAATGTTGACTATAAACTAACATTTCATTTTCATTAACCAAGTAAATTACATAAGGATGTTAGGTAGGCGGGCAACAAGCTGCGCCGCCACCCCTTTTTGAAATGTTGGATTTATGGAACCAAAAGTTAATCCCATATACATATGTATAGAAATAAACGACACATCCTATACGTCCATTTATTGCTATCCATTTATATCTTAGAAGATACTATATTTATGGTCTAAGATAGAAAATAAAATCAAATTCACCCAAATTTAATTACAACCAAAAGTAAAGCAACTTTATGGGTAGGAATATGTCAAAATTAACTGTTCAATATCGATATGAACTTAGAAAATCCACACAACAAACGGAAGCCGCCACATTTGCCCAAAGCTTAGTCATCACATAGAAATAAAAAACCTTCAAACTTCTCATAATCGCAAGCCGTCCAAGATGTCGGCGCCCTATAAAAGTATAAAAAAAACTTATTAGCAAGTGTGGTTGGGTGAAAAATTTTTTTTGACCGAATTAAAAAAAAACACAAACCCAAAAGGCCCAAAAAGCGTGAAAATGGAAGATTTACATACTTTGTAGGAAAGCAACACATTGATACCCTTGCTTCTTTTTCACTACATAATGACACCGTAAGAAGAATGAGCACGATATACTTGTAGTAAGTAATATATTAGCATAGTCAGTATTATTGATAACAAAGTCAATATGGAGAATAAACAAACATGGCTGCAAAAACTACCTCAAACGAGAGTCACTTGTGCTCACATCACAATCTTTCTGGCATTCATGTTGAATAGCTACAAAACGTTTCAATATTGTATGTTCCCTTTGAAGAACCTCAATCTGTTCCTGCAAAGTCGTGTTTTTCTATCAATATAGTTTACTAAACAAAGTTAATAAATAGGCCAATTCACACGCAGACGAACCAATCTTATGAAGGCTTTTTGCAGGCCCTCCAACAGAATGTCGATTTATAATTTTTTTTCCAAGCTCTCTAGCATGCTCATGGCAAGTCATCTGAAATCTTTTTTTCTCCAATACAAAAATATATACACTTGTGTATCAATTCAGATGGCCCAATGGTATGGAAACAAATATATTTGAATAAATAAAATAGAGAAAATAAGCAATACATGTGTTCATCGGTTGTCCCTTGATTCGAGTTCTCTTTCTTGTTCTATGAGAATGAAGATGTGAACCAAATAAAGAAGAGAGCCACAATAACAGCTGCGAAACCACCTTAAGTGGGATGAGATAAACTTCTATTGAGCAATCAAGTAACCCGTGTACACTTCTTGCAACTTAAGATTCACCCTAATAAATCAAATAAAACACCTTTAAACCAGACCTGGAAAACGACCACGAAAAGTACTCGACGCTCTAATCTACTTCAGTTTGGGACAACCTTTCATCCTCAATCCTAAAAAAAACCCAACAAACAATTAAAAAAATAAATTAGTTGTTTGCTAAAAGCCCTAGTTGTTTAAAATCTACAACCTTTAGGAACTAATCAACTTGAATAAAAAAAGTAAAAAAATAATATACACGCACATCAATTACAATCCAATAGAAACCAATTTTAATAATTCCAGAAAGTAAGCAATAACATAACCTGATTAAATGCAACGACATATCGATGAGACTATGGTGTTGTCATAGGAGTTACGGATGTTGATGTTGTGTTTCTCTCCAGCGTTGCCCAAATGATGAACTCAATGATACCCTTTGTAAGAATAGTTTTGATATTTCAGAGTCATACCTGGCATATCAGCACATACAATCCCCAAAGAAGTGATAAAGGTCCACCATGCTGCATTCACGAGAATATACATAACAATATTAATACATTAATAATGTCTTTACCATTATCATAATATTTATGTATATATGATAATGATTTGTCAAAAAAACCCCGAATTTTAACAATATAAAAGTGAATAACGTTTGGAGGAATTAAAAAGTAAACATACCACCCCTAACCCAAGTAGTGAATAAGTGGTCAAACCAAATCCAACGAGTGCATACTTCCCAAAAGCCCCCTATTAGATTCATCACAATATTTTTAAGGCTATAGCTTATACAAGTATATAAACTCCATTTGCTAATTCGGTCAGTTACAAAATTGGGTTTTAAACAAAAACCTGAACGACTCTTCCACCATCAACGCATCCAACTGGAAGCATATTGAAAGCCGTAGTAGTCAAACCACACCTGCAAAGTCAATTTCCCAATTTAACAAAATGAAAACCAAATTTCTGATAAGTTAAGCAACATTAAGTGCAACTATTTCTCTAGATACGACCGACTACATGTCAAACTAACTAAACTTTGAGGTGGCGATATCGACCCATATACTTGAGTTGGCCAATTTAAGTTGGTCAAACCGGTATACTAAAAGTTTAGCTATAAAGGAAATGGATTGAACGGGATAAAAGTTGCCCTGAATGTATTTTAAATAAATAAATCACCTAAATCATATTTATATATATATATATATATATATAGATATATTCAAGTTTTAACCAACTATTTACTTGCAAGAAGATTATTTTTTGAGGTGAACAATGTTTCAGATCAACCCAACTCACTTCGACAGGTACCAGAAATTAATTAACCCATTACTGGTGTCACCTCAGTAATGACAAAACAGAATAATCTTGTGGACATAACATCAATGCAGTTAATATTTTGTAACAATTAAATAAATATCGGTGAAAACAGATAATTAAAATAGAAAATAATAGCATCCAATAACAGTACATCACCAGACAGCAATTACAAGTGGATGGATTGAAATTGTAGCTCCGTGCATCACACTACATAGACAACAATAAACATTAAAATAACAATCAGGGAAAAACATTATAAGCCCATTATATAAAAGAGTGAATATCTACAAGTTGTCTATAAAATAAAATCAATCACCAAACAATCAACATGTGAAGTGGAAAAACATACGTGTATTCTAATGTGGAAAAACAATCACTTTTGTTTTATAGCAACTTCCACCTCTTCTGCGAATGTTTCAAATCTGTAGAAAGCCATTGCAAAGCACAAAAAGCGGATGGAATTTAAACATAAGTCGATACTATCAACATGATTTCACTTACCCCCAAATCGAAACCCTAAAATTGAAATTAGAAAAATACAAACACTTCTTCAGGATGCAGCTAAGTCATTGGGATAACACCATGTTCGTTCATCTAGACTTCTTAACAGAGGGTGGAGTGGAAACGCAAGGGTGATTTGAAGGCCAGACGATTCATTTGTAGGTTTTAATTAGAGATTACGATTGCACAATAACTGTTAAAAGAATTGAATGGGGGAATTGAAGGGGTTGGTTGATTAGTGCAGAAGGGCATACATGGAAGAACGTTTTTTTTTAACTATAACATCATGATAAAATTACTATCATGCCTTCCTAAGTGTCTTAATTGTCACCACCATTCCCATAATGCCCTTAAATTTTTGCTTAAACATATTGTACATGTTGCTTCTTAAGTTGTAAGGAAATGAAAATTACTATGGTGTACATCACTCCTCCTTAATAAGATAATATAGATAATATAGATATTTGTGAGAACGTTTAATGCTTAAGTCGGGTATGGTATCCTCTGACCAAGGCAACAAATGTGTGGATTAAACACAATTATCCTTGTAGATGCACATTGTGTGAATTGAACTTTTATCAGCATACCATCACAACGTTTAAGGTCCCTGTATGAGAGGTTGAATCGTTTGCTAACGGATTGAGTTATCTTTTTGAGAATATTATTCTCACCCATAAACCTTATTTAGAATTCGTTTACTTATTCTTATTTTACATATCTTGCATGATGCTTTATATTCTATGGTATTTTTAAATTTTAGGCATGGTGTTCTTGTAAGATGCTTAAAAAAAAATTAAAAATCATGCATGTAATTTAAAACTATGTCAAAATTTTTTAAAATCCTTTTTAGGTAAAATTTGACTTTTTAGTGGAACTCAAATCTATTTACATATAGAGGGTCGTGCAATACAAAAAATTTTTTGAGTTAAAAAAAACCATGACCCCCTACATATTTGCTACAAGTGTGATACGTATGACGGTTATATAATCTCATAATTGTTTATGTTTATGTTTTCGCTTCTACTATAACTAGCCAACACTATGTATACGTGCTTATGAGTCTGGATCTTTAGTTAAATTGGTTTTAGATTGTACATGTTTTATGTAATTAGTATCAGTTTATGTATGTACTATGTAGTATGTACTAATGCACGTGTGTGTCTATGTGAGAGTGAGAGTGCCCTTTGAAAAGATGAAAACTTTTTGAAATAGAGGTTTATGGGCTTCCCTATAAAGAAGAGATGTTTATGGGCTTGGCAACAAAATTGAGTCCACTAACCACATATATCGCCATAAAAATCCAAATCACCGATACATGAATGTCATTAAATTCAATCATAATCTATGTTACCTTGGAGGAGGGATGGTTAAGATGGTAATTTCACCATCATTTTAAGATGGCAACTTAAGAGTCATAGTGTAAATCCCTAATCTTTTCCATCATTTTTCCCTTTATACCCTTGTGTACAATATTTGATGGTAATTATACAAATGAGTAATGCTAACTCTTTCCTCTCTTTCCTTGATCACTGATCTTGAAACCGATCATATTTACCCTCATTTATCACCCTCATTCAATTCCATCCTTCATCACCCTTGAGAAGCCATGTGGTCACAACGCACAGTTCTTTCTTCTCCTTCGTTCATTTTCAATTACCACTGGTTGTTTAAGTTTTAATTTTAACTGACGTAAAAATTGGCAGATAGTACTAGAATGAAGATGAAGATGGATCCAAGTTCGGACCTTGCCGGTTCGTGGGAGATAAAGAATAAAATGCCCTATGACAAGTGAGTATCGTCCCTTTTTACTAGAATTATATGCTAAACAATGAAAAGTATAAAACCATGTGGATTTGTTGTTCCTCCTTTCAAAATATACGAGATGTGTTTCAGGAATTAACTATTTATTTTGGAGAATTTATTGCAACCAGAAAGGACAATATATTATTTTACAATATAATATATAATACCATAGTTGTCAAAGCGCCTAGGCGCACTCAAGGCGCATAGGCCGAGCCCGGAGCCTAGGTTCAAGGCGCATAAAAAACGAGGGCTTTTTATAATTAGGCTTAAAATACATTTTTTAGGGATTTTAGAGATGTTTTAGGCTTGTTTAGGGCTACTTTAGGATGTTTTAGGGTTGTTTAGGTCTAATTCATAGCTTATTTAGGATGTTTTAGAGGTTTAGGCAACTTTTAGCTTCCGAAATCAGCCTGAAATAGTGCGCCTCACAGGGCGCATCCCACTTGGTGCGCCTCGCGCCTAGGCGCGCTTTTGATAACATAGTATAATACAAATAATCAGTGGTTTCATTGTTAATGGGTAGTCTAATGCATATTCTTTATCATGTATGGCGTAGGTTACGGTTCTTGTTATTATCTAGGTACATCGGTACAATAATTGGTGCATGTAACTTGAATCCTGTCCACTGGCCCAGTTCTCATTGGCAATTTGTAATAATAAGTTAGTATATAAGCTTAAAAAAATAGGTGGGTTGCGTAGCGGCTCAAATGTGGTTTCGACCGAAATGGGTCTGAGTCAAAGCATTTTGTAAGATTTGCTAAAGCATTATGTTTTTACTTTCTCTTTGGTAGGCTGGTTGGGATGAATTAACTCCGGGTGAGAGGCATGGGAAATCGAGCCATGTACAATTAGGTTGGATCATATTTTACACAAGCAAGGCGCTTAGTCTGGGTTTCTGAGCTAAGTTTCTTCCTATGGTGATAGTTGGATCAGTTAATCTTCCCGTCCATGCCATGTCACTCTCCTATGCTTGGACAGAGACAATTCGCTTTATCTGCGGTGTTTATGGGCTATAAGGTATGTGTTTAGGATTTGGGTCAAGCAAATAGTTACGTGTGATTCATTGATATAGTTAAAAGCATGTACAATTGAATTGGGAGACCAGCTCTTGGTTTTAAAAAGCGCGCTCGAGGCACGCTTAAGCGCGAATCGCATCTAAGCGCCAACCTGTGCGCTTTATGTAACACTAGGCGAGTATCGTACGAAAAGTGCATGAAAAGCGCGCTTTTTTGGCTAAAAAAGAGCAATAAAAGTGCGCTTTTCATACACGGGGTGTTTTTGTGCTTAAAATTGTTATACATGTAGCTAAAAATGTTGTACATTTAAGTTAAATCATATATAAACCTTATTTGTATCTATATTTTGGGTAAATGATGCTAAAAACCTATAACATATATAAAGAAATATATATATATTCGTCTTGCGCCTCGCGTACGAAAAGCCCACCACTTTTGCGCTTTGAGCCTCGGTTTTAGACCTCGTCCTTTTGTGCGCTTCGCGCTTTTTAAAACCAAGAACCAGCTAAAGATTGTCTTCATTCACTCTTGGGCTCTACTGCAGATTTGGGGCTTTCCTTTCATGTCTGTCAGGTAGGTTGTGTGGGAGTTAGCCTTTACACTAGCTTGGGATTTAATTTTTTTTTTTTGGGAGTTAAAATGTTGTCACTAGATTTTGGGAGCTAGCCTTTTTTTTAGTTTAATGGACATCTAAGTGTGGGTGGTAAAAAAAAGTTACTATGATGAATTGTAATTTGTTAATTCAATACAAAAGCAAAAATTTTGTAGAGTGTACCAATTTCAAAACAAGCTTTACCATTGATGTGAGTTTGTATACCTGTATTGTAACATTTAACCTACCATATTTTGACCCATTTAACATTTTCTAGCAACCTGATATCTTTGACACATGTAACCCATTTCATTTTAATTCTTATACATTGACCCCTTTAATATTTTTGTAGAATCAAGAAAAGGGAGTGTATGACTATTGGTCTAACGAAGCATACACTGATACATTAATCAACTCGTCTATTTGTCAACTTTGCTTTAACTGAGTAGAGTATGGAGCAAGTTAAACACATGGTGGAAATTGTAATGGTCATGGCATAACTCTTCTTTCCAAGCGACTAACGTGTCATAAATTGTCGTCGTTGCCACCACATCGCGTGGGTTTCCTACTATGATATCAAACTTATTATTCATGAAAAGGATATGGAATTGCATAAGAATGTTTAAAAAGAAATAACAAGTTAAATCATGATCCTACCCTGCCGCGAAGCGCGAGTTCACTACTAGAGTTGATGCCCCGCCGCAACGCGCGGGCCAACCCACTAGTAATTATTAATGTTGCTGGTATAAATGTTAATATCTATATCTATATAGAGGCAATAATCAAATGAGAAGAAACTTAATGTGAGAACAAAAAGGACAAAAGACATATTGATAAACATTAAATACTTTAACTCTTACATTAATTATTATCATTTTAATTAATTAGACATTAACACTCTATCATACACATTATCAAAACTAGTGGGGTGCCCGCGCGATGCAACGGGAAACACAACATCTAGGTTGGTGATTTAGGGGTGCATAGGATGATTCGGTTTGAACTTGAGCTATAACTCTACGCTTTGATACGGTCGTGCCTCTTTTAAAATGAATATTATTATTTCATAGTAAGACAAGAGTCAAGTTGCATCAAAGGAATAATGTTGAACCATTTAGTTTACCAATACAACAGTCTACTACAAATTTTGCCATATTTTTATTGTACGTATATAGTATATAGCTACAAAAGAGATAAAGAGAAATATCTTGTTCTTAACAAAGTATGCCATATTTACCTTTCAATGCGATAATATAAAAGGAAAGCAGTCGTTTTTTTTGTTGATGATGTTTATCGAAATACTACAGTTAGTTAGTCAGCCTATTATTTATAGTAAAAGAAGTTGTGGTGATGTTTATCGAATTACTACGGTTAGTTAGTCAGCCTATTATTTATAGTAAAAGAAGTTGTTTTGTTCCAGCAAGAACAATTTTTAAGGCTTGTGCTTGTGGTTACGCTTCTTTTTATGTGGATAAGATATAAGCACATATTCATACTTGTAAATCATGTATCAATGTCACGCAACGATTTTGGGTTAAATATGTAGCGAATTAGTTTTCACATAACCAAGCAAGCCAAAATTATGGAACAGCAGAGAACGATAAAAAGATAAAAGTACTATGAATATAACTTCAAAATATGTGTTAAATATATCAATAATAAGCCATATTTTGAATTTCATGATAAAAAACAATGAGTACATGGCCTATTGACCGCAAATAAAATGAAAGTAAGAAGACATACTTGTTATAACTTACAAAAACTGAACTCCCATATATAAAAATTTTGTAACTACGAGAATGAATATTTACTAAAGGATTATTGAAGAGAAACCAAGACTTAGAATTTCAAAAGCACTTGATGAATATAAGGAAAAATACATCCAGTCCATCAATTTAAAAATACCTGGCAATAGCGTAATTGATTAAGTAGAAAACCGTAAAAGATAATCAGCTCATAATCGCCTGCATAAAACCAACATTTAAAACCCTAATCAAACCACTCAATCTAACAATCAAAACAAGTTAAACCAACATAAGAATTCTTTTCAAAACTCACCTAAAATGGAGATGCAAGTATAACATTTATAACCTGACTTTTCACTTCTAACTTGCACATCGTTTACTAATATAGCAATGATAGGAGCTTCAATTTCAATTAATTGGATTATGGCATATTGATTGAAATAAGACCTTTGGTGTGCTTTGTCGGTTTTATGTGTTAAGCACCTAAAATTAAGTTGATAATTGGATAAATTTAATAATACTTAGATAAATTACTATATTATCTTTTACTAACTTCATTAGGGGTATTGTACTATATGCATTATATGTTGTAATTTCTTAAATTTTGTTGGAATCCTCCCCTCATGCTTTATAATATAGTATAGATTTGTTCTACACATATCAAAATCCATCCTACATACATCGAAAATTATCATATGTTTATCCTACACATATAAATGTTCATCCTACGCATATCCTACACATATCGAAATTCTCCTTTACTCTAATTAGGTTTTCTTTGAAAGTATACAACTTAAAAATTAACTATGAGTTTCATTTATTTAACTAGTTTAGGTGGGTTACAAAAAGTAAATAATTTATTTAACATTAAATACATATAATATATGGAAGATTTCTATTGGTTAATATTTGTTCTTTTTCTTCTTACAAGTTATTTTATTCTCATATGAACTCTTCACTATCTATATATCTATATTCTATATCTATATTAAAGAAACTCGATGGATATAAAAGTAATTTTACCCATATTTTAAGATGGCATGTGAAGAGTTTCTTGCTTCACACCCAAAATGTCATGAAAATCTTTTCAGTGTTACCCCTCCTTGCAAAATCCACTTATACATTATTATCATAACCCCAATTTTGTGGATTCAATGCTTTCATGTTGAACGACAACTCTTCATGACCCAATGAAAACCAAAAGACAACTCTTATGACTTCATTATAACCAACGACACTTTATGACCCAATGAAAACCAAAAGGCAGCTTTTATAACTTCATTATAACCAACGAATAATTAAATTTCAAAACCATGAATTTCAATTGGCCCACCCTAGATTCATTTTAGTTTCAATTCTATCTCTTCTACAATATATATTATGAATTATACAATCTTTGTTCATCTGCGCAAAGGGTGAACCGAAAGAAGTGCTTGGGAGCTGTATCACAGGTTAATGTTTTCACCCTTTTATGCGGATACGAAGATTGTGTAGATGTTCTAATACTTTCGTGGTTGTGATGATATAAAGTGTTTGCACTTGTAGTTGTGGTTGAAACAATTTTGAGTTTAATCACTTTGATTTGGTTTATATTTGTGCTATAGGCTTAAACGATTACGGACTCCAACAAAATAAGGATCTTCGAACTAGAAACAGGTTATCGAAAGTGAAATGTACAGAGGAATGTATTGAATATAATGATTTTAGTATACACATGACAACATATATTAATTTTTTGAAGATAAATGTATGCCTTTTAAAAATTATGTTCTGAGTTGAAAATCAAGATTTCATTTCACTTCTTTTTTACATCCATTTTTTAATGTTAGTATTCTTATTTCCGTATGTTATAATTTTATATCATAATTGTGTTGAAAGATTGAGACAATGTTGACTAAATGCATGCATTTAGATGATTGAAAAAATAAATAAATTAGTCAAGATTTTTGAAAGATTTTATATATTCATGTGCATGAATCCAGATAAATAACGATTGGGTGGTAACAAGAGCTTCGCGTATACATAACAGTTGCGGGTTCATTTGCACAGGAACTATCTTTTATTTGTTGTTGATCGTTAGTTTATTTATTTATTTATTTATTATTTTCTAATAGTCATATATTGAAGTTGGGTTTTAGCTTCACAGGGAATGTTTCTACTAAAGGTTGTTATAATAGTAGCTAACATCTATTTTGGTTGATAACTTGATATAACTGAACGGGTGAAAATATGTTGGCAATAATCACAGGTTGAAAAGAATCACGCCATATTGTTTAACAGTCTAATGGGTAACAAATGCTTTGGCACAACTCAGTCGTCACATGACACTGCAAACATGCGGGTAAAATTGTTTGCTCTTAATAATTAGGAAGTTAGATTTTCAATTTCAATTTTGTTATAGATGGTTTCAACCCCATTTTCAATTGAAATTATCTTTTGCATATTTGAGTCAATATCCGGTTTTCAAAATCTTTTAAGGCAAAGGCTTATTAGTAGAAAATATCCTAATTTGACCCATAATATGTGTGCAAATATCCATTAAAGTAAGTGGACATTATTATATATAAAAACAAATTATGCTAACGGATATTTTTACCAGCATGTTTCATAGATAAAAGAGTTGTACAGACTCAATTTATTTTATGTACTGTTCATCATTGTTGACTATGATCATGTTCACGGAACCCTTTAACAATTACTATTTTAAATATAATTACATAAACCTATTTCATGTTGAACCATGTTCCTTGATAAGTGAAATTTGTAGGTTGTAAACAACTAAATATAGTTTGGGCACATGAACCGGTTGATGCGTTTCTTTGTTATTGCTCGTTTAGGCATAACTAATAATTGAGATTAGTATAGACGTGTAGCCTAATAGATTGAATATACTTTGCAGCATAATTACTCAAACATTGATGACATATGAGCCATAAAGATAGCAGCTTGAAGTCCGCATGTGGTGTATAGTGTTGTTCATGAGCTGTGGTATTTTTGTAGGCTTGTTTAGTTGATTTGTTAAACTATAAAATTAGAAAGTGATTGTGTGGTTTTAATTTTTATTTTATAAGGGTTTATGGCAGACTTAAACAAAGGTATTAGTCATCGTATTTCTAAATTGTTACTTTCTGATTGTTTTAAGTCATTCATAACCAAACATAAAGCGAACGACTCACAAACAAACACTGCAAGTGGTTGACTACGTCGTAATGTGCGGGTCCCCCGCAATAGTAATTAAAGACATAAGTATATTTAGGTATGCGAGTACATAAGAGAATTAACAGCTTAAAACGACATAGAAATTAACTGTAAACATACATATAAAGGAGGTTACTTAAATTAATAATCGGTTTGGAGGTTGTGCGACAATAAAGCATACGTACCTGTGACAACGCGCGGGCATTCCCACTAGTACTATATTAAAGAAACTTGATGGATAGGATTGTAATTTTGTCACACTTTTAAGATGGCATATGAAGAGGTACAATGTAAATCTCTAATTTTTACCCATTTTCTTCCCTTTATATCCCTACTATACAACCTTTTATAGCAATTGTACAAATAGTTAATGCAACTCATTCATCCATCTTCTCACATTCAATTATTTGATGATTTGTAAACCGTTTTTGGTTTGCAAACGATAAGCCTTGAATTGAAGTTACCAATTCAATGTCAAAGGAGTTTCAAATCCCCTCTATTTAAACAAAGTTCCTACTCGATTTCTCAATTATCAGGTGTGATTCATGTTCTTTTCGTCTACCATTTTCTGTATTTGTTTACCCTAATTTCATATCACCCAAGTGTACTACATGAGTGAAGATGCACGGAAGGAAGAATTGATGCTACTGGTAAGCCTTCTATTCAGTCTCCTCCGCCTTTGCATTTACTACATATTTCCATGGAAAAACAAGAAGAAAATAAACAGAATGTAATGTAAGAATATGATATCATCTTGTTTCACGGAAAAATGACAAATAAGTATATTTAGTTTGTAGAGGTTAGTACCTACTTCAGTTTGAAACCAGATTCATTATTGTTGAACACCAATGCACTTGTACATATATAGCATGCTTAACTTAGATTCGTTTACCAATAATTTTCATTTAATTTAAATTGATTTGATCATGTAGAAGGATGAGAATGAAGCGAAGACATGCAAACGAAGGTTACTTGAGGCTTTAATTTGTGTATTTTATTTGTCAAACATGGTGTTAACTGTTGTCAGTTTTAATCTAATTAGTTACCATATCTAAATTCAATCAATTGAAGTATAGTTGTATTTCCCTTTCATTATTTACTGATTTAAGAATCTTAATGGCGTTATGTAATTTATGGTTACTAAAAGGCTAGGTCTCATCTCTCCCCGTCTTAAATTCCGCTTTAGTAAGCATTTTTTCAATCCCGAATTCCAATGGTTGTTTAATTTATAAGAATTTAGGTACAAGTATGAGAAGAATTTTGCTAACAAAAGATAAATGTGCAGTTACGTCATATATCAGCTTCATATGTGGATGATTTATATGATTCGGCTGTTATTGAGATGATTTACCACTATTTTTATAAGCAAAAAGGCTCTTCTTTTGTCTGTCACCAAATCTTAGTTTTAAAGTGTAACACACAATTTTTAATGAATTAATATTAATGGTTGTAGCAAGAGATCACAAATGAGTTGGCATGATATGCTTTAAACAATGTCATATACTTGCTACCATCCTTTATTTTTATTTTTTCTAATCATTGTGTTATGTGTTGGTTAGTATTTAGATTTGGGAATGTATTGAAAGGGCAGATAAAAGAATGCCTACAAACTACTCAAGAAATGGGTGCTTTAGTGGATCCAAGGGCGAAGTATTGTTGGGGCCAGGGGTGGCCCTGGCCCCCCCTGTTTTTTGGCGCAGTAGTGAAAATTTGCGATTTTCATAAGTAAATTGAGTCCGGGTTGAGTCCGGCCCCCGCCGATTTTCCACTACCAATAAAAAAAAATTGAGTTCGGCCCCCGCCGATTCCAAAACCAAGCTTCGCCACTGAGTGGATCCAATATATATTTTGGCTTGATAGAAATTAACATGTCAACTTAGTGACCTGACACTTAACGAGTAGATAAATATTTATTTCAGAAAAGCTTATTCGAACCACGACATTGGATACCTAGGTGTACTATTGAATCTACATTTTTGCGTTTTGTAAATAATCACATTGTTGTATTGCAATTTGTATTTGGATCCCGCGGCAACACGCGGGTAAACTCAGTAGTTAATGTTTATACTGATTTCCAATGATTAATGAAATGATTTCTGTTTCGAAGCTATCAAGATGTGCTAAAATATGCATTTATTCATTTAGTTGAGACTTGAGAGTTCAAGTATATTTATGTATATGATACAAATTGTCAAATTTAATATGTATGATGTTTATTTGGTATTATATTTATATGATACAATCAAATGGTTAGTATAATTTAGCAACAGTTTGGAGAGTGAAGTAAGGGGCTGTTTGGTAGCATCTTAATCAGCCTCTTAATCATTCAGTTCTGAATCATTTAGCATTCAGACTGTTTGTTTCAGCATCTGAATTGAATGGTTAAGTGTTGAACTATTAAGCTAATAAGAGATGTTGAATGATTAAGCTCTTAACCATTAAGAGCTTCTTAATCATTCAGATCATCTTAATGATTCAGCACTTAATCAACCAAATAACCCCTTATATTTAGGGTGTTTACGATCACAAGAAGGTTTCAACACAAAATCAACGGTTTATCTTGTGAAACATTTTAATAATATGTTAAACTTTTTAAACAACTGAGTAATCTGAATCTGAATGAGATTCATATGAATTTGGATTATTATTTTGTAATTGTTATTTTTTCTAATTTAACTTATATGGAACATTTATGACATTTTTTTTTATTATTTTATATTTTTGTTTTTTACCATCTTACTTCAACTAAAATTTAAAAAGAAAAAATCACTAAACATAAACTATGATTCATATATGTTTCATTTAAATAACTTCATTTCGAAAACACATTTGTAAAAACTTTGATTTTAACACATAATGAAAGTTAACTGAACACTTTTTGCATCTTTAGTAAAACACTTTTCAAGTAATAATTTTTGTAAATTATATTTTTGAAACTCGTCATAATTCAAATAAAAAATTTAAAAATCAACTTAATGTTACGCCCACGGGTTCATGTCATGTGGCACTAGGTCGTTATTTAGGTTGATTTTTTTATTATTATTTTTTATAATTCAAATATAAAATACATCAAAATACCATGTTTTAGTTTTTTTTTTAGTAATACCAATATTTTAATATCACCTGCGTGTCATGTGACTAACACCTTTAATATTTTTAATGCTTCAATTTATTTACATAAGTCATGAAACCTCTGGCCATCGTTATCCTTCTTTTATTATACAGTAATCCACCATCCCCATATAATCTTTCACCTAATGATTTCCACCATCCCCATATAATCTTTCACCTAATGATTTGCCAGCCTAGTGATGGATCTTGTAATACTAATATATTGATTGGGTTGGTGTTGAATAAGTACGAATAATTTTAAAAAATATATGATTTCAAAATGAAACTTATTATCATATTTTTTTCTTGCTAAAATTTTTGAATCATCTAAGGGTATTCGTTTGGCATCAAAAGAACTGACATATATAATTTTAAATAATACCATGTTTTCGTTACCTTTACGTTCGATACATTTGGCTTTTTGACCACCGAAGCTATAGGCTCAGAGTGCAAAGGGTTTTGTGCAACAACTTCTTGACCTCTAGAAACCGGGGTTTGTTTGTAGCAGGATAAGGTTTGTCTTCAACATTAAAAAATGGGTCGTACGCAACTTTTTTCCAATTTATCTGCCAGTCATTTGTAACTTTTCTTTTATTAAGAAAAACTTGAGTTTAAAAAGATTGGATGTGACTACACACTATTATATGGATGATATTATAAATACTTTTTAAGATAGTGTTTAACACTACAAAACCAGTTCATTAATACAAGTCACAACCATACGTATCCGGTCATCCTACATTGTCACGTGTTCGTGAAAACTTGGTTACCCTTTTTTAATGAAGGTTTTACACCTAATTTTGTGGCATGAAAAATAATGGGTTATACAAGCTAGATCATAAAGAAATTAATTTAAATGAAGTTCTATAAGATTTTGACCAACATCTGATCATTCATTCTTTAATAATTTAATAATTTAATAATCATCACGGCATCACCATGCATACTCAATGTGGATTCAACAAGATTTGATGATCACCCTTTATAGAATTGTCTAGTATGACCAATGCCTAAGCTAATGAGGGCTTAATGTCACGATGTCATCTTTCAATCCCAATCCCTGTGTGGCGTTCTCGGTTAGTTGGGATAAGTTGGTCCATCCTGCTCTTGATTTGGTTCATTAGTTGTGTCCTACCTTGGACTCATCAGGAGACTGCACCAACTCTCGACCAGTGGTTCGTTCGTCGGCTAGACACGACCAGGCATGTTCATCGCCTTACTCTATTAACGCCGTCCTTAATGAAGTCCCAAACTGGCCATTAAACCTAAATGTTAAAGTACATCCCATGCAAAGCGACCTTCAAACATTCGGCATGCGATACTCTCCCACCACCATTTCATGCACGTCCTTGTGCATGTGCCTCGCAATTGCACTTTTTTTTGTAAGACAATACATCTTCACCACGTAAGATTGAGCATGATTCACTTTGGTAAGAAGGACACCTTGTAGCACATCAACAATGGTCTTCATCCAGACCAGTTCATAAATTGCATCAGTTAAGGCGACGTCAAAACTCTGTAAATATTTTCAGGCATATGGGGACCTGAAAGATGTGCATCCTTCAATTTGGTTACAACGCTGTTGGACCATTGGTGTATGAACTAAATCACAACAAGCATCACTAAGATCGGACTAGGGCGGAGCTCACAATCCTATACTCGCGGCGTACAAAGTCCATCGCCATGGCACCCCATATTTGGTCATGGGCGGACTTACACCAAGCCCAACGGGTGCGGGCGCCCATCTTGAAAAAAAAATAGTGTTATATACGCACGTTAATCCCGTCTGCACCCCATGAAATTTTTCAGTCGCACCCCTTGGAATTTTGAAACCAACCTCAAGAAAAAAAATATAATTACATGTTAAGAGTTAGCCCATTTTATTAGTTAGTAGCCCAATATCAAGAATGAGCCAAAGCCCAAAGTTTATAATAAGCCGATATGTGTTTTAATATTGATTAAAATGAAAAAAAAAACAAAAATAAACCTAAAGCCAGAAGAGCGCTAAACAAAGAAACACAAAAAGAAAGTTGTTCGTCTCCCTCCTTCCCTGCTTCTGATCGGCGATCGCTAAACAAAGAAGAGAAACCTATGACGTTGACCCGTCACAATTCACAAACAACTGAACAAATCCAACAAAACTCCAAAAGGTAATTAGGTAAAGAGTTAATTGCCAATTTAGTCCTTGAGGTTTGTAAAAAATTGTTACTTTCATCCAAATCTTTTTTTTTGTCAATTTAGTCCCTATGGTTTCATTTTTTGTCATTTTAGTCCCTGAGGTTTGTCAAAAATTGTCACTTTCATCCAAATCTTATTAGTCCACAGGGACTAAAATGACAAATAAATGTAACCACATGGACTAAAATGACAAAAAAAAAAGATTTGGATGAAAGTGGCAATTTTTGACAAACCTCAGAGACTAAATTAGCAATTAACTCTTAGGTAAATGTGATTTTGTGAATATTATTAGATGATTAGATGGACAATATTATTATGGGTTATTTTGTAATTTTTCTTTTGTTTTGGGTTTTTATATTGTAACTTTGGTTCTGTTTTAGATGAGCAATATTATTATGGAACGGTTTTCTTAGAAGGAAAAGTGGAGAATCATCTTCAAAAACTCCTGAATTCGTTGACTTGGATACTCTTCCTACGAATATTGCTGATAGGAAACTGATTTCGTCATATAACGTTAATTAGCGAGAAGAAATCAGAAGGGCATACATACTTAGAGGACCATATTAACCACGAGGTATAGAAATTCCACAATCAATGTTTGGTGTTGAGTTAAGACGATTTAAAGAAACTTGGTATGATACATATAAGGGATGGTTATAGTATAAAATCGGACCGTGTGTTTTGCTTATGTAATGACGTTTAAATTACTTTTGGGCTTTTGGTTTCCATTAGTTGATTATATAATTATAGTATTATTATTTTTGGTATACGAGTCGGCCGAACCCGACCCGAACCGACTCGGGTCACCTGATGGATAAACAACCTATATAAGGTCTAAGATTTCGCATCCTATGAAAAAAATTCACGGGTCCGCCCATTGTATTTGGTCTTCTTTACCACCATTGTGTAACAATAATCAACATTTTAAGCCGTTAATTTGAGATAAGTCAGGTTTCAAAGTATCTGAGGATCGACCCGCTCTGATATCACTTGTCACAGACTCATCTTTTGATCCCCATATGGTGTCTGCGGTTACTTTGCGACAAGCGATTCCATCCCGCACCTGCTCTGGGTCACTAGTTTTTCCCTGTCTTGGATTTATCGGGAGAGTGGCAACAACTCCTGATCAGCGGTGCGTTCGCCGGATAAACACGACTAGGCATATTCACCATCTTATTGCCTTGCGGTTCTCCCTGACGATGTCTCGAACTGGCCAGTACCTAGGTTTTAAAGTACAAGCCAAACAAAATAACCTTCAAACAATTGACCAGCTAGTGACATTAAGCTGACTAACATAGGATGCCTAAAATTAGTCAACTATCATGTAATGCCTAGATTTCACTGACTACATTAATATAGTGAAAATAATATTAGATGACTCGCACATGATCAACTTACACTCAAGCTAATTTACCAAATAAAAATTCCAAGTTGATTAACATATGTTCAACTTTTACAAGTAGCTAGTCTTGACGAATTTATGATTTTTTAACCCGGGTAGGATTTTTTATACTCAGATGTCTTTTAACTCGCCGTTTGAAATTTTGGTTTGAGTAAATATATACAAATTTATATTTAAAAAGTATATACAAATTTAAATATTTAGAAAGGATATACTTAGTAACATAATATTAAAAAATATTAAAGGTAGAAATGTTCTACGTATATGATGAAATAAGATAATCATCAAACTAGTCAAGATACAATCATAATAAAAAATTTGTTTGGATACAATGCTTTGTGTGTGGTTCTTTCAATGCTGCTTGTTTAAATGATCCCTAGTTTGGGATATCAATAAACTTAGTAGTTTTTGTGTTCATCTAATTTGCTTTAATTTTTGTTGTTGTTTAACATATCCTTATGATAACACCTTATTGATTTGATGACCTTCATTTGTTAGGAATTGTTAATATATGTTTGGTGGCTTTTATTTTTTGTTGTTATTACATCTGTATTGTCAAACATAATAACACTTCATTGATAGACAAGCAATAATTTGTTAGCGATTAGTTTTAAAATGCTGGTTTGTAAAAAAGAATATTTTTTTTTCTTTTCAAAATGTTATTAGGTTTAATAAGACTTTAATGGGTTCTAAAATTTATAATTTATAATTTCTAATTGAGAACACATATATTTTGTGTAAAGTGTGAGAACGCCATAAAGAACCATTCAAATTTAAAATTTCTTTTTACACTTATTATTATTATTATTAAAAAACAATTTACGTGTAAAAATTTAAATAAATAAATTGTTTTTACACATGTAAATTTACCGTTTATACATGTGTAAACTGTTTCATTAACACATGTGTAAAAAGTTATTTTAGAGTGTTTTTGTAAGAAAAGATGAATCATTTGGAAGGAAATTCCGTTTTTAATGTTGTAATTTCATTGTAATGAGGCTTGTATTGAAAAAAATTGAGTTTGATTGATTATTTTATGCGAACCGTGAGAACGCCATCTAAAACCATTCAAATTCAAAATTTCTTTTTACACTTATCTTTATTATTAAAATACAATCTCAAAAACACAATTTACGTTAAAAATTGAAACTTATAAGAAAATAAATTGTTTTTACACATGTGTAAATTCCCTATTTATTTATGTTTAAACTGTTTTATTTACACATTAGTAAAAAGTTAATTTTAGAGTGTTTTTGCAAGAAAAATGAATTATTTTTAAAGAAAAGTCATTTTCCAATGTTGTATTGTAATTACATTTTGTATTAAGCCCCTGCCTTGCTGTGGAGGGCATTAACCATACCAAGTCGCATAAATGATATATTGTTGCTAGCGACCAACAACACCGAAAACTAATAAAGAAATAAAAAAACAAAAAATAAATAAAACTGAGTGAAATGTAGACGTTAAAACGGTAAACCATGCACGCCTGTTGCGGCGCGATAATGCACGAAAATTAGACTGAAACTTAAAACACAGCGTGACTGTTTGACGGGAAAAATAGAGGTAAAATGTTCAACTACATACACATTGACGAAAAATTTGGATTGAAACGTAAAGCTAAAAATCTTTTTAAGATAAATGGGATAAAGTTTAAAGTAAAAGAGTGTAGGGTTAAATATAAACGATGAGTCTTTCAGAATTAAAAGTAAAAAAGAAAAGAAAAAAAACAAAGTAAGGTACAACCTATAAAGCATGGTGTATAACCCTTATGCACAAAACACTTGCTAAGCATGATATAGAGCACCATAAAGCACAAAATATTTGTAAATTGTAGTACTGTATATAATGAGGTGGTGTATAAAAAAATTGATTTTGATTGATTTTTTTATTTGTTCTCACGTTTCTCACGATATCTAGTGTTCTCGAGATAACCCTTCCATATATATATATATATATATTATAAATTCTATAATGTTCTTTAGATTAAAAGAGAATGAAGAATGAGAGAAAAGTTTGTTTTTCGAGCTAGGGGGGTCTCTCTGGAAGCAGCCTCTCTATCTCTAAAGATAGGGGTAAGGTTTGCCTACATCTTACCCTCCCAAGACCCTACTAATAACGTCGTTATTTGTGGGATTTCCTGGGTTCGGTTGTTGTTGTAAGAATGAGAGAAAAGTGTTTTACCTACCCTCTTATCTACCTATTCTCATAAAAACCATTTATTGAGGAAAGAACGCAATTGGTAAGTTTAATCAGGTACCCTACCCGATCGGTAACACCACCCCTAGCGATTTGGGTACGACAAATCGGGTGGTGGGTCGGGTACATTCAGTAACATTATCGCCGGTGTTCAAGATTTCCGTGGGTAGTCTAGATGGTACCTGTCTGTGGTGTTTTCACCGAGGAGAGCCCCTTATGATTTTTTTCATTAAAGTCGTAAGCACCACACATATAACATTTATCACTTACTTATTGCTAAATCCTAACACCAAACACAAACATAAATACTCGATGATGATATAGACATCTACGTTACATTAGATTATGTGGATATAACACAAATGATATACAAATGATGTAGACATCTACATTACATTAGATTATGTGGATATAACACAATCTATAATATTGTCAGTGAAGTGAAAAATTAGTGTAGTTTTTTTCTTATTCGTTTATATATTGATACCCTTGAGAAAACATTTTCATTTTTCCACTGCCCATGATATTTTCTTCTAGATTCGTCATTGAATGTGACGTAAGTAAAAACTAGCTAAGTTATCACTTTTATCTAGAAATATAAGAAGTCTCCCTCAAATACACAAAAATAATCTTTAACTTGTAATTATTTTACGTTGAAAGAAAAACTCTCTACTTTCATCGATCAAGATACATTGTTTTTTATGTTATCTTGTTATAAAACTTGTCTTATATGTATTAGAAAAATAAGAAAATATATAGAAATAGACAAATTGAACATGAAAAATGAAAAGATGGATATCTTGTTTACGGCACACATGGAAAAAAATGAGAAACGACTAAGATGATTCACCACATGGATAGTTACGTAAGTAAAAACGAGCTAAGTTGTCATTTATACATATAAGTACATACGCATGACCTTTTAGTCTAGTAGTATGGTATCCTTCTTTATAAATGTAAGGTTATGGCACTAGTACAAAAAAAGGTATCTAATAAGACGGTTTTATAACAAATAAGACGCTTTTGTTACCGTCTTAAAAAATACCGTCCTTTTTTATAATTGACCGTCTTAAATTTATGAAAACTAATAAAGACGGTTACAATAACCGTCCTAAAAGGCTTCTAAATTGGAAAGCAAATAAGACGGAAGTCAAGCAAATAGGACGTTTTTAAATTGAAAAGCAAATATCAAATAGGACGTTAAGCAAATATCAAATAGGACGTTCCCATTAATTTATTAATTTAATTCATCAACTAAATTTTATTTTAGCATCAATTATTTTAACCATCAATTTAATTGAACAATATTTGATCAGATTTTCTTTTCAATCACAATCAAGCTGATTCACCACATTAACACAAATAAAAGCAACATAACATAGCTAAAATAGGTAATTGATCCATTTTGTCCAATTGTCTAAAACGATAAATAAACATAGTAAAAAAAACATCCAGGCTGATTCAGTTTATCCCAACAAGAAACAAGCATCTTAAAACCTCCTATGCATGCAACCTTTTTTATCTACCATCTGCAAGCCCCTCAACCACCATCTAGCTAGAATTCCTTTGCCACTGATCAAAACATAAAGAAAAATAGCTATTAGCCACCATTAAAGATAAAACAAACCAGGGATCCCACTGTTTGAATCATGAGGAAATATAAATGCAAACCCAGAAATAGAACACAAGTTGTGCCAACTAGAGTCAACGTTAATACAAAGCCCTTTGGCGCTCCTAGGAATCCCTAACAATATATGTGATCTATATTGTCAAAAGCCCTTTGGCACGCCTAGGCCTTGGGATAAAAATGGACAAACGGGTCAAAGTGATTAACCATCTGCGTAATTAATTCCCAATATAATGAATAAAAAGATTGTGTTTCCAGGCCTCACTCAAGGGGTCCAAAACAAATATTTATAAAAAAATGAAGAAAAAAATTACTTAAAAAAGAGTAGCATGCTAATATACCTACCTTCATTCATCCTCCTCGACCTCCTCGCCGTGACCTAAAGATGATATAAATACCTTTAAAGTACGCTCTACAAATTCGTTAATTTCACCTTGGCGAACCATTGTGGTTTTATTTATCAGCTACAACATAAAGATAGATAAAAGTTAGAATACATTTTAGTCAAACAAATATAAATATGAGTATATAATATATACTTACCATATGTTCTCTATTACAAATCACAAAATCATACATAGCCATCATAACACAATAACCACACTCCCAACCGTTAGGTTGTAGACGACACTACAAAAAAATTAATTGAATTAACAATTAGTTAACTAAAATATATAAATAAACTTATAAACGTGTAAAAAACGAAAGATAACTTACATTAACCTTAACCCACGTTATTTGCTGTTTTATGGCATGTTCAAATAAATTCGTAATCTCATATTCTGAAGCATCCTTTGTATTTTTTCTTGAGTCAAATATATAACCCTTCCAAGTTTCATACACCGGATGATGTTGAAGTAAAACTAATAGCCAATGTTTCCTGGGTGAGTATGAAAAGCATCAGATTTAAATAACACTTGACAAATAAAAATTAAAACCAAATTCTAACATAACTTAAAGAAGGTTGAAGTGTGAAGTTATTGGTCCTAATATGAAAATAATATAATACCCGACTATATGTGGTGCCATAAACCATTGTTTGTCCTTGTGAAAAGAGATGACATTTCTGATGTGATCAATAACAAATTCACCATCATCTGAGACAAGATCACCTTCAAGATAACGGGGATGAAAATATGCTGTATTATTTAAACCCTCTCGTTCCCCAGTTGAATATAAATGCCTAAAAACAAGTAGAAAATACACATTAGAAGGTTAGTAATACTCGGTTATATTGTAAAAAATAATACCATAATAAATAGAAAATAGTCGAACATACATTGTAAACCAATGCACAAAGCAAGCATCCGCCCAACCATTAACACATAACTGGATAACCGCCTCAAATTCAACAGTCTCTTCAATACGTTCCTCATACATCCCCGTCGGCGATATAAAAACCATAGACAAGGATTTCTCAGATTGAATCGCCACTTGTTGCGCTAATCCATATATGCTTTGAGGCCTTGCCCTCACTACGCCAAAATATGCCTACAGCCACACAAAAAAAGTGTGACCATATGCCTTTCGCCACACTTTTTTTTTCCAGCTCAAGTGTGACCATAGGTCGAGTCATCGTAGGTATCATACGGCCACATTCACATTTAGTGGCCGTAGCACTTAAAAAGTGTGGCTAAAGGATACCAATATTTCTTTTTGAAATCAAGAATTCTGTCTATTAAATGTGACTAAAGGATAGTAACGGCCACATGAAATTACTCTAAGTGTGGTCATTTTGGTTATATAGTCACTAAAAGTTTTGTTTTAGCCACATCAATTAAAAAAATATGTGGCAAAAATGATTGTTTTAATAAACTTTTCATCTATAAACTGTGGCTAAAGGGTAGGAATGACAACATGAATTCAGTATAAGTGTGGCCATTTCTATTATATAGTCATATGAATTTAGTGTAAGTGTGGCCAAAAACTATTTATAGACACACAAAACAATTTTGTAATTATATGTGTGACTATATTCTAACTTTTGGTCACACATATTTTTTTTTCCTATGACATTTGTTATTATTTCGTCACATAAAAAAAAGTGTGGCTATTGCCTAACTTTGGTGATACATAATCCGTTTTGTCCATGGCATTTGGTATCATTCCGTCACACAAAAAAAAACAAATGGAGGATAGTGTGACTAATGATTATATAAAGCCACTTGAAATATTGTAATTTTATTTGTGACTATTGTCCAACATTTGGTCACACGTATTTCATTTTACTCATGTCAATTGCTATCATTCCGTCACACAAAAATAAACAAAATCAAGATTGTGTGGCTAATTGTTATGTAAAGCCACATGAAATTTATAATTTTTAGTATGACTATTGTTTAACCTTTGGTCACACATAATGGTTACATAAAGCCACATGAAATATTATAATTTTATGTGTAGCTATTTTCTAACATTTGGTGATACATAATTTTTGTGATTCTATATGGTCATTAAAAATGAGAAACCAAATGATATTATAAAAATAAAACCAAATTACATAAGTTTCAAGCTTAAATACTAAAAATCTAATTTTCAGCCAGTTTTCATCTTCTTGTTCTTTTCCTGCAAGTTTTTTAATCCATCTAGAGTTGTAAAACTCTTCTTTTGCTTCTTGGCAAACTTAGTTGTGGTGTTTTGTGTTTGATTGGATGGTGAATTTGGTAGCTGGAGAAACAAAAACAAGAAAACATATATATAAATTGATAATTTAGTTATACTTAATTCAAGATTTATTAAAAACAAACCTTTTCATCAGATTTGACAAGGAATTTTGGCCAAGGAACAAAAGAACCTACTGCTTTGCCAACTGTTTCTAACTCCCCTGTTTGAATTGGTAAATATGTTGCCTCCTTTATAGCTTCATCAACAGAAACTCTATAACAATTATCTTGTAATAGAACTCTATGAATGGTTTAATTTTCCATTGAATAGTAAATTATACTACAGTCACTTAGAAATAAAAACTTTGCATGAAGGAATATATAAAATTGAATATACTATTTTTTTTTTTTTTTTCACAAAAAAAAAGGGTAAATTACATAAGGATGGTAGGTAGGCGGGCAACAAGCTGCGCCGCCACCCCTTTTTGAATAGAAAATCCCAATCTGCTAAAAACAAAACCCCGCCCTTGGGGGGTGGAAAAGTTGCTGTGCACTACTCGTTGAACCCGCTCCAAAAACCGCACCGCCTCCGGTGCCAAGGAACCGAACGTGTCGAAGGCCAAGGGAACGAAAACATGCTGATTATCCTCACATGCTTTAGCATGCTTTTCCACTTTCTTGGATTCAGCTCTCATGACCGCTTGCCCGGCCACAAACCCACTATCTCGAAGCCCAACAAGGGGGGACACCCCGGTAAGATCAACACACGCATGTTTCCCACCTTCCCAACCAAAAACTAAGACGTCTGCTGGGCGCAAGGTGGACCTCCCCTCCGCGGGGTCTGTGAGAAAATTAACTGACGCCTCTTTTCTTGCAGAGATCCCCGCTCTTCTAAGGATGTCTGCCAAAGCATCCCGGACAAAATCGTGCCGATATTTAAACCCTGGCAATTCCTTACAATGTAACGCATGTTCCCCATACTTATCAAGGCATGCTTTGCGGCAGACCGGACAATTTTCATCATCGGGGAAAATGGGTATCATCAGCCGATATTTAAGGATTGCCCTGTACTCTACTGCCGACATCCGTTGCCCCAAGCCTTCGATAGGTAACACAGTAAGGAAGTCCTGGGCGTGAGACTTTTGCAGGCATTCTAAGACGGCCTTCTGACGGACGGATAGACGGAAATCCTCCTCCAAACTTTGTGCGATTCGGTTATAAAGAGCATTCGCCAAAGTTTTCTGTGGCTTTTTGGGGGCGGTGTCCTTATTAAAGAAACCGCCAATATCAAAGTCAGGAAGGGATCGTTGTAAAAGGTCAATAGCGCCAGAATAATCCGTGTCAACGTGAGCAACCCCACTATTACGTAATATGTGGTCTTGAAGCCCCCAGGACTGGGATCTGGAGGCCACAAAAGCATAGGCAGCCACGTCCCGGGCTGAGGAGAGCCCTAACCCACCTAGTCGAAGCGGTAAAGTTGCAACCCGCCACTGGAGGTCCCCAAAAAAAGCTCCCCCACAAACAACAATGTCTTCTATGGCCTCCCGAAGGCCTTTGTCGAAACAGGAAACAGCATTTTCCACAAGGGGAGGCTGACAGGTTCGCAAACCGAAGAGCAACTTGGCCACACCCATACATGATCTAAGCAAAAGAAGCTCGCTTTGGGGATCCCGCAATTTAGGGAGGAGCCCCATGAGGTCAACAGCCCGCGCCGCCCTTTTAGCAGATAGATCACTTATGAAACCGGCGTCGCGGCTGACTGCCCCACCAAGCAGTTTGACCCCCCGCTCTGGTCTACCAATGTCACTAGGAAACAGACCTGGCCGGATCTTCCCCCCATCACACGACGGCCAGAAAACCTCAGTTTTTCTAATATTGAGCTGGAGCCCTAGAGATGGCCCCTCCAGGCTAATAATGTCAAGTGCTTTAGCTACCTGAACAGAATCCCCGATAATCGTCCCGTCATCTAAGTACCAAGCATGGAAGGGAAGGTCGCAGTTATTCTGTACCTTTAGCACGAGGGGGTGTAAAGCTAGAGCAAAGAGCAAGGGCCCCAAAGGGTCCCCTTGCTGAACCCCAGCGTAGGCCCCAAAACGCTCATCCCCCACATACAACCTAGCTGGCTGAGCATATAGGAACTGAACCCACGGGAAAATGGAAGGGCAGTGACAGTGAACTTCCCGTAACAGAGCAGTGCGATCAACAGCGTTGAAAGCGTTAGAAAAATCAACCGTAAGCATAGCAAGCGAGCCATCATCATGGAACGAATCGAGAAACCTGTTAGCACTATGAAGCACAGCCTCCGCCCCATTTGGAATTCCAACCCCAAAGTTTTAGAAAAAACTAAGACGTGTACCTTATTGAGCATCCATTTGAAGCCAATAGCAGCTGAACACTCGGTTCTTGAAAGAACTTGTAAACCAATCGAAATTTTAAACTTTATCCAATGTTTAATGATTGTTGTAGCATTATTCCTCCAACCGTAGTGGGATACAGACCTTATTATAATCTGCAAATTAGTTAGACAACTTAAATGACACAACAATTTTATAAACAAGATGGCATCTATAACAATTTAATATACATTATAGAGTGTGTCTTCAATGGTTTCATAACCTGAAAACCAATACTTGTCTGCAGCGCAAGCCAAATGAAACCTCCAACATAATTTAACAGGTTTTAGTTTTCCATTCAGCCAAAACAACAAAACCTTCATTCCAGCAAACGTTCTGCCGATTTCGTAACATTACTCTCTATCATCTCGACCAGCTTCATCCTTCTACTAAAAAAACGACCATTTGTGACTATTAAAACAATCAATTGCTGTATTAATAAGTGTGTTTGTAAGAGTGAACCTCAACAAAGCAGTCATGGAAGTGAAGCCTAAGCAAGCCAGCAGCCATACAATGGTCGGACTTTGCAGCATCTCAAACAATATTAGTAACAATTGATTCTACGTTGGTACAAACCTGCTTGTAAACTCTACTTTGAGTTGAACTTGTGAATTAATATATGCATATTAGTAATGCTGACCTGGATTTCCAAGGTGGATCAGGCAATCTGATAAACAAGGGACACACACTAACTAAATAAATTGAAGGTATCCTAAGTACAAGATATTTAACAAATTTTTTAGCTTTAACATGTCTGAGATGTAACAAAAGCTTCGAGTCTGAGTCCCAGGAGACCAAACAGTTCAAGTTCATTGCTGCAGTAGACCCGTCATAAGTAACCAACTGGTTAATAATTATAAACAGAAATTATTTGAACGATTACACAACAAGCGGTGTTGTATACCGGATAGCTTGAGCTATACGAAAAAATACTTTTGCTTATGCAAATGATGATAAACATAATACGAAATAAAATTGAGTGAATAGAAGGCATGCATACATAATGCATATATTCAGACTGTAACAGATTTCGTTCACATATTCACATGTTTATTTGAAGGAATAAAAATACCTTTTGCTGCAATAAAGTCTAGCAGACTGAATAGGATAAGACTTCATAGATCTTCTATGAAGAGCTAGTTCTGGTGTCCAGCTCTATCTAAACCAATGGTCATGTGTGCCAACTTCTCTTCCATGTCGGAAACACCCCCACTCTTTCCCATTAATCTCGCTGCTCCATCATTAATGATGTTTATCGGTGCAAAATATAGCATAAAACCACCATTAAAGTTTCGGACAAAAAAATGTCGTATACCCTAAATCTAACATGTCATCTAACGTTGACCCGTACACCTTTTGTCCAACATTTTTATGTTTTTTTATACAAGTAACAACTGTGTCTTATATGATTAGAAAAGTTATATTATTTGACCAAAAAACTATAATTAAATCACTTCAGAAATTTTAGCCCCTTTAACCAAAATGTTGCAATTGCACCTCTACATAAATATGTTACATTGATGATTCTGGGTTAACTAATAGCCAAGACGGATGGGGTCAACATGAGGTTGTACAAGGACCACATACCATGACGAATAAGTTCAAATCTTGGGTGACCAATCCATTGTTTCAGATTGTCTTTTGATCCTGTGAAGAAATTATCTACAACCACCACCCATACAAAATAACAAGATGCCTTAGAACACATACAATGTCATACTGCATACCCTCTAGACCTCAAATGCATACTTCAAATGACAAAGTAAAACTAATTCATAATTCTTTTAAACAAATGCGCACCTCATTAACAATAACCTCCGCCTCCTCCTCAGCCACCCAAACTCCCGTTCAAATGGTGACAAAGCCCATGCTGAACTGAAAGCATTGATCTAAAACAACCTCTTGAAAAATAACTAGTTATCCAAATAATTCAAAAACCAATCCAAATACATTAAATATATCCAAATAATGTAAAGAAGCTGTGATGTCTAAATAATCCAACACTCATAAAACTGTCAAATTGTCAATTTCCTGTATAAACACAGGAAAAGGATAGCAAAATTGTAATTAAACCCAACACTACTAGATACAACTTTGCACAGCCCAAAATTAATCCCCTTTAGTTAATAATAATATTCTTTTATTAAAGAAAGACCACCATATACACTCTCTTCACCACTTGTCTCCCATCCCATATTCCGATCTACCTTCCCCCCAATATTTTAATAGAACAAACTGCCAAATACAACTTTGTACAAGCCCTTATGGCTCAACTACACCGCAACAACATCGGATTATGTCCTCTACTGCTAAAACATTCTCTTCTTGTTCTACGTATTCTCCACCGCAACAATAAATCGTTCCAAATATAGATTTATTCTTTTTATTATATACAATTTGATCAACAAAAAAAAGAGATCAATCAACGAAAAGAAGGCAAACCTTTGATTGTTGAGAGCTGCGCTTCATTAGCGAGTGATTTGTAGAGGAGACGGGCTGGAGACGGTGTACGGATAGGAATCTAGTAGTGTGAATAATGTTGAATTGTTGATCTAATGTTGTTTGTGTCTCCTATCGATCTAATGAAGGAGGTAGTGAAAGTTGTCTTGAGTTATGTTACAGGCCTATGGATTAGGGCATTTGAGGAGGAGGGGTGTGAGGATTTTAGGTGATAGAGAAGAAAATGGTGATTTAGTTTGAGAGATTTTAAATTGAAAGCGGGGTTAGGTTGGGGGGAAATTTTTGGGTGTGAAAATGTTGGGAGGGAAATTAATAAATTGAAACAACTAATACTACTAGTTGGTAACCCGCGCATTGCGGCGGGTCTAAAAACTACATCAAATTGTATCAATTCATTAAGACGTAAAATTCATCGAAAACTTTTTATTTAAATGATATATTAAATAACGAATACTTGTAACAACATAAGATAATTATTCTTATCTCAACTAAAGTATAATAACATTCGTACGAATTATTAAAATACATTGATTTTAGGTGGATTCTAGTAATAATCCATTCAACAACTCGTAAGGTTAGTTCCATAATACATTTATTCTCAAGACTACACTACCTCACACGTAACACTTTGGTCACGCCTACCACTTAACGATATATACTATTAAATGATACAAAAAACTTTGCCAAATAAGTTTACGTTTTGTTTCATACGTGACATACACACATGAATTCACCAAAGTTGCTCCATGTAATAAATAATAAGTAGGATAGGGGATGTACAAGAGGATTTTGCATAGAAGGGTATTATTGGGAAAAATTTCATGACATTTTAGGTGTGAAGCACTAAACTTTTCATATGCCATCTTAAAAAACATAGGAAATTACTAATGTAGCCATCTCTCCTCCTTAATAAGGTAACATAGATAGGTGAAAACAAGCTAATCCAAGTCAAGCTAATTTTACTTATGAAAGCTCGAGCTCTAGCTCAGCCCGTATATTGTTTTCAACCATGAGGTTGGTTCATTTATTATTAATTACTTAAATTCTATTAATTATAGTTATTATTTTATATAAAATTTAGTTATCTTTTTCAATAATATATTAAATAGTATTTATTATTTAAATATACATTTAATATATTAATTACAATTATATAACCCGAAATCTTGTATAGGCTCGCAAGCCAGCTTAACCTCAATAAGCAAAGTTTGGGTTCGGGCTCAAGTTGTAGCTTGTTTAAGTTGGCTCATTTCAAGCATTTTTTCGAGCCGAGCTCAAGTAGCGAGCGAGTTTGCACCCTTAATTAATACAGTGGTCATATGAGCTAATTACTCTGACAATAGTAAACTAATAGTCATATGTTTTTCGTTTTTCCGTTAACAATGTAGGGCTGACGAGTCAAGCAAGGGCGGTCCATTAAGACATGTATGACTTACTATATTCCAATGTGATCCATTTAGGCCTAATGTGATCCATTAAGACATATATGACCTACTATTATCTATTATGATCCATTTAGGCTTGTTATAGTACCTTAAGACATATATGATCTGAACTTGTCCGTGTAGATCCATTAAGGCCCAGTATGGTCCATTAAGCCATATATGACCTGCTATTATCTACTACGACCCACTAAGATCAGTTCCGGTACACTAAGACATATATGATATTCTATTGTCTATTGTGACCATTTAAGGCGTAATATGGTCCATTAGACATATATGATCTGCTATTGTCTATTGTGATCCATTAAGGTGCAATATGGTCCATTAAGACATATATCATATATTATTGTTTATTGTGATCCATTAAGGCCTATTATGGTCCATGAAGACATATATGATTTACTATTATCCAATGTGATCCAATATAGCCTAATAAGACATATATGATTCTATGATTGCGCATTGTGATCCAGTAAGCCCAGTATAGTCCATTAAGACATATAATCTATTATTGCCCATTGTGATTCATTAAGGCTCAATAAGGACCATTAAGACATATATGATATATTATTGCCCGTTATGATCTATTAAGACATATACGATACACCATTGCCCACTGTGATCCATTAAGGCTTAATATGGTCCTTGAAGACATATATAATGTACTATAGCCCACTGTGACCATTAAGACCTAATATGGCCCATTAAGAGATATATGATGTAATTATTATCCATTATGGTCCATTAAGCATATATGATCTAGTATTGACCATTGTGATCTATTAAAGCTCATTATTGCCCAATAAGACATATATGATATAATATTGTTCGTTATAATCCATTAAGGCCCATATGGCCCATTAAGACCTATAGGATCTATTATTTCATATTGTGATCCACTAAGGCTCAATATCGTCCATTATGACTTATTGGATATGCAATTTTCCATTGTGATCTATTAAGGCTCAACGTCGTCCATTAAGACGTGTATGGTATGCTATCACCCATTATGATCCATTAAGGCTCAGTATGACGCGTTAAGACATATACTATTTACTATTGTCCAATACCCATTATCATCCAATATGGCCCACTAAGACATATATGATTTACTATTGCCCTTTGTGTTCCATTAGGCCCAATATAGCCCATTAATATATATATATATATATATATATATATATATATATGATCTACCTTTTCCCATTGTAATCCACTGGACCCAATATGGCCCATTAATACATATATGATCTATTTTGATCCCTTAAGGCCCAATATGGCCAATTAATACATCTATGATATACAAATGTCCATTTTGATCCACTTAGGCATATACAACAATTTTTGGTACTAGTACCCATGTTTTCTGTTTTTCAGGACTGGTATTTTCAGTAGAGGTACCGGTCCATTTCGATCCACTTAGGCATATACAACAATTGCCTAACCTTTGGTCACACTTATTTTTTACCATGAATAGTGTTGCTAAATATCAGGACCGGTCCGTATATGTTCCAAACCTAGGCGACTGCCTTGGGCCTCCAAAGTCCCAAAGTGTTTGGGCCCAAACCGTAAGAAATCGTATAATACATATATGGTATTTAAAATTGATCATATGTTCGTAAGATAGTTTTGTTGTAATAACTTAGTGGTTTAAAACTCCACCTTAATTTTGTAAGGACCCAGGCTCTAATCTCTAGAACAACGATTTTTTCTTTCTTCTTTTTTCTTGGGTTACCCCCACCACACAATGTGGTGGAATTAATTGCTAAGTCTCGTTTTTCACAAGCAGTAATTGTGATTTTTAATACCCATTTTTAAGGTATGAAATGTTTTGATAACGGTTGTTTTAGAAATTTTCTTTTTGAAGCTTGTTGCTTTGGATTTATGACGACGTTGAGTTTGTAAAAAAAAAATCTTTTTTGTCGTTAATTGCCTAAAGATATAATCTTTGTTAATGACTCAAAGCCTAAATCGAGCTTGATGTGATCGTTACCAGGCCCAATCCACACGTGTTTGGGAACTCTAAAACAGGCCTCAATTTTGAAGTTCGCTTTGGGCCTCCAAAGAGGTTGAGCCGGCTCTGTTGCTAATAATTATGTAAAGCCACATGAATTTTTATGATTTTAAGTGTAGCTATTGTTTAACCTTTGGTCACACATATTTTTTTATGACATTTGCTAATATTTCGTCACACAAAAATAAACAACGTGACCATGGTGTGACGAATGTTTATGTAAAGCCACTTGAAATTTTGTAATATGAAGTGTGACTATTGTCTAGTCTTTGGTCTTATAATAATATATGTGGCCATATGTATTAGCTTTTAGCCACACCATCAAACAAATATTATGGTCATAGATCACATTTGGCCACACTTTTTTTAGTGCGACTACTAAATGTCACATATTTTCTTAAAGTGTGGCTAAAGGTTCCGAGCTGATGTGTTTTTAGTCACATGAAACAAATATTGTGGTCGTAGACCACAAATGGCCACACTTTTTTTTCTAGTGTAGCTATGGAATGTCACAGTCTTTTTTAAGTGTGGCTAAAGGTTTTGGCTTGTTATACAATGGTCACATGAATAGATAAGATGTGTGGCTAAAAGTAGGTTAGAAGTTTTTGAAATGTGATTAGTGAACTTTAGCCACACATTTAATTAAAAGTGTGGCAGGACGATTTTAGGAAATGTGTGGCTAAAGCCACATTTTGGCATAGTGCCTCGCCTTTTCTAAAAGTTTTAATATTTTTGTTTTTTCTTTTGAAGGTTTGGACGGAACAACGGGCTCGGTAGGTTTATAAGCGTGAATGGACTCGGTAGGCTTATAAAAAGGAACATGCTCAGTTGTATTCTGAGAAAAATGTTTATGGGCGGCTGTTTTTTCTTTTGAAGGTCTGGACACAACAACGGGCTCAGTAGGTTTATATGCGTGAACGAACTCGGTAGGCTTATGAAAAGGAACATTCTCAGTTGTATTCTGAGAAAAATGTTTATGAGCCGCTGTTTTTTCTTTTGAAGGTCCGGACACAACAACGGGCTCGGTAGGTTTACATGTGTGAACGAACTCGGTAGGCTTATGAAAAGGAACATGCTGAATTGTGTTCTGAGAAAACTGTTTATCAGCGAGCTACATTAACCAATAATGATATTATTAGTAAATAAATCTATACATATATATACACACACACATATATATATGTATAAATAAATAATGTGATTACCAATTCATTAAAAGCATCCTCATCTTGCAATGCATACGAGTAAATTTGATACTCGTTTCTTTCATCTGGATCCGTTCGTTCTTGGTGAGCAGATGTAGCATCAAACTACATTGGCAAAACATATTATTTTTTTATCAAGCAATCATAAAAATAATAAGGATTTTTTTTGAGTGATACTAGGTGGGTAAGGAGGAAAAAGCAAAATGGGTAGTTTGTGGATTGAATCAGCGAACTGCAGATCAGTTTTGTACTCTTTGCAACATTCTGACCAACCTTGCTGATCGGATCCGCAAACTACCCATTTTCACTCTTTTCCTTCTTACCCACCTAGTATCACTCATATTTTTATATAAACAACCTATTTATGAAAAAAAACTGAAATAATAACATATAATATAAACTACCTGTGGCCTATAAAGTGTATTCATAGAATGGTGAGACGGTTCTACAATTTGAGATGAATCTTTGTTTAAAATCTGTACTTTGTAAAAAAAATATGTATATTAGTATATCAACAAATGAAATCAATATACAATAATTATTTACATAAACTATACCTTTATTGATTTAATGGGCCACTGAATAAAACTTCCTTTTGCATCTTCCAAACATTCAACAGCACCGGGAATACATGACTCAGGCAAGAGAGAAATTGATTCGCAACCTTCTACAATTCTATCTACTTGAACTTTGACAAACCCATCTATCATTGGGCAATTATGCATAATCCTCTCAGGAGTAGGATGAACACGACCCATACCTATAACCTTAGGAGTGCCTTTGTCGTCAGGATGTAGAAGTTGACATTTTTTAATAGACTGCAAACAGTAGCTTTTAGTAAATATATTTAAAATTTAAAATAACAAATAAAAAAATTGGACAATACATTACCAATATTTCTGTGTAGGAACTACCGGAGGTAGGGCTCGAGTCACCCATACCAGGTCTCTCCCCAACTGTTGTTTCTCCAGCCACGCTCTTCTTTTTCTTTGTTTTAATTTCAGAAAACAAGCATTTTGTAGGACCAATCACATCTGAGAATAAACGTGTACGCCCCCCATGCTGGCGTCCTTTCCCGATTACCTCCGTAACAACATCCTTTGTAGAATAAGAACCATCATCCCTCATTTGTCTTTCTTTTAAATACTATTAGAAAAATAAGTCGCAGTTATAAACTTGATTAATATAAATAGATATATAAATATATAAAACATACCAATTCTTTAAGTATCCCTGTCAATTCACCATTTGATACTAGGTCTTCTCCAAGTTCATATAATTTTGTAACCGGATTGAAACGTGCTCTGCTAACAGTATACATTTTAGAACGATCATCTTGAATAACATCTAAACATGGATAGCTTGAAACAAGTTGATTCCATCTTGTTTCGACGTGGGGCTCCAATCCAGCAAATCCACAACGTCCGACATGCGAAGGGTCAATGTTGTGTGCTGCACTATTCTTTGCTTTTCGGCTTATTTCCTTTATAAAATATTATGAGAAGTGTAATCAATAATTCCAAAATAGAATAATATAATAATAATAATAATAATAACAACAAGAACAACAATAATAATAATGAAAAATAATTCACAAGTTACCTTCCATTCTTCGGTATCAACAACTGCAACAAAAGAATTCCAAAGTTCCGAGTCCAGATAATCGTACGTTTCAAAGGGAGTGTCACATTCATCTTTATAAACGTATTCTTTTCTAAGCGTATAACGGAATTTCCTCATTATACTCTTCCCCTTTGATAAAGTAACTCGTTTTATAACGTCGTCCTCCTCAATCTTCCATGTTTCCTACATATTAATATTAACAATTAAAAATGAGCAAGAACAGTTAAACATGACAGCATAGTATACCAAAGCTTTTGTCAGTTTATTAAACAAAAAGTAAACAAATTTAATTTCTCAAATTTAAAGGAAGAAGAAGTAAACAATACCTTGGCATATTCCCAAATACCTTCATATTCTTTACGGTTTACCTGTTTGGCAACTTTATTGTATGGAATCCTTGATTTAAATTCTACCCCGATCCAAGACATAAACCTGGCAGCATTCTTTCCAACCGCTCTACCCGTCTCGTCAAAGTCAACTGTAGATTCTCCAGGATGCAAAAGCTTCTTTTTACATTTTGATATTCCCCTCCTTTTCTTCTCGGACATTTTCAAACTTGATACCTAACGAAACAGTTGAAGTTTGACAAAAAAATCAATCGAAATACTTCATTGAGAACCAGTGAAAACAATCATCAGGCAAGGCGAGTAGATGAAAATATGAAGAAAAAACATCAGCGACATTCAATTTCAAATCCTAAAGCTCGATACGGTGAATGCCACACAAAAACAATGGTCCATGACATTGTTTGATGCGACCAGCTGATTTTATCAGCCTTATATTAGAGGTACCTCCTAATGTTTTACATGATATTGTTTGATAAAACAGCAGGTTCAAGCATGCCCAAATGCCGGAAAGGACAGTACAGAGTAATTGTTACCTCTATACTACATAAGGACAAAGGTTCAAACACAAGTTCAGATAGAATCAAAGTGATTTTTTTTTCTTTTTTAAAACGGCTATTTGATTCGATTCAGACCATACGAAAGTTACATTCTTTTAATAGATTTTGAAGCTAAAACTCTAAAAGTACCAATTCATCCATAGCGTTCGGCAGGCGAAAACGCTTCAACAAGTTGTATCATAGGCTATTCCAAGACAGGGGATATAGAAACAAAAAAGTGACAAAAGTAATTGAGTGACTAAAAATTCAAATTAAAAGACTCACAAAAAGTGACGGAGGAATTGTGAATCATCTTCAAAAAGAAAAAAAACACTCACAAAAAGTTTTTTTTTTACCATAAAACTTGCAAATAAAAGGTTTTTAACAATAAAGAAATGAAAAGCACTTGAAGTTTGATAGCGATTAATAAAGAAATCAAAAGCAAAAAACCACGGTACAAACTAGATATTGAAAAAACTCAGCGATAATACGAAGAACAATCATCTATCATTATCATTATACTAATATTGCAGATGATTAGAGGTTGGAGATAACTTACGAAGATTGCAGATGAGAGCTTGGAGATAATCGCTAACCGATTGTGAGTATAAGTCGTGTAGTTAATTTTGGGGGAGTTAATAAGAGGAAAACCCTAATAAATCTCACTTATTCCCGCTTGATAAAAATTGCCCGCCTAAATTTTCACTTTAGGTTTACGGTTATGGGTGGGGGAAGAAGAGAGGGTTTGGTCAAGTAATTAAAAGTGGGTCTGTCATGTATCTGTACATTGTGTCTTATACTTTTACGAATGGTTTGAATTGTAAACTTATTAAATAGCCTACTTTTTATTTATTTTAATTGTTGATAGATTTTAAACCATTAATGGTTGCGTTTTGGGTTCAACCATTATTTGGTTGGATTAGTTTTGTATTTTTACATATATATTTATTTTGATATAATTATTACGTCATCCGGTTCTGAAATCCGGTCCGACCGGTCTAAACCAGTAAGGAGGCCGGTTCTATGTGCGGTCCGGTTATAAAAACATTGGATGTTATTTAACTATAGTAAAATTAAAAACAAATCCACCTAATTTCATTAAAGAAAAATAGTTGTAGAATAACAATGTATAGTATAACCTATTTATCGACAAATATCCCTTCGTTCATGTCAAATCTTAAGTATTCATCGTCGTTTGCCCTTGCCCTTGCCCTTGCCCTTGCCCTGCATAAGAAAACTTTTATTAATAAATTTAATTTAGTTTGATTATATATATATATATGTGTGTGTGTGTGTGTGACTATATCAAACCTTGGTTCGAGCTGGTTTTTCGACAGATATCCCTTCATCGTGGTCAGATCGTCGTGAGTATGAGGTGCCAACGGTGATATAGTCGCCAACCGATTGAATACCAACCGAAAACGGTGGTAGTTCATCAAATTGGTTGTATTCTTCCTCATCATCAACATTATCAACACCAAGAATACGTCGCTTACCTTGCAATACTATATGGTATCTTGGATTGCACGGGTCCTTGACAAAAAATACTTGTGTGGCTTGAGTTGCAAGGATGAATGGTTCTGATTTATACCCGTCCGTTGTAAGGTCGACAAGTGTAAAACCATGTTCGTCAACTTTAACACCCGTAGAGTTATTGACCCACTTACATCTAAACAGAGGAATTACGTATGAAGAATACGATAACTCCCAAATTTCTTGTATGACACCATAATATGATTCTTTGGCAATTATCATTTTGTCAGACGTTATACTTGAGGCTATTTGTGTAACTCCGCTATTTTGCGTTGCACTTTTATCATCTTGCTTTTTAGTGTAAAATGTATAACCATTAATATCATAACCTTGGTAAGATATTACTCTAAAATCTGGCCCCTTCCCTAATTTTTCCACAGTTTTATCAACGTCTGGTTCACCATAGGTTTCCTCCACCCTCTTCTTCAACCAACCAGAAAACTCCTCGTTATGTTTTTTAGTATACCAATTATCAGACTTGCGCAAGTGTGTTGACCGTAATATATTCTTGTGTTCATTAACATACGGAGCAATACACGTCATGTGTTGTAGAACAGTAAAGTGAGCAATTTGTACCTCATGAGACTCTGGGGTGATTAATTCCTTACCAACTCCTCCCACGCCTTGAAGTCGACCTGCATGACGAGATTTAGGAACACCAATACTTTTAGCACCTTCCAAATACCCTGCAAATAAAAGTATTATTACAATCTCGTTTATAATTAACAAAACTCAATTATATTATAAATGTTGTGATATCAATACCTGCGCAAAACTCAGCCACCTCTTCAGAAGTATACCCTTGAACAATACTACCTTCTGGTTGATTACGGTTTCTCACATAACCTTTCAACACACCCATATATCTTTCAAAGGGGTACATGTATCGTAGGAATACAGGACCACAAGACTTTATCTCTTTTACGATATGAGATACTAGATGAACCATTATATCAAAAAAGGACGGTGGAAAATACATCTCTAGCTCACAAAGGGTAATATATATATCCTTTTCCCAACTATCCAAGACTTCGGGATCAATAACCTTTGAGTGAATCATGTTAAAAAACAAACAAAGTTTGGTGATTGTATGTCGGACTTCCTTAGGTAACAATCCGCGAATTGCAATAGGAATCATGTGTGTCATCAAAACATGACAATCATGAGACTTCATACCGATCAATTTACAATCTTTCATCGACACTAGTCTTTTAATGTTTGCAGAATAACTAGATGGAACTTTAATACCGTGCAAACATTGACAAAACTTCTTTTTTTCTTCACTTGACATGGTATAACATGCGGGTGGAAGATAAATACTATTGGCTCTCTCAACAGGGGCAAGCTCTTTACGTATTCCCATTTCTTCCATGTCTTTACGAACATTAACACCATCTTTAGTTTTTCCAGGAATGTTTAGCAATAGACCCAACAAACTATCACACACGTTTTTCTCAATATGCATAACATCTAGGCAATGTCGAACTTCCAAACTTTTCCAATAAGGTAGATCCCAAAATATTGACCTCTTTTTCCAATTGCCTCTAGTCTCGGTACGAGATCTTTTTCCCAAAACGGTATTCATAGTTTCTACTCGTGAAAATGCATCAAAACCTTTCCTAATCCTCCCGAGCTCCTCATTTCCGTCAAACTCATCTGTAAATCTTCGATAACGGTGATCTCGCGGAAGAAATCGTCGATGGCCCATATACACATTTTTTTTGCAATGTTTTAATCTTATCGAGTTTGTTTCATCTTCACATACAGGACAAGCTTGATAACCTTTTGTACTATATCCTGACAAATTGGCATATGCTGGGAAATCACTTATAGTACAAAAAATCATAGCTCGCAACATAAAGTTCTCCTTTAAGTAAGCATCGTACATGTTTACACCTGGGCTCCATAGGGTTCTAAGTTCATCAATCAAAGGAGATAAATAAACATCAATGTCATTACCGGGTTGTTTTGGACCCTGAATTAATAACGACATCATTATGTATTTTTTTTTCATGCATAGCCATGGGGGAAGGTTGTAGATGCATAGAAGAACCGGCCAAGTACTATGACTAGTACTCTGGTTTCTAAAAGGATTCATACCGTCTGTACTAAGACCAAACCGTAAATTTCTAACCTCATTACCAAAATCAGGATAATCGTAATCAAAATTTCTCCACTGAGGTGAATCCGCCACATGTCTTAGCTTTCCATCGTCCTTACGATCATCAGAATGCCAACGCAACAACTTTGATTCTTTTGGATTTGCAAATAAACGTTTTAATCTCGGTATAATGGGGAAATACCACAATAATTTAGCTGGTGGTCCGTTTTTCGTCACATCATCATCATATTCATCAGTTTCATTTTTACGCTTGTACCTCGATTCGCCACATCTACACTTATGACTTTTTTCAAACTGGTTTCTATACAAGATACAATCATTTGGACATGCATGTATTCTTTCAACCTCTAATTCCATTGGACACATCAATTTTTTAGCTTGGTATGTGGATACAGGTAACTCGTTGTCTTTGGGAAGCATGTCATGCAATAACTCTAATAGACAAGTAAAACTCTTATCGCTCCAACTGTAGTTTGTCTTTAAGTTAAAGAGTTTTAGCACGGCGCTAAGCTTAGAATATTTTTCACAACCATCATATAGCGGTTTGTTATCATCGACAAATAACTGTTGTAGTTTTTCTTGATCATCATCGCAAGTAGTAGCCTCCAAATCATTATACATGTCATTTAAATTATCCACGCCCTCAAAAAAATTATCATTGTCATTACTAATGTGTGGACCATCATTCTCCTCAATATAACTAGATTCCAGATTAGTGGACTTTGTGCTACGATTAGCAAGCGACTCACCGTGTTTGGACCAACAAGTATAATTAAACATAAATCCATTTATAAGCAAATGATACTCGACTTCATTTATTTCCTTAAATTTGGTAAAATTTTTACATTCCATACAAGGACACGAAATGGTTTCATTTCCTTTTTTCACACGATCCTCTTGAGCAGTCTTAAGAAAACTTTTCAGGCCAATCATAAATTCTGGGTTAGTACGTCTAGTTTGGTACATCCAATTGTTACGATCCATCTGAAACGAATAAACAAAAAAAAACGAATATGAATTAAAATAGTTTGTGTGTATATATAGAGGTAGGGGTGTTCACGATTCGGTTTCAAACCGTGAAACCATTCAAACCGGTCTTCGATTAGCTTTTATGGTATGGCTTCTTAATTTTATTTTTTTTCAAACGAGAATGACTTAGAATTGAAATCCATTATATGTAATAATTTTTGTTCGAAATAATTTTTGAAATAATCATATAGATACATATCAAGTGCTAATTAAGATCTTAGCATGCAACACTTTCTGTACATTATGGTAGCTAGGGGTACAAACGAGCCGAGTTGAGCCCGAGCCTTGCATTATAAAGCTCGGCTCGTGAAAATTTTTAGAAGCTCGAGTTTGATTCGAGCCTTGTATTTTGCGCTTGAGCTCGGCTCGATTGTATATTTAAGAACTTGAGCTCGGCTTGAAAGCTCGATATATACACATTCTAACGGGTTGATAGTTTAAAAATGCCAACAATATTCCCCTTTAACCCCTCATGTTTACTTAAACAACAAACTTGATGGAGTATAAGAGAAGATTGGCGATGTTTTTTAAACAATCAACCCGTTAAATGTATATATATCCTAATGAGATAGAACAATTAAAAAGCAATCATAAAAGATACAATCCAAAATTAACATCTAGTAGATTAATTTTAGACGGGTATAAACTAAGGTTTCTATATCTAAATGAGTGTATGCAAATATGTAATAATAATTTAATTAAATAAAAGAAACATATAGTTATTATACGGTTACCTTGTTGAAGATCCAGGTAATATAGAATAAAGAACTTCTCTAGATTGATCGATGAATGTATTATCTGAGTTGAATGATAATAAAGAATTCTTGTTGTAGTTGAAATTAATGATGATGATGTGAAAGAAGTTAATAGGATTGTGATTAATATTGATCAATTTGAAATACATATATGATCCGTATTCTTTTTTTGATAAACATGATAGGTATATTTTAAAATTTTAAAAAGAAAATAAGCGATATTATATTATTTAATCTTTTGTCATATTATATATATAAAAGACGGTTGTAGTGTTCTTTTAAATTTACAAAAGATAGTTATATAATATATAAAATTAAAATATGATAACAGACGGTTGTAAAAATTTTAAAAAAATAACTTTTGTGAATTAAGACGGTTTAGCAAAAAAGACGGTTCACTTTAAAAAAAAAAAGACGGTTTTATTTAATATATAAAATTAAAATATGATAATACTACGGTTTTTATAAAAACCGTCCTAAAAGCATTTCGAGAACCGTCTTTTTTAAACATTTTTGTACTAGTGTGGATTCAAATCCTTGTAAGCACACGCTGAGGTAGAATTAACTCATTAAGGTATAATAAAAGTTGCCGTTAAAAAAATTGTTATTTATACCAAGAAAGATAACTAGACTCCCACCGGTATCATTAAATAATCTTAAGTTTGAAATCATGTTAGGGTGAGAGACACTCCAGGCTCTCACCAACCAAGATACGATGTTTTCATGGTTTCATCTTTCGTAAAAGTTAACGAAATATATCAAAATACATGTATTGAACATGAAACTGAAAGATGGATGTTTTGTTCAAGGCAAATACGAAAAAAATAGCGGTTAATATGATAGACCACATGAACATTGAGAGTATTCACAATATATGACTTGTTGTATATTAATTAAAGGTGTTTTCGAGGATAGAGAGGTTGTGTTGTGGAGGAGAGAGTTTGTGGTTTAATTCTTCCAAAAAATACATATGTGAATTTGACTAGGAAAAAAAGAGAGAAGTGTGTGTTTTTATGTTTTATGTGTAGGAAAAAAGAGAAAAGTTATCCTATATTGATAAGGCAAGTGTCACGAGACAAGTACAAATATTCACCAAAAACACTTTTTTTGGGGAATGTTCTCATACAAGTAAAAGTAAGCTAAGTCGTTATAGAAAAATCTATTACTGAATTACATTACCTCGTAGAGTTAATTGCCAATTTAGTTCCTGAGGATTGTCACAAATTGCCACTTTCATTCAAATAATTTTTTTATTGCATCTGTGTCCCCGTGGTTTCCATTTTTTGCCATTTTCATCTAACCCTCTAACTCCGTTAAAAAAGTCAGTTAACTCAGGGGTATTTTGGTTAATTTACATGTGTATTTCTTTTTTTGCCATTTTCATCCAAAACCAATTTTTTATTTTTTTTGCATTATATATATATATATATATATATATATATAGGATTTGGTTCAAATGAGAACCTTTTCCCAAATTGAGAACTGAGAGAACCATTCTGGGCCACACATTTCTCTAAGGCAAATTTTTTTTTTTTTTTTTTTTTTTTTTTTTTTGCAAAAATCGCTGCTTTATATGTAAGAAATTTTTTTTTTTATTTTTTTGTATTTTTTTTTCAGTATACACATGTGTATAATTGCATTATACACATATGTATAATGCAATATACACATATGTATAACTGAAATATACACATATGTATAGCTGAAAAATGCTATATACACATATGTATAAATGAAAAAAAAATTCAAAAAAAATAAAATTTTTTTTTTCCATGCATAAAAATGTGCGATTAAAACAAAAAAAAAAAAAAAAAAAAAAATTTTTTTTTTTTTTGCCTTTATATGAAATGTGTGGCCCAGAATGGTTCTCTCAGTTCTCAAATAGGGGTTGGTTCTCTTAGGATCCCTACCCTATATATATATACACAGACACATATTAAAGGGTTTCTATAATCAAACAAATTCAAAGTTCGAACCCATTGGTTACAGTCAAATCCATTGGTTACAGTCAACATCATAAAGATTAAAAATCCATTGATTCTTATCAAAACTAGAATCAAACAAATTCAAAGTTCAATCACAAATTTAGTACCTGTCTATTCTTTACAAATTCAAAGTTCAATCCCTCACATTTTTCTCTGCAAACGTGGGTCTTCTTCTAATCTTCCATATATATGTTGTATATACCTTCCAAAAAAATATGTTCTGTATATATATACTCGATGGCATGGTACTCATATTTTTCTTTGTTCTGTTTTATATATATTAAGGTATATATACACACACTGATACATACAGACGCCTTCACCTACATACTCATACATGCACACTGACACATACAGGCGCCGCCGCTGCCACCGCCTCCTCCACCACCCGCCTCCCCCACCACCCACCTCCTCCCCCTTCACCCATCTGAACCGGTCTGATTTCAAACTCAATCGCCCCCTCCTTGGCAACCCACTCGCCCTCCTTTCCCCTTCTCCAACCCAGTTTTCTGTTACCCCCAATCACCTCCAACCCAGTGGATTGTTGGTTCCCTCTCTAAAGTGAAGCAAAGAAAGAGGAGGTGAAACAAATTGGGGGCTGGACTGGAGAGACGAAAATGAATGGTGGTTATGTTTGTTGATGCTGTTGATGTTGATGGTGGAGGTGATAGTGGTGGCCGGAGGTACAGGTGATCGTGGTGGTAGGGTTAGAGAGGGATGGGGTACGTTTTATATTGTGTGTGTATATAATAACTCTGTGTATGTATATATACAGAATATATATATATATATATATATATATATATCTAAAAGAAAAAAAAATTAAATTGGTTTTGGATGAAAATGGCAAAAAAAGAAATACACATGTAAATTGACCAAAATACCCCTGATTTAACTGACTTTTTTTAACGGAGTTAGAGGGTTGGATGAAAATGGCAAAAAATGGAAACCACAGGGACATGCAATTAAAAAAATATTTGGATGAAAGTGACAATTTGTGACAAACCTCAAGGACTAAATTGGCAATTAACTCTTACCTCATATCCAATTAAAAAAAAATCTTAACTTTTAATCTTATTACATTAACAACTCGTTATTTCACCAATACATTGTTTCAACTTAGATTTAATAATAATAATAATAATAATAATAATAATAATAATAATAATAACAACAACAACAACAACAGCAACAACTAGGGTTTTAGTTACCCGCGCTTCGCCGCGGGGCGTGTTTGTTGTGCAGGAATGTTTAATAGCACTATGAACAATGACTTTTTTGCATTCTCTCGCGCGATGCGACAGTAAGTTCGTTACAGTGCCAACACATATTTTAGCAAACGTCCGCACGTTGTCGCCGGAAGTGGTTTACACCTGTGTGTTGCCGCGAAAAGCGTAATCAGTAAGCATGTACAACCCCGGTACCGGTCCCAAAGAAAAAGGGTAAAAATGGCCACTGGTAACTGTACCGAAAATGATCGCTACGGTACGTTATCGATATTTAAAGATAAATAAAAATTATGTTACTCTAACGAATCAATACCCAAGGAATAGAAAAAGCAAAATTGTTGGTAAGGAAAAAAAAGACTTTGGTGCATGTTAGCAAGAAAGCCCCGGTGCACGTTAGCAATAAGAGACGATGCACGCTAGCATGATGGTGCTATGTGGTTCATAATCATGAGGAATTCAATCGACATCGCGTTTATTTGTAACTGTGTCAAATAAAAGGTGTCAAATAAAAGTAAACTTTACAACACTTTATTTGAAGTTTTACAAAACATTTATCATCTCATAATAAAACAAAAAATACTAAGAATGTTAAGAAGAGGTTAAGGAAACAAAATAAGAAAATTAAAAAGCAAAGTAAAAAAAGTAGTAGTAAAAGGCTCTTGCAGGATTCGAACTTGGGATTATGTGGACCATTGGTATAAAAAGCATGTCCAAAACCAACTGGACCGACTTAGTTTATTATTTATGGTCATTCCAAATTGTATATGTCAGCAAATGAAGATGCAAAACAATAAAAAAAAGGAAACGTGGTGGATGCCATGTGGCTGGCATCCACCGATTGACGCCACCGCCTTTTTCAACAAATCACAAGTAGTAACTGTTGAAGTGTTTTTTTTTTAATATAGAAAGGAATAATAATAATAATAATAATAATAATAATAATAATAATAATAATAATAATAATAATAATAATAATAATAATAATAATAATAATAATAATAATAATAATAATATACGTTTTAATAAATTCTAGAAAATATATAGAAGTGGAAAAATTGAAGTTGAAAATGAAAGTATACCTTGTTCACGGCAAAGAGTAAGAAAATGAGAAACTTCTACGGAATTATATTGTTCGGACTTCTAGAATGCCGCCTATTGCCGTCTAAAAATAAGAGTCACTCACAGCCTTTCTTTCATACGTGGCTTCCAATAAATTCCACATGGACAAGAAAGTCAAAGCACTACACCGCAAGTAATTGACCATCATACTTATCCAAATTCCAAACAAACTTTCTAATTTCTCTATACTTATTTATATAGGGGAGAATCAAATGAGAAGAAATTTAACATAAGAACAAAAAGCAAATAATATAATGATAAACATTAAACACTTTAATTCTTCTTACATTAATTATTATCACTTTAATTAATTAGTCATTAACACTTTATTTTACACATTATTAAAATTTGTCCTACACATATCAAAATTCATCCTACATATATCGAAAATTATCATATGTTTATCCTACACATATCGAGACTATCATACGTTTATCCTACACATATAAATGTTCATCCTACGTATTTCCTACACATATCGAAATTTTTCTTCAATTTAATTAGGTTTGCTTTGAATGTACATAACTTAAAAATTAATTATGAGTTTCATTTATTGAATTAGTTTAGGGGGTTGCAAAAAGTAAATAATTTATTTATCATTAAATACATTTATTATATGAAAGGTTTCTATTGGTTAATATTTGTTCTTTTTCTTCTTACAAGTTATTTTATTCTCATTTGAACTATCCACTATTTACATATACCATAACGCGGTTAGTATCAATCGCTTTCTTTGTTGGTTAAATCTTGTTACCGGCCTTAGAGTTAATCTAAAACAATGTAAACTATTTGGAGTGGGGGTTGAAAATGACGAAGTGGAACGGGTAGCGGGGATCCTCAAAGGCGGTGTCAGATCCTTTCCTTTTTTCGTACTTAGGTGTGCAAATTGGTGCAAACATGAAACGTATAAAAAATTGGCAACCGGTGATAGACAAGTTCAAGTCGAAACTTTTAGTTGGAAGGCTAGATACCTATCATTTGCGGGAGGGATTACCCTCGTTAAGGCGGTTTTGAGAAGCTTGCCGTCATACTTTCTATCTCTATTTCCTACCACGAAAGCGATAATCAAATGGCTGGAAAGTTTGAAGCGTGATTTTATTTGGGGTAAAGTAGGATCGAGACAAAAGATTTGGTGTGTCTGTTGGTCTAAGATGATAAAGCCTAAGAAAGTTGAAGGGTTTGGGATCGGCGGTATCGAGGACTTCAATTTTGCTATGATGTTGAATGTTGAAATGGTGGTGGCGTTTCAAGGAAGAACCGGATCAACTTTGGGTTAAAGTGAAACGTTCTATCCATACCACTATACTATTATCTAAAAATAATCAAGTTATTAATGACTGGACGAAACCAAGAAATAACCCCTCACGTGCGAAACTATGGAAGATCCCCTTTAAGATCAAACAATTCTATCGAATTGAGTATGATTGTATGTGTGATAGCATCTACTATACCAGGAATAGCAATGAATCCGATTATTGCAATTGCTCAGGATACCCTTTTTTAGTTTCTAGGGTCTATTTCTTAGTTCAAGATCCCTCTTACTAACTAGAATCAAAGAATTAGTAGATATGTCCGCCCAAAATGATAATGGGCTTGGGTTATGAACTTATAATCTATATCTATTCTAGTTCTATTATCAGCAATGGGGTTGAATATAAGAGAAATTCTAGAGAATGTTTGCTATCCTGGACTATTTTTATCTTTTGTGAACGAGAAAAAAAATAGGGTCAAAAGAAAATGCTATTTTGGAATTTTATCAAGAATTTGCTTGTGTAGAGGGAGATCCGGTATTTTCTGAATCCTTATCTAAGGATTTACAAAAAAAATTCTTCCAACAAAGATGTGAATTGGGAGGGATTGGTCGACGAAATATGAATCGGAGACTAAACCTTGATATATCCCTGATTCTATGAATCTTTGACTGGAATCTATGAGATAGGTGAAATAAAAATTGATACTGAACTTATTTTAAGAGATGCAACCGGAATGGAATTGATAAAACAGTCCTAGAAAAAGAATTCTACACTATAAAATGATACCTATGAAGAATAGTGTCTCGGGTATTTGGAAAGACATAGCGGCGATGGATTAGGTACTCGAACGCATTGGTATTAATATAAAGGACAAGCTCAAGGTCTCGATGGGTGATGTGGGAAGACTAGCTTCTGGAATGATAAATGGGTCGGGCCGAATACCCTTCGTCGAAGCTTCCCTATGTCATACAACCAAGCGGTGAACAAGGCGACGTTAGTCAAGGTTTGTTATGTTATGGGTCCGAGGGGGAATTGAATGGGGTTGGGACTGGAAAGGAGGCAACATTCAGACGGTTTTCCTGCAAGATTTTGAGGCTCTATCTACGATTTTAATTTAGGTGGATATTCGACAGAGGAAGGATACCTGGATTTGGAAAAACAGCGACAGTTGCTCCTTTTCAACTAAAAGCCTGCGCTGAGACATAATAGTCGCTTCTGTCAATGTGGAACAGCAATATCCTTTTCTGTGGATTTCCTGGGCACCTTTGAAGACAAAACATCTTTTTGTGGAGAGCCTTAATGGATTGGGTTGCGACGAAAGTGGAGCTTCAAACTAGAGGTGTAAAGGCGGTTTTTCCTTTGTGTGATAGGTGTGGGTTAAGTGCAGAAAACGCTGATCATCTGTTCGTTGGGTGTATATTCGCTAAAAGTGTCTAGTGGTAAATTTTTGTTTGGCTAAGGATACCTTGGCCTTCGGATTTAGTTTCGCTGTTGGATGTATTCTCAGTTTTGAAAGATAGCCCGGGCTGCAGGATTTGGAAGAAGTTGGTTTACTCGGTCGCGATTGCCACGGTTTCTAGAATTTGGAAGGTAAGACATCTTAAGGTGTTCGAAGGCAAGTTTATCTCCGTGAATCATTCCGTGAAGTTTATCAAAGAAGAATTCTATACGTGGATCGAATATAGAAGTAATATGAAAACTATCGCTTGGGATAAATGGGCGGCTTTTGACGTTTTGGATTTGTTATAATTTTGGTGTTTTGTTCAGTCCATTTTGGGGTTTTGTATTAGCGTTTTCCAGCCGATTGCTAGGCCTATATATATAAATATACAGTGTTTTTGACCGTTAAAAAAACATATTTACATATGTGTTTTTTATTAAACAAACTACACGCCAGCAACAAGTTGGAAGATTGCAGCAACATGTCGTAATTCAAAAAAATATCATTAAAACATATAACTTTACTTTTTTACGGATGCAATTGTGATATTCTTAAATGCAATAATTAATCGATTAATTTCGTCGGTCATTTTTTTTCTTTATTATAAAATATCTTAATGACTTGACACTAGTATAAGAAAGGACAGTTGATTCAAAAGTTAATCATTTTATTGGTTATAATTATGGTAATGAAATTAAAAGTCTAAAGTTTTCTATTTTTATATTTATTAGGTTAGAGTCCCGTGAGGACTCAAGGTTCACCCGAAAGTAAAATGAAAAAAAGTAGGAAAATAAGAATTGTATTATACAAGTTGTTTTGGTTACTAAATGTTTGATAATGCAATATGTATGAATTTTGATGTTAAATACAAAATGTTATCTAACAGTTTAATGTAAGGAAATAATGGATACTAGATCTTTGCCCGCGTTAACACGCGGTTCACCAACGTACAATTATTTTGAGCGGTAAAACGTATAAAAAATATAGTAGAAATATTTTATTAAAATTTAAAAGAAACCAATACACATTTTATTCAAATATCACTAAATATTTCTTTATACACCACATTTTTTGTTTTAGTCTTGACCTTCCCATCAGCATCAAGTATAAGTAACTTCACACCTGCCCTGCTTTTAACTCTTGAAAATGCGACATAAAGCTGGCCATGTGAGAATACAGGGTCTCTTAAATACAATCCAACCTTCGATAGAAACTGTCCTTGGCTTTTATTGATGGTCATTGCGAAACATACACTTAAATACAATCCAAATCATTTTACTTCCATTATATTGACAGACATGCAACGATGATGTGCGGACATCTAGTGCAAGATTCCACTACATCCGAATTCCCTGAGACACGTAAAGCCAAATGTAAATAGAGCTACGTTTGACCCATTAGATACAAATGAATAGATGTATGTGACACTTTAACCGGTCAAAAGTGAACAAACATGCAACTACCATTGCAAGTTGTGTTACTAACTTATCAAAATAGGTGAAGTTAAGATAGTAATCTATGAACAAAACAGATGACATGGGTTTAAAGTCAAATTGAATGGGTTCAAATGCACAAATTTATTAAATCACAAAGACATACCAATAAAGTTCTGTAATCAAACTCATTTAACACATGGATTATTTTAAATAGAGAAATATAACAAAGTTTTGTGTATTTGACCCATATAAAACATGCATGCTTGACCCGCCTGTTTGACCCATAACCTATTAGCCAACACACTTACTGCAATGTTTGACTTATTATTATTAGTAAAAAAAAATAAGCTTAACCAACTCATATCAAAAGCAGTAAATAACTAACCAAATATTTATGCGTTATTAGTACAACCACTATAATCCTTCTAGGTATCATTATTAGTCAAAATAATAATCTTAACCAACTCATTCGAATCCATCTTCTAGGTCACCTACAAAACACATTTTTTCAAAAGACTAAACATATATCCACCACATAAATGTGTGAAAATGAAAACATAAGCTGCTTTAGTGTCCAGTGACCTTGATTCCATGAAAATTAGTGACCTTGATTCCATGAAAATTAGCAATACCTTTTAGATTAAACATATGTTGCCCAATCACAACCATGTGAGCAGAGCAATTATAGTATAACTTGGAAGTTGTATCTAGTCTAGTCAGCGCTTGTACATAATACATACCTAATTCCAGCGGCAATAATCACTCCAAGTACGGATCTAACTCACACGATCAGTCTCTATATAGTGGACAAAATATTTTAAGCTACGAATTTGAGAATGCCAATCTATTACTGCAGCGTTAAGCAGTTCGTCTTTGTACCGCTATAAGACAATGTAACGCAGTCATGTTCATTATTGAATTACTACAAAAGCATTTATCATAACCTGGATATAAATATACTCATAGTAGAACTATACCCAATTTATTTTTCCATGAACAACTCAATTAAATAGGTAAATTAGCTATGATTTTTTTAATAAGTTAGCGATAAAGATAGACGAAAACGACTTTGTTTTGAACCAAGAAAATTGCATCGTATATATAGAGAGAGCTTACTTTATGGTCCCATTGAAGATGTCCAAAATTACTTTAGGCCTCTGTACTCCATTAGAGAACTCTGAAATAAACATCCAATAACATCAAAAGAAAATTGGTTGATTTGACCCATCTATCTACAAGTGGTGGCTCGATTAATATGTTCTATGTCCAATTGAGTAACAGATTATAAATGTTAAACCAAAAGATTTAGCTAAATAGATTAAAAGAAATGTAACAACAGATTTAAAGAAGAGGATAGATATGTTGGAAAGATTAATCAAGATATCTAAAGCTTATTCATATTATTATCATGTTTATATATAAACTATAATCAGAATAGTAGCAGGTCAAACATGGGTCAGAAGAGTAGTTATATACATTAGATAGTTAAATAAATGTCAATTTCTAATTTTCTATGATATAAATAGCCTTCTCCTGTATCGACATTTAACAACAATTTTAGCGAGTATTCGTCTGTGTTTTATTTGTTTCTGTCCCTACACAATTTGTGCATACTCACGGTTGTTCATCCTAGATGATCCTAAAGTTGTAAACGATCCTAGGAAACAGAATAAAACCAAATACCTTAGCTGTGTCGCCTCCACCGTTATTTCTTGTATGAATCTTCTTAAATGAGGATCTTCAGTTGGTCATCATAGGTAAAAACTAACCGAACAAACAATATTCATCAATTAGGTATAAATAAGGGCAAGTTGTATAAAAAGGGACAGAACTTTTGCACTTTTCCATTAGAGCAACCAAGGTTTAAAAGTACGGAAACATGCCTCGAGGCGAACCGAGGCGGAACTAAAAAATAAATATAAATATAAATATTATATATCTTATAGAAAATGAAATACTAACTGATTTCATCATCATATTCATAAAAAACACACATTAAAAAGAAACAAATGGTTGAAATTGACACAAAAAGTTTAAAAAATCAAAAATAAACATGAGGCGCAATTTTTGTTACCGCCTCAGCCCTATGAGGCGCAGGTACAAACATACACCCTAAGGCGACGTCTCAGAATCGTTTTCAATAAAATAACTCGATCATATTTAGTAAAACAAAGGGTGAGATGACCATACCAAGTGCTTTATAAGGAAAAACTCAACACATGGTTATTCTTTAGTTGCATCAACAGGGACCTTGTTTGTTCTTCCATCTTGAATCCAGCAATCTCTGCCTCCTTGCACACCTCCCTACACTTCACAATTCTCCCATTAACCGCATAAATATTAATTATATCCATATAAATATCACATAAGTTTAGAATAATATCTTACAGACTTCGAGAGATCATTAAGAGCAACAAAAAGTTTAATTACCACACGGTATGTTGGACGATCAAAGAGACAATTTGACCTTTCCATTTCCCAAACCAAAGCCAATGCTTTCATTATTGAAGGTCAGAAGGTGGTTCAGAAACAGTGCAGAGTGTTATTGTTCCATCTGTTGCTCCATAGGCAAGTATATCGAAAGTCATATGCACAAATTTTATAATAGTAACTACAAATAAAATTAAAACACTCGCTCCATGAATAAAAAAAGATAATAAATATTAAATTACTATTAAAAATAAACTTAAAAGTTACCCATAGATTTGCATCCATCCTCTTCATTGTAGTGTATGAGGCAAGTATCTGAAAATCAAATATTTATATCTTAGTAATGTTATATACAAAATCAGTAGGATTAGTAATATTTATATCTGAAAATAAACTTAAAAGTTACCCATATATTTGCCCTGCATCAGGTACGATTACTAATCATTCTGAAACATTTAAGGATTTCCTCATGTTGAAAGACAAAATTACAACCAGATGGATAATGGAGTGTTGTAATCATGGATTTCCATCCATTATAGAAGTAATACTTTCCAGCAATCTTGATGAACTTAATAAATCAATCATAAACAGTTTAGAAAAAATCTTTAACAGTGGTCTTATCTATTATGTGTTCTTAGTGGGTTCAACAATCCTATAGGCTATAACATAAGTATTTTACAAAGTATAAATTTGATCTTCATTATATGTAGAAAGCGTTGTTTATTGCCTCCATTATAATAGAAGTATTTTACAATGTATAATAGATAACACAACAGCAAAAGATGATAAATACATCATAAACTGTTCAGAATTTTTTCTGCTAATTGATATAGGTTCTCCTTGATTATAAAAGACACATCAAATTATTTCCTTGTGACAAATAACTACTGCTAAAAAGAAGACCTTTACATTTTATTATTAGTGCCAAAGTTACCTACTTCTTGAAGACAACTTAATGCGGATAATATAGCTTTCTTTATGGCTAAAAACTCAAGCATCTATGCATACAAGCAAACATATAAACCAATCATTGGAATTTATCTACCCCAATATGTTTAACATTTCAGTTACCAATCCAAATCAATATCTAAGAAAACAACAACCATCTTACAAATGGGCCAAAAGTTGCAGACAACACTTTCAACCTCCTCCATAACATATTAAGAAAGATAAGAGGCATCCATGATGCAAAACTGATATAAAATAGGCAAAAATCAGCATGAATAAAGCTATAAACACTTACCTATGGAGCGAGAAAAAAGATCCAAGCCCTAATAAAAACGAACACAATCAGCAGTGTAGACCCACAGGTTCAGCTTCGCAACAACCGGCAATGCACCAGCGTCCGGTTCAGGCCTGGTAACCACAGTAGCATTGGACACTATAATCAAAATCTCAACAAAGGACACGTAAATACCTGGTAACCAAGGAAGACACGTGTTTGTAAGCGACTCGAATGTGTAAGTGCACAACATTTTGTTCAAAGAGTAAATTATTGAAGATCATCAAAATATAAACTATGTTCAAGAAATCAAGGTCAATCAAAGAATATATTGAGTTTATTAAAGCTATAAACACTTACCTGGTAACAAAATCCACCTTGAACATAACTTAAAGATCATTGAAATATTGAGTGCTTCAAGTTAATGTAAATCCATTAAATGAATAATCATGGAAACAAACCAACAAATAATTTACCTGATTAAACAAACATAAATGTTTGCCCCATTTACCGGTAGAACGATGTCCCTCTTTATGGATTCATCTAGCGCCACCAATCGCCACAAAAGGTTAGACTTGCAATGGGTTTATTTACAATTCCAATCTTACTAACACACACATGCATCAGTAAATAACTCAACTTTGTGTTCACTTTTAAGGCAATTTCAAAAAGGCAATTAAGATAAGTAGTTATACATAAATCAAAGATTATCAAGTTAAAGAAAGTTTATGGATTTAATGTTATAAAATGTGCAGATTAGTAAAATTTTTAAATCAAGATGAACCATATCCCTAACCTTGACAAAAGCTTAATGTTTTCAACAGAAAAAACTTGATAATCAAATAAAACAAAACTTACCAAGATGTAGTTTAGGTTGGAGAACAATCTGAATGAAATCATTAAAAAACAAAACCCAAAATCAATTCAGAAGCAGTAAGTGTAATAAAAAAACTAATAAAACTTACCAACATGTAGTTTAGGTTGAACAACAATCTGAAGAAAATCATTCAGAAAACGAAACCCGAAATCAATACAAAAGTAATAAGTGAAAGAAAAAAAACCTAATGAAGAGCCATATAGATCGAATAATACCTTTGCAGCGAATTGAAAGTGATTTGACCTAGTAAAACTCTTAAATAAGCAGTTCAAAAACGTATACGACACAATCAGCGTAATATAATTCAGATCTAAAATCGATGAGCATGTATCACGTTTCATAACAAAAAGAAAATACAAACAATAAATTGATAAAGAGACGACAATGTACCTTGAAGATGTTAAATCTTTGTTGAATATTTGAGATCTGAGATGAACAAATATGCAATTAGGGTTTCTTCAAAACTGAAAACTTCAAAAAATAACAAACATATTAGCGTCGGTTCATAAACAGAAATCGAACCTGGTAGAACAAAATCACATGTTTGGATGGTTTGCTTTAGATGATAGAGATCGTATAGAGGAGGCAGAGATGAAGCTGTAACCTAAACTCATTCAAAGGATTTGATTGTGTTTTAGGAATGGTGGTAATGATAATCAATGTGATTTTGGAAAGTCAATAAAACTCTTGACTAATTTTGAACAAAAGAAATAAATGATTTTTGATTAAAAAAAAAAGAAAATTTTATAAATTCTCACAAAGTGCCATGTGGCTTCATAATTGGAGGAGAGATAATTGCTGGGGGGGGGGGTGAGAGATTGACATGTGTCAAAAATTGCTTTCAAATATTATATGTATAGATATTGACTAAGTAAAGTTTAATTTGAAAAAAAATATAAACAAAGAATTGAATAAAATGAATAATATTGCATTTATTCTAATGGATTTATTACACGTTTCCCCTTTTTAACAACTTGTAATCGTGTTCCGTTACACAAACCGTTTTCTGATCAATTTTTTTAGTAACATTACTGGAACAAAGTAATTCTATTAAATTTATAATTCGGGAAATAAGACTAAAAATATATACGTAAGGAAATAATTTAAGGTTTTCAATGCTATAAACACAATACATAGATTATAAGCTGTTTAAATAAAATAAATAGAAACAAAGTAACATATAATAACTTATAATTATAAATCACAAATGTAGTCCCAAAATACTAGATCTTAAGTGTGCACTAGATTGTTATCAACAAGAAACACCTATTTGTTAGGTGTTTTAGTTGATTAATCAAGACAAGCAAAGAACTAGATGAATATTGTAAGAACCGACACACAAGAAACATAAAGAGATAATTCCATTAAAGATTCAGCAGTGAACAACCATGGAGTTTACAATAAGTTCGCACCAGATGAAATTCTTGTGTAATGAAAGATCACCAAAAACCCTAACCTAGAGTGTGCATATGAGTGAACTTTATATAGTGAGCACCTGATGGACTGCGAACTTAACATTAAGTTCGCAGGGCCCTTCCCTTAAGTTCACACTCTAGGGTTTACACATAAACTAACAAAGAATTACATAACTAGTCCTCTAACTATCAAACTACAAAATAAGCTACCAAAAGTCTTTGTTCTGGTAACTGTGGTCTCAACTGAACCCAACAATACTCCCCCTAGACCACAGATACCAGATCTTCATCTGTTAGCTTCAAACCGAGATATCACTCGATTCACCTTCTTCCTGCTTTACCCGCACTTGTTGTTTTGGAACTATCACTTCTGGAGCTTCAGAGTTTCTGGCTGCTTTTCTTTAATTGTCAGCTTTGTCTTTGTTAGCAATTTCCTTGTCTTTGTCTCCAAGCTCCTTCTCTTTGTCTGCAACCTCGATCATTTCCAAAACTTCTAACATCTCCAGCTTCCTCTCTTTAGCAGGATCTACTGCTCTTTGAAATAGCATTCCTTCTTCCAGCAGTGTCTAACCGGCTCCAACTCTGAATGTGTTCCCAAACAGCTACATCAACTCTAACAGATAAAACATGAATACATCTACCAGATCGAAGAATCTCACAATCTAGTCCCCTGCACTGTTCTTGATCACAGACTGGATGATGATCAGGATTATATGCAATAAACACATCTCACATTCTAACACATATTTTAATACTCCCCCTAAACTTTTTATATTTTAATAAAAGAACAAACACAACAAGGAGGGGTTAACTGTTTCTCACCTTTTGCAAACAAGATCATACTAACCATACCTGCCAGATCACATTTCAACTTTCCGTTGGATAGCTGCAGCCCAAGAAAAACTGTCGGTATGTTTGTCCACTTAAATCCATGCCTCTCGTCTTTCAACATACGTTCGGTGATGAGATTTATCATGTTTTGGTAATATTGACGGAAAGTTAGTGGACCCCACTTGTGCTAGGTGTAAGCCTACCAATCCTCAAGGTTTATTGAGATATAATGATGAGAGCTTCAGGTCTATGTTTCCATAAGCAGAGAAGATGATCATTATGTCAATCAGATGATGAGAGCTTCAGGTCTATGTTCCCATAAGCAGAGAAGATGATCATCTGATTGCTTTTTGAGCTATCTATATGTTTGCACGTCACTAACATTGCGTGTCTTTTGTTGCTCATTTGTTTGAATAGCCCCGCATTGGTAGCTTGCACACTTAGGTGTCTTTTGATTACACATGCACAAAATTTTCTGTGTCTTTTGATCTCTCAACCTGTGTATGACCGGACTCAGCTTGTGCAGACCTAAAACACAGTGGGAATCCAGCTTTCCATGTAGATCTATTCTGTTAATCACCTATTAGCAGTTTACTCGATTCCAAGCTGAATCTACCGACATGTCGTTGCTTGAAGCCGCAACATCCTCTGGATCCTATTCACATGCTGACAAAATATGATTAGTCCCTATCATTTCTTGTTAATTTGCAATAGAGATATACTTTCTCCCCCAAAAATCTTGTTTTGTATGAAAATAGGATTTTTTTTTTTTTTTTTTTTTAACACCATGACATAATGTGAGCTCACTCAAAATTTATCATTTCCAGCCAAGTGACCAATTGGAGGAAACGAGTTTCGTCAAAAGCCTTTGTGAGGATATCTGCCTTTTGATCAGCAGTATCAATGGATAACACTTGAATGTATCCTTTATCGTGAGCATCGCGAATAGAGTGAATCCTGATCTCAATATGTAGTGGTCGATAGGATTCTTCACGATGTCACGACAAGCATCATTATCAATGAAGATTGGGGTTTTCATGACATTCAAACCGTAATCCAGCAACTGATTTTGGATCCACAAAGCTTGACATCAACAACTGGACGCAACAGTGTACTCGGCTTCATCAGTGGAGATAAACACTATTATCCGCATTTTGCTTTGCCAAGATACAAGCCGATTCCCCAAAAATTTGCAACCACCAGAGACAAATTCTCTATCAATTCTACAACCTGCATGATCACTATCAGAGTAAGCGATTAAATCAAAATTATCACTCTTAGGATACCATAAACCAAGCTTTGGTGTTCCTTTGAGGTAGCGGAAGATCCTTTTGATTGCAGTTTCATGAGATTGCTTGGGATTTGACTGAAAACGAGCACAGCATCCAACTCAAAAAAAATAATAATATACAAAGATAAACTAAAGAAAATCTATGTACAATCACGACTCAGACATTTAATCAAGTGACTTTGGGAATCCAAGTTTGTTTTAGTTTTGATCTGTCGTGATTTTCACCCATCATTGACTCTTTTCTCTTCCAAAATTGTGTGGTTTTAACAAAACTTTTTACTGTTTCTTGAAGATTTTTGATCTGATCAGAAAAAGAGTTTTGAGTTTTGACATCATTTTGTGGTTTAGGTTTTAAATGACACTTTTTGACCACATGTCCTTCTTTTCCACATCTAAAGCATTTTGAGTGTTTAGGCTTGATCTTTGGAGAAGATCTGGATGATGATGATTGTGATGTTCTTTTCTTGATCTTGTTTGAGCAGGAGCTTTCTCTTGAACATGATTCATCCTTGCTGCTACTTGATTCTTCATTTGTGTTGCAGTCAGGTATGCTGATGTTGCTCTCTGTATCACTTAGTGATTCTTCAGAACTTGAGTTACCTGTTTCACTTTGTGATTCTTCAGAACCTGATACATCTGTGGATGAAGGGATAAACTCTGGGATTTCCTCAGTGAGAAATTTCCCAAACCTGTTAAACTTTAGTTCTGGTACAAACATAGGTGGTATACACGTATGTTTATCATCAGAGAATGCAGCATTAAGATCAACACAAACAGGCATAACATCATTAACACAAACATTTGAACGTCTGATAGGATTCTTCCTATCATCAGGGGCCACAGCACCCTTTAAATCTAGTTTAGAAGTCAAGTTAATACAGTTATCCGGCCTAGATAAACTATTACAGTTATCCATCCTAGATAAACTATTACATTCATCCATATTAATTAAAGTATTACAGTCATCCGAAATCAAATTGTTTTTAGACTTTTCATTGTTCCAGATGAACCAATTCACTGTGGAGTAATTGGCACCTGGATGTCCTAACCCCATTGTCTGCCCACCACAACTCTCATCATCTTCCACCCGACCTTGTTGGGTCACATCTGCATCGCTTTTACTTATGTTAGCATTTGACTCAGATTCATCACATTTGTTTTCAAAAAGATCATTTTTGGGATGAGGTGTTGGAATGGGTATGTATTCACTTCGGCTCAAGGGTAAGAATAGTGATCTTTCGATTCCATTCTTATCCTTATACCCAATTCCATCTTTTACAAATGATTGCCTTGAGCAATCAACGATATCAGCATGAGCCTGTTTGCTTACATTCCATTTGTCAATAATGATTTGAAGACGAGTTGTTTCATTTCTAGATTTTTCTAATTTTGAGGTTAAGTCATTTATTAGAAAATCCTTTTTGAGAACAAATTCTTTTAGAGTCTGCATTTCAGCTAGAGTTGCATTCAACTTTCGCTGATATGCCCACTCATTTTCTTTCATTTCAGAGTTAATTCTTTGGATATCATCCATTTCTCTCAAAACCCTTTTGTTGTGTGACAAACAGTAAGCAACAGCTGTAACGCACCTAGGTGAGCACAGCTTTGATTTTATTTCAAGAGGAATGTTTACCATATCTTTCTCCTCAGCTTTCTTGGGTGCACTTTCCATCTTTTCAGCTGCTTTCTCAGTGGGTGTCTTCTCAGCTATCAAAGCCTCCTCTCCAGTCTGATCTTTCTTCTTCTCAGCAATCAGCACACTCTTCAGACCCGCACTCTCTTGCATTCCTCCTTTTGGCACTCCCACTGAAGATCCTTCCACAGAGTTTACACCATTTGCGGATTTGGTGCATATCGTTACCATCAATGCTTTGTTAACATCTGCTTTAGCTGCAACAGCTTCCTTTCCCCAGCCAAAGTCTTCAACCACCAGTGCCTTCTGTCCAATTGGAGTCATTAAAGCCAGATTCTTTAAAGAGCTCCTTGGAGTAACTTTTGACACTGTTTCATTCATCTCTCTCTTTGTGATGTCCATTTCAAACGATTTCAGAGTGTTTATAAGATCAGCCAAAGTAGACTGAGCATCCAAGTAGTCCTTTTTGATCAACATACATTGGACACTCCACTCCTTTGGGAGAGAATCGAGCAGCTTCTTGATGGAATTGCGGTTGTTTACAGGAATACCAGCTTTCTTCATCTTAGTCAACAGATTCATGAACCTGTCTATATGTGACGACAGACTCTCACCACGGATACTTCCAAACATGTCGTATTCCTTTTGAATCATATCCTGCTTGTTTTGCCTCATCTCTGCATTTCCTTCATAATACTCACTCAGAGCGAACCACAGATCGTGCGCTGATCCGTATTCTTCAAACATATTGTATACATCGTTTGACAAAGCCATGGTGAGAGCACCATAGGCTTTGTGGTCTCGCTGCATCAGTTGTTTGTCGAGATCAGTGTATGTAGTGGGATCAGTGTTGAACACTTCTCCTGCATCAGTGGTTCTTGTGGGAATGTGAGGTCCGAGCTGAACTGAGTTCCATTGGGTGTGATCGTTAACAAAATAAAAAGCTTTCATTCTGTTTTTCCATGTACCATAGTCTTCAGCACCCATCAACTTGGGAATACGTGTTATAGTGCCGGTTTCAAGTTCAGCTTGAGTTATGGGGTTAACTTGAAATGAGTTGTTACCAGACATGATTTAAGATTGATTTTAGACTGATTTTAGGGTTTTGATTAATTAGATTATCAAGTTACAGTCCAAAGTCCTTGAAAAATTCAAACAGTCCACAAGTTCGCAGTCACTAAGTTCGCAGTCACTAAGTTCGCAGTCACTAAGTTCGCAGTCACTAAGTTCGCAGTCACTAAGTTCGCAGTCACTAAGTTCGCAGTTCCTTGGAAACCTGAAACAAATAAGAAGCAAAGATGATAAGTCCCTGATTCTCCTGTTAAGTACGCAGTCCCTGTAGCACACACTTTTGGCTTAAGTTCGCAGTTCAACCAAGTCAGAGCAGCACAAGTGCTCAGTCTTGACTGATCAGCCTGCGCACTTGTATAAGTACACAGACACTTAAACTCTCGTTTAAGATTTAAGTTCGCAGTAACCCTAGCCAAGTGCTCAGAAAATGCACCTTTTCAGTAAGTTCGCACACCAACTAGAGATTTCAGATAAGTATGCAGAAACCCTAGTTGTGGTGCCAGGAGAGAGAAAGCTGTAAAGCCTTGTGTAAATTTAAGTGCTCACACAGACACAAGTGCACACACTTTTGGCTTAAGTGCGCAGTTGTGGCTGTTAATAAGTGCACACCTTGAAATGTCAAGTATGCAACTTATGAGCTAAGTACTCAACTCTTGAAACAAGTACTCAACTCTTGAAACAAGTACTCACAAGCAAGAAACAAGTTCACACTTTTTGAGCTAAGTTCGCACTTTAAGTGCGCAACTTCGGCTGATTTACCTTTAATCTTACCAGAAACAAGTCCAAGAGATTTTCAATTGTTTTGAAGTTCTTGAATGATGTTTCTACTGAAATTAATACCTTTTAAACACCTTAGAAACACTTGTTCACGAGATTTTAAGGCAAAACAATGAAAATATTCAAACTTTGATAAACACTAAATTTTTTTTTTGAAAAACTTGATAGTAAAACTAACAAGGAGGGTTTTGATATCTTTAGATAGATACAATCTCGAGCACAGAGGCTCTGATACCAAATTGTAGTCCCAAAATACTAGATCTTAAGTGTGCACTAGATTGTTATCAACAAGAAACACCTATTTGTTAGGTGTTTTAGTTGATTAATCAAGACAAGCAAAGAACTAGATGAATATTGTAAGAACCGACACACAAGAAACATAAAGAGATAATTCCATTAAAGATTCAGCAGTGAACAACCATGGAGTTTACAATAAGTTCGCACCAGATGAAATTCTTGTGTAATGAAAGATCACCAAAAACCCTAACCTAAAGTGTGCATATGAGTGAACTTTATATAGTGAGCACCTGATGGACTGCGAACTTAACATTAAGTTCGCAGGGCCCTTCCCTTAAGTTCACACTCTAGGGTTTACACATAAACTAACAAAGAATTACATAACTAGTCCTCTAACTATCAAACTACAAAATAAGCTACCAAAAGTCTTTGTTCTGGTAACTGTGGTCTCAACTGAACCCAACAACAAACCAAGCTATAAACACACTACATAAATCTCAGTTATTGCCAAAATTAAAATTTTATTTTATCGTAATTAAATTCAAATGAAAACTTATGATCTAATACCAAACAGAACATTTTGCAAAATTACCTGATTTTGAGCAAAAGTTTAATTTAGAATGACTAAGTGCTATATTTAAACATTCAGACAACTGCAAATTACATAGCATACTAACACAATATCACATATTTCATCATTTGGGTAATATCTATATTCTAATCATAACTAAGTTTAAGCATAGAACACTTATCATTTAGTTGGGGCTTAACGAACTTCAACCAATGGTCCATTTTCATTACTTCAATCAAAATCTTCCAAGTCTTGCTCATTGATAGTTGATTTTTCACCTTTGAAGTTGTTATCATTGTCACCACAATCCTCGGAGTACGGCTCGTTTTCAATAATTTATGAAAACCTCCACCATTGTTTTCCATATATGTGTTCTACATAAAATATAGTTGTTGTAAAGATATGGATACGGTGATAAGTAAATAAACAAACAATCCTTAACCCATTTACTTGAATGAGTCGCTTAAATTTTACATGTTATCTATCCATTGGTTCAAACCGATTACATAGCTAAAAAACAACTAATAAGAAAATGGGTGCAATGTCACATGTTGTAATATAAATTTCTTATATTTATTAAAAAATTGACACCAAAAGGATCAACCCCTGACCCATTGAACATGTAGCCAAAAAGACCCATTGTAAACACACTTTAGATAACTTTTGACATGTTACAAAACGCCGCCAACAAAACGTCATTATTTAAACTGTGTAAATATAATACTTAACAATTAAAAATAAATCAAGTTTTTCTGTCAGGGTCACTGATCGGTTAGATTGTATTATAGTAATAATGTTATTTTTTTTATTTATATAAGAATTGGATAAAGAAAATGTCTTAAATTTTATTAAATATATTTAAATGAAAATAGTAACATTATTATTATTAGTTAATTATTTAAATATCGTATATATTGTAGGAAACTGTTAATCAAAGTGAAAACGCTATGTAATTGAAAAACAAAAACGGTAATGCAATATGAGAGTGTGATAATGGGGTTAAAATAATTATAGTCAACTTGTATTCATCTAATTATATAGTTGAAGTATAAATATGAAATGATTGGTATTTTGAGGTAGAGTGGTCAACAACACTTAAAATTAGCTCAATTATTGCATGAATGGTGTCATTAGTATTTATTGCTCTTTCAATGGGGGTCATTTTGAATAGATCAAGTATAAAAATGGAAACATTGGTTTTTGATGTAGATTGGTCGGCAACAATTATTAGCACAATTGTTGTATGATTGAGTTCGTTAGTATTTATTGACCCTTGAAAGAGGATAAAAGTGAATTGATACATAAATCTTTTCAAATCAGGAACATTTTTTAACTATTGTTATGTTATTATTGTTATTATTAATTAGTATATTTTGGGAAATAATTGACCAAGTATCAAGTAAATCAGTTTTAAAAAATAGGTTTTCAGATTACAAAGTTATAATCTTTTAAATATTTTAAATGTAAAATATTTCGGATAATTAAAAAAACGCATGATGATGTTGTTGGTGATGTTGATTTGGATTACAAATTGTGAACTATGAGGAAATGGAGAGAAAGAAGGATGGTCTGTGAGGAGACTGTTTCTTTGTACCAACATGATAGTAAGGTAAAACATTTATTTTAGACGCACTTAGTATCATAACGCAGTCGCACTTTATTAAAATTGCAAGAAAAAACAACAGACGCACTCATATCTGGTTTGGACGCACTCATTAATCTTACTGTATTTTTTTTCAGCCTCCCAACTACTATGAGGTAAACGATGTTATTTGGACACAAAGCGAAAATGTCTACATTAGCAACCTTCAAGATATCTTCAGAAAGACAAAAGCAAAGTCTTTATATGACTTCGACATGATTCTTCAGCCGGTGTGGATGGACAAGCATTTCTATGTATTGGCTTTTGATGTGAAGAATGGGATAACAGACTTGCTTGACAACTCTAAAGACGGAGAGGACCAATCAGAACGATATAAAGACGTGCCAGAAATATTGGTATGTAATTATTATATAGCTGCAGACTATTATGATAATAACCTAATGGTTTTGAATAAAAAATGTTTGCAGAGACACACTTTGTACTGGGTGTGGCTGAAGACATGTCCTACAACACCGGGAATTGACAAACTTAAAACGGGTCCTATTATAAGAAGAGAGATGGCATGGAGGACTGCAAAAAACCATGTAGACTGTGGCATCTTCACCATGAGACACCTCGAAACCTTCAAAGGGTATCGGTCGTGGAACTGTGGTTTTGCAGCTGAATCGAAATATCAAAAGAACCAGTTGATTGCATTTCGGTTCAAGTACGTGGCAAAGATTATACTCTCCCCATACAACCTACTCAGGGATAGAATAAATGAAGAGGCTCAAAAGTTTGTAAAAAGGCCAATCAAAGCAAAAACAAAAATGTTGGAGAATGCCAGGACAAAGTTAGAGAAGAGGGTGGCTGCTTTATAAACAATTTTAATGGTTTTTTATGTCATTTTATTTTAATACATTTAAAATGCTAACTTACTGATGTAGTTTCTATCAGATTAGTTTAAACGCACTCATCTTCAAATGAGTATCCATTTGGACGCACTTATGCTTTAGTCTGGCTTACTATCAGTAAATGTTTAGACGCACTCATGTTTTTAGTCTGTATACTTGGGACGCACTAATAGTTTAAACTATATTTTTGTTACTTTTTTGGATGCACTCAATTGTAATTTGGACGCACTAACTGATTTTGAATTATAACAATTTATTTCAAAACAAACTTTTATTAAAAAACACAGCAAAAACAAACAGGTGGTAACAAAACAACAAATAGATAGTGGAGTTTACATAGACTTTAAACATTGAATTTTAAATTCAATAGAACACCTCAAAAGAGCTATGCATTTTGTAAGTTGTTCGACAAGATTAACATCTCCCTTATTTGCATCAATCATGAACTTAACCGCCAGTTCACGAAGACTTGAGTCAGGCATACGCAAAAGAAGCTTGGAAATTTCATCTCTCTTATTCTCATGCCATCATTTATCCTGCTTAGATTATCAGCTAGATGACCCTCGAGAGCATAATCTTTTGCAATTTGCTCTTGCATCCTTTTGGTCATTTCCGATCTTGCAGATGAAGATGATGAAGCCATTACTAAAAAAAAATAAATAAAAAAAAAGTTGTGTATGACTTTTGATGTGAGAATTAATTCTCAATACAACACCTATAAAAACAACACAATAATAACAAGGTGACAAATTGTTTGGTCTGCTGACCTAGAAAAGAACAGATGATTGAAAGCCAAAATATTCTACTCAACTGATTATGAATAAAACAGTACTTTATACAAGGATCCTCCCAAACGACTGATGACTCTAACTGCTGACACTAAAGTGCTGCTGATCTAAAGTGCTGCTGATTGAAGAAACAACTGATGATTAAAGTGCTGACAAGGAACAAGACAAAGTGCTGACAAAGGCCAAAGGTCTGTTGGAGCCAACAGCATTTAGGCTTCAACAAATGTTGAAGATCAACAGAGTTTACCTATCAGCTATTTACTTATCAGTGGTTTAGGCAATGTAACAGTAGTTTAGCCTAGCAGATGTTTTATGTTGTTATGTTAGTTAGCTGTCACTGTCTTGGTGACGTCAGTGTTAGGTCATCAGTGCTTTGGTCTGTCTATCAATAGAACAATGCCTGTACTGTTCTATTTATCACTCTCGCACATTCTCTTACACAGACAAAGTAATTGAGTGATCAGGCTGAGGGGGAGAATTGTAATAACTTGTACTCTTATTTAGAATCTGTGATGACTAATGAAAAGTACTTGTCTGAAAATAATTGTTCCATTTGTTAAGATTTATAGTTTATATTCCGCTGCACTTTCCATCTTTAGTATTCATTCATGTACTTCATTACTTCAACAATCTTAACAAATCAAACTCAGATCCTAACAATTGGTATCAGAGCATGGTCAAATAAATTCGATCTAATCAATCAATTTAATATAGATAGATCAGCTCAATATTATTGATATCACTTTGTTTATTGATTAAAAACAGAGTAAAAGTTTATTTTACGTTCAAAGTTTTTTAAACACACTTTGTTTTACAAACAATCAGAAAATGGCTTCAATGAATCAAGATCCACATAACACTAGCATGAGCAACAAGCCACCGATGCTTGTTAGATCTGAATACAATATCTGGCAACGTCGGATGAGCCATGTTCTAGCTCAACCAAACACATGGTGTTGGAAATCGGTTGTCTTCGGACACATGTTTCGATGGTGCCGAGTACCGAAGATCCCAAGGTCCAAGTACCTAAAAGTGTCGAAAACTACTCCGAGCATGATTTTCAGATAATTGACTTAGATGCTAAGGCTTTCAGTATTGTAGCCATGGCTTTACCAAATGATATCTATGCTGGGCTGTTACACTGTAATAGTGAAAAGGAGTTGTGAGATGCTTTGAAAGAACAATTGGTGGGACTGAGGAGGTTATTGAAAACAATCGGGAAATTCTGAATCAACAATATGAAACATTCAGTCATGTGAAGGGAGAGTCACTAACACAACAATTTGAGAGGATTAATTGCTTAATAAGTGAACTAAAACTGGCGGGTCTAACTTACCCAAAATCAACTTTGAACCATAGGTTTCTTAGATCACTACCAGATAAATGGGACACTATTGCAATTGTAATGAGAAACTCAATTGGTTTTAAGGACTTATCTCTGACCCAGCTTCATGGTAAGCTCTTGACTTATGAGAGAGAGCTTAACTAGAAAAAGAAGCTTCAGGATTCTAGAAAAGTGTCTAATGATTATGTTTTTGGTAATATAGCACTTTTAGGTCAAGATGAGGTGTCTGGTAGTAGTAAGGATCAGGGTTATGATCATTATATTATATAACCACTGGTTTTATCACTGATTCTTATTCACCCGACTATGCTTTTGTAGCAAGTGGTGATATCCAGGCATCTGACAACACATCCTTTGTGTATAATGAACTTCAGTACATTGACCCTGTGGACTTAGAAGAAATGGACATTTTGCATCAATTGGCTCTGCTTAGTATTAGAACTAATAATTTTTATAAGATAACTGGCAGAAGATATAAAGGTTTACATGGTGGGTCAAAAGTGGGGTTGGATAAATCTTAGATTAAGTGTTACAAATGTCATAGAATGGGTCATTTTGCTAGGGAATGTAGGAGTCAAAATGGTACACCTATGATTACCTATCCAAACCAAATGCCCCAGACAAACACTTATCAGTTTTCCCAAAATACCCCTGGACCAAATGTGCAAAACACTGCTCACTTTGCACAGTCCTCATCCACTGTTCCTTTTCCTGTGCACTATGTCCAAACCACTGTTCCCCAGATTCACTATGTTCAAACTCCTGTTGCTCAGGCACAAGTGTCAATAGTTGCTACTTCATCCTCTGCTCCTGCAGAGACTAGTCAACAAAGCCAACAGAGATTTTTCACACAAGGTTTTGTTGATTGGATCAGCTTACCAGATGAGTTAACAGATGAAAACATTGCTCTAGTTGCCAAATCTGAAAATGAACCAGGAAATTTCTGCATCATGGCACTAGAAACAATTGTTGAGGAGGTTGAATATGAGGAAGTGGTGTTTAAGTCTGAAAATGTGACTAATGATGTTGTTGATGCAGTTGTTTCAGTTGACTAATCTGAAGCTGAGGTTGTGAATCTCTCAGACCCATGGGGTACAGATGACTGTGAGCGCAAGTGTAATTGTGCCTTGATGGCTGCTGCTAAGGTATCACCTCAAATCTTAAATGAATTATGTTTTGATAAATGTGTCATAGCATTTAATAAGATAAAAAAAGGTGAATGAAAACTTTAGAAAGAAAATTTTAGAGGATGAAATTCAGTTTGAAAAACTCCTAAAAGAGTTAAAATCAAAATTAACTGAATAAGAATCTGAAATCAACAGTTTGAAACATGAAGCAAGTATAACCAAAGACCAGCTCCAAACTATGATAACAAAATATCATAGCTGTAAACAGGAGCTTGAATCCACCCAAGTTGAATGTGCGAAATGGGTGGAATCATCCAGAGGTCTTGAAATGATAGTCAACCAACAAACTAAAAGTCATGTGAAATTTGGCTTTGGTTTCAATGAAACCATTGATCAAGTTTCTCAAAACACTGACAAAAAGGAACCACAGTTGGTTGAGATCTTTCCAAAAAATTCTAAAGGTCAGGAAATCAAAGTCACTGAACCTAATGGTAAGAAAAATATTCTTGAAAAACTTGAGGGTTCACCATCATTTGATGAAATTGAAAAATATTAATTTAAACCAACTTGGTCAGATGAGTGTGATGTTCTTGAAAATTTCCAACCAATGAATTTTAAAACCTCTGATGGGACAAAGGCACCACAGGCCAAGATCATTCCCTTGAAAGACCTTCCAACAGATGTTCAAACATCTGTTAAAAAGAAGAAAGAAAAAGGGAAATCCAAAGATAACTTGTTTTGTGATTTTTGTGAAAAGAAGAACCATGTTATTAAAAATTGTTTTCTTCTAAAAGCATATGATATCAACAAAGGAACAAGTGTGTGTGATTCTAAACTAATCTGCTCAATATGTGGTAAAAAGAATCATAAAACCAAAGAGTGCCTTTATCTCAAAAAATTTGATGTCAAAATACAAGAGTATAAGGCTAAAACTCTGGTGAGTCAAGTGGTTAGTACTTCAAAAGGAAAACCCAAACAGACCTTTACACCAGTCCAAACATCTGTTGTCAAAAGTCTGAATGAAAACTCTGCTCCCAGAGATGTTTAGGTAACAGATTCTCCACCTTCTAACATGTTTCCAAGAGGACATGGACAACCAACTTGTCATCGTCTACCACATGTTTATGAAGAGCCTAAAAGGCCTTCAAAACCAAGAGTGAACAGACATCCTCATGGTTACCAACATCTGACAGGAAATGGTCAAATATCTGTTGCACCAAGTGTTGACATCCAAGCACTGGAAAATGGTTTGTTGATACACGATTTGCGACTAAAGCTTTGGATTGTGCATACAAAGATGCTAATTTGTTGATATCGTGGGGGCGAACGTAGGTTTTCAGAAGGTCGAAAGTGGAAATTATGGTCGAAGGGAGAGTTAAATTGGATGAATATGGAAGACTGATGTGATGTGTGCTGATTCGTACCTAAGTCAGGGGCGAAGGTGCACATTCGACCTTATCGGGGGGGGGGGGGGGGGGGGGCGAATGTGCAGCCTATATAAACTCAAATTTTGTTTTACATTATAACTTTTGCCATTTTGAGTCTGTGTGTCTGGTCAAGTTTCTCTCTCTAGGTTTTGATCTTTCTGAAAGTGATTTATAAACTTGTAAAGCTAATTGTAAAGATCTTTTATCAAGTTATTAATGAGAATGATGATTGAAAAGGTGAATTTGCTTGTTTGATTCATTTACTATCATTTTGTAACTGATCTAGGGTTTCCGCACCTGGATTAGTAGACTTGTATGATCAACTAACTTGTTTTTATGAAAACGATCCTCTACAAAGTAGTATCAGAGCCAATACGGATCATACAACTACAAATTGATAGTTTTTCAATAGATTTGGACCCAAAATTGATCAAAATTTTTCTGTTTTGCATGAACAATGAGTTTTGATGAAAATTGATTGATTCGGACTAGATTTTACAAATAAAATCAAAATTTCTATTCATTAAAGTTGTTCCAAATCAATTCCGAAGCAAAACCTGCTAAACATCATCAAAATCCATAAACTTTTGAAAATTTGGGATCAAAATAACTGATTTTCAAAGAATACCCGTTTTTCAAATGGGTCAGGTCGAACCAGAGAGAGAAGGGTCGAACGGGTAGAGTTTTTGGTCGAAGCTGGTTATTTTAGGTTGAAAGTGAAGCATCTTAGGTCGAACCAAGACTTTTGTGTGTTGTGGTTGTTCATTCGACCAGTGTTGGTACATTTGACCTTACGGGAGGTCGAAAGTGGGTTGTAAACGGTCGAAAGTGAGTCAATGTGTTACATTTTCTACATTCGAGTCAAAGTAAAGGGTCGAACCTAGAAATTTTACACATTTGTACCCCCGACTGTTGAAAAAGGGTCGAACCTATAACTGTTTAGGAAATTTTCTAAGTGTTTTGCAATTCAAACTTCATAGACGATATGTGGGGATTTTCTACAACACCTAGGCCTAGTACAACACAGCAACAACACGTTCCATGGACCCTTGGGCTGTAGCTGCACAAAAGACGAACACTCAACCATCTCAACCGATCAATTACCTCGCGATGAGTAGTTCGATTCCACAGACTTTTACTCAACCTCCACAGCAATCCATGAATGATTATTGGGGCGTTGCAGCAGCAGCGGTACACTCTCAAACTACTAATGCTATTTCCACACTAATAAATGATTTGTCTTCAGGTAGTGGAAATCATTCACCGAAGCTGATGGAGATGGCAGAGTACAATCAATGGCAGAAAAAGTTCAAGATTCACTTGGAAGGAATGGGATTAGAAGGTACAGAGGCATGGCAGATGATTGCTAAAGGATATGTTGCTTCATTGTTTGAGAATACAGGTGAACCAATTCCGCTTGATAGTTTAGCTGAGGATGAAAAGATGAAGTTTGCGGTGGAGAAGAAGGCTTTCTCCCAACTATCTCAAGCTATCACTACTGATCTTTTACATCAGTTTGGATCATGCACTACTTCCAAACAGCGTTGGGATATGTTGAAGAATCGTCATGATGGTAATGAGAAAACCAGAAAGTTGAGGATAAAAGAATTGAAGAAGGAATTTGAAAATTTTAGCTACGTGGGGAATGAGATATTGAAGGAACTTATTCCGAGATATTGTCATCTTTTGATTGAATTGTCAAACTATGATATTCAGATTCCAATGTCTGAGTTGGTAGACAAATTTGCTGATTCTCTACCACCTTATTGGAACCAACTTATTGAGGTTTTAAAGGAAAAAGATGCTTATCAATATTGGACTATCAATGAGCTTATTCAAAAGCTAGAAAACAAGGAGGTAGAAGAGAAGAGAAAAGCAAAGAGATAACAATTTCCTCAGAATCCGGAGTTGTATCATGCTGGTACATCTTCTACTTTGGCTAGTTCAAGTGTTGGTGGTACAGCTCCACACATTTCTTGTGTATCAAGTGTCATGGAACCACCGAAGAACCAAATAAACTACCTTGCTCAAACTTCATCTATCAAGTGTCATGGAACCACCGAAGAACCAAATAAACTACCTTGCTCAAACTTCATCCTACACACCACCATCATATACTAATTCTTACATTCCACCTTTTTCACCAATGCAACAAGTAGCATGTTACATATCTAGCATGAATCAACCTCAACAACAACCTTACATTCCACAAATGAATCAAACCCAACCCAACCAAGTCAAAGTCCAGTAGTGTTGGAAACATCCAACATGAACAACGTCACAGTTGAAGTTGCTCAACAACACATTGCTTTGGTCTCAGCAATGGTTGCTTCTTATAACGGACTGGTGGCTGGTCAAATTGGGAACAACAATCTAACCAATGAAGACTATGCTCAGATTGATAAGGAAGAGATGGAGCTTATTGATATCTAATGGGCTTTTGAATGTGTTATGAGAATAGTAACTGAGTTCATTGAGAAGACTGGAAGAACTGATCTGACTACATCACCCAATACCACATATGGTTTCAACAAAGCGAAAGTCACATGTTTTAATTGTGGTGCTAAAGGTCATTTCAAGAGGGAATATACACAGCCAACTCAACAAGGTAATAGAAATCCATTCTACTCAAATTATCAAAACCGTCAATCTCAGAACCAAGTAACCTGTCAAAGCCAAAACAACAATAACTATCAACCACAAAACAATTACCAAAACCGACAGAACACCTCACAGAACAACTCTGCTAGACAAACAACTACACTCAACCAGACTCAAACTAAAACACCGCATAACCCAACCAGAACCATCATTCCTATCTCAACACCAAAATCATGATTTCCATTCATTAAAGTTGTTCCAAATCAATTCCAAAGCAAAACCTGACAAACATCATCAAAACTCATCAACTTTTGAAAAATTGGGATCAAAATAACTGATTTTCAAAGAATAACCGTTTTTCAAATGGGTCCGGTCGAACCTAAGAGAGAAGGGTCGAACATGTAATTTTTGGGGTCGAACCTAGTATTTTCAGGTCGAAAGTGGGCTTATATAGGTCGAACCTAGAAGTTGTGTATTTTGAGTTTTCACATTCGACCAAGTGTTGTACATTCGACCTTACGGGAGGTCGAACGTGGGTTTTAGACGGTCGAACGTGGGTCTGAGCTTTATCTTTTCTACATTCGAGTTGAATTAAGGGGCGAACCTGGAAAATTTCCACATTTGTACCCCCGACAGTGGTTTATACATCGAACGTAGAATCTGTTGAAAATTTTTCTAAGTGTTTCGCATTTCGAACTTCATAGACGATATGTGGGGATTTTCGACAACACCTAGGCCTGGTACAACACAACAACCACACGTTACCATGGATCCTTGGACTGTAGATGCTCAAAAGTCGAACACTCAACCATCTCAACCGATCAATTATCTCGCGATGAGTAGTTCAACTCCACAGACTGTTGCTCAACCTCCACAGCAACCAATGAACGATTATTGGGGTGTAGCAGCAGCAGCGGTACACACTCAAACTACAAATTCTATTTCCACACTAATAAATGATTTGTCTTCAGGTAGTGGGAACAGAGCACCGAAGCTGATGGAGATGGCGGAGTACAATCAATGGCAGAAAAAGTTCAAGATTCATTTGGAAGGGATGGGACTAGAAGGTACAGAGGCATGGCAGATGACTGCTATGGGATATGTTGCACCAGTGTTGGAGAATAAAAGTGTACCAATTCCGCTCGAGAGTTTAGCTGAGGATGAAAAGAAAAAGTTTGTGGTGGAGAAAAAGGCGTTTTCCCAACTATCTCAAGCTGTCACTACTGATTTATTACACCAGTTTGGATCTTGTACTACTTCCAAACAGCTTTGGGATATGTTGAAGAATCGTCATGATGGGAATGAGAAAACCAGAAGGTTGGGATAGAAGAATTGAAGAAGGAATTTGAGAACTTCAGTTATGTTGGAAATGAGACTTTGAAGGAACTGTTTCCGAGGTATTGTCATCTGTTAACTGAATTGTCCAACTATGAGATTCAGATTCCAATGTCTGAGTTGGTAGACAAATTTGCTGATTCTCTACCACCGTACTGGAACCAATATATTGAGGTCTTAAAGGAGAAAGATGCTTATCAATACTGGACCATCAATGAGTTAATTCAGAAATTGGAGAATAAAGAGTTAGAAGAGAAGAGGAAAGCAAAGAGATGACAATTTCCTCAGAATCCAGAGTTGTATCATGCTGGTACATCTTCTGTTGTGGCTAACTCAAGTGTTGGTGGCACAGTTGCTCCACACATTTCTTGTGTTTCAAGTGTTATGGAACCACCTAAACACCCAATCAAGTACCTTGCTCAAACTTCATCCTACACACCACCATCATACACCAATTCTTTCATTCAGCCTTTTTCACCAATGCAACAAGCAGCATGTTACACAGCTAGCATGAATCAATCTCAACAACAACAACCTTACATTCCATAGATGAATCAAAACCAATCAAGTCAAAGTCCAGTAGTGTTGGAGACATCCAACATGAACAATGTCACAGTTGAGGTTGTTCAGCAGCACATTGCTTTGGTTTCAGCAATGGTTGCTTCTTATAACGGATTGGTGGCTGGTCAAATTGGTAACAACAATATAACTAATGAAGACTATGCTCAGATTGATAAGGAGGAGATGGAGCTTATCGATATCCAATGGGCTTTTGCGAGTGTCATGAGACAAGCAACTGAGTTTATTGAGAAAACAGGAAGAACAGATATGACTACATCACCAAACACCACACATGACTTCAGCAAAGCCAAAGTTACATGTTTTAATTGTGGTGCTAAAGGTCATTTTAAGAGGGAATGCACTCAGCCAGCTCAACAAGGTAACAGGAATCCATTCAACTCAAATTACCAAAACCGTCAGTCTCAGAACCAAGTAACCTATCAAAGCCAAAATAACAATAACTATCAACCACAAAAAATTACCAAAACCGACAAAACACCTCACAGAACAACTCTGCTAGAAAAACAACTACACCTAACCAGACTCAAACTCAAACACCACATAACCCAACCAGAACCATCATTCCTATCTTAACACCAGGATGAAACTTAAAATCAGGCATTGGTGATCCAAAAGGATGAAGGATATGACTGGACGGGGATGCAACTCGGTGTTGAAGAGATCACAACTGGGAATGTAGCTTGTGTTTCTTAGAAGATTGACTTAGAGGAGTTGGTGATAGTTGAAGAGGTTATGGAGACTGAGAAGGTTTCTGAAGTTTAAATTGTGGAGTTGGTAGATGAAGTTGATGTTTCTGTTGCCGATCAAATTGGAGAATCACAAGTTGAGAAGACTTCAGGAACTATTATTGATTCTGTCACTGATATTCCTAAAGAGCATGATTCGGTGTATTCAGACTCGGAGAGTGAAACAGATCCGAATGCAAGAATTAATTCATTAGATGATGAGATTGATCAACTCTTGGCCGAAGCTGATTTTCTAATGACTCGGAAGTAATCTATTGTTGATGATGCCTTCACCAGAATTGACTACTCAAAGTTTTTCGCTGGAAAAGAAGCTCATTTCGCACTCATGGCTATGACTGATCCTCCGAAACAGGTAAGTTCTGAATCCACTACTGATATGAAAAGTGACAAATATTGTGGTACTTGTGATAGGTTGACAGAGTAAAAGAAGCAACTCAAGGTTCAACTTGAGAGTGCGATAATCAACTGTCAATCTTATCGCAAGGAAGCCAAAGAGTTTAACAAAGTTCTTGATGGTTACAAAAAGGACATTTCTGATTTAAAGAAAACTCTTTCTTGGAAACAACTTGCAATAAACAGTTACATAAATGAAATTGAAGAAACAAAGTTAGAAATGGCCACATCAAGTGCTTTGCTGAAAAGGTCAACAAAAAGCTTGAAAGCTATAAACACATTGCTTATGTGGTTGATCATATCATTGAAGAACTATCACACCCCGGTAATGCAAATTACAAGGCTGTTCCAGCTCCAGTGTTATTTGAGAACCACATATTACACTCAGTAACACCGGAGAGTTCAGTGAAATCTGACTCTGCGTCGGACAATGAATCTAACACTTCTAGTGTTGGAGATCCAAATTCCGATGTGAGACCGATTTTGGGGTTGAATGATGAGGGGGTAACCGCTGTAACGGATGATTCTAACACAGGAAATGAGGAATCTGAGAAAGTGAGTGATATTCCTAAGGAAAATCACATTATTACAAATGAACCAATCTCACCTTCTCAGATTTCACATCCGATGGCAAATGCTCATCGTGTGAATCAATCAGTAAAGAAAGAAGTTAAAAATGAATCAGTTGACAAACCCGTCAAAGTATTTTATCGGATGGAAGGATCTGATAAAATTATCTCTAACGAGGAGTATCCGATAAAATTTGCCAATTATTCAAAAATCGAGAAAATCTGGCAGGAAAGTACAATCTCGTTTCCTAAACATAAGAGGACCGATGATGTACCTCTAGAAATTTTAAAGGAAATCTATCTGGATACTCCAAAAGAACCTGAGGTTCACGTCACTGAGTTCATTAAGCCGAAAGAAAAGGCAAATGGTTTTCTTGAGCCGGCTTACTCAAAGGACCCAGCTCCTGAGAGTTTAAGACGAAGATGTGTGGATGATCAATATCCGATCAATTCATTTGCAAAGCCACATGCTCAGAATGTTTTTGAGGAATACCGTGCGTGTTTCAAGTGCAGGGAGAGAGAGCATTTACTTGCTCACTGCCCGTATGTGTGGCATAAAAGGCACGAAGTTGAGATAAGGCAAAACTATAGAAATCCGGTTGATAATCATAGTTATCCTCAAAGACGTTTTGTCCCTCAACCAGCACCATTTTACAATCAAATTCGTTATTTTCAAAGGAGGGTTAATCGTCAATTCACTTATGATCGTCGAAATCGGATTGCTATGGAAAAACCTTTGAAGAAACCAATGGTGAACAAAACTGTTGATAAACAAAAGGTTCCTCCAAAACCTGTTGTTAAGTTATCAGTTGGACCCGTTTCTGTTAAGTCAGAGAAGGTAGCCAAGAAGGTTTCATTCAAGAACGATACTAAGAAACCGACTGAGAATCCAAAATCTCAGATCAGGATTCTAAAACGTTCGGAACAATCTTGGTCACCATCGGGTTCTCCGGGTTCTTCAACCTCAAAGACAAATGAGAAACTTCAAAGAGAGAAAGGTTTGATAGATCATAAAAAGGTCGATTCAAAACCTAATGTTTGTGTAAATGAATCTTTGAAATCTGATGTTCAAAGACCCAAAGACAAGCAGGCTTGGGTCGCCCGAAAGAACTAATGTTTTCCTTGATATGTGCAGGAAGCTCTAGCTGGCCCTGTTAGCAGTCTCTGGATTGTCGAAAGTGGAGCTTCTGGTCACATGACTGGTGATTTGACGCTTCTATTCGATATCAAGAACATCAATGGAGGATATGTAGCGTTTGCTGGAATTAAAGGCGGTTATATCACGATGGAGGGAAGTGTTAGTAACGGGATTGTGAGTTTTGAGAAGATTTCGTATGTGAAACAAATTACTATAATCTGTTAAGTGTGAGCCAAATATGCGACAAACAGTTTTCTGTGCACTTCGACGACAAATCTTGTTATATCCTCAAACCCGGCTTTGTTATTCCAAAGGAGTGGATCATGCTCAAAGCACTAAGAGTGAATAATTTTTACATTCTTGATATGAGTAAAGAGATGACAACTCAGGGCCAAGTTACGTGTTTCCTATCAAAGGATACAGAGAAAGAATCTATTATGTGGCACAGGAGGATGGGACACATTCACCTCAGAAAAATGAGTCATTTGGTGAAGAATGGACTTCTTGAAGGCGTTAATATCAAACATTTTCATCTAAACGACAAGTGTGTGAGTTGCAAGAAGGGTAAACAGCACAAACAGTCCCACAAACCAAAGAAAGTGAACTCAGTTGAAAAGCCACTTCAGCGTTTGCATATGGACCTATTCGGACCTGTCAAGCGTAAGAGTCATGTCAGAGAGCTTTACTGTCTTGTGGTTACCGATGACTATTCACGATTCTCGTGGGTGTTGTGCTTACAACATAAAAGTGACACGTTCACAACTTGAAAGTTATGTTTTCCCGCTTGGAAAATCTCTACAGTTTGAAGATTAAAAGAATTCGGAGTGATAATGGGACGGAGTTCAAAAATGCACAGATGGATTCTCTTTGTGAAGATAAAGGAATTCATCATGAATATTCTGCTCAGTATACCCCGCAACAGGACTCTAATAGAAACGGCACGTACAATGCTTGCGGACTCTAACCTTCCAGTAATGTTCTGGAGTGAAGCTATCTACACAGCTTGTTACACATTGAATCGTGTGCTAACAGTGAAGAGGTTTGGCAAAAGTTATTATGAACTGTTGAACAGACGTAAGCCGAACTTGGAGTATCTAGAACCATTTGTGGCTCCGTGTACGATGTTGAATCCGACTAAAAAGTTTAGTCCGAAAGCTAAAGAGGGATACTTTGTTGGATATGCAACCCCGCTCAAACGGGTATTCAAAAAAAGAACTCGACAGGTGGAGGAATGGGCTAATGTTGAAGTTCAACGATATACTCAGAATGTACAAGGAAACGGTCCTGACTGGATGTTTGATTACAAAGATATCTTTGAATAATTCAATCTAGATAAATTGGTTGAAGAGGATGTTCTAAGACTATTTTACGAGTGTGAAAACGCAGCGACTTCACCGTTAGTGCGTCCGATCACCGTAACTCCTCCAGTAGCTTCTAATGATACCAACGTTCCTGCAGCTAAAAAAGAAGTTTTCCAGGAAGCTTCAACTACACTCGATACTTCAGAATAAGAATATGATGAAGAAATCTTTAGTGAAGCTATTCTATATCAAGCAACCGGGGCACCACCAGTGAACCCAAATCCAGATGTTGCTTCATCGTCCAATACGGGTAATGATCTGGATTCGGCAGAAAATCTGACTACTCAGACGGGAGTTACAGTACCTGATCATCCGGAATCTCGGATTCATCGTATTCACCCGCTCGAGCAAGTTATTGGTGACCCTGGAAGCAGTGTCATGACTAGAGGACAACTTCATAGTGCAAACTCACCTGAAAATCTTGGTGCTTTAGCTTTATATGCAAAAATTCAAAAATCTGGTTGTCAGAATGATTGGTCCTTTGCTTGTTATGCTTCGCAGGTTGAGCCACGGACGTACAAGGAAGCTCTTTTGGATGATGCTTGGGTAGAGGCGATGCAAGAAGAGTTATTGCAGTTTCAGAAGCTGGGTGTTTGGACACTTACAGATTTACCTCCGGGAAGAAAGAAGATCGGAACCAAATGGGTTTTCAAATGCAAGAAAGACGATAGAGGCGTAATAATGAGAAACAAAGCTCGGTTGGTAGTTCAAGGTTTTCATCAAGTTGAAGGAATTGCCTACAATGAGATTGTTGGGTCTAGATTGGTAGTCTAATGTTATCAACAAAGTCAAAGTCAACAAGTCAACGTTCGGTCAACGAAAGTCAAAGTCGAACGAGTCGCAGTCAATACGTAAGGCGAGTCGAGAAATCCGGATAATAGATCGATGAGTGAAGCTCATGTTATGATCAAGAAAGGCGCCATGGATAATAAATATATTTTGTTTAGACAAAATATATTTATTACTTTAAAAAATGGTTTTCTTATTTAGTGAGTGTTTTAGTATTTTGTTAACCCTAGGGACCTAAATGTAATTAGCCTAAGTATGTTTTGGCTATAAATAGATAGCAAGATTAGGGTTTTGGGTAACACACACTCTAGAGAGATTTGGGGGCTTTATTGTTTTTATCATTTGCTGATCAATCTAGTGGGTTTTATTGTCATATTCTTGTGTGTGTTCATCTTTTTAATCATCAAAATCAGATTTAGCTCGAAATCGATCCTACAATGTGGTATCAGAGCTTGGTATTCGAATTTGGGATTTAACTATCTACAAATTCATCTTTTAAAATCTGATTTTTGTTGAAGTTTCATAGAATTTTGAAGTTTTTTTGGGCTTTCACTTTTATTCACTTTTTCTTCAAGATTTGGATCTTAACTATTTTAAATATTTGTTTGTTTACTGAGGATTAGTCATGGTGTTATTAGAGATATTTGGAGTGGTTTTTCAAATCATTTGAGGTGTTTAGATCCGTTCAGAAGGGTTCTAGCGTGTTTTTGGAGTTTTATACAGATCTGGGCGTATTTGTTCTTGAGTTTGCGTTTTTGTCTGCGTATTTAATTTTCCGGCGTACTTAACTTTTCCGGTAACTTTTCCGGCGACTTTATTTTTCTGCGTATTTACCAAAGGGAACTTTGGGGTCAGTGGTTTAGTCTCTTGCGACTTTATCACGGTGTATTTATTTTATCTCTGGCCTACTTTTCTGGCGTCTTTTTTTTTGCGTACTTAAAATTAAAAAAAAAAACAGAAGATTGGAGTATAAAGAAAGCACGTTCCTATTTGGTTTGACTGTATTGGCCCCATCGTCAACCACCGATCACAACTGGAACCATACGTGAGATACAACCAACACCTTCACACCACCACCATAGCTCCGACCTACAGCCCAACCGACTTCCGATCTACTCCTTCACCGATAACACCCACACTCCCGACCTTGAACCTTCACGTTCCGTACCCACCTACACATCACAGTTCACCCTGGTATCAAAGAGAGAGAAGGTGTAGTGAGTTAGAGAGATTTAAAACAAGGGGAATTAAAATCTTAAAAAAAAAGAGGGAGTCTCATAGCAACATGACACCAATAACCCAAGCGGAACTTGAAACCGGAACCGCAACCATACCTCCACCAAAATTGAAGGGTGCTCAAGACTTTGGGACTTGGAAAAACAGGATAAAAGCATTTTATTTTGTCAATGATCATACTCAATGGACTTCTGTTCAACTTGGGCCCCATATCCCAATGAGAACCACTGATGCTGGTGAGGTGTACAATGATGATCCATCAACGTTCACAGAACTTGACAAGCAATTGATTCAACGTGATCATAAAGCCTACGATGCTCTTACCATGGCTTTGTCAAATGATGTTTTTAACATGTTCGAAGAGTATACCACTGCTCAATCTCTATGGTCTGCCTTGTGTGACTACTATGAAGGAGATCAGGACATGATTAAGAAAAAGCAAGACATGGTTCAAAAGGAGTATGACATGTTTGGAAGCATTTGTAGTGAAAGCTTAACCAGTCACATCGATCGTTTCATGAATATGCTCACAAAGATGAAGAAAGTCGGGATTCCTGTTAACAACCGTAATTCAATCAAGAAGTTGTTCAATTCACTCCCAAAGGAATGGAGCTTGAAATTCATGACAGTCAGAAGGGACTTTATGATTTATCCAATGACTTTGTCAGACGTGATAAATACCTTAAAGTCGTTTGAAATGGATGTCACAAAAGGAGAGATGAATCAAGTCGGTTACATTCCAATATCAAATCCACCAACATCAACATCTAAAGGCATGGCTTTCACTGCTCCTATTAGTGCGAAAAGCTCCACTCCATCCTCTATTTCAGCCGGGACTGTTAATAATTCCTCAGCAAATTCTGGAAATGAAATCAAGCCTACAAAAGGATTGGTGGCAGTAACAGATGAAAATGAGGTTGCTGAAACGCATGCACCAAAGGCATTTGGGGAAGACAATGACAGGGGTGAAGAAGTTACAACTGCAAAAGTCGACAACAACAAAGATCTTATGGGAAAGATTTGTACCAAGGGCATGGTGAGCCAAGAGCAGGATGTGTATGAAAAAGGTAAGAAGGAAGCTGTGGAAGAAACATTGATTTCTGAAAAGACTGAAAGCAGCAAAACTGAAAAAGGCAACATGACAGGTAAAGCTGTGAATGTGGAATCAAACAAAGATCATGCGGAGAAGGATCTGGTTTGGAAAGTTCTTAACTAAAGAAATTCCAGAGTTTACTCCATCAACATCATGCAAAGATGATTCACAAAGTGATTCGGAGTTTTGTTCATCTAGAGAATGGGAAAGCTCAAATGACTCGGAAACATCAGTGTCAGAACTTGATGATAGAGTTAACACTACAAATCAAGTCCATCAAGATTCACTGGAAGAAGATCTGTTTATAGAAGATTGCTCAACTGCAGATGATGAATTAGTGATGAATGAAAATCACAAGGGGTTAAAGATGACAGAGTCAAAAGGTGATGTAAAACTCAATGCTTCTCAACAAGCCGAATCAAGCTCAATTCAATCTACATCCCCAATTGCATCACACGGGACAATAAAGCATCGAAAGCCATTCAAAGCTTGCTTTAGGTGTGGTAAAGAAGGTCATGTGCTCAAGCAATGTCCAGAACGACACAATCCAGACGGTAAAGGCAATGCGGATTGCTTCTCCGGATCAAAGGATAAAGTGCACACATCTTTGAATGTTAGAATGACACATATTCCATCAAGATCTCCACATGTGAAGCCGATTTCACATGATTCAATGATTAAAAGGACCAAAGCATCAAAACCACAATCCATTCCTCCAGGTTTTAAACAAAAAATTGTTTAAAAAATTAAATCTTTCACAAATAAATTTTTTGAACCAAAACTGGTTTGGCAAATCAAAACAAAAGTTGAGCAAAAAACTAATGAGGGAAAAGGTATGGTGTTTTAAGAAGTTAGTTATATTGATGAAAAAGGACAAACCAGGACCACGATGGCCTGGGTTCCACTCTCTAACTAATTTATTCAAGAGTGCAGGAACTTCCATGGAGGATTGTTAGTAACACCGGTTACTAACAGTGGTGGTTCCAAGAATAGGTTTGGAGCGGAAATCTCACAGGTTTCTTCGACTACTTGCTGCAATGATGGCCGATCGTCAGTTGAACAAGATACCAGACCAAAACACATGTTTCCTCAAGTTTGTAGAAGACACCGAGTTAGGAATCCTCCTCCTACATCTTCATAATCACTCAAGCTAAAAAGAGTTGGAAAAGTTTGTACCTGATCAACAAAAGATGATGCATGCAAAAAGGGGGAGATTGTTGGATAAGAGTACTCAAAGAACAAAGTGACAAGAACACCTTTACCAAAGAAATTTTGGAAAGCATCAGTCTAGGGGGAGTATTATTGGGTACTGAATTTGAGACTGAAGCTTTGCCAAATTAGATAATCACAGTATGTAGAGATTGACGGTTCTGAAGATGATACAAGAGTTTGATAACATTAGACTAAGGGGGAGATTGTTGGGTCTAGATTGGTAGTCTAATGTTATCAACAAAGTCAAAGTCAACAAGTCAACGTTCGGTCAACGAAAGTCAAAGTCGAACGAGTCGCAGTCAATACGTAAGGCGAGTCGAGAAATCCGGATAATAGATCGACGAGTGAAGCTCATGTTATGATCAAGAAAGGCGCCATGGATAATAAATATATTTTGTTTAGACAAAATATATTTATTACTTTAAAAAAATGGTTTTCTTATTTAGTGAGTGTTTTAGTATTTTGTTAACCCTAGGGACCTAAATGTAATTAGCCTAAGTATGTTTTGGCTATAAATAGATAGCAAGATTACGGTTTTGGGTAACACACACTCTAGAGAGATTTGGGGGCTTTATTGTTTTTATCATTTGCTAATCAATCTAGTGGGTTTTATTGTCATATTCTTGTGTGTGTTCATCTTTTTAATCATCAAAATCAGATTTAGCTCGAAATCGATCCTACAGAGATCTATGCACCTATGGCACGTATAGAAGCTATTCGTATGTTTCTAGCGTTTGCCTCGTATAAGAAATTTAAGGTGTACCAAATGGATGTCAAGAGCGCGTTTCTATACGGTGTGGTGAAGGAAGAGGTCTACGTCGGTCAACCTCCAGGATTTGAAGATCCTATCCACCGGGATAAGGTTTATGTTCTCAACAAAGCACTTTACGGGTTGCACCAGGCTCCACGCCAATGGTATGAGGAGTTAAGCACGTACCTGCTATCCAAAGGATTCAAACGAGGCTTGGTTGATTGTACACTGTTCACCAAACGAACAGGGAATGACTTGCTTCTCGTCCAGATTTTTGTTGACGATATTATTTTTGGTTCTACTAACGAACTTTTATGCAGATATTTTGAAAAAGTAATGCAGGAAAAGTTCGAGATGAGTGCGATGGGAGAGATGCAGTTTTTCCTCGGCTTGCAGGTGGATCAAAGACCAACGGGCATCTTTATTCACCAAACCAAATACGTATCTGAAGTCTTGAGCCGGTTCGAGATGGAAGATTCGAAACCGATGGGTACCCCGGTTCAACTTAATCACGGGATTGGAGTTGACGCTAAGGGGGGAACTGACAGACCCATTTACATACAGAGCAATCGTCGGATCTCTGATGTATCTCACCGCATCTAGACCAGATATAATGTTCGCCACATGTCTCTGCGGACGTTTCCAATCGAATCCGAAACAAAGTCACCTAGCAGTGGTCAAGCGAATCCTATGATATCTGAAGGGTTGTCCGTCGAGAGGACTTTGGTACCCTAATGATGATAATTTTGACTTTGTTGCTTTTAGTGATGCAGATTGGGGCGGTTGTGACAAAGATAGCAAATCCACAACGGCTGGATGTCAATTCTTGGGGACTAGACTCGTGACCTGGCAGTGTAAGAAGCAGACTTCAGTTGTGCTATCTACTTGCGAAGCAGAATATGTAGCAGCATCAAGTTGTTGCTCACAGGTTCTGTGGATTCAGCAGCAGATGGTTGATTACGGTTTGCAATTTCTAAAAACCCCTATTCACTATGACAACGAAGCCGCAATTGCATTAACTAAAGACATGGTCAATCATTCAAAAGCTAAGCACATCCGGATTAAGTATCACTTTATCCGTGATTGCTATGCAAAAGAGTTGATTGATATGGTCAAAATCCACACTAATTATCAGATGGCGGATCTTTTTACCAAAGCTTTTGATAAATCCCGATTTGATTATCTTTTAAATGCTAATGGTATAAAAGAAAAACAAGACTGATCATCACCTCGGTTTATCACTTTTTTGTTTTCAAATTTTTAAGTTTTTATTGTTTTTCAGAAAAATTCAAAAACCTAAAAATATGTTTTACATTTTAGGGGGAGTTTTATTCTAGAAAAACCAAAAACATTGAAAAATCCAAAAAGCCATAAAAATAGAAAAACCCAAAATGATTTCCAGAAGTAAAGGAGGAAATGATAGTACATAAGTGGGGATCTGCACATGCTAAAGAAATGTAATGCAATATGAGGCGTGTGTTGATTTTTTGTGATGTGCTGATAGGCTTCGTAGTCCTATTACTGCATGCCTTAGTGATACAAACATAACGAACTACGCGCTTGTGGCTGGACACCTCATGGGCATATGGTCTTAGAACCATAATTTCATTTGATAGGGTTGCCAAAATCTGAGGTTTCGGGTCATTATGTTAATTGTTATCTGTGGTATCCTGATTGATCTTTTGTCGTATTGATTTACAGACCTAGAATGAATCAGGATATTTGCTAAAAGAGCATTAATGCCAAAACCTAAAAGTTATCGAATTGAGGAACTTAATGTATACTAATGGTCAAAGATCATTAAATGCATCGTATCAATTCACTGATGAAAATCTGTGATTGCTATCAGCCTCAACCTGGTATATATGCACATGTTACTTTGCTGCATTAATTTGCTGACCTGTACACCTCTGTGCTGTATATCTTGTAACATTATGGATAACTTTTGGCATAATCACGCGTTACGACGAAGCTTTGTGCAAATTCCTTACGGGAGTATGTCGTGTGCGTGGGAACCATAAGCGTGTTAGTATAATACATCTAATAGCGTATCATTTTAAAGCACAGCATAACGGTCTGCATGTTATCTTATGTGGACAACAATATCAGCAGTTGCCGGATCACGCATTGTCTTTAATGATAATATACAATAAAGATCAACGGTGTGATCAAATTTCTCAAACACTGATATGATCCTCTTACCGGAAATCATAAAATGTTTACTGCTTTTGTTTACATTTCTGAATTTTACATTTGCTTTTGCAAAATATTCAAAAACTCAAAAAGATTTTAGGTATGTTTTAGCATAAATTTCAGAAAAACCAAAATTTTTACATTTCTGAGTTATTTTTTGATAACTGATGGTGTTTGATATTCGTTTTCTGAAACTTGATGAACCAGTTTGAGTTTTGTATCTATCAAATGTGAAATGATGAATGTTTAAAGCTTAAAATGTGTGAAAATAATTGAACCGGATTCGATTTTGAGATTTGGTAAATTTTCAAAAATTCCAATCCTCATTCGCCCCTTGTCTTATTCCTATTTTGGTATTTTTCATTTCGGGATTTTTAGCTCTGAGTAGCAAAGGTACAAATAAGGGATCAAATTCATAATAATGGTCTTTTTTATCTTCCGATTAATTCAAATTCCGAAATCAATTACAAAAAGGTCGTTAGCACACGATTTTATTAGTACCATCCAACCGAATCCAAGTTTTGTTCGATTTGCATGTGTTGCGTCGAATGTGGAATTTTTGTTACATTCGTCCTTTACATTTTGGTCGAATGTGAGTGTTCTAGTGTTATATTGTACATTCGAACCCTTTGTCCACCTTCGAGCCTTTTACTAGGGTCGAATGTAGAAAAGTCTCACATTCGCCCCACCTCAAAGGTCGAATGTGGCTTTCTATATAAGCCAGATCCTTCATTCGAACCCTCGTTCGAAAATTTTCAAAAATTTTTGAGATTACCAACCCTTGTTGCCCTTGTTTCTTTCACTTTGGATTATTACTCCTGAGTTAATGCTGATCAATTTCATATCAAATTTACAGGTATACATCTACAAACGAAGCCAGATTAAGGGTTTTTATAGCCAAAACCTTGTGATGACTGTTGGACAAGTTTTGACCAATCTTAATCGAAATCGTTGATTAGTTTTTAGTTCTAGATAGTTTTAGGGGGAGATTATACAAAAATCTAGGTTAATTACAGGTTAATTGTATGTGATTGATCATCAAAAGCTGCTTAGACCTAGATTGTGATTAAAAACTATCTAAAACTAAACATTTGTAACAATTGATTGCTTAGAAAGTTTAATCGGTTGTTTTAGGTGATAACAGAATGAAAATTACAGGTTAAAATTGTTTGGATTGAATTTTTGATATTTGGTCATAAGAACAGATACATTCGACCAAAAAGAACGGTCGAATGTGGCTTTTTCTGGTCGAATGTAGTATTATCATAGGGCGAATGTGGAAAACGGACGAATGTGGAATTTTGTTTATGATTTTTCACATTCGAACTCTTAAAGTCACATTCGACCCTCAGGATTTCTTCATTCGTACCCCCGTAAGGTCGAATGTGGAATTTTGAAAATCAAATTTCAATTTTGACGGTTTTTGTCCGATTTTAATGAATTTCTATGTGTCGTTTTTGCAGAATTATAAATGGCAGAACTACAAAACACAGAAGTACCAGCTGGATCATCTGGAAAACCTACTGAGAAACAAAAAGAAGAGGAATTACCATTTGAAGATGTTCATAATTGCTGTGCGTATCTCGAGGAAGTAAAGAAGCATATTGAGTTTTCTGGGATTGTAGATTTTCTGAGAAAATGTAGAGTTGTTGATGCTCTAGCTACACCTACCATTATATACAAAGACCATCAAGAGGATTTCTGGAGAAATGCAAGAGTTGATTTCTGGGAAGGAAAAACATCAATAGTAAGCAACATTCAGGGGGAGCTTGCTATAGTTACAGAAATTGATATTAGTGATGCATTGAAGCTAAGAGATGAACCGACTGATCCCAGAAGCTTATCATGGATAGAACAAAGACTGTGTTTTCTACGGATGAAATACAATGGACCGATAACAGATGGTACTTTGAACAAAGGGAAGTTATGTCCGTAGTTTAAATATCTAGCTCATGTTATTATACATGTGTTTGGATCAGTTAGCAGTGGATATGATGTGCCGAGAAAGAGTCTGAGTTCTTTAATGGTTGCTTTAGTGTTAAACAAACCATTCAATGTCTCGGGAATGATTTTGGATCATATGCTTGAACCTCTGAAGGGTTTGAAGACGAAGAAGTTCTTGATGTACCCCAGGTTTCTTTAAATGATTTTTGATAATAAGTATCCGACACTGAAGAAATATCCTACAAGGATTCTAGTTCAGGATCACATGAACTTCAATACGTTGATCAGAACTTATTTGGACACTTGATTAATCCAGGTTATAAGGACCACCTCATAAGAACTTGTTTGGACACTTGATTAATCCAGGTTATAAGGATCCAGGTGAGAACAAAGCAAGGAATGATAACAGTGAATCTGATAATGATGATCCTTTGTTTCATGTTAATCCAGAGATGAAGAGAAAACACCAAGTTGTGAATGCTGGAGCCAAAGGGAAGGGCAAAGCAGAGGAAAGTGAGGTTGAACAGATAAAGAAACAAACTAGAAGGAAGAAGAGTGTTGCTCGAAAAGGTACAATGCTAGTTGATGAAGAGTCTGCCGATTCTGAAGAGACTCAAGAGGATGAGAGATGGGATTCTGGTGATGAGACAATCAAACGAACTAAGCCCATGGCCACTGTGGCTGGTGAGTCTGAAAGTCTAAACAAGTCTATAGACAAATCTCTAAAAAAAGGCCCCATTGATTTAGAAGGAGATGAAGTAGATCTTGGATTGGGAGCCGAAGACTTTGGTGGTTCTCCTGTTGTTGCTGAAAAACAGAAGAAACCAAAGTACAAGACGATGTCGAAGAAAGATGATAAAGAGAATCCTAAGAAGAGACGAGCAAAAGAAGTTGAAGTCTTGCTTAAAGGAAAGAAAGTTCCTGACGTTGGCACTTCATCTATAGTTACTTCTCCAGTAACAAAGAAGCATAAGAAGTCTGATAAAGCAACTAAATCTGAACCAGTTCCTGATTTGAATACATCTTTGCAGAATGTATTGAATATGTTTCAAAAGAAGCAAAAGACTCCAGAAGCTGAATCATCTATTCCTAAAGTATCTGTTTCAGATGATGTGATGGAAGTTGTGAATAAAAGATTGGAAGAAATGATGAAGATCATCAATGCACAACAAGCTGAGATTGATAAGTTCAAGAAGAATGAAGAAACTATGTTGCAGATTGTTGTAGCATCTAAGATTAATCAGGATGAATTAGAGAAGAAGCTAAAAGTGCTTGAAGAAGAAAAAGAGGAGACTGAAGCACGCAGCAAAAGAAACACAAGAAGAATTGTAACAATCAGGAATGCTAATAAAAAGATGCGTGAAGAAAATAAGAGAATGAGTAAATTATTGGATAAACTATATAATGAAGCTCGTCAACTCAAAGAAGGTGAAGAGGAAGAGGTGGAAGAGGAAGAAAAAGTTGACTATGAGGATTCACCAGATGAAAAAGATGATGAAGATGATTCAGACGATGGTTCTGATGATGTTGATGCAGATGGTAAGTCTGGTGAGAAGAAAGATGATGATGAGGAGAGTAGTAGTTCGGATGATGATGATGATGTAAATAAATTCAGTTATGAAGAAAGAAAGGATAAAAAGGGAAGTGCAAGGCAATCTAGCTCTAAGAAAAAGTCTGGAGAAAACGTTGACGATGATGATGATATCTTTTGGACTGAGAAGATCAAATCTCATTCTGTTGTTGATAAGAGTTTGTACAGAGAAATGTTGAACAAGAAAGTCTGGACGATTGAGCTAACTGGAAAGTTTCTAGAGATATTCGAAGCTGATGATATGAGGTATGAATTAGAATACAACGATCCAGATCTTGAAGAAGGTGAGGTGTCTGCTGCTGTGGCAAAGGAAATTCTTGAAGGCATTGCACAGCAAGTTGGTAAGACACTTGAGGAGATTATGACAGAACAAGTGATTCCTGACATTCTTGAAAAGGATGTAGGAAGTCATTCTGATGAACAATCATTTGAGAAAGAAAAAGATTGAGATAGAGGATATCACACACGAGGAATATCCTGAGTATTTCAGAGATATAGATGATGAGGTATTCCCAGACTTGACCGAAGTGAACTTGAAAGAAGCTGAGTACAGAGCTAAGAAGACGAGTGATGTATTTGTAAAGAATGTGTTTAAAGAAGGAAATCTGTTAGGATCTGAGTTTTGGTTGTTTTGATTTGTTTGATTAAGTATGAATAAATGAACGAAGTATAAATGGAAAGTGCAGCGGAATAAACTGTAAATCAAAATATAGAGAATAATTGTTTTTAATCGAAAGCTTTCATTAATGGAAAGGTTACAATTGTACAATTAAACTCCCCCTCAGCCTGATCACTCAGAGAATGTTTGTCTGAAAGAGAATGACGAGTGATGAATAGAACAGTACAAGTACTGTTCTATTTATAGACAGACTCAAAACTCTGATGATCAGTTGCTGACGTCACCTAGATAGTGACCTCTAACTGACTAACAAACTCTAACAACTGCTAAGCTATAACTACTGTTACATTGAAACTACTAACAATACAAAACTCTGATGACTTCTATCATCTGTTGAACCAAAGTGCTGTTGGTTCAACAGACCTTTGTTCTTCAGTTCTTGATCAGCAGTTGTTCTTTATCAGACTTTTATCCTTCAGACCTTGTTCATCAGACCTTTCATCAACAGCAGTTATCTCTAACAGTTGATTCAAGCAGCAGCAGTAGTTAGGGATCAACAGACCTTTGGAGGAAGCTTTATTTTAACAACTGTTCTTTATTCAAGGATCAACACTTAGTATATTTTGGCTTTTAATCATCTGTTCTTCTCCAGGTCAGCAGACCCAACAATCTCCCCCTAGAACAGATGATGCCAAAACTCTGCTTTATTCTTGATCTTTATTCCTCATCAGACTTTCTCTTATTTGCCCTTTAAGTTGTAATTCAAAGCATAAAGAGAAGAGGTCTTCAGCATCTCTCTCCAGTGTCAAATCCAGAAGGGTCTGGAGATCTTCAGCACTTAGGCCAAGTGCATCATCCATACTTAACTTCTGAACACTACCATCTGATATGAGCAATGTCAATTCATGGGTCTCTTTGTCAGACTTCCATTTTAGAATTTTAGAATCAGAGGAGTGACTGGGATGCATCTTTATTTTTGATGAGTTAGGAGATGGAGGCCTGCCAATGAGTTCTCTGAACTTCTCTGTGACAGGGTCAGAGAAGTATCTGATTTGGTTTAAGAGACCCTCTTTTACATAGGTTTCAGTAAACTTTCTTGTATCCTCTTCAGACATTTCCTTCTGCTTCTTGAATTGTCTTCTAGAAGCAATAGAAAGATCAGAGGTTTCAAGTAAACTGTCTAGTGTAAAGGCCTGTGAGGGTTTCTTGGGTGCATCATCATAGACTGGTTTTCTTGGTAGGTTAGGATTGGTCTTTCTTTCTTGTTCAAGCTTCTTGTATGTTTCAATCAACCTGATCTCAGACCATCTAGCAACAGATCTCATCTCTCCATACTTGGCTGCTACAAGCTCTTGTCTCATTCTCTTGAACTTCAAGGCTCTAGCTTGATCTCTCCCTTTATTGAAATCAGGGGCAGAGGCCTTAGTAGGAGGATTCTTGGCCATGCTCTCAATTCTTATGAGTTCTTCCCTGAGAGCATGTGTGGTCCAGCCTGTGAATTGATTCTTTGTTGCTTTGTAAGGCTTGGTTGCCAAGATCTGTTCTAGTAGTGAATCCCTAACCTCCATTTCCAAATCTCTGCTGAGAGGCATGGAAGACATGGAATTGCTCAGGGTCTTGGCAAAGTCTTCAATCCTTCGAACTTTGCTAAGCTCTGCTGAATGGATGCCCTGAGCAGTCCTGTCATCCTTCCCTTTGCATTTCTCTTGGATGACAGCATCAGCCTGTTCACTCTTGAATTTAAGATAAGTGTCAATGTTGAGTGGAACAGGGAAGCCTTTAAGAGATGGGAAGGTTCTGTCTGATGGCTGATCAGTATTGTAGAAGGATTGAAGTTCCCCCTTGATTAAATCCAACTCAAGGGGATACTTCTCAGCCAATGGGGTGATGGTTGGTGGTGGTCTATGGGATCTGAATTGGGAAGTGTGTGGTGAGAATGATGAAAGTGGAATGGCATTGACTGGTGTGGATTGGGTGATTGGGGTGTTAGGTGGTGTGGTGTGAATGTTTTCATCTTGTATAACAAAGGTGGATTTCCTTTTTCTGCTATACAAGATTTTAGGTGAAGGTGAAGAGGTGGCAGTGGTTTGGTTAACATCTGTTGGTCCTTTTGTAGAACCAGCAGTTGTTTGGGTTTTTGGTTGTGTTGTGTTAGGTTTGGTTGTTGTTTGAGTTGTGGCTGGTTTTGTGGTTGATGGTGTGGTGATTGGTTTGGTTACTGGTTTGGGTTGAGCAGATGTTTTAGTTGCAGTTGTTTTGGTTTCAGTGGTTTGGGTAGCAGAGGTTGTGGTGGCAGTGGTTTTGGGAGCAGTGGTCGTGACAACAGGTGTTTCAGCAGCAGAGGTTTCAGCAGATAGTTTGGAAGGTGGTTTCCTTGTGTGTTTGGCTGGCATTTTCTTTCTTTTAGAAGTATTCACATCTTCCACTTCTTGCTGTTGTTCCTTTTTCAGCTGCACCAACAACTCTGCTTTAGCTTCCAAAGTATCAGCCCTTTTCATTTTATCCTGGGCAGCTTTATCAGCCTTTTCATTTGCTGAAGTATCAACTTCTTTTGCCTTGGTTGCTTGAGCTGGTTCAGTGACAGGGATTTGAACATTTGGTTGCTGTGATTGTGGAGCTGATTTTGGTGACTCTGGTTTGTCAGCAGCTGGCTTACCCTTTTGTGAGGGTGGTGCACCAAATGGATTCAATTTTGGTAGCCTATCTCTGCCACTCTCCCCCTTTTTGGCATCATCAGCCGTAAACTCATTGTCGTTTTCATCTCTGAGAATGGTGGTAGGGGCAGAGCCAGTAGTCTTCAGCAGGTGGTCCTTGATCACTTTGATGTCAGCCTTGGTGTCATTGAATCTGGCATCCACCATGTTTCTGATCAAGGTCATGTATGTTTCCTGGGTCTGATCTGCCAATTTTCTGTGAGCTATGATGATGGGTGAAACCGATTTCCATAGCTCACTGGCAATGTCAGATGTTGATGGTTGACTCTTGGTAAAGTTACTCAATGTTTCCAATATTGACTTGACATCAGTTTTGATGTCAGCAACAGAGGATTCAAGGTTTTGAACCTTAACCGTCAATTCTTGTAGTTTTGATTCATCACCTAAGTGAATAGGATCATCTGAATCCCTACCAGAGGTAGTTTTAGCTGGTTTAGTTCTAGGAGGTGAATCCATAGAATGAGAACCTGCTGCCCCTTTTTCTTGGTACTGGGGACTTCCAACTGATTTTGGAGACACAATGGTGGCCTCATCAGTTGTTGCCTTCAAGGAAGTCTTATCTATGGAACCACTGTCCTGTTGTGAGACAATGGTCTCAACAGCAGTAGTGGCTGCTTCTCTTGAAACCTCATCAGAAGTAACATTGACTTCTGGGAGTATAACCTCCTCTTCTGTTTGTGGGATAGCTAAATGACTTTCCTCAGCCCCAGTCACTGGTGGAGGTGTACTCTCTGTGACAGGTGAAGGAGAGGAACTGGGATTGTCCTGAGTTTTGTCAATAGCTTCAAACAGCGGTTGCATGGTTTGTGGGACATGTGGTGGTGATGTAGGTGGAGTAAGAAGCTGATTAGCCCTGGGAGATGGACTTGTAAACATATGGTCAAGTGACTCATATGCCTCAGTATGAGGTTCCCTTTGGCTTACAACAAGATCCTTTTGTGAGGATTCTTGAGGAGTTTGCTGAGGTTGAGATATTTCCAACTGTTGTGAGGAAGTAACAACAGTGGTTTCATGTTGCTTTGGTGATGCAACAGGGTTAGCTTCTGGTATCTCATCTTCCAGAAGTCCCTTTTTGGGTTTAGAGGTGGTTTTTGAGGATGGACGTTTTCTTTTGGTGGCTGGTGTGGGTTTCACAGCACTGGATGAAGTGCCATGATCACCAGGAGCAGTGGGCTCACCAACAGAGGTTTCAACAACAGTTGTTGTCTTTGTCCTCTTTGGTTGTGTTTTGGAAACTTTTGTCACTTTTGACACTTTTTCTTGGGTTGAAGAACCCAACATTCTAGTGAAAGTTTCATCTGTTAAACTTTTCATTTTGAAAGACTCTCTCTTTTGAAAATCATTTTCTGGTAAAATCTTTTGTAGAATTACACTTAGGATTCTAGGGTAGAGTAGAAAAGCATTATTTGAGCCAGATTTTATGGCTTTCACATTTGAGACCAAGTCTAAAAACAATCCCTGAGACAAGTTGAAGTCAGAATCTGACAACATTGCATATCCCAAGTATTGTATCCTCAATGGGATCTCATTGAAGGATGTAGTATTGGCTGAGGCACAGAGAAGAAGGGTATGGAAGAAAAATTTCATGACTGGAGGAAAAAACTTTTTATATAAGGTTGATCCAGTCATCTGTGCATCATACCCCCTTTCCTGAAACTCAGTGTGAAGCTCTGTTTTAGGAAAAGTTTCCTTACCTGACAAGTCGTTTAATGAGAAGGTAGTGGATATGATTTCAGGGGTTATGGCGATACTGGTGGCTCCAATTTTAGAAATTATGGAAGTGGGCTTTTTGTCTTGATACAAGACTTCAGCACTTGCCCAGAATTCTTGGAGTGTTTCCAGGTAAATGGGAGCATCAGCAATGAGGATATTTTTGTATTTTGAGTTATTTATTATGTCGATGGTGGAGTGAAATGGAGTGTTATCTTCGGTTTTTACCAAATATGGAAGGAAATTATGAGTGGCTTTTGTTTGGAGATCCATTTTAATGGATTTTGATTATGAAAGTAATGAACTTTGGATGGAATGTTGTGAGGAAGATGAAGGTGGTTTTCAGTATTTTGAATACAATGAGACAGTAAAACTGCTGTTGGGGGAAAAACAGGGTTTTATAGGCTCTGATGAAACCGCTGATGTGGCAAAACTCTGCTTTTGAGAGCAGACGTGGCAAATATCTGATGGTTGAAACATCTGGTGGCATACAGCTGTTTTGTTAAACATCTGTTGCCAACCTCTATTGTTTAACCAAAAGACTGATGAAAACAGTTGTTTTATCTGATCAGATGTTTGAAACAGATTTTTCAACTATCAGTGGTTTGATTGAAACAGTGATTGTTGTATCTGATCAGTGGTTTAAAACAGATTTTTCAACCAAAGTGTCATTTTAGCAAAATTTGATTTTTCTGAAAACATTTTAATGTTTTTATTGAAAACATTTTTGTTGTTTTAATCCATGTTTAACATTCCAATTCGAGAGATCAGATTTGTGAAGGTAGATGTGTCTAAAGCTTTTGTCAACACATCTGCCAACTGATCCTCTGTTGGAACATGGTGCAGAGAAATCAAACCTTTCTCATAGCTATCTCTGACAAAGTGATGTCTGATATCTATGTGCTTGGTGGTTGAATGAGAGACTGGATTCTTGATGATATTTTCAGCAGCTTGGCTATCCAACATGAGTGGAGTCCTTAGTGCAGTTATCCCAAAATCCAGTAGTTGATTTTGAAGCCACATGAGTTGGGCTTTACAGCTTGCAGCAGCAATGTATTCAGCCTCAGCTGTGGATGTTGAAACAACTACTTGCTTTTTGCTTTGCCATGAGACTAAGGCATTCCCTAGAAACTGGCACCCTCCAGAGGTGGACTTCCTTGTGGTGTGGCAGCCAGCAAAGTCACTATCTGAATAACCTGAAAGCTCAATGTTTCCATTAGCAGGATACCAGATACCAAGTGTGGGAGCACCTTTTAGGTATCTGAATATCCTTTTCACAGCAATAAGGTTAGACTTTCTAGGTGAAGCCTGAGATCTTGCACACACACAGGTTGCAAACATAATGTCTGGCCTGGATGCTGTTAAGTACAATAAAGACCCAATCATGCATCTATAATGTGTTTGATCAACCAGTTCATCCTTGTCATCAATAGTGAGTGGCTTGATTGTGCTCATAGGTGTACTACATGGCTTACAATCATTCATCTCAAATTTTGTTAACAAGTTTTTCACATACTTGTTTTGATGAATGAATGTGCCATTTTGCAGTTGCTTTACTTGAAGCCCAAGAAAACACTGAAGTTCACCCATAGCACTCATTTCAAACTCTGCTGTCATGAGTTCCCTAAACTCCTCACACATTTTATTACATGTGGATCCAAAAATGATGTCATCCACATATATTTGAACAATCATTAAATCTTTTCCTTTCCATTTTAAAAACAAGGTTGTATCAATTTTACCTCTTGTGAAACCAATGGATAAGAGAAAAGTAGAGAGAGTTTCATACCAGGCTCTTGGTGCTTGTTTCAGTCCATACAATGCTTTGTTAAGCTTGTAGACATGATCAGGATGGAATGTGTCTTCAAAACCAGGTGGTTGACATACATAGACCTCCTCCTGAATTTTGCCATATAGGAAAGCACACTTGATGTCCATCTGATACACCTTGATGTTGTGGTTGACAGCAAAGGCTAGGAAAAGTCTGATAGCTTCTAACCTTGCTACAGGGGCAAAGGTTTCATCATAGTCAATTCCTTCTTCTTGTCTGAAGCCTTGAACCACTAACCTGGCCTTATTCTTGACAACTATACCCCTTTCATCAGTTTTGTTTTTGAAGACCCACTTTGTGCCAATTGGACAAACATCCTTAGGCAGTGGTACAAGTTCCCATACTTGTTGTCTTTTAAACTGAAGGAGTTCTTCTTGCATGGCTTCTACCCAACTGTTGTCTTTCAGTGCCTCTTGGTACTTGACAGGTTGTGAAAGGGATAGAAAGCCTGCAAAAAGACAGATGTTTGAAGATTGGCTCCTTGTGAGCACACCTTCTCTGATGTTGCCAATGATTTGATGTGGTGGATGAGCTCTTAGGTAGATTAGATCTCCCTGATATGGTATGATGGCATTTTGTGGTGAAGGACAGAGGTTTGGAGACTCTGTTGACATAACATCTGTTGGCACTTTTGAAGAGTCAACAGATGTTTGGAATGGAGGTGGAGGAATGGGTCCAAGTGGTGTAAAGTTGGACTGACTTTTGTCAACAGGTGTTTGACTTTTGTCAACAGATGATTGAGCAGTGGGTTGGTTGGGTGAATCAGTGGTTTGGAGATAGGACTGGCCAACAGTGGCTGACTCAGCTATGACAGAGTTTTGACAGTTGTTTTGAACTCCTGCTTCTTCAGATGCAGGATAGACTTTGTAGTGATCTGGAACCACAACATCTATTCTGTAATCTTGTTGTGAAGATTGTGGAGTACCTGCAGGGTTAGTTTTGACAGTAATATCTTCAAATTTGAATTTATCTAAATCAAACAACTCAGCAGGGTTTGCTGGGATTTTCAAAGATGAAAGTTCATTGAACTTCACATTCAGAGTTTCTTCTATTGTCTTAGTCCTTGTGTTAAACACTTTATAGGCCTTGGCAGTAGAAGAATACCCCAGAAAATATCCACAATCCACTTTGGCTGCAAATTTTGAAATGGAATCTTTAAGATTTAAAATGAAACATGGACAGCCAAAGACTTTGAAAAATGATATCAGTGGTTTGATTTTAAACAGAATTTCATAAGCAGTCTTTTGATGTCTAGGGTTGATTAAAACTCTGTTTTGAACATAGCAAGCAGTGTTTACAGCTTCTGCCCAAAAGGACAGAGGTAAACCAGAATCTGCTAGCATTGTTCTTGCAGCCTCAATGAGAGTCCTGTTCTTTCTTTCAACCACACCATTCTGCTCTGGTGTTCTTGGAATACTGTACTGCCTTACAATCCCTTTTGACACACAGAAATCATCCAACTCCTTATTCTTAAACTCTGTTCCATTGTCACTTCTAAAGACTTTTACTGGCAAGTCATATTGTTTTTCAACTTTGGTGACAAAGTCCTTCAAAATACCTGCAGTCTCATCCTTAGAGTGTAAAAAGTAAGTCCATGTAAACCTAGAAAAATCATCAACTATGACAAGACAAAATCTTTTTCTTCTTAGACTCATGATTTTTACAGGGCCAAACAAGTCCATGTGCAACATTTGTAAACACTGACTAGTTTTGGACTCATCAATTGATTTGTAAGAGCTTTTATGTTGTTTACCTTTTAGACAGGAAACACAATGCTCATCACATTTGAATTCTTTTGATGGCAAACCTCTGACAAGGTTTTGTTTGGAGAGTGAGTTGATAGTTTGAAGGTTGGTGTGACCAAGTCTCCTATGCCACAATTCTGTCTCTTTGGTAGAGGCAGCTGAAAACAGACAGACATTTGCCATAGGGTTATCCTTCAACATATCAACTACATACACATTGCCACTTCTGTGAGCAACAAGTTGTGCTTTGCTCTCAGCAATGATGGTGTTAATCTTTTCAACAGCCTCTGGGCCAACAATCTTACAAGTTTGCTTAGTGAAGAATGACCCAAAGCCTTAGTCACTCATTTGAGATACACTAAGTAGATTAAATTTTAGATTATCTATCAGATTAACATTTTCAAACTTAAGCCTCCCTGCTTTGACAGTACCAGAACCCAACACTTTACCTTTAGAATCATTACCAAAGGATATATCACCCCCTCCATGTGCAAGAAAGTCCAGAAGAAGGGCTCTACATCCAGTCATGTGCCTGGAGCCTCCACTATCTACATACCATAAACTGTCTAAACAAGCAGAAGCTCCCTGCACATCAGTAAAGATTTTAGTTTTGGTGAGTGTCCAAAGCCAAATTGGCTTTGGATGGGTCCTTAGCTGTCTCAGCCTTAAGTTGAGGGGAATGATCAGTGGTTTGAACTAGCTTTTGAACTAGGTTCAACAGGTGCAGTTGACCATTTGCCAGTGCTTGTATGTCAACACTTGGTCCAGCAGATGTTTGATCATTTCCTATCAGATGCTGAAAACCATGAGGATGTCTGTTCACTTTTGGTTTTGAAGGCCTTTTGGCCTCTTCATAAACATGTGGCAGACGATGACAAGTGGGTTGTCCATATCCTCTTGGTAATCTGTTAGCAGGTGGAGCATCTGTTACCTGAACATCTCTGGGAGCAGAGTTTTTGTTCAGACTTTTGGTAACAGAAGTTTGGACTGATTCAAAAGTCTGTTTGGGTTTTCCTTTTGAAGTACTCACCACTTGACTTTCAAGAGTTTTAGCCTTATACTCTTTTATCTTTTCATCAAAATTTTTGAGATATAAGCACTCTTTTGTTTTGTGATTCTTTTTCTTGCAGATTGAACATTCTTTAGTTTTAGAATCATTTAAACTTGTTGTTTTGTTGATGTCATATGCTTTTAGAAGAAAACAGTTTTTGGTGACATGGTTCTTCTTTTCACAAAAATCACAAAACAAGTTGTTCTTGGCTTTCCCTTTTTCTTTCTTCTTTTCAACAGATGTTTCATCATCTGTTGGAAGATTTACCAAAGGGATTACTTTGGCCTGTGGTGCCATTTTACCATCAGGGGTTTTGAAGGTCATTGGTTTGAAATTTTCAAGGACTTCACACTCATCTGACCATGTTGGTTTGAATTGATATTTCTCAATTTCATCAAATGAGGGTGTACCTTCCAACTTTTCAAGAATGATTTTCTTGCCATTGGGTTCAGTAACCTTGATTTCTTGACCTTTTGAGTTTGTAGGGATGATTTCAACCAACTCGGGTTCCTTTTTGTCAGTGGTTTGTGAACTTTGATCAGTGGTTTTAAAACCAAACCCAAATTTCACATGACTTTTAGATTGTTGGTTGACAATCATCTCAAAACCTTTTGATGATTCCACCCATTTCTTACATTCAACTTGGGTGGACTCAAGCTCCTTTTTACAACTATGATATTTTGTTATCATAGTCTGAAGCTGGTCTTTGGTTATGCTTGCTTCATGTTTTAAACTGCTAATTTCAGACTCTTTTTCAGTTATTTTTGATTTTAACTCTTTAGTGAGTTTTTCAAACTGAATTTCATAATCCAAAATTTTCTTTCTAAAGTTTTGATTCACCTCTTTTATCTTAGCAAATGCCACAATACATTTGTCTGAACATAAGTCATTTAAGATTTGAGGAGATACCTTAGCAGCAGCCATCAAGGCACAGTTACACTGGCAGTCACAATCATCACTACCCCAGGGGTCTGAGAGATTCACAACCTCCACTTCAGATTCTTCAGCTGAAACAACTTCACCAACAACACTATCAGTCACATTTTCAGACAAAGACACCACATCCTCAGAATCAGTCTCTTCAACAATTGTTTCTAGTGCCATAAAACAAAAATCCTTTTCAGAGTTGGCAACTAGAGCAATGTTGTCATCTGTTATCTCATCTGGTAGACTGCTCCAATCAACAAAGCCCTGAGTAAAGAAACTCTGTTGACTTGGTTGACTGGTCTCTGCAGGAGCAGAGGGTGGAGTAACAGTCATTGGCATTGGTGCCTGAGTAACAGGTGTTTGGACATAGTGATACTGAGGAACAGTGGTTTGGACATAGTGCACAGGAACAGTGGTTTGGGTTTGTGCAAAGTGAGCAGTGTTTTGCACATTAGGTACATTAGGGATGGTTTGATAAGTGTTGGTCTGTGGTCTTTGGTTTGGATAGGTAATCATAGGAACTCCATTTTGACTCCTACATTCCCTAGCAAAATGACCCATTCTGTGACACTTGTAACACTTTATCTTTGATTTATCCAACCCCACCTTTGACCCACCATGTAAACCTGGGTACCTCCTGCCAGTTTTCTTATAGAAGTTATTGGTTCTAATACTGAGCAGGGCAACCTGGTGTAAGATGTCCATTTCTTCTAAGTCCAAAGGGTCAATATATTGCAAGTCATTGTACACAAAAGATGAATTATCAGAAGCCCGGATATCACCACTAGCTGTGAAAGCACAGTTGTTTGGTGATGAGTAAGAATCATTATTGAAACCAGTGGTTATGTCAATGTAATGATCATAACTCTGATCCTTACTACTTCCAGAACCATCATCCTGACCCAACAGTGCAGTATTACCAAATACATAGTCATCTGACACTTTGCCAGAGTCCTGGAGCTTCTTTTTCTGGTTAAGCTCCCTTTCATAAGTCAGGAGCTTACCATGAAGCTGGGTCAGGGTTAGGTCTTTGAATCCGATAGAGTTTCTCATAACTATGGCTATAGTGTCCCATTTGTCCTGAAGTGATCTAAGAAACCTATGATTCAGTGTTGAATTAGGAAAAGTTAGACCAACCAGTTTAAGTTCACTAATTAGACAGTTAAACCTTTCAAACTGTTGTGTTAGTGACTCCCCTTTTATGTGACTAAACGTTTCATATTGTTGGTTAAGTATTTCACAGTTGTTTTCAATCACATCATCAGTTCCCCCGAATTGCTCTTTAAGAGCATCCCACAGTTCTTTAGCACTATTGCAGTACAAGAGACCGGCATAGATATCATTCGGCAGTGCCATGGCTACTATGCTGAAAGCCTTGGCATCTAGCTCGATTTTTTGAAAATCTTGCTCTGAGTAGTTCTCAACACTCTTTGGTACTTGGATCTTTGGATCCTCGGCACTCGGTACCATTGGAACATGTGGTCCAAATACTACCGATTTCCAGCACCCTGTGTTCTGTTGTGCTAACACATGAGCCACCCGACGCTGCCAGATGTTGTATTCTGACCTGACAAGCATCGGAGGCTTGTTGTGTGTGCCAGTGTTGTGTGGATCTTGATTGAGTGAAGTCATTCTCTTGGTTTTTCAAAAACAAAGTCTGTTTACTAACTGTTGAAATGAAAATAAACTATTACTCTGTTTTAACCCGACAAACAAACGATATCAATGAATATGAGCTGATCTGTGTATTAAATTGATTGATTAGATCAGATTTAATTGACCAAGCTCTGATACCAATTGTTAGGATCTGAGTTTTGGTTGTTTTGATTTGTTTGATTAAGTATGAATAAATGAACGAAGTATAAATGGAAAGTGCAGCGGAATAAACTGTAAATCAAAACATAGAGAATAATTGTTTTTAATCGAAAGCTTTCATTAATGGAAAGGTTACAATTGTACAATTAAACTCCCCCTTAGCCTGATCACTCAGAGAATGTTTGTCTGAAAGAGAATGACGAGTGATGAATAGAACAGTACAAGTACTGTTCTATTTATAGACAGACTCAAAACTCTGATGATCAGTTGCTGACGTCACCTAGATAGTGACCTCTAACTGACTAACAAACTCTAACAACTGCTAAACTATAACTACTGTTACATTGAAACTACTGACAATACAAAACTCTGTAAAACTAAAACTCTGATGACTTCTATCATCTGTTGAACCAAAGTGCTGTTGGTTCAACAGACCTTTGTTCTTCAGTTCTTGATCAGCAGTTGTTCTTTATCAGACTTTTATCCTTCAGACCTTGTTCATCAGACCTTTCATCAACAGCAGTTATCTCTAACAGTTGATTCAAGCAGCAGCAGTAGTTAGGGATCAACAGACCTTTGGAGGAAGCTTTATTGTAACAACTGTTCTTTATTCAAGGATCAACACTTAGTATATTTTGGCTTTTAATCATCTGTTCTTCTCCAGGTCAGCAGACCCAACAAAATCAAAAACCAACAGCTGAACAGAATGATAGTTTGAAGACACTTTTGAAGAATCTGAAAGAATTGGATGAGAAAAGACCGAAGCATGAAGCACAAGGTGGTTTTTATATGTACCACAATCAATTGTTTAAAGGTAGAGCCTTGGATTGGAAATACCTGAGACAATTGAAGTGTATAGGTGTGAAATGGGAGAAGGGAATTCCGTACTTTTACAGATTCCATGATATTCAAACTCTACCATACTAGGCGGTGAGAGATTCAAGTTTTTGATCCGATGTGGATCATTAACTACACATTTGAAGACATCATCATGCTCTACTATAATCCCATTTACTGTGAACCAAACGATGCTGATCAAGCTAGAAAGTATCAACAAGTGGTTGGTGTTTGTTTTGCTTACGACATCAATTCTAGAAGTAATTTGGAGAAGAAGCTTGGTAAGAAGGTGAATATGAACGAAGTGCCGAAACATTCGACTAAACGAAAGCTTGAGCCCGAAATGACGAAAGATAAAAAGAAGCAACTTAGGATTAAGCTGATGAATGAGCAGATGGATGAAGCGCGAAGGCAATCCAAGTAATAGTCAAGGGGGAGTTTGTTAGTGCACGATTTGTGACTAATGCTTTTGATTGTGCACAAAAAGTTGTTTTGATGAAGTCGTGGGAGCGAATGTGGAAATTGGAGAGGTCGAATGTGGAATATAGTTGGCGAATGTAGAGAGAATGGACAAATGTGGAAAGACTGAAGTACACGTGTTGGTTCGTACTATGCTGAAGGTCGAACCTGCACATTCGACCCTATCGGGGGGGGGGGGGGGCGAATGTGCAGTAGTATATAAGCTTCAACTTTATTTTTGTAAGGACAAAAAGGATTGAAGAAACCACTTTTGTTCAAAAGTTCAAATCCTATTTCTACTATTATATTCTAAGTATGGAACTGCTGAAGAGTAAAGATACAAGTGCTGAAGAAGAAAAAGCAAAGTGCTGAAGAGTTAAAGCATCAGAAGTTCTGAAGTCTAACCAGACATTTCACTGAAGAACTACTGAAGACAAACTACTCATCAGTACTTTCAACCAGAAGGTTCTAACCGACTCAGCAACTTCAGTAGTTTAGTATTATATTGTTTTGTTAAAGTCTTTGAACAAGTTTCAATGCTACAGCCTGTTGTAAGAATTATCGTAAGCATTATCTTAGCTTAGTATAACGTTGTATTACTTAGCACAATAGTTTGTACTCGTCTATAAATATATGAGTTTATCTCACTATTTTAGACATGTGATTTACACTTGATTTTAATTGAAAATCCTTCAAAGCTTTTATAACTTCTTATCCATTTCACATCTGAGAATCATTCAATACTTGCATTTACTGCTTTATACTTTGAATTGCTTTGATTCTCATAAACTGCTATAGTAAAGGGGGAGTAATAACTCCTGTAAAAGTGATACTTTAACTTAGAACATCTATCATTCTGCTGTGCAAATAACTTTGATAAAACTGCAAACACATAAATGTTCTATAACTTAACTGCTTATAAGAGACCACTGATCCAACAATTGGTATTAGAGCATCTGGTTTATCTGATCAAATATCAATCTAACAAATTGAGAATCAAACACAGGCTCTTATTGATATCCAATAAAGGATTAAAAGTTCACTTTATTTTTCATCCATCACTTTAAAGGATTAAATAGCATTTGGTATGTTGACAGTGGAGCCTCAATGCACATGACTAGATGTAGATACCTGATAAACAATTTTATCAGCCAAAGAGAAGGATCTGTGTCCTTTGGGAACAATGCCAAGGGATATGTGCTAGGATATGGCAATGTATCCTCAGGCAAAATGCAGTTTGACAAGGTCAATCTGGTTGAAAACCTTGAGTACAACTTGCTGAGTGTCTCACAAATATGTGATAAAGGATATTCTTCCTTTTTCACAAAGACAGCATGCAAGATCATATCACCAGAAGGCCAGAAGTTGATACAGAAGATCATTGAAGATCATACTTTGCTGATTGCCAAAAGATGTGGCAATGTCTATGCAGTGGACATTGAGAAAGACAAAGTACTGAACAACATTGTCAATTTCTTCTCAAAGGCATCAACTTCAGAAACTGATCTCTGGCACAGGAGCCTTTGCCATGTGAACTTTAAAACCATAAACAAAGTCACAAAAATGGGCTTGGTCAGAGGTCTACCTTTGAAGGAATACCAGTGTAAAGAACACTGTGTTTCCTGTCTTAAAGGTAAACAGCATAAGTCCTCCTATAAGTCTATTGAAGAATCAAAAACAACTGCATGTCTTCAACTATTCCATATGGACTTAATTGGACCACTCAAAATCATGAGCCTTGGTAAGAAGAAGTACTGCTTGGTCATCATTGATGACTACTCAAGATTCACATGGGTCTTCTTCTTATATTCCAAGGATGAGGCAGCTGAAATAATCAAGTTCTTCATTCTACAAGTATAGAAGCAATATTCTCTCTCTGTCAAAGTCATCAGGAGTGACAATGGGACAGAGTTCAGGAACAAAACTCTGGATGAATTCTGTTTGTCTAAAGGGATTGTTAGACAATTCAGCATTCCCAGAACTCCTGAACAAAATGGTGTGGTAGAAAGGAAGAACAGGACATTGATTGAAGCAGCAAGAACCATGTTAGCTGATTCAGGCCTACCTTTGTATTTTTAGGCTGAAGCAGTCAACAGCTTGTTATGTTCAGAATAGAGTTCTTATCAACAAGAGACATACCAAGACTGCCTATGAAATTCTTCATGGCATAAAGCCCCTTATCTCCTTCCTCAGGGCTTTTGGATGTCAATGTTTTATCCTCAACATCAAAGACTCTATCTCTAATTTTGCTGCTAAAGTTGATTTAGGTTATTTTCTTGGTTATTCTCCAATAAGGAAAGCTTACAAAGTCTTCAATTCAAGAACCAAGATAGTAGAAAAAACACTGAATGTCAAGTTCAATGAATCCAAATATATTCTTATTCCAGCACATCCTGCTGAACTCTTTGATCTTGACAGCTTTAATTTCGGACCTGAAAAGACTGTTGAATCATCCAAACCTACTCAATATGGTTATCAAGGGTTTGAAGATGATGATCCTACACCATGGACCTCACAAACAGTCATCAAATCAACTTTTAAACCTTCAGAAGTTTCACAAGCTTCTACTTCAACAACAGCTGATGAACATTTTGAAACTACTGATTCAGCTGAACCAAAAACTCCTGAACCTCAATAAACAGCTGAACCAGATATTATCAACCTCAGTGGTTTATTTGAAGAAATACCAGAGCCATCCTCAAGTACAGGTCTACAACAACTGATTGAATACAAGGATCATCCATTGGAACAAATCATGGGTGATGTTGCCTCTAGGGTGCTTACCAGAAACCAGCTCTCCAACTTTTGCTTTTTCTCAGCATTTATTTCTCAGTTGGAACCAAAGAAGTATCAATTAAACCTCAAAGATAAAGATTGGGTTCAAGCTATGCAAGATGAGCTGCTTCAATTCAAGAAGCAACAGGTTTGGGAAATTTGTCCCTTACCTCCAAACAAGCAACCAATTGGTACTAGATGGGTGTTCAGAAACAAACAAGATGAAGCTGGTATGATCATCAAGAACAAGGCAAGATTGGTGGTACAAGGTTATTCTCAAGAAGAATGCATTGACTATGATGAAACCTTTGCACCAGTTGCAAGACTTGAAGCTATCAGGTTATTTTTAGCTTATGCAATTTCCAACAACATAAAAGTTTTTCAAATGGATGTCAAAAGTGCATTTTTGTATGGAAAAATAAAAGAGGAAGTGTATGCTTGACAAAGAGCCTGGTATGAAACACTATCCAACTTTTTACTTAAAAATCACTTCAGTAGAGGCTCCATTGATAAAACACTTTTCATCAAACATGTTGGAAATCATGTCTTACTTGTTCAGATTTATGTTGACGATATCATTTTTGGTTCAGCAAATACCAAATTGTGTGATGAATTTAAGAAACTCATGCAATCAAAATTTGAAATGAGTACAATGGGAGAACTGCAGTACTTTTTAGGATTGCAAATCAAGCAACAAACAAATGGAACATTTATACATCAATCAAAACATGTTAAAGAATTATTAAATAAATTTTCTTTTCAAGACTGTAAATCATGTTCCACTCCCATGACACCAACCACACAAGTTGAACCAGATGTTCAAGGAAAATAGGTTGATCAAACCATCTATAGATGTATGATAGGTTCTCTTTTGTATTTAACTGCTTCTAGACCAGATATTATGTTTTAAACTTGTGTCTGTGCTAGATACCTATCTGCACCAAGAGAATCACATCTAACTGTTGTCAAAAGAATCTTCAGATATTTGAAAGGATGTCCCACTTTAGGAATTTGGTATCCTGCTTCAAGCAATACCAAGTTAACTGCTTTTTCAGATAGTGACTATGCAAGGTGTAAAATGTCAAGAAAATCAACATCTGGTGGTTGTCAATTCTTGGGAAACTGTCTGGTGTCCTGGCAATCAAAAAAACAGACATCTGTGGCAACTTCAACAGCTGAAGCTGAATACATTGCTGCTGCAAGCTGCACATCACAGATCCAATGGCTCTAATATCAACTTCTTGATTATGGAATCAAAGAGACCAAGACTCCACTCTTAGTAGACAGTAAATCTGGCATTAGCATCATTCAAAATCCTGTTCAGTTCTCAAAGACTAAACATATTGAAATCAGGTATCATTTCATAAGAGATTGCTATGAAAAAGGGAAGATTGAGGTGAAACATGTCATAACTGCTAATCAAATAGCTGATGTATTCACCAAACCCCTTGATTCAACAACATTTCAAAGGTTAGTATCCATGCTTGGGATGCTAAATTTTGAATGAAGTCTGTAAGTGTTTTCATTTTCTTTCTGAACATATTTTACTTTCACTTACATACTTATCTGTCACAAAACCTCAGATAATTATGAAAAACATCTGATGTTTAGAAAAAACATCAAAAATAGAAAGAAAAGAAATAACTACTGATAATTATCGAAAGTTATTCAAGTGTTTTGGAAGTCATACTCATCAGCTGTTGCAAACTACTGAAGAGATGACAAAAACCACTGATGAAGAAACCTGCTTCATCAGTAGTTTTATTAAAGGGCAAAACTGACATTTCACTCATCAGAAGTTTTGACCTAGTCGGTTAAGAACTTCTGATAAATACCTTTTTCAAATACTTATCCATTCAAAAAGCAAAATTCCCTCTTTCTCTCTCAAAGCCAAGACAAAACCCCTTCTCAAAACCTAAAAATTACTGTTCCATCAAAAGAAACCATGGCTCTTGTACTGAAACAGGGACATAATCAACGAGGCTACTTCGAGAAAGATGAAGCCTGGTCCCAATACGACGAAATCATTGATTTGGTCCTTAAATCCCAGTACAAAACTGCTTTCACCATTGATCCTCCAATCCATGAACAGACTCTAAATGAGTTCTGGGCAAATGCTGAAACAGTGACAGTTAACAACAAGGTGATTTCCCTCAAATCAACTATACAAGGGAAGCTTATGGCCATCACACCAGAATCTTTGAATATAAGGCTTGGTTTAAATGATTCTGATGCTCCAGAGCACATATCAGATGCCGCTATTCATTTGACCATGACAGAGTGTGGCTATCAAGGTACTTTAGCACAAGCAACAGTTTATAACAAATATTTTGATCCACAATATAAACTGTTATTTCATTATATTATAATGTGTTTAAGTCCCAAAACTGGATCATATGATCAGATGCCTTCAACCTTTCAACCAATGTTTCACTCAATCATAACTGAAACAACTTTCAAGGTATCTAAACTTTTCTTTAATGAGTTGGTTTTACATCATGAAAATGATAAGAAAAAGTTTTTGTTATACCCAAGATTTGTTATGCAATGCATAATAAAGGAACTTGGAGAGGGAGTACTTGTGGGAAAGACATCTGTTTTAAAACCTCTCACTTCATAAGTATTCTCAAGGCATAACAAACTGGCACTTTTGCCAGAAGATGACCAAGGGGAACAAGAACCAGTCCCCAAGGAACCCACATCTTCAAAACCCAAGCCAAAGAAATCTAAGAAAGCCAAAAAGCCTTTACAACAAAAACAAAAACCCACCAACCCAAAGAAAAAGGTAGTTCAGGAAGTGGAGAAACCTGAAACTACTGATGTGCAATCTGCACTTCAAAAGGTAGTGGCTGAAACATCCTCTTAGTCCACTGCATCTCCACCACCCAAAAGAAAACCTGTTACAGTTACCTTTCATAGAAAAAGACTTAGAAAAACTGTAACTACTGATCCATCTTTTGAAACTGCTGACCCATTAACCATAACTACTGATCCCTTACCTACAACTACTGAACCTGAACCCTCCCATACATCCATTGAAATTGCCCAAGTTCTCTCAGGACTAAAAGAGAAAGTCCCATCCATACATGTCAGTCCCCAAGAAACACATCAAACAAAGGAGATGCCTTCAGAAGTTGACATGGATGTTGACATCATTAATCCTAACCAGAGAGATGAGGATGAACCAAGGTTTCTAAGCCAAAACTTAGATACCTTAGGTACATTTGAGGCTGCTTCTACTCATTTATCACCCAGTGGTGGACCTGAGGACAGAAGTAACATCCCTAAGACCTTAAATGTGGCAACTACTGATGAAGGCTTTATGCCTGAGGTAGGAAAACCTCAGTACCAAGACAAAGAGGTTCATGAGACTACTAGTTTGGGTCTAGCTCATGATTCAACTGATACTACCCTCATTGAGGACACTATTAGGGATTTAGATGATTCCATTAGTTTGAATGATGATTCACAAACTCCACAACATGAATTGACGGCTCATATTGAAGGTCCTGAATCTGATGTCTCTAAGCTCAAAGAGCTGGTCACAAAAGATCAGGTTAAAGACCACTTAAACCCTCATTCCCCTAAAGTGGCATCTCCAGTACATTCTGAAGATCACCCAAAAACACCCCCTTCACTTAAACAGCCTACCCAATTCTCTGGGATGTCTAGCATAGACTGGAACAACCTATGCAACCCAGATGGTCCCCTGTACAAGATGATGAAGGATCTTATCACTGAGCAACTCAAGAATTTCACAACTGCTTGGGAGTTAAAAGCCATTGCACAATTTGAGTTGCTAAACAAACAACTTGCCGAGCCAAACAAGAAGATGGATAAAAACACAAGACAGCTTGCATCATTATCTGCTACAACTTCTCATTCTTTAAGGCTTTTAGAGGTGGATGAAGCCAAAAAAGGGGAGAAGATTAAGGAACCAAATGAAGTGTCTCGGGAAGCTAAAAAAGATTATACACAGACTAGGAAAAGAGATACTTCAAACTTCTGATCCATCCCAAGGGCACATAGAAGAAAAGGAAACTTCTGATGACATTATTCAAACTGCTGAAGACAATCGTTCAGTAGTTGTGACTTCTATCAAACTAATCAACCCTTCAGAAGTTATATCTTCCAAGACTGATCAAGGACAGTCTTCCAAGGCACCTGAACAAAGTCCAACACCAATACCAATCCCAAAGCCTGTAACTACTACAACCATTTAAAGCCCTACTCCAATCTCAATGTCAAAAGAATTACTAGAGAAGAGTTTAAAAGAGGCAATCAAGAAGGCTAAGGAAGACAAGGTATGGAACAGCTTGGAAGCAAGGGATGACCTAAGTTTTGATGAAAAGCTTGTCAAGTATCAAGAAAAACTTGATGAGTTAGAAGCTGAAGATAGAGCCAAAGAAGCTGCTGCTGAAGAAGATAAAAGAGCACAGCTTATGCAAATGATCACAAAGAATACAAAGGCTAAAAAGGCTTCTCTAAACAGACTCTCTACAGAAGAAGTAACAAGAAGAACTCAACTTGTAGCTGAAAGGTTGGGAACATAGAAAGATAGAAAACCAAAGAGAGTTGAGATAATTAATGAGTTGGTAGCAAATGGATTTGGTCCAAAAACTTCAGTGTCAAAATGGAGAGAAGACACTCTTTATGACACATACAAAAAATTCAAGGCAAGCAAAGCTGCACATCCAGAGAAGTACAAAACTCCTAAAGTGTCACAAACTCCAGTAGTTAAAAGATCTTCTGGTGCATTAAAAAAGCCTGCTACCAGAAAGAAGAAGCAAGAGGAAACTGTAAAGACTGACTTCAAGATGGTGCTATTGGAAGGAAGTCAGTTAGTACATGGAGATTTTGATATTGAAGAAAAACCTCTGTTAACACAATTCAGGGATCCTGCTACATATGCTTACCAGATACAACAGTCCTTTAAAGAAAAATCTCACACTAAAGTTGTTACAACACATCACTTAGCCAAATTTGCAATTCCAAGTGTTGTGAACACAGAAGAGAGCAGAGACTCCCACCTGAAGGTCACTGAAATTGAAGAAATTCCTCAATCAGGACAAACCCAGGAGACTAGCTTGGTCCCCTATGCCTCAGACTTTGACAGGTCTAAGGTAAATATAGTAAAGTGGTCATTCACTGATAATAGCATAGTATATTTATGTAAATTGTATTTGTATTTAATTTGAATATCTCTATCCATAATTAGAGATAATGTTTGTATGATTATAAATATGATAATATCAATAGAAGGAAGGCAAGGGATTGATTTCTATCATGGTATCATCCTAGTTCTACCCTAACCCTAATCGCCGCTCGTCTTCTTCTACTTCTTTCTGATCGGCGATCCTTCTTTAGGGTTCGATCCTTCTTCCTTCACCCCTACCACCATGTCTTCTCCTGCTCAAAGCTCTACTATCATCCCCTCTGTAACCGTTGAATCAAAAATACACCCCGCCACCACAGTATCAAATATCAAAAACGTTATCCCGATTGTTCTTGAGATTGATTCTTCTCAATATGCTTCATGGGCGACTCTCTTTCGCATTCACTGCAAAACCGTTATGGTTGAAGATCACTTGAAGCCGAAGCCTCCGCCCTCTGACACCGAATCTTCCACCTCCTCAGACGAATGGGAGCGTCTGGATGCTGTTGTGTTACAATGGTTATTCAGTACGATCTTAAACGACATTCTTCACACCATTATTAATAATGTATCCACCGCTCATGAAGCATGGGTCGCTATTGAAGACTTATTTCACGATAATAAAGCAGCCCGGGCGATCCATCTTATGCACAAGTTCTCCAACACTCGCTTAGATGGCTTCACCAACATGTCTGCATATTGTCAGGAAATCAAGGTTCTTGCTGATCAATTAGCAAACGTGGACGCTCCGGTCGATGGCAATCGTTTGGTGCTACAACTCCTTGCCGGCTTAAACGCAGAGTATGAAGGTATTGCCACTATACTAAAAAACACAGCCCCTTTACCGTCTTTTTATGTGGCCAGATCCAAGCTTATACAAGCCGAAACTGATAAGGCCGAGAGAGCACTTCAATCCGCCAAAAACGCCTCCACCGCTTTAACCGCCACCACCCAAAACCACCGCCCTACACCACAATACAACCACCCTCCACCTGCTGACAACAGCCGTGCCCCGCCCACCTATACCCGTAACCGTGGAGGCCGTACTGGACGCCGGGGCAGAGGACGTGGAGCGCCTGGTCGCTCACAGTACCCTCCCATGCATTACTGGCCTTTTGCTCCACCAACCGGACCTTCTCAATGGCCCAACCACAACACTTTTCCATCGGCCCAATACCCTCCCACACCATATTATCCAGCCCAACTCACACCCTTCCCATGGACCACTCCCCCTTGCCCTTACCCAAATACCCAAAAGCCCTCCTTTCATCCTCTCTCGGCCCAGCAGCAAGGAATTTTAGGCCCAAAGCCGGCCCAGAATCATTACACGGCCTATAGCCCAACAGACATCGAGCAAGCCCTCTACATTATGTCGCTGCAGCAGCCTGACCTGACACAATACATGGACACCGGGGCATCTTCCACTATGACTAGTGAAGGTTACTAGAAGAGATCATTCAAGCAAGGTCTATAAAAATTTAAAGGAGTTGAGCATACTGTCAACAAAAGACCTACTCACCATATAACATCTAGAGCCTGAGCAAGGATCTCTCACAGAGCAACAACAAAACTCGCTTAGTATCAAAATGACTGCAGAAATCTGGAGATTACTGGAAGCGAGGAAAAATGAAGATAAATAAAGATTTGGATTTTGGTTTTGGCTTCATCAATCTAGGGGGATAGGGACAAAAAGGATTGAAGAAACCACTTTTGTTCCAAAGTTCAAATCCTATTTCTGCTATTATATTCTAAGTATGGAACTGCTGAAGAGTAATGATACAAGTGCTGAAGAAGAAAAAGCAAAGTGCTGAAGAGTTAAAGCATCAGAAGTTCTGAAGTCTAACCAGACATTTCGCTGAAGAACTACTGAAGACAAACTACTCATCAGTAGTTTGTCACTCATCAGTACTTTCAACCAGAAGGTTCTAACCGACTCAGCAACTTCAGTAGTTTAGTATTATATTGTTTTGTTAATGTCTTTGAACAAGTTTCAATGCTACGGCCTGTTGTAAGCATTATCCTAAGCATTATCTTAGCTTATTATAATGTTGTATTACTTAGCACAACAGTTTGTACTCGTCTATAAATAGATGAGTTTATCTCACTATTTTAGACATGTGATTTACACTTGATTTTAATTGAAAATCCTTCAAAGCTTTTATAACTTATTATCCATTTCACATCTGAGAATCATTCAATACTTGCATTTACTGCTTTATACTTTGAATTGCTTTGATTCTCATCAACTGCTATAGTAAAGGGGGAGTAATAACTCCTGTAAAAGTGCTACTTTAACTTAGAACATTTATCATTCCGCTGTGTAAATAACTTTGATAAAACTACAAACTCATAAGTGTTCTATAACTTAACTGCTTATAAGAGACCACTGATCCAACAATTTTGAATTGTAACTTTTGCCTTTTTGTGTCTGGTTTTCAGTCTAGGTTCTCTCTCTAGGGTTTGATCATTATCAAAGTGTTTTATTAACTTGTTTACTCAATTGTAAAGATCATTATCAAGTTAATTAATGAAAATGAAGATTGCAAAGGTGAATTTGATTGTTTGATTCATTAGCTATCATTTTGTAACTGATCTAGGGTTTCCGTACCTAGATTGGTAGACTTGTATGATCATCTAAACTATTTTTGTGAAAACGATCCTCTACATCAGACTCTGCATCGGATAATGAATCTAACACTTCTAGTGTTGGAGATCCACATTCCGATGTGAGACCGATTTTAGGGTTGAATGATGAGGGAGTAACCGCAGTAATTGATGATTCTGAGACAGAAAATGAGGAACCTGAGAAAGTGAGTGATATTCCGATGGAAAATCACATTATCACAAATGAACCAATATCACCTTCCCAGGTTTTATATCCTCAGGCAAATGCACATCGAGTGAATCAATCAGTAAAGAAAGAAGTGAAAAATGAATTAGTTGACAAACCCGTCAAAGTATTTTATCAGATGGAAGGATCCGATAAGATTATATCTGACGAGGGGTATCCGATAAAATTTGCAAATTATTCAAAAATCGAGAAAATCTGGCAGGAAAGTACCATTTGGTTTCCTAAACATGAGAGGACCAATGATGTACCTCTAGAAATTTTAAAGAGAATATATCTGGATACTCCAAAAGAACCTAAGGTTCACGTCACTGAGTTCATTAATCCGAAAGAAAAAGCTAATGGTTTTCTTGAGCCGGCTTACTCAAAGGACCCAGCTCCTGAGAGTTTGAGACGTAGATGTGTGGATGATCAATATCCGATCAATTCCTACGCAAAGCTGAATGCCAAGAATGTTTTTGAGGAATACCGTGCATGTTTCAAGTGCGGGGAGAGAGGGCATTTACTTGCTCACTGCCCGTACGTGAGGCATAAAAGGCACGAAATTGAGCTGAGGCAATCTTATAGAAATCCGGTTGATAATCATAGTTATCCTCAAAGACGCTTTGTCCCTCAACCAGCACCATCATTTCCAGGCTTAGAAGATCCTATCCACTGGGATAAGGTTTATGTTCTTAACAAAGCACTCTACAGGTTGCACCAGGCTCCACGCCAACGGTACGAGGAGCTAAGCACGTACCTACTGTCCAAAGGATTCAAACGAGGTTTGGTAGACTATACCCTGTTCACCAAAAGAACAGACGGTGACTTGCTTCTCGTCCAGATATATGTTGACGATATTATTTTTGGGTCTACTAACGAACTTTTACGCAGAAAATTTGAAAAAGTCATGCAGGAAAAGTTTGAGATGAGTGCGATGGGGGAAATGCAGTTTTTCCTAGGCTTGCAGGTGGATCTAATTTCAACGGGCATTTTCATTCACCAAACCAAATACGTATTTGAAGTCTTGAGCCGGTTCCAGATGGAAGATACAAAGCCGATGGATACCCCGATTCAACCTAATCACGGAATTTGAGTTGACGCTAAGGGGGAGCTGACAGATCCTTTCACATACAGAGAAATCGTCGGAACTCTGATGTATCTCACTACATCTAGACCAGATATAATGTTCGCTACATGTCTTTGCGCACGTTTCCAATCGAGGCTGAAACAGAGCCACCTAACAGCTATCAAGCGAATCCTACGATATCTGAAGGGTTGTCCGTCGAGAGGACTTTGGTACCCTAATGATGATAATTTTGACTTTGTTGCTTTTAGTGATGTAGATTGGGGCGGTTGTGACAAAGATAGCAAATCCACAACGGCTGGATGTCAATTCTTGGCTGGCAGTGTAAGAAGCAGACATCAGTCGCACTATCTACATGCGAAGCAGAATATGTGGCAGCTTCAAGTTGTTGCTCACAGGTTCTGTAGATTCAGCAGCAGATGGTTGATTACGGTTTGCATTTTCTAAAAACCCCTATTCAATGTGACAACAAAGCCGCAATTGCATTAACTAAAGACATGGTCAATCACTCAAAAGCTAAGCATATCCGGATTACGTATCACTTTATCCGTGATTGCTATGCCAAAGAGTTGATTGATATGGACAAAATCCACACTGATTATCAAAGGGCGGATCTTTTTACCAAAGATTTTGATAAATCCAGATTTGAATATCTTTAAAAAGCTAACGGTATAAAAGAAAAACAAGACTGATCATCACCTCGGTTTATCACTTTCTGTTTTTAAAATTTTAAGTCTTTACTATTTTTCAGAAAAATTAAATACCCAAAAATATGTTTTACATTTTAGGGGGAGTCTTTATTCAGAAAAACCAAAAACATTGAAAAATCCAAAAAGTCATAAAAATCAGAAAAAAAAATTCAAAATGTTTTCCAGGAGAAAAAGAGGAAATGATAGTACATCAGTGGGGATCTGACACATGCTAAAGAATTGAAATGCAATATGAGGCGTGTGTTGATTTTGTGTGATGTGCTGATAGGCTTCGTAGACCTATTACTGCGTGCCTTAGTGATACAAACATAACGAGCTACTCGCTAGTGGCTGAACACCTCATGGGCATATGGTCTTAGTACCGTAATTTCGTTTGATAGGGTTGCCAAAATCTGAGGTTTCGGGTCGTTATGATAATTGTTATCCGGGGTATCCTGATTGATCTTTTGTCGTATTGATTTACGAACCTAGATTCAATCTGGATATTTGCTAAAAGAGCTTAAATGCCAAAACCTAAATGTCACCGAATTGAGGAACTTAATGTATACTAATGATCAGAGATCATTAAATGCATCGTATCAATTCACTGATGAAAATATGTGATTGATATCAGCCTCAACCTGGTATATATGCACATGTTACTTTGCTGCATTAATTTACAGACTAGTACACCTCTGTGCTTTATATCTTGTAATATTATAGATAACATTTGGCATAATCACGCGTTACGATGAAGCTTTGTGCAAATTCCTTAATACGGGAGTATGTCGTGTGTGTGGGAACCATAAGCTTGTTAGTATAATACACCTAATTACGTATCATTTTTAAGCACTGCATAACAGTCTGAATGTGAGCTTATATGGATAACAATATCAGCAGTTGCCGGATCACACATTGTCTTTAATGATAATATACAATAAAGATCAACGGTGTGATCAGATTTCTCAAAAACTGATATGATCCTCTTACCAGAATTCACAAAAAGTTTACTGCTTTATGTTTAATATTTTTGCAATTTACATTTGTTTTTGCAAAATATACAAAAACTCAAAAAGATTTTAGGTGTGTTTTAGCATAAATTTCAGAAAAAACAAAATTTTTACATTTCTGCGTTATTTTTGATAACCGATGGTGTTTGATGGTTATTTTCTGAAACCTGATGAAACAATTTGAGTTTTGTATCTATCAAATGTAAAATGATGAATGTTTGAAGCTTAAAATGTGTGAAAATGATTGAACAGGATTCGATTTTGAGATTTGGTAAATTTTCAAAAATTCCAATTTTCATTCGCCCCTTCGGTGGGTCAAATGTGGAATTTTTCTTACACTCGAGCCTTTAAAATTGGTCGAATGGGAGTGTTCCAGTGTAGTGTTATACATTCGAACCCTTTATCTACATTCGAGCCTTTCACTAGGGTCGAATGTAGACAAAGTTTCTCATTCGCCCCATCTCAGTGGTCGAATGTAGGGATCTATATATATATTTAGTTCCCCATTCGATCCCTCATTCAATAGTTTTCAAAATTTTCTGAGATAGCAAGACCTTGTTGCCTTTTTTTCTTTGATCTGATATTATTGTTCCCTATACATTTCTGATAACTTTTATACAACTTTTCAGGTATTCAATCAGAATCAAAGTCAGCTTATTGATTTTTGTTCTCGAACCCTACTATATGTCTGATGATCAATTTTTAGAATGTTTTAAACAAAATTGATGGTTAGTTTTAGTTAGTTTTAGGGGGAGAATAACTAAGAATCTAGGTTAATTATAGGTTAATTAAGTGTTTTGATCATTCAAAACCTGGTATAACCTAGAGTTTACTTGAAAACTAACTAAAACAACATGTTTGAAACAATTGATGATTTAGAAAGCTTAATCGGTCGTTTTAGGTGTTAATCAAATGAAAATTATAGGTTAAAATGGTCTGAATTGCAGTTTAAAAATTTGGTCATATGAATAGACAGGTTCGACCAAAAATAAAGGGTCGAAAGTGGCTTTAAATGGTCAAATGTGGCTTGTTCATAGGGCCGAAAGTGAAATTTTGTCTATAAATTTCCATATTCGAACTCTAAAACCCACATTCGTACCTCTGAGATTCTACATTCGAACCCCCGTCGGTCGAAGGTGAAAATTTTCAAATCAAATTTCAATTTTGACAATTTTGTCCGATTTTAATGAATTTTTATGTTTCGTTTTTGCAGAATTTTAAATGGCTGAAGCACAAAATACTGAAGTACCAGTTGAATCGTCAGGAAAAGCAACAAATAAGCAAAAAGAAGAGATTGAAGCACGGAGTAAGAGAAATACAAGAAGAATCAAGACGATGCAAACTGAAAACCAGAAAATGCGTGAAGAGAATAAGAAGATGAATAAGTTGTTAGAGAAATTGTATTCTGAAGCTCCTCAGCTCAATGAAGGTGAAGAGGATGAGGAGGAAGAGCAAGAAAAGGTTGACTATGAAGATTCATCGAAAGAAAAGGAGGATGATGATGAATCAGATGATAGTTCGGATGATGATGGTGCTGATGGCAAAACAGGTGATAAGAAAGATGATGCTTATGATAGCAGTAGTTCAGATGATGATGATGATGTCAATAAGTTTAGTTATGGAAAGAGAAAGAACAAAAAGGGAGATGCAGGACAATCAAGTTCAAAGAAAAAGTCGAGTGAAAATGTTGATGACATATTTTGGACTGAAAAAATTAAAGCTCTGTCTGCTGATGATAAAGATTTATACAGACAGATGTTGAATAAGAAAGTCTGGACAATAGAGCTGACTGGAAAATTTCCAGAAATTTTTGTAGTTGATGATATGAGATATGAGTTGGAATATAATGATCCAGATTTAGAAGAAGGGGAAGTGTCTGCAGCTGTGGCTAAAGAGATTCTAGAAGGTATAGCACAGCAGGTTGGTAACACACTGGAGGAGATTATGAAAGAACAGGTGATTCCTGATATTCTTGAAAAGGATGTAGGAAGTCATTCTGATGAACAATCTTTTGAAAAGGAAGAGATAGAGATTGAGGATATTACACATGAAGAATATCCAGAGTATTATATAAACAATGAGAATGAGATATTCTCAGACTTGAATGAAATAAACTTGAAAGAAGCTGAGTATCAAGCTAAGAAGAAAAGTGATGCATTTGTGAAGAATGTGTTTAAAGATGGGAATCAGAAACCAACTGAAGAACAGAATGATAGCTTGAAGACGTTATTGAAGAATTTGAAAGAACTGGATGAGAAAAGACCAAAGCCTGAAGCACAAGGTGGATTGTATAAGTATCATAATCAGTTGTTCAAAGGTATAGCCTTGGGATGGAAGTATCTGAGACAACTGAAGTGCATTGGAGTGAAATGGGAGAAAGGAATCATGTGCTTTTACAGATTCCATGATATACAGACTCTACCGTACTGGGCGATGAGAGATATCTGCCGATTCACTATGACTGGAGCTTCGGCTAATTGTGATGCAGTCGGTTGGTTTGCTGATCGAATGACTTGGGAAAGCAGAACAAAGTGGAAGATGTTTAAGCCACAATATCCCGAGGGAAAGGTTCATAAGGAGATAGATCCAAAAACAGGTCTGAAGAAGGTGACGTTAAAGTATAAACCTCCAGTTGTTATGAAGAGAATTCCTTTGATGCCGATTCAGCAGCACTTTAGCTCTGAATTCGTCATGTGGTATTATGATTGGAGGACTGCAGAAGCAGTGATTGTGTTGATGGATAAGAAGGATTCTTACAAGAAGATTAATGTTTTTGATCCGATGTGGATCATTAACTGTACGTTCGAAGACATAATCATGCTGTACTACAATCCTAACTACTGTGACGAGAAGGATGCTGATCAAGCAAGAATGTATCAACAAGTGGTTTGAGTTTGTTTTGCTTATGACATTAACTCTGGAAGTAACTTGGAGAAGAAACTTGTTGGGTCTGCTGACCTGGAAAAGAACAGATGATTGAAACCAAAATATTCTAATTGCTGGTCATCAATAAAACAGTGCTATTCCCAAAAGGCTGATGACCCTAACTGCTGATGACTAAAGTGCTGATGATCTAAAGTGCTGCTTATTGAAGATAACAACTGATGAACAAAGTGCTGACAAGGAATAAAGACAAAGTGCTGACCAAGATCAAAGGTCTGCTGGAGCCAACAACACTTAGGCTCCAGTAGATGTTGAAGACTATCAGAGGTTTCCTATCAGTTGTTTAGCTATCAGTGGTTTATTCAATGTAACAGTAGTTTAGCCTAGCAGATGTTTTATGTTGTTAAGGTAGTTAGCTGTCACTGTCTAAGGTGACGTCAGTCTTAAGTCATCAGTGCTTTTGTTTCTCTATAAATAGAACGGTGCATGTACTGTTCTATTTATCGCTTCACACATTCTCTGCACAAACAAAGTATTGAGTGATCAGGCTGAGGGGGAGCATTGTAATAACTTGTACTAATATGTGATTGCGAATGAAAAGTACTTGTTTGAAAACAATTATTCAATTTGTTAAGATTACATAGTTTATTTCCGCTGCACTTACCATTTTTAGTATTCATTCATCTTTCATATTTAAACATCTTAACAAATCAAACTCGCAGATCCTAACAATTGGTATCAGAGCTTGGTCAATTAAATTTGATCTAATCAATCAATTTAATATAAATAGATCAGCTCAATATTATTGATTTCACTTTGTTTGTTGATTGAAAACAGAGTAAAAGTTTAATTTACGTTCAAAGTTTTTAAACACACTTTGTTTTACAAACAATCAGAGAATGGCTTCTATGAATCAAGATCCACATAACACTGGCACGAGCAACAAGCCACCGATGCTTGTCAGATCTGAATACAATATTTGGCAACGTCAGATGAGTCATGTGTTAGCTCAATAGAACACTGGGTGTTGGAAGTCAGTTGTCTTCGGACCACATGTTCCAATGGTGCCGAGTACCGTAGACCCCAAGGTCCAAGTACCTAAAAGTGTCAAAAACTACACCTAAAAGTGTCAAAAACTACTCCGAGCAGGATTTTCAAAAAATTGAGTTAGATGCTAAGGCTTTCAGTATTGTAGCCATGGCTCTATCAAATGATATCTATGTTGGGCTGTTACACTGTAACAGTGCAAAGGAGTTGTGGGATGCTTTGAAAGAACAATTTGGTTGGACTGAGGATGTTATTGAAAACAACCGTGAAATTCTTAATCAACAATATGAAACATTCAGTCATGTGAAGGGAGAGTCATTAACACAACAATTTGAGAGATTCAATTGTTTAATAAGTGAACTAAAACTGGTGGGTCTAACTTACCCAAATTCAACTTTGAATCATAGGTTTCTTAGATAACTACAAGATAAATGGGACACTATTGCAATTTTTATGAGAAACTCAATTAGTTTTAAGGACTTAACTCTGACCCAGCTTCATGGTAAGCTCTTGACCTATGAGAGAGAGCTTAACTAGAAAAAGAAGCTTCAGGATTCTGGAAAAGTGTCTGATGATTATGTGTTTGGTAATATTGCACTTTTGGGTCAAGATGAGGTGCCTGGTAGTAGTAAGGATCAGGGTTATGATCATTACATTGATATAACCACTAGTTTTAACACTGATTCTTACTCATCACCCAACTATGCTTTGTCAGCAAGTGGTGATATCCAGGCATCCGACAACACATCCTTTGTGTATAATGACATTCAATACATTGACCCTGTGGACTTAGAGGAAATGGACATTTTGCATCAATTGGCCCTGCTCAGTATTAGAACTAATAACTTCTATAAGAAAACTGGCAGAAGGTATCCAGGTTTACATGGTGCGTCAAAAGTGGGGTTGGATAAATCAAAGATTAAGTGTTACAAATGGGTCACTTTGCTAGGGAATGTAGGAGTCAAAATGGTACACCTATGATTACCTATCCAAACCAAAGGCCTCAGACCAACACTTATCAGTTTTCCCAAAATACCCCTGGACAAAATGTGCAAAACACTGCTCACTTTACACAGTCCTCATCCACTGTTCCTGTGCACTATGTCCAAACCACTGTTCCCCATATTCATTGTGTCCAAACCCCTGTTGCTCAGGCACAAATGCCAATAGCTGCTACTACATCCTCTGCTCGTGCAGAGACTAGTCAACAAAGCCAACATAGCTTTTTCACATAAGGTTTTGTTGATTGGAGCAGCTTACCATATGAGCTAACAGATGAAAACATTGCTCTAGTTACCAAATCTGAAAATGAACCAGGAAACTTCTGTTTCATGGCACTAGAAACAATTGTTGAAGAGATTGAATCTTAGGGAGTGGTGTCTAAATCTGAAAATGTGACTAATGATGTTGTTGATGAAGTTGTTTCAGCTGAAGAATCTGAAGTTGTTTCAACTTGAGGTTGTGAATCTCTCAGACCCATGTGGTACTGATGACTGTGAGTGCAAGTGTAATTGTGCCTTGATGGCTGCTGCTAAGGTATCACCTCAAATCTTAAATGACTTATGTTCAGATAAATGTGTCATAGCATTTGCAAAGATAAAAGAGGTGAATGAAAACTTTAGAAAGAAAATTTTGGAAGATGAAATTCAGTTTGAAAAACTCACTAAAGAGATAAATTAAAATTAACTGAAAAAGAATCTGAAATCAGTAGTTTAAAACATGAAGCAAGTATAACCAAAGACCAGCTCCAAACTATGATAACCAAATATCAAAGTTGTAAATAGAAGATTGAGTCCACCCAGGTTGAATGTCAAAAATGGGTGGAATCATCAAAAGGTTTTGAGATGATTGTTAACCAACAGTCTAAAAGTCATGTGAAATTTGGTTTTGGTTTTAATGAAACCACTGACAAAAAGGAACCACAGTTGGTTGAAATCATCCCAACCAATTCAAAAGGTCAGGAAATCAAGGTCACAGAACCTAATGGTAAAAAAATCATTGTTGAAAAACTTGAAGGTTCTCTTTCATTTGATGAGATTGAAAAATATCAATTTAAACCAACCTGGTCAGATGAATGTGATGTCCTAGAAAATTTCCAACAAATGACCTTCAAAACCTCTGATGGTAAAAAGGCACCATAGGCCAAGATCATTCCCTTGAAAGATCTTCCAACAAATGATCAAACATCTTTTGAAAAGAAGAAAGAAAATGGGAAATCAAAAGACAACTTGTTTTGTGATTTTTGTGAAAAGAAGAATCATGTTACTAAAAACTGTTTTCTTCTAAAAGCATATGATATCAACAAAGGAACAAGTGTAGGTGATTCTAAAATCAAAGAGTGTTTGTAAGAAAAAGAATCACAAAACAAAAGGGTGTCTGTATCTCAAAAATTTTGATGAAAAAATAAAAGAGTACAAGGCTAAAACTCAAATGAGTCAATTGGTTAGTACTTCAAAAGGAAAACCCAAACAGACTTTTGCACCAGTCCAAACATCTGTTACCAAGAATCTGAATAAAAACTCTGCTCCCAGAAAGGTTCAGGTAACAGATGCTCCACCCTCTAACAGGTTACCAAGAGGATATGGACAACCACCTTGTCATCGTCTGCCACATGTTTATGAAGAGCCCAAAAGGCCTTCAAAACCAAAAGTGAACATACATCCTCATGGTTACCAACATCTGACAGGAAATGGTCAAACATCTATTGCACCAAATGTTGACATACAAGCATTGGCAAATGGTCAACAACAGCTGTTGAACTTAGTCCAAAAACTAGTTCAAACCATTGATCATTTTCCTAAGCTTGATGATGAAAAGTCTGAGAACCCATCCAAAGCCAATTTGGCTTTGGACAATCACCAAAACTAATTCTTTACTGATGTGCAGGGAGCTTCTGCATGCTTAGATAGTTTATGGTATGTAGATAGTGGAGGCTCCAGGCACATGACTGGATGTAGAGCCCTTCTTCTGGACTTTCTTGCTCCTGGAGGGGGTGATATATCCTTTGGTAATGATTCAAAAGGTAAAGTGTTGGGTTCAGGGACTGTTCTGGCTGGGAGACTTAAGTTTGAAAATGTTAATCTAATTGATAATCTAAAGTTTAATCTTCTTAGTGTCTCACAAATGAGTGACAAAGGTTATGAGTCATTCTTCACTAAGAAGACATGTAAGATTGTTGGACCAGAAGTGGTTGAAAAGATTAACACCATCATTGCTGAGAGCAAAGCACAACTTGTTGCTCACAGAAGTGGCAATGTGTATGTAGTTGATTTGTTGCAGGATAATCCTATGGCAAATGTCTGTCTGTTCTCTGCT